>CM039503.1:37662801-38167530 GCA_022432975.1 Begonia masoniana | reverse complement strand
ATCAATAGTTTGGCTTGTTGATTGAGATCATCGTTTTACATCTTATCTTAACATTATCGCAAATCTTTATCGATCCTTACACGTAAATTTTTCATTTTTAAACGAGGTTAAAGTTAAAAATTTAAGTTTGTCAGTTAATTCACTTTAATCATCATTTATATCATATTTTAAAGACCCCGTGTATAAATCGTGTTATTTTTGTTATTCCTTGCGCATGAATTCTTTTAAGTGACATGAAAATGTCAAAAATATGAATTTGAGATTGAGATCTTCCGCTACTATAATTACCGACGATGCACAAAAACTCAATCTTGTACGTCCACGCGTGACAAAATTATTTATATCATATCATAATATTCGGATATTGTTTCTTGATAACGGGTTTTTGTTCTATTATTTTCGTCATTTTTAAGATTTTGAAGAACAAGTCTTAAGAACATCTAGGGCTTTTTTTTTTTTTTTTTTTTCTACGATTCCAGGTATTATTTAATTACACCTGTTGGCGTTATATGCATATGAAGAGAGAAAGTGTATATACTTGAAATTGTAAGGAAGAGAATATTTGTGGGTAAGAGTGGTTACTAGAGACCCGTTTACGAGGAGATTTTAAGTTGGTACTGTACGAAAATAAAGACCAATAGAAATAGGGTTATACCTTAGTAGGATCACTTGGATTATCAACTGAGTTTTATCAACACACTAAGGGTTTTGACTAGAAGTAGAGAAATACACCTTATTTAATATGAGTTTCCAGTAGGTAGGTATTGTTCCTATTGCTACCTCTTCAGTTTAAAATGCGACTAATCATGAAAAGACGAACGTTTATATAAAACTATAGAGGATTTGTACGACCCGGGGATGATCGTCACGTGCATGACTTTCCCTTTACTTATCCGACTTTCTACCTCTGTAATCGTATGTACTTTTTTTTTTAGACTTATATCATACTTCATCTTAACTGAAATTCGCTGAATACCGCGTTAGCTTCCTCCGCCGATCGCTAAACGACAAACATCTAGTTGTTCTCCGGTCAGCACGTGCATCTCACATTATTCCGTTAAACATCTATCGGCAGGCACAATATTTGCAATCTGCCGACATCCAACTGCAACTCGTGTTACCCAATTAAAACCCGTGTTCCATTATCAACGGAAGCCACCTACATCTGGCCGATGAGAGAACATAACTTCTCTCATCGGCCGTGGCAAATACCTATATCTGCCGATGACGGGCATCACATCTCCGGTAACTTACTCCTACTCAACGCTTCGCCAGATACAGACATTGTCGCATTGCCGATGCTTAGGCAACACATCGCCGCAGATTACGCACATCATCTCCGTGACGTGGCACTACAATCTGCCGATGGCAACACAACTCTTTGCCGATGACATTTACGATCGTCCGCTAGATTACTCACATCATCCTGCCATGACGTGGCACTACATCGTCTGGTAGTTAACCACATCATCTGCCGATACGTGGCACTACCATCTGCCGATGGCAACACACAACATCTGCCGATGCAGATCTCGCTGATCGTCACCGGAAGACAAATACTTTCTCTTCCGATGACGTCCATCGCGGAAGACAGACTTACCCGACTCCATCAAAATCCTCCTGTCGATTTTACACTTCAAAATACCCATCTCTGCCGTAGACAAGTACTTTCATCTACCGACTACTAAACTTGACCTAACATCTTCTGCTTCGGTGACAAGCAAACTTCATCTAACCGATCTAAACTCCATAATACACTCACACCTCCTATAGAAAATACATTTCGTCTACCGCAGCACAAACTCATAACTTCAAACTTAATTACAGGACACAACAGAATAAACCACAGATTCATTAAACTCATACAGCGATGACGTCCGCCGGAAGACTAAACCAACAAACTCTACCTTCGGCATCTGCCGATGACGTCAGCCGGAAACTACCTCTTTCCAGCGTCCGTCTTACGGTAGAGAACTCTAAATCATCAAGGACTCCTTCCAACAAAAGAAAAACACAACTCTCAAAAGGCTATACGAAGACTTAAGCAACTGACCATTTTCAATCTATATCCTCATTCCTACTCAATGATCCCTAGAGACTTTCCAAAGCTCAACGTGTTAAAATAATCTCATCCTACTAAACGTAACTACCATATCTTTAACATCCGTAACATAAAGGCTTAACCAGGTCAGAAATCCGCCTCTCCAGTCCCGCACTGTCACCTTGAGCATCCTCCAGCAACCACCTAGCACTCGTGAACATAACATCCTTCACCTGACCTTCTGCACCTACACCTAAGTTTTACTATCAGCCGAATGCTTAGTAAGATGCAGCTTGACAGATATACTGAGTAACACAATTAAAGGGCCATAGTTCCGAAACCCAATTCTTCAATTCATTTCATCTTTAATTCCCTTTACATACATGTTATTAAGGAGGAACAGGGAGGAAACTGGGTACATAGGTCCATTGTGCTATCCGGCAGTCGACATAATCATTTGCCTATCGCGGCAATCATGATACATCACTCGGCCCTCCCCATGAAATTCGCGAGCCATACATATCATTACCTCGGCCTCCACAGTGGGAGATTTCGCGAGGTCATACCAATCATTACTCGGGCCTCCAACCGTGGGAGATGCGCGAGTCATACCTATTCATTACCGGCCCCAACAGTGGGAGAATCTCGCGCGCATACAAGGCATAGTCTTTTACCCCGGTTCGCACTTAATTATGGTTACATTTACTGTTCCATGTTCTATACTTAATCCTAAAAGTGGGCAGTTAATGCATAGGACATGAGGTCACAGAGAAAGTCAACATAAGGAAGTGAACATCTGTAACTTTTACATTTACTTACACAACTTATTAAATGTCGTGGAAAAGGAAATAACAAATCAAGTCAACACAGTTAACAGTTCAGTGATTCTAATACCTGCGGTGTAGGGCCCTAGTGGCCCGGAAATCTTAACCAAATCAATTAAACTGGATGCCTCTAGAATCGAGTTTTTTACTTTAAACTTCTTCACCTAAAAAGTACAGTACAGTAGTTGAAAACAAAGGCCTATAGTCAAATCATAAACGTCCTAGGATCTAAGTAGCAAAGTCATTCGATTCCTCTGTTGACACCATGCAGTCTGAAATCGCAAAACTAGGTGGACAGGTTTTACCATTGATTAAATACGAGTTGGTATTAAAAGCTCAAATCGATTCGGGAGGACATTTCACTCTCAGATTTAAAATCTAAAGCACTCGGCACTGCTAAAAACTACCGAACTCAGTGCCGAGCTGAAAACAGAGCTATCTATTTACTAATGAATGACTACAGTGTCCATTTCAACCTCGGGTGGGATTTTGCAGGAAGAGCAAGCTCGAAAACGGTATTCGGACAGAGGAAAGTTTCTGGTAGCCGAGAGCAAGAACTTGAAAGCGAAGAGAAATCGCCGGGAGAGGGGAAAAATGTAGGCTACAGTGGCATAAAATGAGATTTAAGGTTTTCATTCCTATTTATATAAATCCATCGATTTTAATTACAAAACTGCCACCCAAACTAGTTTTACTTACATTGTAATAATGGTATCTCTAAAATTTAAATTTTAAATCATAAAGGGTTAAATAAGGGGTGAAAATGAAAATGGTTCAGAAAATCACCTGGCCGCAAACAGTCGGGTGTTACAGGAGTACTGAGATCGTTAGATGCCGAGGTTATTTAAAATAGATGAAGGAGTACGTAGGAAAGTATATTGGGAATTCGTTATGAAGTTCAGCGTGTCTATGTAGCAAAAAAATAGAATTCAAAGAGAAAATTGAGGTTAATGGTCAAATAGACAGTAGAACCAGGACAGGAGGGGGAACGAGCAAAAGATGGTAAGTTTAGTTAGTAAATTCAATTTAGCCTTGCGTGAAAATTAAGGAAAAGAGAGAAGAAGCTGGTGGAATTTGGAAATTAAAGGCACTCGAGTTTAATAGAGATCGAGATAGACAATGAGGTAACGCAAGTGTATGAGAATTTAGTAAGGAATTAGTGATTGGATCGAGCACGAACTAGAATGAGTGCGAAATCTAAAGGAAATCTGGTTGGCATAGTTAAAGTAGCATAACAATGTCGATGTAGTTGTGAAAACCTATCGCGGAATAATTAGCAAAATTAGCAATTTGTCTAGAAAAATGTGTGACTGAGAATTGATGCGCTTCGGAGTGTAAGTGAACGGGCGTCCGGTCAATGAGAGTAGAGAATACGAAAATTTTAATGATGAGGTTGAAAGAGTGTATAGTAGGAATTTTGGTTTCTTAGAACATGGCATGCATTGCATTCACTAGACTTACTGAGCCTTAAGCTCACGACTTATGTTTATGGTGTAGGTGACCTCTACACAGGTGAGGATGAGATCCCTCCACCCGAGGCATGATCGGTTGAAGAAAGATGGCCCGCGGGAGTGTGCTGAGTAGTCGAGGCGCGTTTTGACCCGTGGGGACGTAGGTATATGTTTTGGGGACGTGATATGAATTGTGTAAATTGAATATATTAGGATGTTTGGTTTGGTTGGTTAATAGGTTTATGTTGGACGATTTGAAACCTGGTTTATAACTGTTTGGTAAATGTATTTAAAACGTTTGTTAAAGTTTAATTAGTGTTATCGAAGTGTTTTGAATGATTTTAAATGGTTACGGTATGCTCGGTTTTTGGAGCTATCCACGCAGTTGGACTTCGCCAAGTCCGCCGTAATACGATTGAGTTTAGAATACGTTTGAGTGGGATTGAAGCTATGAGTTGGTTGATAATGTTGATGAATGTAATGAATGAAATGTGAAAATGTTGAAGGAAAAGTGAAGTGTATTGCTCTCTGGAATCGGATTCCAGAGAGCTGAGATTGTGTTCTGCTCTCTGGAATTCCAGAGAGCTAAGTATTGAACGAAAACTGAACGAAAACAGAAGGAAGAAACAAGGGAGAAGTCTGATTGGTTGGGCGATCGCTGCATAAGATGTGAAGCGATCGATCTCTGCAGCAAGCAGAGATCGATCGCTGCTCTGCTTGCTGCGTTGGCAGCCATATGCGGCGATCGATCTCTGCCTTTGGCAGAGATCGATCGCTGCTTTGGCAGCGATCATCACCATCAGCGATCGGTCTCTGCCTTCAGCAGAGACCGATCGCTGCTTGATCAATGCATGGCAGCGATCAGTCGCTGCTATGCACAGCGCCTGATCGCTGCTTGAAATTTTGGGGGCAGAATCTCAATTCTGCCCTCCCACTTTTCTGAACGATTTTAAATATTTAAATAAATGTTTTAAGTTTTATTTAATTATTAAACGTCTTGTTTTAAATGTTTTGGAGGTCCGATTTCGATTCCGTTTTAAATTCTGATTTAGTTTCCGCTCAAGTATAAGCTTAAAGTTAAAATGAAAAATTTTATTACGGAAATATGGGTACGGATTTAGGGGTGTGACAGGGTTGGCTTTATCGACTAAGGTTTTGCTACTGGACTCCTTAAGTGGCCAACTAGGGTTAAAAGGCTTCTTTCCTCCAGCCTTGTCAAAGGGCTTGATTGGCGCGGGTGACTTAGGGGTGACTTTGGGTAGGAATGTTGGGGGTAAACTTAGGAGGGTAGGGGATTTCTTCTTTCTATTGAGCTGTCGCTCAATCGTCATAGCCATATGAACAATTGCATCTAAGGACTCTACCGGGTGTATTTCAACGGTGTCTCCTATATCTCTATTCAATCCCCGAATGAATCTAGCAATAACTTGCTCCTCAGGTTCTTCCATATCTACTCGTATCCTTAGAGTTTCAAATTCAGCTAGGTAAGCCTCAACGGATCGAGTTCCTTGTCGTAGGTTTTGGATTTGAAGGAATAGATCTTGACGGTAATGGGTGGGTATGAACCTCTTAGTCATGAGCGACTTCATTGCTCTCCATGTCGTAATGGGGGTATCTCCTATCCGTCGTCTTTGGAGCTTAATATTGGACCACCAGAGGGCCGCATATCCCGATAGCTCTACGGATACTAATTGGTTCTTTACTTTATCGGAGTACTCATAATAGTCGAAAACTTTCTCTACCTTATCAATCCATTCTAGAAAGGTATCTCCATCGCATGTCCCGTCAAATGGAGGTATATGTAGCTTGACATTTCTAAGGTCCTCTTGATCCTTTCGTCTACTTGGTCGAAAAGTCTCTTCATCATCTAAGGTCCATTCTTCCTCCTCCTCATAAAGCGGGTTTCTTCTCCTAGGATACTCAGGTCTTTCTTCGTCCGAGGTGGGATATGGTTCTTGAAATCGTCTCCTAGGATTTCCGGGTCTAAATCGAGGTAGGGGTTCTCGGGTCGCTTCATTTGAAATTCTCGTATTAAGGACTTCCATTATGTGTTTCATGCTAAGGGTTAAGTCTTTAAGTTGTTGGCTTATATGGTTAACTTCTCCACTAAGACCATCTAACTGTCCTTGCATGCTAGACTCTCCCTCTTGTGGGGTGTGAGTCTCGGGTTGGGGAATGTCATTGTCCCGGTTCGGTTCTTGATTCATATCTTGGTTTAGCTCTCGGTTAATTGCACTCCTAGTCTTCATTCATGTGAATACTGAAGTTTTAGGAAGGAAATATTAATTAGGTTCAAGTTGATCACGGGTGTTAGGGAAGGTAAAGGTGGGAAACCTAACTAGAATTTCAATCCAGAAATTTTGAAACGCATTTATGAGGGCCTAAACGACGTTTTTTGGGCTCAAAGTTGCAGACAACTAATAAAAATGTTCTGGAAATAATCTTTGCAAGAACTAAAAGAAACTAAAAGAAACTAAAAGAGAAAGTAAGAAAAACAGCAAGAACACCAAACCGAAAATGAAGAACAGCAAGCACCCGGTTTTGGTGCCTCGGTTTTGGGCAACCAAATGGGTTTGGAAAACCAAACCAATCTGGTTTCCCTCACCCTAAGGGAGCTATCCAAGCTCTGATACCACCTGATGAGCTCCGACCTGCAAATAGGACTCAAGAACTCGAAGAAGATCGTTAGCTCCGGGTGACACAAATCCGAGAAAATCGAGAGTGGAAAATGTAAAAGAAATATCAAACGTGCTCGAAATTTAATGAAATTTTAGGTGAATCTTGTGAAGTGAGTGAGGTGTGTGCTGGTGAAAATTGTGGTCCAGATTCGTTAAGATGAAGGATTTATATAATGTTTTCCGAGAATCGGCCGGTGAGTGCTTCAATGGAGCTTCCGGCAAGAGTTTCTTCCAAGGAAGATAACTCGATTCAAGGAATCGATTATGGCCACTCCTTGCTGTTTTCCGCTCTCAAAAGAGTGGAGAAGGAGGTGGCAAAATCCACTCCAACTAGCTACCAAGCTAGAAGAATGGTTCGGGGGCGCAACCCCTCGGTTGTTGTCAACCGAGCTTACCTTGGAAGCTCTTTGCTCCAAGCTTCTTCTTCTATTGAGAGAGAAATCCGTGGGTGCTCATAAATCAACCAAAAAAGTTACAAACACCAATGCCATGAATATATAGACCTAATGGTTGGCTTGGGCTTGGGCTTGGGCTTGGCTTGGGCTTTGGCTTGGGCATGTCTTCAACTTCAATGGGCCAAACCAAGCCACCAACTAATCCTATCATTCATCTAATCCTAACATCCATATAATCCTAACATGCATCTAATCCTAGCATGCATCTAATAAAGTTTAAACAAGAAGGCCAACGTTTGCCAATAAGTTTGAAATTTCAAAAAAAGCAACAAATATTAAAGCTCGGGAAGACAAATTCCCATGTGAGCATTAAAGGGCCTTTAGTATTTCCACATGAGGAGATGCTTCGGTTGGTCAACGTCTCTAGCTTTAATCTCCCACTTCAAGTCATCCACGGTGTCCTCCAAGTCTTCACACGAACCAAGACCTACAAAAGAGACAAGTGTGTTAGTCAAATTGTGAACTCGGGTCTGGGATCGTGTAATGGGCCTACGGGGCACATCAGCTTTACTGTTAAGGGAACTAATCCACCCCTTAATGAGACAGTGGATATTTATACTTTGGGAGGGTTGATCCGACTCCCAACTTCACAGGGGGATCTGAACAGAAACGAAGCATGAACAACTGAGTTGAGAAAGTGGAAATTGCATATTTAGGAATTTATATTTTAGTGTTTCATTTCATTACTGCTTTACTTACTTAGCATTAGGCTAATAGATGAGTTTTGTGATGTAGGTGAAGAAGTGATAGTATGTGTGTTTACTGAGTCTGCTGAGGACTAGATTGGTTTTGGAGTGCATCTTTGCAACAATCTGGCAGCTGATGGGGCGGTTTAACTGATGTCAGTTGATGTGAAGGTCTAGTTGACAACGTTTAAATTTTAGTGTGTGTCGAGTTTTCATGACAGTAGTGATTTTCATTATTTCGAATATGTTTCTTTCTTGAGCTTGTTGATAATAGTATTTGGTTAGGTATAAATGTTGATTTTACAGAAATTGAGTAATGTAAGGATTTGAATGGTTCTAGATGGTTTCAGTGAAGTGAGCTCGTCCTTCTCGCAGCTAGAGATGTTTTTGTATGAAGTTTGATTAGTAGAAATATTGTCTAATTTCTGTTGAGTTTCCTGGGTTATTTAGAGTCGGGGGCTTTTGAATGTCTTGAGTAAGTTTTTTAACAAATTCAATCATCGGTGAATGGAGTTCACCGGTGGATGTTGGGTGTTGTTCGCTGATAGACACTGGCGGATTGAATCATCCGGTCGACGTCACCGGATGATGTTGAGTATTCTACTCACCGGTGGATATCGTGTGTTAATCCACCGGAAGATGTAGGAAATGTTTTGTCGTTTAGTGACCGGTGGATGTCGTGTGTTAATCCACCGGAAGATGTAGGAAATGTTTTGTCGTTTTGTGACCGGTGAATGTCGTACGATAATCTACCGGAAGATGTAAGAAGTGTTTTGTCGTCTAGCCACCGGTGGATGCTGTATAGAGTCGATCATCCGGCTTACGTCACTAGAAGGTGTAGAGTGTATTTTGTCGTTTTGTCCTCGGATGATGTCTTCTATTGTCTGCTTCAGCCCTTTTTAGTTGATTTCGTTCAGCGGGCGACGTGTTTGACTTTTGAGACTTATGAAATATTTTGCAATTTAAACCTTTATTCTTTTTGCTGATTATTCCTTAACATTATAACTGCATAATCAAGCATCGTACAATAGCTTGTTTAACTTTTTACTTAAACGATTTCTGTTGTAAGTCCTTGAATGTTTGAAGTTTTAGAAAATATCAAATTTTAACTTTCGAGTAGACCTTTATGTTTGGTACAAAGTTTATTTTTCTTTTCGAGTTTTGTGCAAGATTTTGTAACAAACCGGGTTCAGAAAACTCGGGTCGTTACAGGTAGAAACTCATATGATGATTAGAAGCTTCCCTTATGTTACTGTCTAAAATTTATGCTGATGATTAGTTCAATGGTAAAGTTTCATGTCGAATGGTACTCAGTTCTGTAGCTTGATGACTTAAGAATTTTCATGTCCATACATCATGAATGTTTTATGCATATGGAAATGTTTTAAGAGCATGTCATCGCATAAACAAGATAAGAATATTAAACTTATGCAACGTGAATTAAGAGAGGGTTGGGGTGGTTTGGCGTATGTCACTGTCCAAAAGAAGGACCATGATACGACCCGCAAGGGAATTATGTGCACTCTAACTGTCAAACCCCCTTTACCGGCACAAATCCCCTCTTAATCCACACAACTTAAACGAAGAATATGATCAATGACTATGAATGATGAATATGATCAATGACTATGAATGATGAATATGATCAATGACTATGAATGATGAATATGATCAATGACTATGAATGATGAATATGATCAATGACTATGAATGATGAATATGATCCATGACTATGAATGATGATTACGAGCAAAGATATGAACAAGAAAAGTGTAACACCTGAGATACGACTAGGTAATTTTCCTAACTATATTAACGGTTATGAATATTTAATCTTCGCGGTTTAGAATGTTATGGCAAGTTTAATTAATTATATGTGGGTTTTAAACTAGGTTGAGTGGCGATATTGTAATATTGGAGGTTGAGATCAGTATATAAAGAAAAAGGAAAAGTTTTAAATTTCACTCAAGCCACTGTAGCCGACATTCCCCTACTCTCGGCGATTTCTTCCCTCCCAAGCCCCGCTCTCTGCTATCAGTGTCTTCCTCGCCGACGACCGGTTTCTAGCCCGCATTCCTCTGCAAATCCGCACCCGAGGTATGAAATGGAGAATGTAGTTATCTGTTAGTGTTTGTGTAATATCCGGATTGTACGGACTTTTTGAATATATTATATTATATTATTATTTCATTATTTAATGGCATTTTTCGTAAATATGTCAAATCAATCAGTTTTGCAAACGGAAAGCGTCATTATGATCATAACGAATAATAAGAATTTTGAGAAAATTCTGGGAATTTTCGGAGATTAAACGCTATATTCCGAGTAAATACGTTTATCGTAATGTAAAGAATGTTTTAATAAAAATAGTAAATGACGTCCGAATTGCGAACGGACAGTCTTAATAAATCTCTAATAATAAGTTGGACTTATTGGTAAAATATGGAAATTTGGAAATGTCGAATAGTTGGACGATTAACGAAACGAAAGACGAAACAAATAGAATTAAGTAAGAAGGGTAAAATGGTAATTTGCAAACCAAAATTAATAAATAACACAAATCTCTCTTTTTCTCCTCACTTCTCTCTTTTCTCTCTGGCGCTCACGAACAGAGAAGAAACTTCTCTCTGGCCGCCGGCGTTCTCACGACATCCGACCTCCGTCCGACCTTCGTTCTTCTTCCATCCTTCACGGTTTCTCCTCCTCTCGCTACCCTCGGTAAGTAGCTTCGGTCTTTGAGCGTTAAATTCCAAGTTTTAGGTCGATTTAACGTTAGGGTTTCGATTAGGGTTTCGATAAAAATGTCGAATTAGGGCTCGTAATTAATAGGTTAGCCGTGATTAAGTATGTATTGAACGTATTTGACGTTATTGGACGAAGAAAAATTAATTTGTGAAAAAGTTAAAAATTGGTAAATTTCTGGGTTTTTGAGAAAAACTCGTTAATTGAGATTTCGGATTATCGAGCCTTAATTGACGTTCTAAATGCTTTGATTAGCTAAGTTGGAATTTAGGAAATTCATTAGTTAAGGATTTTATAATTTGAACGTTTATAATTCAAATTTGTTTTAACGGTGGACATCGTGTTTTCCTCAGACACACGACTCCCGTGGACGAAGATTGAGATTCTGCGCGCCCAAGGTAAGTCTTCGTGACTTACTCTGACCAATTGGTCTACACCATACTTCGATGTCGTATCGAGGATCCCTGAAGAGATGTTTGCTTTAAATTTACTTTGGTTGGGTAGTTAGGTTTAAATTGTTGTAGGTTAGTTTAATTTCGGTCTTGATGGTATGCACGTTGTTTGTTTATCGCACGGTTATATTATGCACATATCTGTTCATGCATCACGTATTTCAAAGGTCATGAAAACGAATTTCTGCACGTATTTTAAGAAAATGAACGAACCTATGTAATGAATGAATGTAATCTGTCTGTATCTGGTCATGCGAGATGGGGCTCAGGCACGGCTGTGCGTGTTGCAAGCGTGTACCCCCCTCTCTAGGTGGAAAGGGTAGTCCGACCGCTGGATAGGCCCTCTCCATTTAGTGGGTCGAGGTCTCGGTGACAATCTGTCTGTCTGCGACGTAATGAATCTGTAATCTGTCATGCATGTTTTCTGAATGACATCTGCACGCATGCATCTGCATTTACGTAGCTTACTGAGATTTAATTTTCTCATAGGTGTCTGTATGGTGTAGGTGATATCTTTGGTGACATCGAGCCAGGTGAGGACGATGTTCCTCCTCCTGACGTAGGTGGCAGCTGATGCATGATGGCCGTGGGAGTGCGCTGAGTAGTCGAGGCGCGATACGACCCGTGGGGATGTATGTATGGACTCTAGGGATATTTTGGGATATTTTGAATTGATAATTGTATAGAGTATTTTAGGTTGTTTGGATCTGGATAGGGGTTAGAAAATGTTTTGGTAACTGTATGTAAAAGGCTTTGGTTTAAACTGTTTTGATAAACGTTATGAAATGTTTTGATTCGTTTTGGGATTGGTACGGGTAAGCTCGGTTTTTAGAGCTATCCATGCAGTTGGATTTCGCAAAGTCCGCTGCAATACGGTTAAGTTTAAGTTACAGTTTGATTGGGATATAGATAAGAAAAATGGTGCATGAATGAGAATTTGATGGAGGATAAGAAGGGGTTGCTCTCTGGAATTGGATTCCAGAGAGCTATCACTCTGAAACTTGCTCTCTGGAAATTCCAGAGAGCAAGTGTTATGTACTGGTTGCTGCTGTGCAGCGACTGGGCGCTGCAATATGCAGCGCCCGATCGCTGCAATATGCAGCGCCCGATCGCTGCAAGAATGCAGCGACTGGGCGCTGCATTGTGCAGCGATCGTGCGCTGCACAATGCAGCGCACGCGGCGATCGAGCGCTGCAATTGGCAGCGCACGCGGCGATCGAGCGCTGCAATTGGCAGTGCCCGGTCGCTGCCAATTTTGAGGGCAGAATTCCGATTTTGCCCTCCCTTCTTTTATTTGTTACTAAATGTTTTATTAAATGTTTTTTTTTTTGTTTTAATTGTTATTTAAAGGTTTCGTTTTAAATGCTTTTAAAGTTCAGTTTTAATTCCGATTTCAGTTCTGATTTCAACTTCAGTTTAGTTTCCGCACAAAGTTTTATTTAAAGTATAGGAAAGTAAAAAGTGTAAAAAAAAAAATAATACAGAAATACGGGTACAGTATTAGGGGTGTTACATTTATGGTATCAGAGCCCCCGGGTTTTAAAATCGATTCTGTAGACTGCTCGACTACACAGCCACTACGCAGACATCCTTCATCAACTGTAAGTCTGTTTACTGCTTTGTTTGATTTAAGTTTCTTAGGATTACTTGTTTTAAATTTTATAGGAGTTTATAAGTATGACTCGAGGAAGGGATCCGAGAGACGACGCGATGGATCGTCTTACGGAATTATTAGATCGCCAGTCTCAGCATATGGACTGGCAAGCGCAACAGATCACGGATTTAGTGAATCGAGAGAACCAGCGAGAGAATCAGAGAGCTCAGGAGCTGGTATTCCCCAGTAATCAGGGTATGCAGAGGTTCCAAGGTCTGCGGCCTCCAGTATTCGACGGCCAGTCATCGGATCCGACACGTGCCGAAGAGTGGATCAGGGTTATGGAGGACATGTTAGATTACGCCGAGGTTGCCAACGGGAGCAGGGTCGCTTATGCCACATTCCACTTAGCGTTGGACGCTCGTTTCTGGTGGGACTCGATCAAGTCGACTACAGATGTATCAGTTAGGACTTGGGATCGATTCAAGTTCTTATTCTTCGACAAGTATTTCAGCCGCACAGTGAGAGTGGCCAAGAGGAACGAGTTTACGCAGCTGAAGCAGACTGGTTCAGTTGCGGATTATATTTGGAGGTTTGAGGCATTGTCCAGGTTTGCACCTCGTCTTGTCAGCGATAACGAGGAGAAGGTGCACCAGTTTATGGAGGGACTTAATCCGGAGATACGGATGCATGTTGTGGTCTCAGGTATTATCGACGTACCCTTTTCTGACATCACAGCTAGAGCTCTGGACATAGAGGCTGCCAGGGCCACTTGTGTTAGACCGAGGGAGCCAGCGAAGGGCTTATTCCGAGAGATCCGTCCTCAGTCTCGGAATCAGGGATGGCAGCCTAGAGCACAGCCACCTCAGCCACAGCCTAGGGGCGCGAAGAGACCTCTTGAGGGAGGAAATGATCGTGGCAAGGGAAAGCAGATACGGGGGACTTCTCAGATGCCCTAGTGCCCCAGATGCCAGAAGGAACATAGTGGCGAGTGCCGAGTTGGCACGAATAAGTGCTATAGATGCGGGGATATCGGCCACTTCGTCAGAGATTGTCTGCAACAGGCCCGAGATCAGTCGGGTGGAGATCAGAGGAGGGTTATGCCCAGGATTTTCGCCTTTATCGAGCCAGAGGATGTTGATGACGATGCTCAGCCTGCTGTGATGGCAGGTACTATTTTGCTTATGGGCGCTACTGTATTTACTTTGATGGATACCGGAGCTACGCACTCCTTCGTATTGGCTGCATGTATGGCTAGATTGAGGTTAGAGTCCGAGCCGTCAGAGTATGAGTATAGTGTTATGCTGCCTTCGGGAGAGCATATGCAGTCAGATCGTATTCTCCAGGGCAATGTCGTCTCAGTGGGGAGTATTACCCTCTATGCTCGCCTGATAGTTATGAGCATAGAGTGATACGATCTTATTTTGGGGATGGACTGGCTTGCGCAGCATTTCGCCACCATCGATTGTCGATCCGGGATTGTGACCTTCCGACCCCCGGATAGAGCCGAGTTTTCTTATCAGGTGATGAACCGACTGAGTAGCTCGCCTATTTCTTATGCTATGGAGGTCAACGAGCAGTTCAAAGGTGCGTGCTCTATTTATTTGGCCTCAGTTTTTGATGTTCAGTTGCTCAGCGGACTGAAGCCGAGCGACATTCCTGTTGTTAGAGAGTTCTCTATCATATTCCTTGATGATCTTCCCGGTTTACCACCAGACCGGGAGATCGAATTCACTATTGTTGTCTATCCAAACTCTGCGCCAAGGTTCAAGAACCCTTACCGGTTGGCACCAGCTGAGTTGAGAGAGTTGAGGACTCAGCTTGACGAGTTACTGGAGAAGGGTTTTATTCGACCCAGCGTTTCACCCTGGGGTGCGCCCGTTCTGTTTGTGAAAAAGAAAGACGGGACCCTCAGGATGTGTATCGATTACAGGGAGCTGAATAAGCTCACAGTGAAGAATAAGTACCCACTGCCCCGGATTGACGATTTATTTGATCAGCTGCAGGGTGCCCGAGTGTTTTCCAGGATCGACCTACGCTCGGGTTATTATCAGCTGAAGGTCCGGAGGGATGATATTCAGAAGACGGCATTCCGAACGAGGTATGGGCATTATGAGTTCCTTGTCATGTCATTTGGACTCACTAATGCTCCTGCAGCGTTCATGGATCTGATGAACCGTGTCTTTAAGGAGTACTTGGACAAGTTTGTGGTGGTGTTCATTGACGACATCCTCATCTACTCCAAGACGAAGGAAGAGCATGAGGAGCATCTACGGATTGTTTTACAGATATTGAGTCAGCGCCAGCTCTATCCGAAGTTCTCGAAGTGCGAGTTCGGGCTTGACAGGGTGAGTTTCCTAGGCCATATCATATCACAGGACGGAGTTTCTGTGGACCCGAGTAAAGTCCAGGCGGTCAGAGATTGGCCACAGCCGAAGAACGTACGTGAGGTGCGTGGATTTCTCGGATTGGCCGGTTATTACAGGAAGTTTATAGAGGGATTCTCAAAGATCGCACTTCCCTTATCACGATTGACTCGGAAGCATGAGAAATTTATATGGTCGTCTGCTTGTGATGACAGCTTTATGGAATTAAAGCAGAGATTGACCACCGCTCCAGTGCTGGTACTGCCTATTGAAGGTGTCAGATTCAGTATTTATTGCGATGCATCTGGAGTGGGACTGGGTTGTGTACTGATGCAAGGGGGGGAAAGTTATTTCTTATGCTTCTCGACAGCTGAAGCCGTATGAGCAGAACTACCCCACGCACGATCTTGAGTTAGCAGCTGTGGTCTTCGCACTGAAGGTATGGAGACATTATTTATATGGGCAGCAGTGCGAGATATTCTCCGACCACAAGAGCTTGAAGTACTTATTTACGCAGAAGGATCTGAATATGCGGCAACGCAGGTGGCTTGAGTTCGTCAAGGACTATGATTTTGATATCAAGTACCACCCAGGGAAGGCAAACAAGGTAGCTGATGCCTTGAGTAGAGTGCCTTCTGCGAGTCAGCCTTCATTAGCAGCGATGTCAGTTACGCTGCGGTCTGAAATCGAGAGATTTGACGTGGAGATAGTGGCAGAGTTGTCCAGCATGCTCACTAGTATTTCTCTCAGGCCAACTCTTCTGGATCGTATACGTGAGGCTCAGCTGACTGATTCAGAGTGTATGGAGCTTCGATCGAGTATGACCTTGGGGGACTCGTTAGACTTTCATCTATCGGAGGATGGTATTCTGAAGTTTAGGCATAGGTGGTACGTGCCTAACGACGAGGATCTGAGGAAGGATATATTGGCTGAGGCACATTCTTCGGCATATTCTATACACCCGGGGAGTACAAAGATGTACCGGGATTTGAAACAACACTTCTGGTGGCCGAACATGAAGAGAGAGGTGGCCAAGTATGTCGAGACCTGTTTAGTTTGTCAACAGGTGAAGGCCGAGCACCAGAGACCTGCCGGAACGTTATTGCCACTGCCGATTCCGGAGTGGAAGTGGGAGCAGATCTCCATGGACTTTATTGTGGGGCTCCCGAGGACGACGAGAGGTCATGATGGTATATGGGTGATTGTGGACCGATTGACAAAGTCGGCTCACTTCTTATCTGTGAAGATGGCATCTTCGATGGATCAGCTCGCAGAGCTATATGTGCAGGAGATTGTCAGACTGCACGGTGTGCCAGTTTCCATAGTCTCAGATCGTGATCCGAGATTTACCTCGAATTTTGGAAGAGCCTGCATAAAGCTATGGGGACTCAGCTTAATTTCAGCACAACATTTCATCCTCAGACTGATGGTCAGACAGAGAGGACGAATCATATTTTGGAGGATATGCTCAGAGCGTGTGTGCTGGAGTTTCAGGGCTCGTGGAGCCGATATTTACCTCTGATTGAGTTCTCGTACAATAACAGCTTCCAGGCTACTATTGGCATGGCACCGTACGAGGCTCTGTATGGTCGGAAGTGTAGGTCTCCGTTACATTGGGACGAGGTTGGCGAGGCCAGCATCGTTGGTCCAGAGATTCTACAGCAAACAGCAGAGAAGATTGCCGTTATCCGACAGCGTATTCAGGTAGCTCAGAGCCGACAGAAGAGTTATGCTGATGTGAGACGGCGAGAGCTAGAGTTCGAGGAGGGCGACGAAGTTTATTTGAAGGTTTCTCCGTTCAAAGGTGTCGCGAGATTTGGAAGGAGGGGTAAGTTGAACCCTCGGTATGTGGGACCCTTTCCTATTCTGAAGAGGATCGGGAAGTTGGCGTATAGATTGCAGCTTCCGGCTTCTATGGAGGGTATCCACGATGTATTTCATGTATCTATGCTTCGGAAGTGCTTGCGCGATCCGTCGCATATTGTGGAGGCTACAGAGATCGAGGTACAGCCTACCTTGAGCTATGAGGTGAGGCCGGTACGTATTTTGGAGACTTCCATCAAGATTTTGCGCAACAAAGAGATTCCACTGGTCAAAGTTTTGTGGCGGAACCACGAGGTGGAAGAGGCTACGTTGGAACGACAGCAGGATATGATGACTAAGTATCCTGATTTGTTTGCATGATTTAATTTTGTGGACAAAATTCTGAATAAGGAGGGTGGAATGTAATATCTGGCTTGTACGGACTTTTTGAATATATTATATTATATTATTATTTCATTATTTAATGGCATTTTTCGTAAATATGTCAAATCAATCAGTTTCGCAAACGGAAAGCGTCATTATGATCATAACGAATAATAAGAATTTTGAGGAAATTCTGAGAATTTTCGGAGATTAAACGCTATATTCCGAGTAAATACGTTTGTCGTAATGTAAAGAACGTTTTAATAAAAATAGTAAATGAGGTCCGAATTGCGAACGGACAGTCTTAATAAATCTCTAATAATAAGTTGGACTTATTGGTAAAATATGAAATTTGAAAATGTCGAATAGTTGGACGATTAACGAAACGAAGGACGAAACAAATAGAATTAAGTAAGAAGGGCAAAATGGTAATTTGCAAACCAAAATTAATAAATAACACAAATCTCTCTTTTTCTCCTCACTTCTCTCTTTTCTCTCTTGCGCTCACGAATAGAGAAGAAACTTCTCTCTGGCCGCCGGCGTTCTCACGACATCCGACCTCCGTCCGACCTTCGTTCTTCCTCCGTCCTTCACGGTTTCTCCTCCTCTCGCTACCCTCGGTAAGTAGCTTCAGTCTTTGAGCGTTAAATTCCAAGTTTTAGGTCGATTTAACGTTAGGGTTTCGATTAGGGTTTCGATAAAAATGTCGAATTAGGGCTCGTAATTAATAGGTTAGCCGTGATTAAGTATGTATTGAACGTATTTGACGTTATTGGACGAAGAAAAATCAATTTGTAAAAAAGTTAAAAATTGGTAAATTTCTGGGTTTTTGAGAAAAACTCGTTAATTGAGATTTCGGATTATCGAGCCTTAATTGACGTTCTAAATGCTTTGATTAGCTAAGTTGGAATTTAGGAAATTCATTAGTTAAGGATTTTATAATTTGAACGTTTATAATTCAAATTGGTTTTAATGGTGGACATCGTGTTTTCCTCAGACACACGACTCCCGTGGACGAAGATTGAGATTCTGCGCGCCCAAGGTAAGTCTTCGTGACTTACTCTGACCAATTGGTCTACACCATACTTCGATGTCGTATCGAGGATCCCTGAAGAGATTTTTGCTTTAAATTCGCTTTGGTTGGGTAGTTAGGTTTAAATTGTTGTAGGTTAGTTTAATTTTGGTCTTGATGGTATGCACGTTGTTTGCTTATCGCACGGTTATATTATGCACATATCTGTTCATGCATCACGTATTTCAAAGGTCACGAAAACGAATTTCTGCACGTATTTTAAGAAAATGAACGAACCTCTGTAATGAATGAATGTAATCTGTCTGTATCTGGTCATGCGAGATGGGGCTCAGGCACGGCTGTGCGTGTTGCAAGCGTGTACCCCCCCTCTAGGTGGAAAGGGTAGTCCGACCGCTAGATAGACCCTCTCCATTTAGTGGGTCGAGGTCTCGGTGACAATCTGTCTGTCTGCGACGTAATGAATCTGTAATCTGAATCTGTCATGCATGTTTTCTGAATGACATCTGCACGCATGCATCTGCATTTACGTAGCTTACTGAGATTTAATTATCTCATAGGTGTCTGTATGGTGTAGGTGATATCTTTGGTGACATCGAGCCAGGTGAGGACGATGTTCCTCCTCCTGACGTAGGTGGCAGCTGATGGATGATGGCCGTGGGAGTGCGCTGAGTAGTCGAGGCGCGATATGACCCGTGGGGATGTATGTATGGACTCTGGGGTTATTTTGGGATATTTTGAATTGATAATTGTATAGAGTATTTTAGGTTGTTTGGATCTGGATAGGGGTTAGAAAATGTTTTGGTAACTGTATGTAAAAGGCTTTGGTTTAAACTATTTTGATAAACGTTATGAAATGTTTTGATTCGTTTTGGGATTGGTACGGGTAAGCTCGGTTTTTAGAGCTATTCATGCAGTTGGATTTTGCAAAGTCCGCTGCAATACAGTTAAGTTTAAGTTATAGTTTGATTGGGATATAGATAAGAAAAATGGTGCATGAATAAGAATTTGATGGAGGATAAGAAGGGGTTGCTCTCTGGAATCGGATTCCAGAGAGCTATCACTCTGAAACTTGCTCTCTGGAAATTCCAGAGAGCAAGTGTTATGTGCTGGTCGCTGCTGTGCAGCGACTGGGCGCTGCAATATGCAGCGCCCGATCGCTGCAATATGCAGCGCCCGATCGCTGCAAGAATGCAGCGACTGGGCGCTGCATTGTGCAGCGATCGTGCGCTGCACAATGCAGCGCACGCGGCGATCGAGCGCTGTAATTGGCAGCGCCCGGTCGCTGCCAATTTTGATGGCAGAATTCCGATTCTGCCCTCCCTTCTTTTATTTGTTACTAAATGTTTTATTAAATGTTTTTTTTTGTTTTAATTGTTATTTAAAGGTTTCGTTTTAAATGCTTTTAAAGTTCAGTTTTAATTCCGATTTCAGTTCTGATTTCAACTTCAGTTTAGATTCCGCACAAAGTTTTATTTAAAGTATAGGAAAGTAAATAGTGTAAAAAAAAAAATAATACGGAAATACGGGTACAGTATTAGGGGTGTTACAGTTTGGAACTTTGTTTTCAGCTCGGCATTTGAACTCAGATTTTACCAATGGTCAAGTAGTAATAGAACACTTTAGAATCCGAGGGTAGTAATGTTAACCCGAATCGATTCTGGACATTTTAAGTAACCAACTCAGTTTTAATCGATAGTAGAACCTGTTTGTTTTATTTTTGGATTTCAGATTCTGCACAGTATATTAAACCAAGGATTCGGGAACGACTTTAGCTAATAAATCCTAGGATGATTTATAAGTAGAGTTTTAGGATTTTGATTTAACTACTGAAATGCACATGTTTAGTGAAGAAGTTGAAGAGAAGAGGTTCAGATTGCTAAGGAGACCAGGTAAGTGGATGTATTAGGATTTCTGGCCACTAGGGCCCTACACCACAAGGATACTAGGAAAAATTGTTGAAATGTTTATCTGATGATTATGACTAGTAGTTTGCCATTATATGAAGTAATTGGGTAGGAAGATGTTAAGTTACATGATGTTTTTACTCGTTCATACTGTATGACATTCCTCTGTGAAAATTCGTGTCCATGCATTATGTGCTTGTTTCGCGAATTTTCCCACTGGTGGAGGCCGAGTTGATGATAAGCATGGCTCGCGAATTTTCCCACTGGTGGAGGCCGAGTTGATGATAAGCATGGCTCGCGAATTTTCCCACTGGTGGAGGCCGAGTTGATGATAAGCATGGCTCGCGAATTTTCCCACTGGTGGAGGCCGAGTTGATGATAAGCATGGCTCGCGAATTTTCCCACTGGTGGAGGCCGAGTTGATGATAAGCATGGCTCGCGAATTTTCCCACTGGTGGAGGCCGAGTTGATGATAAGCATGGCTCGCGAATTTTCCCACTGGTGGAGGCCGAGTTGATGATAAGCATGGCTCGCGAATTTTCCCACTGGTGGAGGCCGAGTTGATGATAAGCATGGCTCGCGAATTTTCCCACTGGTGGAGGCCGAGTTGATGATAAGCATGGCTCGCGAATTTTCCCACTGGTGGAGGCCGAGTTGATGATAAGCATGGCTCGCGAATTTTCCCACTGGTGGAGGCCGAGTTGATGATAAGCATGGCTCGCGAATTTTCCCACTGGTGGAGGCCGAGTTGATGATAAGCATGGCTCGCGAATTTTCCCACTGGTGGAGGCCGAGTTGATGATAAGCATGGCTCGCGAATTTTCCCACTGGTGGAGGCCGAGTTGATGATAAGCATGGCTCGCGAATTTTCCCACTGGTGGAGGCCGAGTTGATGATAAGCATGGCTCGCGAATTTTCCCACTGGTGGAGGCCGAGTTGATGATAAGCATGGCTCGCGAATTTTCCCACTGGTGGAGGCCGAGTTGATGATAAGCATGGCTCGCGAATTTTCCCACTGGTGGAGGCCGAGTTGATGATAAGCATGGCTCGCGAATTTTCCCACTGGTGGAGGCCGAGTTGATGATAAGCATGGCTCGCGAATTTTCCCACTGGTGGAGGCCGAGTTGATGATAAGCATGGCTCGCGAATTTTCCCACTGGTGGAGGCCGAGTTGATGATAAGCATGGCTCGCGAATTTTCCCACTGGTGGAGGCCGAGTTGATGATAAGCATGGCTCGCGAATTTTCCCACTGGTGGAGGCCGAGTTGATGATAAGCATGGCTCGCGAATTTTCCCACTGGTGGAGGCCGAGTTGATGATAAGCATGGCTCGCGAATTTTCCCACTGGTGGAGGCCGAGTTGATGATAAGCATGGCTCGCGAATTTTCCCACTGGTGGAGGCCGAGTTGATGATAAGCATGGCTCGCGAATTTTCCCACTGGTGGAGGCCGAGTTGATGATAAGCATGGCTCGCGAATTTTCCCACTGGTGGAGGCCGAGTTGATGATAAGCATGGCTCGCGAATTCTCCCACTGGTGGAGGCCGAGTTGATGATAAGCATGGCTCGCGAATTTTCCCACTGGTGGAGGCCGAGTTGATGATAAGCATGGCTCGCAAATTCTCCCACTGGTGGAGGCCGAGTTGATGATAAGCATGGCTCGCGAATTTTCCCACTGGTGGAGGCCGAGTTGATGATAAGCATCGCGAATTCTCCCACTGGTGGAGGCCGAGTTGATGATAAGCATGGCTCGCGAATTCTCCCACTGGTGGAGGCCGAGTTGATGATAAGCATGGCTCGCGAATTTTCCCACTGGTGGAGGCCGAGTTGATGATAAGCATGGCTCGCAAATTCTCCCACTGGTGGAGGCCGAGTTGATGATAAGCATGGCTCGCGAATTTTCCCACTGGTGGAGGTCGAGTTGATGATAAGTATGACTCGCGAATTCTTCCACTGGTGGAGTCCGAGATGATGATAAGTACGGCTCGCGAATTCTCCCACTGGTGGAGGCCGAGCCAGTCATTACTACGATTGCCCGATTGGCAATGATCATGTGCCCTGTCTTTCTCCCTCGTTTCCTCCCTTAATACATTATGTAAATGATGAAAATGAGCATGAATGAAGAAAGATTTACGAACTTATGTTTCTTTAATTTGTACATTCATGTATTACTTACTAAGCATTAGGCTTATAGTTAAACCTTATGTTGTAGGCGAAGAGACTACAGGTGAAGATACTAATTTCAAAGAGGATATTTAAAGCTGGTTGCTGGAGGATGCTCAATGTGACAGTGCGGGACTGGAGAGGCGATTATGACCCCTGGTTATTGCTTCCTTATGTCAGTAAGAATACAAGAACTGGAATTATGTAGGATAGTGTTAGTATTGTCTGAGTCAACTTCTGAGTCTGGAATTAATTTTAAGGGTTATCGAATGGTCTGTTTTGCTTAAGTCTTCCGCTACGTTTATTCTGAACGAGTCTCTAATTTTCTATACGTATGAATGTTAAGTCATTGAAATTTGAAGTCTGTGAAGATTAAGTCTATCGGGTGATGTCGAGTGTTTTGCTCGCCGGATGATAAGGGTTAAGTCGTTTGTCGTATAGTCACCGGATGATGCGAGTATTTACAATACCGGGCGATGTGAGTGTTATTTTGTCGTCTAGCGCCCGGTGGATGAAGTGTATTTCCTTCACCGGATGATGTGAGTGTTTTCTTGTCGTTTAGTGACCGGATGATGTGAGAGTTGAAGTGTGTTTAGTTGCCGGATGATGAAAGTATGGTTTGTCGTCTAGTGACCGGATGATGTAGAGTATTTCTTTGCTGGAAGAGGAAAAATGTTATTTTGTCGTCTAGTGACCGGTGGAGGAAGTGTAGTTATTCACCGGATGATGTAGACGATGTTTGTCGTTTAGTGGCCGAGTGTGATTTAATAAGTCATGTGCGATGCACGTGCTCACCGGATGATGTTTCTTATCTAGTGAGATTTTAAAGAGTCACGTGTTTGACTCGTGTTCACCGGTGGATGTCCACTACTGGGCGATGTTTTAATTGAACATGTGAAACCCACGTGCCTACCGGAAGATATCTTCTATTAGGCGATGGTAAGTGAGTCACGTAGAGTACACGTGATAAATCGGATGGGGCACACCCTGCCAGCCGATGCATGCAAATCCATGCAAACCCGAGTAGAATCATGTTAGGTGATTTGAGGGCATTTCTTCCTTATCCGATTATGTTTTGGAACTGACGATCGAGTTTAATCGACTGATTCTGCCGATGAATGAGTTATTAGAAACATGAAGGAGTCAAGTTCAAGTTCTAAGTTTTTTTTTTTAAAAAAAAAAGGAAAGAAGAGAGGAATACCAATAATGAACAGGTGTAGAAATTAAGAAGTAAATGATTACGATTGTCATGTTTACGTGGCGATCCCATCGGGGTCGTTACAAAAAGACTCATGAGCATGTGATTTCCCAAATTATACATTCATGCATCCATGTTAGTGTTGCATTCCTTACTAAGTGTAACACCCGGCTTTATGGGATATAATATTATTCCAATGTTATCGGCATTTTTGTAAATACATCAAATTAAGTCCGTTTTACGAATGAAAAGTTTTAATGAAGCCGTAATAATAATTTGGAATTTGTGGTGAAATATGGGAATTTTGAAAAAATCAGATCGCTAATTAAATAACGAGACAATTGGAAGAAGAAATTGGAATCAAATGGAAGGGTGATTTGGTAAATGCGCAAACCAATTTTAATTAAAATCAAATTCTCACTCTTTTTCCCTCACTCACGCCAACTCCATTTTCTCTTAACCCTCTCCACCCGATTTCTCTTTTCCACGGCGATCCTCTTCAACGTCGACGCTCCTCCTTCCAATCTCCGGCGACTCTTCACGTTTCTTTGTCGTCTTCGCTCTCTAGGTAAGGCTCTACACTTTTGGAACGCTAGGTATTGATTTCTAGGATTTAAAACGAATAGGGTCCGTTAGGGTTTTCATTGAAAATGTAAATCAATGTTTGAAATTGATAGATTGAGCTTAGTTATGCCCCTAATGGATGTAATGATAGTTATCGGAGCTTAGTTTATCGATTTGTTGAGGTGTATTCGAGATTTGGTTAAGTTGGAGCTCGAAAACCTCTATTAATGGAGTTTTTGAATTATCGAGCGCAAATTGCTCGACGAATTGCCTCAACGAACTTAAATAGAGTTTAGGAGATTTTCTTTAGTTACGAGTTAGCAATTTTTGGAGTTTGGTGATTTAGACTGGATTTAACGTCGTGTATTGTGAAATGAATAGGTGAACAAACGCTCGTGGACGGAGCTCGGTGTGCAACGACGCGAGGTAAGTTGTCGTGACTTACTCTGGCCGATGGGCCTACACCATATGTCAAAGTTGTTTCGAGGAACCTTGAGGATTGTTTGTTTAAATTGTTTTGGGGTTTGGGTAGTTAGAATTAGTTGTTTTTATATGTTGTTTATTTATCGTCTTGATGGTACACATGTGATTGTTTACTTTATGTTATATTTGAACTTTTCATGCATCACGGTTTTAAAAACGATATGAAAATGAATTTACGCACGGATTTCATGAAAAGAACATGCATGTAAAGGCAAGTAAAGTATCATAGTAAACAACAATGACACGGGGTTATCGGGGATGAGCTTCAGACCTGGCGTTCCGTGGTGAGCGGGTTTCCCTCCCTTCAGATGGTGTGGGCTGTCTAATCGCTTGACGTGCCCTATCCATCTGTCGAGCGTTTCCGATAACCATAGACTGACACGTACGGATATATGCATTGACATGGACGGTTTTCATAGTACAGAGCATACATGATCATGCATTAGCATTTACATAGGGCTTACTGAGATTTTTATCTCATAGGTGTCTTTATGGTGTAGGTGATTTCGAGACAGGTGAGGATGATGTCCCTCCGCCTGAAGTATGAGCATGTTGAGGAATGATGGCTCGCGGGAGTGCGCTGGCAGTCGGGGCGTGATTTTGACCCGTGGGGGACGTAGGTAAATATTTTGGGATTTGATAGATGAAGAATAGGTGAATTGTATAGTTGATATTTTAGGATGTTTGGATTTGATAGTATTTTGTTGAATTTTCAATGTTTCTCAAACAGTGGGAATGTTAAACTTTTAAACGGAACCATGCGGTTCGTTTTCACGAAATTGGTTATGTTCGATTGTGTTTTGAGTCAGTGAATAGGTCCTTAATAGCGTGTGTAATGTATGCGAGAGATGGGATTATAATATGGAAGTGTGTTGTGTGAATTGTAATGGCACGTGAAGAAGGAATGAGAAAAGGAAAGAGTGTGTGGTTGTGTTGTGTGTTGTGAGTGTATGAAGTGCAAGAGCGCTCTCTGGAAAATTTCCAGAGAGCGTGGCGATTGCTCGCCACAGAATGGTGAGCAATCGCCACCTATTGCCTGGCGATCGCCATTGGCGATCGCGAGGCGAAGTGGTAATCGCCTATTGGCGATTGCTCGCCATGAGCAATCGCCTATTGGCGATTGAGCAGGCGATTGCTTGCCACTTTATGGCGAGCAATCGCCAACTCTTCTGCCCGCCGAACAAAAAAAAAAGGAAAAAGAAAAATATTTTATGTTTTAATTTTAATTGTTTTTAAATGTTAATTAAATTCTTTTAAGTTTTATTTAATTGATTTCAATTTAGTTTTCGAATGATTTGATTTCTATTTCAATTTCCGATTTAGATTTTAAAAGTTTTATTTCCGCTCGAAGGTTAGGTTTAAAATTTGTACGTATAAAAAGAAAAATTTGTACGGGAAAACTAGGGTACGGGTAAGGGTCGCTTCACTAAGCATTAGGCTTATAGTTAAACCTTATGATGTAGGTGAAGAGCTAACAGGTGAGGATTCCCAGTCCAGAGATAATGTTTAAAGTTGTTGCTGGAGGATGCTCAGTATAACAGTGCAAGGCTGGGCAGGCGACTAAGACCCCTGGTTATACTCATAGTATGTCAGTGAAGTTTATGATAAACAGATGTCTAAGTAGAATAGAATTTCTTAGAACCATGAGATCTAGATTTGGATGATTAGACTAAAGAGTCTGATGAAGATTTAAAAGACTATTGAACGGTTTGTTTTGCTTAAACCTTCCGCTATGCGTATTTTGGATGAGTTTATAATTCTTACTCATGTAGAGTGTTTAAGCCATCGGATGACGAACGTGCTATTTTGTCGTCTAGCGATCGGCAGATGTAGAGTGTTTAAGCCATCGGATGACGAACGTGCTATTTTGTCGTCTAGCGATCGGCAGATGTAGAGTGTTTAAGCCATCGGATGACGAACGTGCTATTTTGTCGTCTAGCGATCGGCAGATGTAGAGTGTTTAAGCCATCGGATGACGAACGTGCTATTTTGTCGTCTAGCGATCGGCAGATGTAGAGTGTTTAAGCCATCGGATGACGAACGTGCTATTTTGTCGTCTAGCGATCGGCAGATGTAGAGTGTTTAAGCCATCGGATGACGAACGTGCTATTTTGTCGTCTAGCGATCGGCAGATGTAGAGTGTTTAAGCCATCGGATGACGAACGTGCTATTTTGTCGTCTAGCGATCGGCAGATGTAGAGTGTTTAAGCCATCGGATGACGAACGTGCTATTTTGTCGTCTAGCGATCGGCAGATGTAGAGTGTTTAAGCCATCGGATGACGAACGTGCTATTTTGTCGTCTAGCGATCGGCAGATGTAGAGTG
Source organism: Begonia masoniana (assembly GCA_022432975.1). Lineage (NCBI taxonomy): Eukaryota > Viridiplantae > Streptophyta > Magnoliopsida > Cucurbitales > Begoniaceae > Begonia > Begonia masoniana. Next base: position 38,140,386 of record CM039503.1, on the reverse strand, counting down.
TTTAAGCCATCGGATGACGAACGTGCTATTTTGTCGTCTAGCGATCGGCAGATGTAGAGTGTTTAAGCCATCGGATGACGAACGTGCTATTTTGTCGTCTAGCGATCGGCAGATGTAGAGTGTTTAAGCCATCGGATGACGAACGTGCTATTTTGTCGTCTAGCGATCGGCAGATGTAGAGTGTTTAAGCCATCGGATGACGAACGTGCTATTTTGTCGTCTAGCGATCGGCAGATGTAGAGTGTTTAAGCCATCGGATGACGAACGTGCTATTTTGTCGTCTAGCGATCGGCAGATGTAGAGTGTTTAAGCCATCGGATGACGAACGTGCTATTTTGTCGTCTAGCGATCGGCAGATGTAGAGTGTTTAAGCCATCGGATGACGAACGTGCTATTTTGTCGTCTAGCGATCGGCAGATGTAGAGTGTTTAAGCCATCGGATGACGAACGTGCTATTTTGTCGTCTAGCGATCGGCAGATGTAGAGTGTTTAAGCCATCGGATGACGAACGTGCTATTTTGTCGTCTAGCGATCGGCAGATGTAGAGTGTTTAAGCCATCGGATGACGAACGTGCTATTTTGTCGTCTAGCGATCGGCAGATGTAGAGTGTTTAAGCCATCGGATGACGAACGTGCTATTTTGTCGTCTAGCGATCGGCAGATGTAGAGTGTTTAAGCCATCGGATGACGAACGTGCTATTTTGTCGTCTAGCGATCGGCAGATGTAGAGTGTTTAAGCCATCGGATGACGAACGTGCTATTTTGTCGTCTAGCGATCGGCAGATGTAGAGTGTTTAAGCCATCGGATGACGAACGTGCTATTTTGTCGTCTAGCGATCGGCAGATGTAGAGTGTTTAAGCCATCGGAAGATGTATGTACTATTTTGTCGTCTAGCGATCGGCAGATGTAGAGTGTTTAAGCCATCGGATGACGAACGTGCTATTTTGTCGTCTAGCGATCGGCAGATGTAGAGTATTTAGATTACCGGATGATGTAAGTGTTATTTCATCGCCCAGTGGCCGGTAGATGAAGAGTGTTTAAGCCATCAAAAGACGTAAGTACTATTTTGTCGTCTAGCGATCGGCAGATGTAGAGTGTTTAAGCCATCGGATGATGAGTGTGTTATTTTGTCATCTAGTGATCGGCAGAATGTAGTGTAATAAAGTTACCGGATGATGAGGATGTTATTTGTCGTTTAGTGACTGGGTCATGTTTTAATTGTTCACGTGAGAAGCACATGTTTACCGGATGATCTAAAGAGTCTCTTTACCGGATGATATAAACATGGTTTTGTCGTCTAGCGACCGGTAGATGTAGTTTTATTTCTCAATCGACAGGTGCAGTCTAAAGGTTTAAGCTTTCCTTCACCAGCCGACACACATTGCACTGCTCGCCGGCAGATGCGTAAAGTATTCCTTTGCCGAGAGATGCCTAGCGAATTATGTACGACATTTTGAGTTAAGTTATGTTTCAAAAAAAAAAAAAAATATTACCGAAAGTGAGTTATAAGAATTAAATGATTAAGAAAGATATGGATTACGCGACGATCCCTCTGGGGTCGTTACACTTCTTGCCGATCGATCGCCCTCCCTGGCGATCGATCGGCAAACTCTCTGGATTTTGAAATCCAAAGAGCTTGCCTTCCGTCTCTTTTTCTTTTCTTCAACTCCCTGCACAATACACACACACACACACTATTCACAATTTCCATCATCCACCATTCCCTTTCATCAACCCGTACTCAGTTAATAATTCTTCATAATAACTCATCTACTCTCATACATTTCTTCATTTCATCGATCATCCAAAAACCTACTTGAATTGTATTAGAAAACGTAGCTAAATTTCATAAAAACAAACTGCGTGGATTAGTTTAAAAACTGAACATATCCCTACGAGTTTAAAAATATCCAAGCAGTTCCAGTAAACCTTCGAAATAAAATCATCATTTCCTATACATCCTAATACCATAGCATTCACATGAAAACCTGTCCTTGCATTCATTTTCCTACAAAACTACCCAGAAAAGAACGTTATCAATCGTTGTCATTAACTAGTTTCAAGATCATTCTAAAATCTTCCATCTATACCTATATCCACCTAATGCACTTAAAATACCTACACGTCATCCCCACGGTTCAAAAGTAGCCTTGACTGCCCAGTGCACTCCCACAGGTCATCCTTCTTCAACCGGTGCGATCATCATAGGGAGGAAAGTCATCCTCACCTCCTTCTACGTCACCTACACCATAGAGACATTCTATGAGCTACAGGCTCAGTAAATCTACGTAAATGAGAATGCGTGCAATACATATGCATTTCGTAAAATCATGTATCATTTTCATTCTTTAGTTACATAGCATAGGCGTCACCGGGGGTTGACTCTCACCAGATGGAGAAGGCACATCTGGCGATTAGATAACCCTTTCCATCTACCGGGGGGAAAACATGCTCCACCTCTCAGGACAGCCATGTCTGAACCCCACCTCGACATGACCGTAATTACATACTTTCATATCTTTTCATTAGACGGTTCTTTTCATGAAAACGTATGCAGAAATTCATTTTTCATGCTAGTTCAGAAACATGATGCATGAACATGGATTGTCATTAAAAGTAAGAAAATATAGAGCAATACATAAAAATCTAGAAAGGACATTCTAATACAACAATCAACCTAAACTACCCTTCCTATCTCCCCAAGGCATCCAAATTCACCAAAACCTCGATCAACAACTACTCTTACGGTGTAGGTGTAACACCCGGTCTTATGGGATTAAAGAATTTCCATTATATAATGGCATTTTTGTAAATGTGTCAAATTAAGTCCGTTTTGCTAACAGAAAGTTTTAATAGAGCCCTAGTAATAAATTGGAATTATTTGTGAAATATGAAAATCTAGAGAAAATGAATCGTTAGCTAAATAACGAAATAAGTAACAAGGAAAATCAGATGGAGGGGTGAAAGGGGTCATTTGGCATTTAAATAGGCAAAAGCTTTTTTCTTCCTCAACACTTCATGAAAATCCTCTCTGCTTTCCACGAAAAGCTCTAGAGAGCTTTGCTGACATTTTCCCTCCCTCACGCGTTCTCTCTCCTGGCAACTGAAACTTTTCCTCCGGTGACTCGTTCTTCACGTTTCCTTCTCCAAACGACACCCTAGGTAAGGTTCTATGGTTTTAGAAAGTTTATTCCTGGTTTTTGAGTGGTTAAACGGTTAGGATTTTGTTAGTTCGAAAGTTTAACGGTTTAAACTCGGTTTTAACGACGATGGTTGTGAATTGCCATAGGTGAACAACGCTCGTGGACGGAGTTTGAATTTACAAGGACGCGAGGTAAGTCTTCGTGACTTACTGTGGCCGATAGGCCTATGCCATAAGTCGAGTTCGTCGTTGAGGATTTTGGATTTATGTATGTTTTTATGCTTTGGTTGGGTAGTTTAGGATTAGAGTTTTTATAGGTTATGTTTGCTATGTTTTGATGGTACTCATGCTTTATGTTTACATTATGTCTCTTCTGTACATGCATCACGCTCTTTCAAAATAGCATGAAAATGGATTTCTACACGTGTTTAAGATAAGAAATGAATTAAAGAAACAAATATACGTAATCTGGTCCTGACGGGGGGGTTCAAACATAGCTGTTTACGGATGGAAGCATGTTTTCCCCCCAGGTAATGGAAAGGGCTGTCTAACCGCCAGACGTGTCCTCTCCATCTGGTGAGAGTTAGACCTCGGTTGTGACGACCCCGACCCCACATCGGTGCCTCCACGACCTGTGTCGTGCGTGCAAACCTACATACATATGTGTTACCCTCGCCCGTTCTCACGTAACTTCTTTTTTTTTTCTTTCTTTTCTTTTATCCTTTCCATTTCCTTTTCATTCATTCATTTTCCTTCATTTACTTTCGTTCGTTCGTTGGAGAACGAACTCGGGCATTTAATCCACATCTATCGACATTTTGGCTCTAACTTAAAACATACCCAAAATGACTTGTCTAAGGTCGGGAATCATCAAAAGAGGCTTTAACAAGTTGGGCATAAAGTTCGTCAATGTTTAATTCACTGAACGAGATTAAAACCATTTTTCGGAAATTTGTCGACTCGGTTTTCGGGTCCTTAAAATCCTCTAAAATACTTGGGGATCGCTCGTAAAATACGTTTAAAAAGTTTCGTAAAAGGTCGGGTTAAAACGTGTTTTGAAAAGTCGAAATTTAAAAGAAAAAACATGTTGGAGTCAAGTGGGGTGCGCTGGGCGCCGCGCGCACGCCCTACAGCAAGCCCGGCAGCGCGCCCTCGCGCGCTGCGCGCGCCAAGCGTGCCCGGCCGTGACCGATCGCACCCGAGCCCGATCGATAGGGCACGCTCGGGTTTTCTTCGTCCAAAAACACCCCGACCGCGACCGATCGCGCCCTGGGCCCGATCGATCAGTCTGGCTCGGGTTTTTCTCGACCAAAAACACCTAAAAACACTCATTTTGACCTTTTTGACTTTTCCCCATATTTCTTCATATTTTCTCGAACCAAATACCTCCAAATCACTAGAAAATTTACCCACACATTCCCGACACCCTTAACTCTACCTCCCGTAAAAATCTTTAAAAATCGATTTAAACTGAATAACGAACAAATAAATAACGTGAACCCGACGTTGATTATTTTAAAACCAAAACGGGCGGCATAACGCCTAAAATTTTCGAAACCCGATACCTGCATGTAAAACAGGAAATCAAACTAGTTTAACATTCCAAAAAAAACATACGACCACAATCTACCACACCACCGACTCCCAAACCTCCAAAATAATTACGAAAAACATTTACAACTACAACATTACTAAAAATAAAATACCTCGACCCACAAAATCCCGACTTAAAACGGAGCCCAAAAACGTATCCGAACACATATCTCAAATTCACAAAAATTAGCCGCGTGGATCACTCTAATACCGAACATTCCACCTAAAATCTTCCAAACCCAACACCAAACATCAATTCTAACTTAAATCCTCAAACTACCTTCAAAACATCAAAACTCATCCAATTTACAACCTTCATTTCTATTTCACCCAAAAATCATTCTAAACAATCAAAATCATTCTATTTCATCAACATTCACTATACGTAGTAGAAACTAATCAAAATATCGATTTATAACCTATCTAGATACCAAGCATCTTAATAAGGATTCTATACAAACATCAAATATCATCCCCTATCAACCCAAAATCCCAAAACACATAACCTATACTCCCACGGATTGTGCTCGCATTGACTACACCAGCCGCCCCCACGAACATCCTTCGTCAAGCTGTAGGCTCGTTGGGTGGAGGGACATCGTCCTCACCTTTCTCGTAATCACCTACACCACAAAGACACCTATGAGATAAAAATCTTAACAAGTTCTACGTAAATGTATATGCATGATCATGTATGCAATGAAAACCGTCCATGTCATTTCATTTTTCAATACGTGTCAATCTATGGTTATCGGAAACGCTCGACAGATGGATAGGGCACATCAAGCGGTTAGACAGCCCGACACCATCTGAAGGGAGGAAAACCCGCTCACCACGGAACGCCATGTCTGAACCTCATCCCCGATAACCCCATGTCATGGTTGTTTACTTTGATACTTTACTTGCCTTTACATGCAATTCCTTTTTCATAAAAACGATGCGAAATTCATTTTCATGCCATTTTGATCAGAGGCCGGCAGGAACTTTGCAACCCCTGCCTATTCCAGGGTGGAAATGGGAGCAGATTTCAATGGATTTTATTGTTGGACTTCCAAGAACAACGAAGGGGCATGATAGCATATGGGTAATAGTGGATCGTTTGACAAAATCGGCCCACTTTCTTCAAGTCAAAACAACATTCTCCATGGATCAGCTCACCGAGATCTATGTGCAAGAGATTGTTAGACTGCACGGGGTGCCTGTTTCCATAGTTTCGGACCGAGATCCGAGGTTTACTTCAAAATTTTGGAAAAGTCTGCACAAAGCCATGAGAACTCAGTTGAACTTTAGCACGGCATTTCATCCTCAGACCGATGGTCAGACAGAACGAACAAATCAAATTCTGGAGGATATGCTTAGAGCCTGTGTGTTAGAGTTTCAAGACTCATGGAGCAGATACTTGCCGTTAATTGAGTTTTTATATAACAATACCTCCCAAGCGTAAGTCAATCTTTGAAAACACTTTAGCTCCTTGTAATTGGTCAAACAGGTCATCAATTCTGGGTAAAGGATATTTATTCTTAATTGTCAACTTGTTTAGCTCCCTATAGTCAATGCACATTCTAAGAGAACCTATCATTCTTCTTAACGAATAAAACAGGTGTACCCCAGGGAGAACTGCTAGGGCGTATAAACCCCTTATCTACTAATTCCTGTAGTTGGACTTTTAATTCTTTCAACTCAACAGGTGTCATGCGGTAAGGGTTCTTAGACACAGGTAAAGCCTCTGGATAAGTATCTATTACAAACTCAATTTCTCTATCGGATGGCAACCCGGGCAAGTCATCCGAGAATGCCTCTGGAAACTCTCGAACTATAGGAACATCTTGTAGTTCTATTATATTTTTCACCCGATCATCAATTACGCTAGCTAGAAAACTCTCACAGCCATCTTTCAATAACCGTTGAGTCTCTAGTGAGGATATAATCAGTATTTTACTTATTTTTGGGATAGCTTGGATGGTATATCGATCTCCATTTGGGGGTCGAAACTCAACTAATTCAGACCTACAACTTATCGTGGCATAATGCCTGAATAACCAATCCATCCCTAGTATGACCTCATATCCTCTCATATCGATTACGATCAGTTCTACATATAGCTTCTTATCTCTTAGGGACATAACATCACCTTTCAATATTTGCTTAGAATGTAGGGACTTTCCCGACGGTAACATGACACTAAATGACCTCTCAGCTGGCATGAGTTCTAGTTTATGCTCAAGTCCGAATAGGGTTGATACAAACGAGTGTGTGACCCCTGTATCTATAAGTGTGTAAGCAGAAATAACACAAACCATAATGGTACCTGTTATGACTGTGTGCTGCTCGGCATCTTCATCTTCCACGTGCCCAACCTTGTCACATCTATAACAGCGGCCAGAGTGTAACTTGCATTCGCCAGAGTGGTTCTTCTGACAGGTGGGGCATAGAGGAGCCAGGGATCGCTTCCCTTTTCCTTGGTCATCATTTGGATTGAAGGGTCTCCTTATACCTTTCTGCTGTTGCCGTGGCCCTCTGTTCGGTTGTGGTTGCCTAACCTCTTCCCTGGCGCGGTGGTGGCTGAGTATCCTTGAAAAACTTCCTTGGCGGTTCACATTGTCCTCGTACTGCCAACTCTACCTCTTCCAATTCCAAAGCCTTAGCAGCCACTTCAGAATAAGGTATGTTATGGATCCTTGCAGTCTTCACTCCCTCGAAGAGGCTCGGCTTCAGCCCGTGGACAAAATGGTGAATCTTATCCTCCTCATCATCCACCATACGGGGAGCAAACCGAGATAGTGCCTCAAACTTACAGATGTAATCAGCCATAGAACCGGTTTGACGTAGTTGCATGAATTCCATTTTCTTGATGGCCCGAACAGCTCGGCTGAAGTACTTGTCAAAGAAGGCAGTCTTGAACATTTCCCAGGTCATAGCTCTTGCATTAGCGGTGCTCTGGACTGAGTTCCACCAATGTCTTGCATCAAGTTCCAGGTGAAAGACAGCACACGTAACCTTATCTCCATCTTCAACTTTTGCATACTTGAACATGTCCTCCATCTTCTGAATCCATTCCTCAGCACAAACGAGGTCTGAAACTCGACCATGAAATGTCGGGGGTCAAAGCTGGTGAAAATGCTCGCCACCATGATCTTGAGCTGCATTTGAACTAGAATTCGCTTGCTCTTCTCTGGCAGTCATCAGCTGTTCGATCTGGCGAGATTGGCGCATGACCAACTCTGTCAACTGAGCAATGGCATTGTTGTCCTCATTGGTCTCTCTTTTCTGACCTCTTACCATTTTGAGATTCCTAAACCAACATTCATAAATATATCTTAACTTCATGACATTTACTAAAATCATAAATACTTACAGTTGCTGGAGTGTACTCAGGTGGCAATCTGTGCTTGGAGGCAGTCTGCAGAATCGATTTTAGAACACGGTTTTGCTTTGATACCATAATTGTAACGACCCCAGTAAGGGCCGAGACCCATTTCATAATTCTCATAGAATACTTACTCTAAATTACTCTTTGTACCCTTTATGTTTGTTTTTTTTTAACTTTAACCGTCTGCATATCTGACAGAGTTCTACCCTTCAAGGACACGACTCCCAAAAGATCATTAGCATAAGTCATCACAGAGTAGAGCGACCTAGACTCGGTCATTTAATCCAGAACATAATCGAGCAGAGAAGAAATGCCCTCAGATCACTCGACGTCATCCTGTTTGAGTTGCATGGGTTTACATGCATCGGCTGATAGGGTACACATCATCCGATCTGTCATATGCAGTTCGCGTGACTCAATGGACATTGCCCGGTAGAGGTCATCTACCGATGGGCACGTGCAGAGCACGTAATCCATGGTGCATCATCCGGTATTTGAAATACACTACATCACTCGGTCACTAGACGACAAAACTACATTTATATCATCCAATAGACATATGATCTCACGTGACTACTTAACAATCGCCAGTAAGAGGCATCAATCCGTGGGCACAAATTGTTACGCCATCCACCGACGTGACTCACTTACCTTAACCGATAAGAGACATCATCCGGTAAGCACGTGTAGTACACGTGACTCACTTACCTTAACCGATAAGAGACATCATCCGGTAAGCACGTGTAGTACACGTGACTCACTTACCTTAACCGATAAGAGACATCATCCGGTAAGCACGTGTAGTACACGTGACTCACTTACCTTAACCGATAAGAGACATCATCCGGTAAGCACGTGTAGTACACGTGACTCACTTACCTTAACCGATAAGAGACATCATCCGGTAAGCACGTGTAGTACACGTGACTCACTTACCTTAACCGATAAGAGACATCATCCGGTAAGCACGTGTAGTACACGTGACTCACTTACCTTAACCGATAAGAGACATCATCCGGTAAGCACGTGTAGTACACGTGACTCACTTACCTTAACCGATAAGAGACATCATCCGGTAAGCACGTGTAGTACACGTGACTCACTTACCTTAACCGATAAGAGACATCATCCGGTAATCATCCGGTGGGCAAAAATTGTTCGCCATCCACCGGTGACGTCAGCCGGATGATTCACCCATCCATATCCTCATTCAACAGAGTCATCATCCGGTAAGCACGTGTAGTACACGTGACTCACTTACCTTAACCGATAAGAGACATCATCCGGTAAGCACGTGTAGTACACGTGACTCACTTACCTTAACCGATAAGAGACATCATCCGGTGTACAACAAACGTTCGCCATCCACTGGTGACGTCAGCCGATGATTCACCCATCCAGCTTCTATCATTCAGCTCAGACCGGTGACGTCAGCCGGATGATGTATTTATCCAACCTCTATCACACAACAGTACAATACAGAAAACTTCAAACAACTCATATCGACAGAAAGATAATCTGACCTTCACATGTCTCATACTTGTAGACATAAACGTAGGCGGACATGAAATATGGACTCATGTAGGATACAAATAGCGGAAGACTTAATTAAAACAGATCATTCTATACCGTTATAATCATCTCCAAATTTTGATAACTAAACTAGGCAATCACAGAATCCAATGTTCTAAAGAAAATCTCATACTACTTAAACATTGGTTCATCATAAATCTTACTGACACATTATGAGCATAACTACGGGTCATATTCGCCTGCAAGCCACAGACTTCCACCCTAAGCACCATCCTGCAACCAGCCTTAGACATCATCATTGAATTTGGAATCCTCACCTGATAAATCTTCACTTACATCATAAGGTTTAAACTATAAGCCTAATGCTTAGTAAGGAATGCAATACTAACAAGTATGCATGAATGCTCATTTTAAGAAATAAATGCTCATAGATCTTTTCTTGTTCATATTCATACTCAAGATCTTCATTCTTGTTCATCGTTCGTATTCATTGTTCATAATCATCATTCATGCTCGTCATTCTTATTCATCATTCATGTTCATCAATCATATTCTTCGCTCATGTTGTGTGGATTAAGAGAGGATTTGTGCCGGTAAAGGGGGTTGACAGTGAGAGTGTACATAGTCCCTTGCGGGTCGTAATCATGGTCCTTCCTTTTTGGATAGTGACATACGCCAAACCGCCCCCAACCCTTGCTTAATTCACGTTGCATAAGTTTTATATTCTTATCTTGTTCATGAGGAAAACATGCTCTTAAAACATTTTCATATGCATAAAACATTCATGATGCATGAACATAAGAACTCTTAACTCATCAAGCTACAGAATAGTGTATTCATCCAACATGAAATCATACCATTAAGTCAGACATCAACATGAGTAACAGATAGTAGCTTAAATAACTTCTAATCATCGTATCAATTTCTACCTAGCATCCTTGTGATGTAGGGCCCTAATGGCCGGGAATCCTACACATTCACTTACCTGGTTTCCTTAGCAACTTGAGCTCATTTTCTTTAGACTTCTTCACCTAAAACATTTACATTACAGGAGTTAAAATAAAAATCCTACTAGTCCTAATCACAAATCATCCTAGAATCTAATAACTAAAGTCATTCCTGAATCCCTTAGTCTAGTTCTCTGTGTGCAATCTGAAGTCCAAACCAAAACAGCTAGGTTCAACTAACGATTAATCAGGGTCAGTTATATTAAATGTCCAGAATCGATTCGGAAACGTTATTACCTGACACCGATTATAAATGTTCCTATTATTCGGCCATATCTGAAATCTCAAGTCCAACTGAAAAACAGTACTCAAATAGATAACCAGCAATCCACATTGTCTGAGTCTTACCTAGGGCGTCGATTGTCGAAGTGGGGAAGGAGAAATCCGTCGCCGATGAGAGAGTCGCTGGTGGAGAGGGAGACAGCTCGGGGAAATGAGAGGATGCAGAAGGGAAATGTCGGCTACAAAGAGGTTTAAAAGTTTCCATTTCCTATTTATACTTAATCCAACCATTCATAATTACAGATTCTGCCACCCAACCTAATTTATGACACATGCACATTAATTAAGCCTTGGCATAAAATTCCAAACCGAAAAGATTAAAATAAACACGGCCGTTAAAACAGTTAAGAAAGTCACCTGGTCAAACTCGTCGGGTGTTACAAAAGGGCTCAGTAAACCTACGTAAATGCAGATGAATGCTATGCGTATGCAATACTTAAAATCATGCAGTCATTGTCACACCCGAAATAACGACCAGGTGATTTCCTTAACCGTTTTAACGGTCGTGTTTAGTTAATTTTTCCCAGTTTAGAATATTATGCCGAGTTTAATTAATTACATGTGGATTTAAACTAGGTTGGGTGGCAAAGTTGTAATAATGGAGGTTTGAAGGAAATGGAAAAGGTTCAAACTTCATTTAAACCACTGTAGCCGACATCTTCTACTCTCGGCGATTTCTTCTCTCCCGAGCTCTCGCTCTCTATTACCAGTAATCCTTCTCGTCGACGCCCGGCTTCAGGCCTGCATTCCCTACGAATCCACGCCCAAGGTATGAAATAGGCAAGGTAGTTATCTGTTAGTTATTAAGCTCTGTTTTCAGCCCAGTATTGGAGTTTCGGATTCATTAATGGCCGAATAATAATAAGGATATTTTAGAATCTGAGAGTGGTAATGTCATTCCGAATCGATTCTGGACATTTAAAACAACCAACACTAAGTAATCGATAGTCGGGTCTGTCTATTTTGGTTTTTGGATTCAAACTGCACTAGAGTATTAGACTAAGGATTCGGGAATGACTTTAGCTATTAAATCTTAGGTTGACTTGAGATTTAGAACTACTAGGATTTTGTTTTAACTACTACAATGTGAATGTTTTAGGTGAAAAAGTCTGAAGAAAAGGAGCTCAAGTTGCTAAGGAAAACAGGTAAGTGAATGTATAGGTTTCTCGGTCACTAGGACCCTACAACAAAGGATGCTAGGTAGAAGCTCATATGATGATTTGTAGTTCCCTTATGTTACTGTCTAACATTATGTTGATGATTAGCTCAATGGTAAGGTCTCATGTTGGATAGTGCTCTATTCTGTAGCTTGATGATTTAAGAATCTCCATGTACATGCATCATGACTATTTTATGCATATGAAAATGTTTTAAGAGCATGGTTTTCTCATGAACAAAGTAAGAAGATAAAACTTATGCAACGTGGACTAAGTGAGGGTTGGGGGCGGTTCGACGTATGTCACAGTCTAAAAGAGAGACATATGAATACGACTCGCAGTAGGGACCAAGATCAAACTCACTGTCGAACCCCCTTTACCGACACAAATCCTCTCTTAATTCACACAACTTAAATGAAGAATATTATCAATGATTATGAATGATGAATATGATCCATGACTATGAATGATGATTACGAGCAAAGATATGAACAACAAAAGACTCATGAACATGTGTTTTCCGAATTATGCATTCATGCATCCGTGTTAGTGTTGCATTCTTTACTAAGCATTAGGCTTATAGTTAAACCTTATGATGTAGGTGAAGAGCTAACAGGTGAGGATTTCCAATTCAGAGATGATGTTTAAAGCTGGTTGCTGGAGGATGCTCAGTATGAAAGTGCAAGGCTGGACAGGCGATTAAGTCCCCTGGTTATGCTCATAGTATGTCAGTAAAGTTTATGATAAACAGATGCCAAAGTAGAATATAATTTCTTATAACAATGTAGTTCGGATTTGATTGATAGACTTCAGAGTCTGATAATGATTTTAATGATTATCGAATGGTCTGTTTTGCTTAAGTCTTCCGCTATGTGTATTCTGGATGAGTCTATGATTCTCACTCTTTGAGGTTTATAGTTACTAAGTTAAGATTTGGGTGAGTTGTGGTACTTTCCTGTTGAATGAAGTTGTTTGATGATTATAGTGTTTTACTGCCGTATGATAGAAGCTGGATGAGGCGATCATCCGGCTGACGTCATCGGTGGATGTCAAATAATAGAAGTTGAACAAATAGTCACCGGATGATGTAGTATGTTTCCTCACCGGATGACGTAGTATGTTTAGTCACCGGATGATGGGAATGTAGTTGTCGTTTAGTCACCGGATGATGAAAACGTCGCTTTGTCGTCTAGTGACCGGCAGATCAAGTGTATTTAGGTTACCGAATGATTTAAATGTCATTTTGTCGTCTAGTGACCAGTAGATGTAGAGTATTTCAATTACCGGATGATGTGAGAAATTTCTTGTCGTCTAGTGCCCGAGGAATGTTTTAATTAGTCACGCGAGGCGCACATGACCACCGGTCGATGTAGTGAAATTAAGAACATCTAGTGGAGAATGTTCGGGACCGGGCGATGTCTTTAATTAGACACGTGTAATGCCCACGTCCGCCGGTGGATGTTTTCTACTGAGCGTCTATAACTGAGTCACGTAGGGTGCACGTGACAAATCGGATGATATTACTTCGTCACCCGATGCATGCAAACCCATGCAAACCCCAACTGAATAACGTCGAGTAGTTTGGGGCATTTCTTCCCTGCCGATTAAGTCACTAATCAAATGACCAATTTTAGCCGCTCGACTCTGGGTAAGATATAGCCGACGGGATTTAAGGAAAAATCGAGTTTGAGAGGGCGAGATTCCCTTGGAGTTATAACGCCTCTGTTATCAGTCTAAGAGTGAGTTAAAAAAAAATGTATGTAAATATTAGATTGGAAATGAAGAAGAAAAGGTAGAAGTTGAGTCAATGATTAATGAAAGATTATGACTAAGTGACGGCTCCCTGTATGGGTCGTTACAATTATGGTATCAAAGCAAAACCGGGTTCTAAAACCGATTCTGCAGACTGCCTTCCAGCACTTACTGTCACATGAGCACACTCAAGCAACTGTAAGTGTTTATGATTCTAGCAATGTCGTTAAGTTAAGATGTGTTTATGACTAATTGTTTAGGAATCTCAAGATGGTGAGAGGTCAACAGAGAGATAATAACGTGGATAGTCACACTATTGCTCAACTAACTGAGTTAGTAATTCGCCAATCCCGTCAAGTTGAGCAGCTCATGACTGCCAGGGAAGAACAAGGGAATTTGAGTACGAATATTGCCCGAGAACATGGGGATGAGCGTTTTCACCAGCTTCGACCCCCGACATTCAATGGTAAAGTTTCAGATCCTGTTTTTGCTGAAGAATGGATTCGAAAGATAGAGGACATGTTCAAGTATGCAAAGGTGGACGAGGGAGATAAGGTCACATGTGTCGTCTATCATTTGGAACTGGATGCGAGACATTGGTGGGACTCGATCCAGGGCACGACTGACGCAGGAGCTATGATCTGGGAAAGGTTCAAGACTGCCTTCTTTCACAAATATTTTAATCGAACTGTTCGGGCCAGTAAGAAAAAGGAGTTTATGAATCTACGACAGACTGGTTCAGTAACCGATTACATATGCAGATTTGAGACCTTGTCTCGGTTTACATCCCGTCTGGTAGAGGATGAGGAGGATAAGATCTATCAGTTTGTTCAAGTACTGATACCAAGCTTGTATATGAAAGTGAAAACTGTTGGTATCTACAATGTGCCGTATACCGAAGTCACAGCTAAGGCCTTGGAAATGGAGGAGGCTGAAATAACAGTGTATGAGCAGCGTGATCAGTCAAAGAAGACTACCAAGGATGTTTAACAGCCACCACGACAGAACAAGGGCTGGCAGCCACAGCAGAATAGGGGACCACAGCAGCAGAATGGTGTGAAGAGGCCTTACAACCAGAATGATGACCAAGGAAAAGGAAAGAGGCCTCTGGCACCCTTATGCTCCACTTGTCAGAAGAACCATCCTGGCAAATGCAAGTTGCGTTCTGGCCGCTGTTTCAGATGTGACAAGGTTGGACATATACTCAGAGACTGCCCCATGCCGCCAGATTAGAACCGTACAAGGGTAGCACCTAGAGTCTATGCTATGATGGAAGATGAGGAAGCCGAGCAGCATACAGTCATAACAGGTACCATTATGATCTGTAGTTTTGCTGCTTACACACTTATAGATACAGGAGCCACACACTCGTTTATATCAACCTTGTTTGTATGCAATCACAACTTAGAACTTTCACCAGCCTGAAAGGTCATATAATGTTATGTTACCATCAGGGAAGTCCCTACGTTCTGAACAGATTGTTAAAGGTGATGTTGTGTCCTTAGGAGGTAAGAAACTATATGTAGAACTAATTGTAATTGACATGAAAGGGTATGAGGTGATATTATGAATGGATTGGTTATTCAGGCATTATGCCACAATAAGTTGTAGATCTGGGATGGTTGATTTTCGACCCCCAAATGGTGATGATTATTCCTTCCAAGCTATTCCTAAGATAAGTAAAATGCCGATTATATCCTCCTTAGAGATTCATCGATTATTGAAAAATGGATAAAATGCCGATTATATCCTCCTTAGAGATTCATCGATTATTGAAAAATGGATGTGAGAGTTACCTGGCTAGTGTAATGGATGTTCGGATGAAGGATAGAGTAGAATTACAGGATATTCACTTAGTTCGAGAGTTCCCTGAGGCATTTTTGGATGATTTGCCTGGTTTGCCACCTAATAGGGAAATAGAGTTTGTAATAGATACGTACCCTGAGGCATTACCGGTGTCTAAGAATCCATACCGCATTGCGCCTGTTGAGTTGAAGGAATTAAAAGTCCAACTGCAGGAATTAGTAGACAAGGGATTTATACGCCCTAGCAGTTCTCCTTGGGGTTCACCTGTCTTATTTGTTAAAAAGAAAGATGGTTCCCTTAGAATGTATATAGATTGCAGGGAATTGAACAAGTTGACAATTAAGAACAAGTACCCATTGCCCCGAATTGATGACTTGTTTGACCAATTACAAGGAACTAAAGTGCTTTCAAAGATTGACTTGCGTTCAGGGTATTACCAACTGAAGGTTAAGGAGAGTGATAGACCTAAGACTGCCTTCAGGACCCGTTATGAACATTATGAATTCCTTGTAATGTCATTCGGACTGACTAATGCACCAGCAGCCTTTATGGACCTGATGAATCGAGTGTTTCGTGATTACTTGGACAAGTTTGTAATTGTGTTCATAGATGATATCTTAATTTATTCACGGACTAAAGCTGACCACGAGGAACATTTAAGGATAGTTTTGACAACCCTGAAACAGCAGCAACTCTATGCAAAGCTGTCAAAGTGTGAATTCTGGCTAGATAAAGTCAACTTCTTAGGTCATGTTGTTTCTGCCGATGGCATATCAGTAGATCCAACTAAAATTCAGGGTGTTAAGGATTGGCCACAGCCAAGGAATGCCAGTGAAGTCCATAGTTTTCTTGGTTTGGCAGGGTATTACAGGAAGTTTATTAAAGGATTCTCCATGATAGCTAAGCCTTTGACGAATCTGACAAAGAAGGACAATAAGTATTCTTGAACCGAAGCTTGTGAGGATAGCTTCCAAACATTGAAATTGAAGTTAACAACAGCCCCTGTATTGACTCTTCCAACCGAATAAGGAAAGTTTAGCATATACGGTGATGCATCTAAAGTTGGTTTGGGCTGTGTTTTGATGCAAGAGGGTAAAGTTGTAGCGTATGCCTCTAGGCAGCTAAAGAGTTATGAACAGAACTATCCCACCCATGATTTAGAATTAGCCGCTGTTGTTTTTGCCTTGAAAATGTGGAGACACTATTTATATGGACAACAGTGTGAGGTGTTTTCTGACCATAAAAGTCTGAAGTACCTCTTTACACAAAAGGAATTGAACATGAGACAGAGACGTTGGTTGGAATTTGTTAAGGATTACGACTTTAAGATCAAGTATCCACCCGGGTAAGGCTAACTCTGTAGCTGATGCATTAAGCAGGATGTCAACAACAATGCAACCCGTAGTGTCAATTATGTCTATACCTTTGAGGACAGAAGTTCAGAGATTTAAATTGGGTATAGTTCCAGAGTTATCAACCTTACTTGCCGATTTGACCATTCAACCAACGGTTTTGGAAAAGATCAAAGAGGCACAACAGAGGAATTCAGAGGAGAATATCAGCATGGTGAACAAGTTGAAGGACCCCACCTCGAGTTTAGTCTTTCCAAAGATGGGATTCTGAGGTTTAGGAATCGATGGTATGTCCCTAATGATGAGGGATTACGGAAGTTAATCTTGGCCGAGGACACATTTGTCTCCCTTTTCTGTACATCCTGGCAGCACCAAGATGTATCGAGACCTGAAGTTACTCTACTGGTGGCCAAACTTAAAAAGGGATGTTGCTAAGTATGTAGAGTCATGCTTGGTATGCCAACAAGTCAAAGCCGAGCACCAGCGTCCAGGAGGTACCCTTCAGCCTTTACCTATTCCCGAATGGAAGTGGAAACACATAGCTATGGATTTCGTAGTAGGATTACCTAAGACAACTAAGGGGCATGATAGTATTTGGGTTGTGATTGATAGACTGACGAAATCAGCCCATTTCTTACCTGTAAGAACAACCTACTCGATGGACCAGCTCGCTGATCTGTATGTACAGGAAGTTATCAGGTTGCATGGGATCCCTGTATCTATTGTCTCTGATCGTGATCCCAGATTTACCTCTCGGTTTTGGAAAGGTCTACAAGGCACACTTGGCACAAGATTATCCTACAGCACTGCCTTTCACCCGCAGACAGATGGTCAATCTGAGAGGACTATTCAGATACTTGAAGACATGTTTAGGGCGTGTGTACTAGATTTCCAGTCATCCTGGAGCCGATACTTACCTCTGGTTAAGTTCTCCTACAACAACAGCTACCAGTCCACCATTGGTATGGCACCTTATGAAGCACTTTATGGCAGGAAATTTAGATCACCTCTATATTGGGATGAGGTTGGTGAAGAAAAACTTCTAGGACCCGAACTTCTGCAGCAGATGTCTGAAAAGATTTCTATTATTAGGAAGAGGATGATGACTGCTCAGAGCCGACAGAAGAGTTATGCAGACCTTAGGAGGAGGGATCTTGAATTTACGGTCGGGGATGATGTATTCCTGAAGGTTTCACCGTTCAAGGGAGTATTAAGATTTGGCAAAAAGGGGAAACTTACTCCACGGTTTGTTGGGCCCTTCCCTGTCTTGGCTAGAATTGGTAGTACAGCCTACAGACTGCATTTGCCTCCATCATTGGATAAGGTTCACAATGTCTTTCACGTGTCAATGTTAAGGAAATACATACGAGATCCGACGCAAGTTGTTCAGCCAACAGATATTGAGTTTGTAACCGACTCGGGAAGGATCGCCACGAAATTCGTGACTTGTCTTAAAACTTTAATTCATATTTGAACTCTTTTCTCCTTCTCTGTTTTTTTTTTTATACAGTATACCTAACAGGCTTAAGGACTTCAACTTAACAGATGGAAAATCAGTCTCTACATCTGCCGATCGCTAGACGACAAAATAATACTTTCATCGTCCGATGGCTTACACACTCTACATCTGCCGATCGCTAGACGACAAAATAATACTTTCATCGTCCGATGGCTTACACACTCTACATCTGCCGATCGCTAGACGACAAAATAATACTTTCATCGTCCGATGGCTTACACACTCTACATCTGCCGATCGCTAGACGACAAAATAATACTTTCATCGTCCGATGGCTTACACACTCTACATCTGCCGATCGCTAGACGACAAAATAATACTTTCATCGTCCGATGGCTTACACACTCTACATCTGCCGATCGCTAGACGACAAAATAATACTTTCATCGTCCGATGGCTTACACACTCTACATCTGCCGATCGCTAGACGACAAAATAATACTTTCATCGTCCGATGGCTTACACACTCTACATCTGCCGATCGCTAGACGACAAAATAATACTTTCATCGTCCGATGGCTTACACACTCTACATCTGCCGATCTAAGACATCTTCCGATAGATAATGAATCACATCTACCGTCACTAGACGACAGACCGTGTTTATACCATTCGATGGATAAACTCTCTACATCACTGATGAAATAAGGGTACATCATCTGGTGACTTATTACACTACATCTACCGATCACTAGACGACGAAATAACACTCTCATCATACTCAAAATAATACTTTCATCGTCCGATGGCTTACACACTCTACATCTGCCGATCGCTAGACGACAAAATAATACTTTCATCGTCCGATGGCTTACACACTCTACATCTGCCGATCGCTAGACGACAAAATAATACTTTCATCGTCCGATGGCTTACACACTCTACATCTGCCGATCGCTAGACGACAAAATAATACTTTCATCGTCCGATGGCTTACACACTCTACATCTGCCGATCGCTAGACGACAAAATAATACTTTCATCGTCCGATGGCTTACACACTCTACATCTGCCGATCGCTAGACGACAAAATAATACTTTCATCGTCCGATGGCTTACACACTCTACATCTGCCGATCGCTAGACGACAAAATAATACTTTCATCGTCCGATGGCTTACACACTCTACATCTGCCGATCGCTAGACGACAAAATAATACTTTCATCGTCCGATGGCTTACACACTCTACATCTGCCGATCGCTAGACGACAAAATAATACTTTCATCGTCCGATGGCTTACACACTCTACATCTGCCGATCGCTAGACGACAAAATAATACTTTCATCGTCCGATGGCTTACACACTCTACATCTGCCGATCGCTAGACGACAAAATAATACTTTCATCGTCCGATGGCTTACACACTCTACATCTGCCGATCGCTAGACGACAAAATAATACTTTCATCGTCCGATGGCTTACACACTCTACATCTGCCGATCGCTAGACGACAAAATAATACTTTCATCGTCCGATGGCTTACACACTCTACATCTGCCGATCGCTAGACGACAAAATAATACTTTCATCGTCCGATGGCTTACACACTCTACATCTGCC
The DNA here is from genome assembly GCA_022432975.1 of Begonia masoniana. NCBI lineage: Eukaryota > Viridiplantae > Streptophyta > Magnoliopsida > Cucurbitales > Begoniaceae > Begonia > Begonia masoniana. Next base: position 38,120,309 of record CM039503.1, on the reverse strand, counting down.
GATCGCTAGACGACAAAATAATACTTTCATCGTCCGATGGCTTACACACTCTACATCTGCCGATCGCTAGACGACAAAATAATACTTTCATCGTCCGATGGCTTACACACTCTACATCTGCCGATCGCTAGACGACAAAATAATACTTTCATCGTCCGATGGCTTACACACTCTACATCTGCCGATCGCTAGACGACAAAATAATACTTTCATCGTCCGATGGCTTACACACTCTACATCTGCCGATCGCTAGACGACAAAATAATACTTTCATCGTCCGATGGCTTACACACTCTACATCTGCCGATCGCTAGACGACAAAATAATACTTTCATCGTCCGATGGCTTACACACTCTACATCTGCCGATCGCTAGACGACAAAATAATACTTTCATCGTCCGATGGCTTACACACTCTACATCTGCCGATCGCTAGACGACAAAATAATACTTTCATCGTCCGATGGCTTACACACTCTACATCTGCCGATCGCTAGACGACAAAATAATACTTTCATCGTCCGATGGCTTACACACTCTACATCTGCCGATCGCTAGACGACAAAATAATACTTTCATCGTCCGATGGCTTACACACTCTACATCTGCCGATCGCTAGACGACAAAATAATACTTTCATCGTCCGATGGCTTACACACTCTACATCTGCCGATCGCTAGAACGACAAAAAAATATACTTTCATCGTCCGATGGCTTACACACTATACATCTGCCGATCGCTAGATGACAAAATAATACTTTCATCATCCGATGGCTTACACACTCTACATCTTCTGATCGCTAGACGACAAAATAATACTTCATCGTCCGATGGCTTACACACTCTAACATCGCCGATCGCTAGACGACAAAATAATACTTTCATCATCCGATGGCTTTACACACTCTACATCTGCCGATCGCTAGACGACAAAAATATACTTACTTCTACCGATAAGAAGAAAAACCATCTTCCGGTAGAAAACTCCTACCTAAAAGATTCATCCAACTTCATAGAACACAACTTAGCTAAAAAATGCTCGTACTGTTATAACACATTCATTCAAAGTATAAAGAGCGGAAGACTTGCATGACATAAATCCTTTAAAAAGGAAACATATCTCAGATCCAATCCCAGACTCAAAAGTTAACTCAACAATACTAACACTATCCTACATAATTCTAGTTCTTATATTCTTACTGACATAAGGGAGCAATAACCAGGGGTCATAATCGTCTCTCCAGTCCCGCACTGTCACTTTGAGCGTCCTCCAGCAACCAGCTTAGACATCCTCATTAACCTTGAGTTCCTCACCTGAAAACTCATCCCCTACATCATAAGTTTAAACTATAGCCTAATCTTAGTAAGGAATGCAACACGTAACATGGATGCTGAATGCATAATTGGGAAATCACATGCTCATAAGTCTTTTCTTATTCATGTCTTTGCTCGTAATCATCATTCATAGTCATGGATCATATTCATCATTCACAGTCATTGATCATAATCATCATTCATAATCATTGGTCATATTCATCATTCATAGTCATTGATCATATTCATCATTCATAGTCATTGATCATATTCATCATTCATAGTCTTTGATCATATTCTTTGTTTAGGTTGTGTGGATTAAGAGAGGATTTGTGCCGGTAAAGGGGGTTTGACAGTGAGTTTGATCATGGTCCCTACTGCGGGTCGTATTCATATGTCCCTCTTTTGGACTGTGGCATACGCCGAACCGCCCCCAACCCTCACTTAACCACGTTGCATAAGTTTTATCTTCTTATCTTGTTCATGATGAGAAACATCGCTTATAAAACATTTTCATATGCATAAAACTTTCATGATGCATGAACATGGAAACTCTTAAAACATCAAGCTACAGAGCAGAGTATTATCCATCATGAATATTACTTTCGAACTAAACGTCATCAAGAACACTAGACATCAGCATAAGGGAGTTTCTAATCATCACATAACATTCTACTTAGTATCCTCTGATGTAGGGTCCTAACGACCGAGAAACCTATACATTCACTTACCTGGTCTCCTTAGCAATCTGAACCTCTTCTCTTCAACTTCTTCACCTAAAACATGTGCATTACAGTAGTTAAATCAAAATCCTAAAACTCTACTCATAGATCATCCTAGGATCTATTAGCTAAAGTCATTCCCGAATCCATGGTTTGATATACTGTGCAGAATCTGAAATCCAAAATAAAACAAACAGGTTCTACTATCGATTAAATCTGAGTTGGTTACTTAAAATGTCCAGAATCGATTCGGGTTGACATTACTACTCTCGGATTCTAAAATGTTTTAATACTACTCGGCCATTGATAAAAATCCGAGTTCAAATGCCGAGCTGAAAACAGAGCTCCAAACACTAACTGATAACTACATTGTCCATTTCATACCTCGGGTGCGGATTCGCAGAGGATTGCGGGCTAGAAACCGGTCGTCGGCGAGGAAGACACTGATAGCAGAGAGCGGGGGCTTGGGAGGGAAGAAATCGCCGAGAGTAGGGGAATGTCGGCTACAGTGGGTTGAGTGAGGTTTAAAACATTTCCTTTATCTTTATATATCGGTCATCACCCTCCATTATTACAACTTTGCCACCCAACCTAGTTTAAATCCACATGAAATTAATATTCTTTGTATAAGTCCCAAACTGTAAAGATTAAATATTCATGACCGTTAATACAGTTAGGAAATTCACCTGGCCGTTAACTCGGGTGTTACATCCACCCCTCCTTAAACAAAATTTTCGTCCCCGAAAATTGATCAAACAAATAACTCTGGATACTTGTCTAACATGTCCTGTCGTCGCTCCCAAGTGGCTTCTTCAATGCCATGATTCTTCCATAAGACTTTGACCAACGGAATCTCTTTGTTCCTCAGAGTCTTAACTGCGGATTCCAATATCTGCACTGGCTTCTCTTCATATGTTAGCGTCGGCTCGATCTCAAAATCAACTGGTTTAACAACTTGTGTAGGGTCCCGTATACATTTCCTTAACATTGACACATGGAAAACATTATGAACTTTATCCAATGATGGAGGCAACTGTAGTCTGTAAGCTGTACTACCGATTCTAGCCAAAACAGGGAATGGTCCAATAAATCGTGGATTAAGCTTTCCCCTCATGCCAAATCTTAGTACTCCTTTAAATGGTGAAACCTTCAGGAAAACTTCATCACCAACAGCAAATTCAAGATCTCTCCTCCTTTTGTCTGCATAACTTTTCTGTCGGCTTTGTGCAGTAATCATCCTCCTCTTAATAGTGGCAATCTTGTCTGACATCTGCTGCAACATCTTGGGACCTATGAGTTTTGCTTCACCAACTTCATCCCAATACAGAGGTGATCTACATTTCTTACCATACAACGCCTCATAAGGTGCCATACCTATGGTGGACTGGTAACTATTGTTGTAAGAAAACTCAACCAAAGGTAGGTATCTGCTCCAAGATGTCTGGAACTCTAGCACACAAGCCCTTAACATATCCTCAAGTATTTGGATAGTCCTTTCTGATTTACCATCTGTCTGCAGGTGGAAAGCAGTGCTGAAAGACAACTTTGTACCAAATGTGCCCTGTAAGCTTTGCCAAAACCTCGAGGTGAATCTAGGATCGCGATCAGAGACAATAGATGCAGGAATTCCATGCAACCTAATAACTTCTTGTACATAAAGATCAGCAAACTGGTCCATCGAGTAGGTTGTCCTTACTGGTAAGAAATGGGTCGATTTCGTCAGTCTATCAATCACAACCCAAATACTATCATGTCCCTTAGTTGTCTTAGGTAATCCTACAACGAAATCCATAGCTATGTGTTCCCACTTCCACTCGGGAATAGGCAGAGGTTGAAGGGTACCTCCTGGACGTTGGTTCTCAGCTTTGACTTGTTGGCAAACCAAACATGACTCTACATACTTAGCAACATCTCTCCTTAAGTTTGGCCACCAGTAGAGTAACTTCAGGTCTCGATACATCTTGGTGCTTCCAGGATGCACAGAAAAGGGAGACGAATGCGCCTCAGCCAAGATTAGCTTACGTAATCCTTCATCATTAGGGACATACCATCTATTTCTAAACTTCAGAATCCCATCCTTGGAAAGACTAAACTCGGAGGTGGTGTCCTTCACATTGTTCATCATACTGTTATTCTCCTCAGAGTCCTTTTGTTGTGCTTCTTTGATCTTTTCTAAAACCGTCGGTTGAATGGTCAATTCGGCAAGTAAGGTTGATAACTCTGGAACTATCTCCAATTCAAACCTCTGAACTTCTGTCCTCAAAGGTATAGACATAGTTGACACAACGGATTGCATAGTTGTTGACATCCTGCTCAATGCGTCAGCTACAGAGTTAGCCTTACCCGGGTGATACTTGATCTCAAATTCGTAATCCTTAACAAATTCCAACCAACGCCTCTGCCTCATGTTCAATTCCTTTTGTGTAAAGAGGTACTTTAGACTTTTATGGTCAGAAAACACATCACACTGCTCTCCATATAAATAGTGTCTCTATATCTTCAAAGCAAAAATGACAGCGGCTAATTCTAAATCATGGGTGGGGTAGTTCTGTTCATAACTCTTTAGCTGCCTAGAAGCATACGCTACAACCTTGCCTTCTTGCATCAAAACACAGCCCAAACCAACTTTTGATGCATCACAAAATACGCTAAACTTTCCTTCTTCGGTTGGAAGGGTCAATACTGGGGCTGTTGTTAACTTCACCTTCAACGTCTGGAAGCTATCCTCACAAGCTTCAGTCCAAGAATATTTATTGTCCTTCTTTGTCAAATTCGTCAGGGGCTTAGCTATCATAGAAAATCCTTTGATGAACTTTCTGTAATAGCCTGCCAATCCAAGAAAACTGGGGACTTCACTGGCATTCTTTGGTTGTGGCCAATCCTTTACTGCCTGAATTTTGGTCGGGTCCACTGAAATGCCATTAGCAGAAACTACATGACCAAGAAAATTAACCTTATCCAACCAAAATTCACACTTGGACAATTTGGCATAAAGCTGGTGCTCCTTCAATGTTGTCAAAACTATTCTTAAATGCTATGCATGGCCAGCTTCTGTCCGTGAGTATATCAGGATATCATCTATAAAAACGATCACAAACTTGTCCAAGTAATCACGAAACACTCGATTCATCAAATCCATAAAGGCTGCAGGTGCATTGGTCAGCCCAAACGACATGACCAAGAATTCATAGTGTCCATAACGGGTTCTGAAGGCTGTCTTTGGTATATCTCCTTCCTTAACTTTCAGTTGGTAATAACCCGAACGTAAATCTATTTTTGAAAACACCTTTGCTCCTTGGCAATTGGTCAAACAAATCATCGATCCGAGGTAAGGAGAACTTATTCTTGATTGTCAACTTATTTAGTTCTCTTGTAGTCTATGCACATTCTAAGGGAACCATCCTTCTTCTTGACAAATAAGACAGGTGCACCCCAAGGGGAACTGCTAGGGCGTATAAATCCTTTGTCTACTAATTCCTGTAGTTGGACCTTTAACTCCATTAGTTCTACAGGTGCCATACGGTAAGGGTTCTTAGATACCAGTAATGCCTCGGGATATGTATCAATTACAAACTCTATTTCTCTATCAGGTGGCAATCCTGGCAAGTCATTCAAAAATGCCTCAGGGAACTCTCTGACTATGGGGATATCTTGTAACTCTATCTTATTCTTCACCCGAACATCCATTATGCTAGCTAAGTAACTCTCACAACCATTTTTCAGTAACCGGTAAATTTCTAGTGAGGATATAATCGGTATTTTGCTTATCTTAGGAATAGCTTGGAAGGAATAATGATCACCATTTGGGGGTCGAAAATCAACCATCCCAGATCTACAACTTATTGTGGCATAATGCCTAAATAACCAATCCATTCCTAATATCACCTCATACCCTTTCATGTCAATTACAATCAGTTCTACATATAGTTTCTTACTTCCTAAGGACACAACATCACCTTTAACAATCTGTTCAGAATGTAGGGACTTCCCTGATGGTAACGTAACATCATATGGCCTTTCGGCTGGTAAAAGTTCTAAGTTGTGTCGGCATACAAATAGAGTTGATATAAACGAGTGTGTGGCTCCCGTATCTATAAGCGTGTAAGCAGCAAAACCACAGATCATAATGGTACCTGTTATGACTGTATGCTGCACGGCTTCCTCATCCTCCATCATTGCATAGACTCTAGGTGCTACCCTTGCACGGTTTGGATCTGGCGGCATGGGGCAGTCTCTGACTATATGTCCAACCTTGTCACATCTGAAACAGCGGCCAGAACGCAACTTGCATTCGCCGGGATGGTTCTTCTGACAGGTGGGGCATAAGGGTGCCAGAGACCTCTTCCCTTTTCCTTGGTCATCATTCTGGTTGAGGGGTCTCTTTATTCCTTGTTGTTGTTGCTGTGGTGCTCTGTTCTGTTGCGGCTGCCAACCTTTGTTCTGACGTGGTGGTGGCTGAGTGTCCTTCGTGAGTTTTCTTGGCTGCTCACGCTGTGCATAAGCTGTCATTTCCGCCTCTTCCAGCTCCAAGGCCTTAGCCGTCACTTCACCATAAGGTACATTGTGTATCCCAGCAGTCTTCACCTTCATGTACAGACTCGGCTTCAGTCCTTGAACAAATTGGTAAATCTTGTCCTCGTCATCCTCAATCATTCGGGGAGCAAATCGTGACAGAGCATCAAACTTGCATATGTAATCCGTCACAGAGCCAGTTTGTCGTAGATTCATGAACTCCTTCTTCTTGTTGGCCTGAACAGTCCTATTGAAGTACTTGTCAAAGAAAACAGTCTTGAACATCTCCCACGTCATAGCTTTGGCATTAGCGGTGTTCTGGATCGAGTCCCACCAATGCCTCGCACTTAACTCCAAATGAAAGACAGCATAGGTGACCTTATCCCCTTCATCAACCTTTGCATACTTAAACATGTCTTCTATCTTTCGAATCCACTCCTCAGCATAAATAGGATCTGAAACATTTCCATTAAACACCGGGGGTCAAAGCCGATGGAAACGCTCACCCCCATGATCAGGAGTTGCATTAGTACTGGAGTTGCCTTGTTCCTCTCTAGCTGTCATCAGTCGTTCTATCTGGTGAGATTGGCGCATGACTAACTTGGTCAACTGAGCAATAGCATTTCTATCCTCATTGGTCTCTCTCTGCTGACCTCTAACCATTTTGGGATTCCTAGACAAATCATTACAGATATATCTTAACTTAATGACATATACTGAAATCATAAATACTTACAGTTGCTGAAGTGTGCTCATGTGACAGTTAGTGCTGGAAGGCAGTCTGCATAATCGGTTTTAGAACCCGGTTTTACTCTGATACCATAATTGTAATGACCCGGGGAGGATCGCCACGAAATTCGTGACTTGTCTTAAAACTTTAATTCATATTTGAACTCTTTTCTCCTTCTCTGTTTTTTTTATAACAGTATACCTAACAGGCTTAAGGACTTCAACTTAACAGATGGAAAATCAGTCCCTCGTACGTGACTTCTTCATGACATTATTTACTTAATCATTCACAGACATGAGCGACCATACACGGTCATTGATTCCACGACGAAATCGGGCGGTGGAGGATTGCCCTCGGGTCGCCCTACGTTATTCTACCCGAGTTGCATGGGTCAGCATGCATCGGCGGATGAAGCGCATATTATCCGACCTATCACGTGCATATCATGTGACTCTCTCATCGACGTTCAGTAGAAGACATCTACTGATGAGCACGTGCGTCTCTCCTGAACGTCTAAAACATCATCCGGTAGTGGACATCTACCGGTAAACACGTGCAGCTCTCGTGATCATTAAAACATCTACCGATAGACATGTGAAATTCACGTGTTCCTCTAAGACATCTTCCGATAGAATAATGAATCACATCTACCGGTCACTAGACGACAAGACCGTGTTTATACCATTCGATGGAGAAACTCTCTACATCAACCGATGAAATAAGGGTACATCATCCGGTGACTTATTACACTACATCTGCCGATCACTAGACGACGAAATAACACTCTCATCATCTGATGGCTTACACACTCTACATCTGCCGATCGCTAGACGACAAAATAATACTTTCATCGTCCGACGGCTTACACACTCTACATCTGCCGATCGCTAGACGACAAAATAATACTTTCATCATCAGATGGCTTACACACTCTACATCTGCCGATCGCTAGACGACAAAATAATACTTTCATCGTCCGATGGCTTACACACTCTACATCTGCCGATCGCTGGACGACAAAATAATACTTTCATCATCCGATGGCTTACACACTCTACATTTGCCGATCGCTAGACGACAAAAATAATACTTACTTCTACAGATAGAAGAAAAACACATCATCCGGTAGAAAACTCCTACCTAAAAGATTCATCCAACTTTCTTATAACACAACTTAGCTAAGAAAGGCTCTTACTGGTATAACAAATTCATTCAGAGTATAAATAGCGGAAGACTTGCATGACATAAATCCTTTAAAAGGAAACATATCCTCATATCCAATCCCAGACTCAAAAGTTAACTCAGACAATACTAACACTATCCTACATAATTCCAGTTCATATATTCTTACTGACATAAGGGAGCAATAACCATGGGTCATAATCGCCTCTCCAGTCCCGCACTATCACTTTGAGCATCCTCCAGCAACCAAGCTTAGACATCCTCATTAACCTTGAGTTCCTCACCTGAAAACTCATCACCTACATCATAAGGTTTAAACTATAAGCCTAATGCTTAGTAAGGAATGCAACACTAACATGGATGCATGAATGCATAATTTGGGAAAATCACATGCTCATAAGTCTTTTCTTGTTCATGTCTTTGCTCGTAATCATCATTCATAGTCATGGATCATATTCATCATTCACAGTCATTGATCATAATCATCATTCATAATCATTGGTCATATTCATCATTCATAGTCATTGATCATATTCATCATTCATAGTCATTGATCATATTCATCATTCATAGTCTTTGATCATATTCTTTGTTTAGGTTGTGTGGATTAAGAGAGGATTTGTGCCAGTAAAGGGGGTTCGACAGTGAGTTTGATCATGGTCCCTACTGCGGGTCGTATTCATATGTCTCTCTTTTGGACTGTGGCATATGCCGAACCGCCCCCAACCCTCACTTAACCACGTTGCATAAGTTTTATCTTCTTATCTTGTTCATGATGAGAAACATCGCTTATAAAACATTTTCATATGCATAAAACTTTCATGATGCATGAACATGGAAACTCTTAAAACATCAAGCTACATAGCAGAACATTATCCATCATGGAATATTACTTTCGAACTAAACGTCATCAAGAACACTAGACATCAGCATGAGGGAGTTTCTAATCATCACATAACATTCTACTTAGTATCCTCTGATGTTAGGGTCCTAACGACCGAGAAACCTATACATTCACTTATCTGGTCTCCTTAGCAATCTGAACCTGTTCTCTTCAACTTCTTCACCTAAAACATGTGCATTACAGTAGTTAAATCAAAATCCTAAAACTCTACTCATAAATCATCCTAGGATCTATTAGCTAAAGTCATTCCCGAATCCATGGTTTTGATATACTGTGCAGAATCTGAAATCCAAAATAAAACAAACAGGTTCTACTATCGATTAAATCTGAGTTGGTTACTTAAAATGTCCAGAATCGATTCGGGTTGACATTACTACTCTCGGATTCTAAAATGTTCTAATACTACTCGGCCATTGATAAAAATCCGAGTTCAAATGCCGAGCTGAAAACAGAGCTCCAAACACTAACAGATAACTACATTGTCCATTTCATACCTCGGGTGCGGATTCGCAGAGGATTGTGGGCTAGAAATCGGTCGTCGGCGAGGAAGACACTGATAGCAGAGAGCGGGGGCTTGGGAGGGAAGAAATCGTCGAGAGTAGGGGAATGTCGGCTACAGTGGGTTGAGTGAGGTTTAAAACATTTCCTTTTTCTTTATATATCGGTCATCACCCTCCATTATTATAACTTTGCCCACCCAACCTAGTTTAAATCCACATGAAATTAATTATTCTTGGTATAAATCCCAAACTGTAAAGATTAAATATTCATGACCGTTAATACAGTTAGGAAAATCACCTGGCCGTTAACTCGGGTGTTACAGAGTTAGAGCCGACACTGGTGTATGAAGAAAAGCCGGTGCAGATATTGGAATCTGCAGTTAAGACTCTGAGGAATAAAGAGATTCCATTAGTCAAAGTTTTATGGAAGAATCATGGCATCGAAGAAGCCACTTGGGAGCGACGACGGGACATGTTAGACAAATATCCAGAGATATTTGTTTGATCAATTTTCGAGGACAAAATTTTTTTTTAAGGAGGGGTGGATGTAACACCCGAAATAACGACCAATTGATTTCCTTAACCATTTTAACGGTCGTGTTTTGTTAATTTTTCCCGGTTTAGAATATTATGCCGAGCTTAATTAATTACATGTGGATTTAAACTAGGTTAGGTGGCAAAGTTGTAATAATGGAGGTTTGAGACCGGTATTTAAAGGAAATGGAAAGGGTTCAAACTTCATTTAAACCACTGTAGCCGACATCTTCTACTCTCGACGATTTCTTCTCTCCCGAGCTCTCTGTTACCAGTAATCCTTCTCGTCGACGCCCGGCTTCAGGCCTGCATTCCCTACGAATCCACGCCCAAGGTATGAAATAGGCAAGGTAGTTATCTGTTAGTTATTAAGCTCTGTTTTCAGCCCAGTATTGGAGTTTCGGATTCTTTAATGACCGAATAATAATAAGGATATTTTAGTATCTGAGAGTGGTAATGTCATTCCGAATCGATTCTGGACATTTAAAATAACCAACACTAAGTAATCGATAGTCGGGTCTGTCTATTTCGGTTTTTGGATTCAGACTGCACAGAGTATTAGACTAAGGATTCGGGAATGACTTTAGCTATTAAATCTTAGGTTGACTTGAGATTTAGAACTACTAGGATTTTGTTTTAACTACTGCAATGTGAATGTTTTAGGTGAAAAAGTCTGAAGAAAAGGAGCTCAAGTTGCTAAGGAAAACAGGTAAGTGAATGTACAGGTTTCTCGGTCACTAGGACCCTAAATCAAAGGATGCTAGGTAGAAGCTGATACGATGATTTGTAGTTCCCTTATGTTACTGTCTAACATTATGTTGGTGATTAGCTCAATGGTAAGGTCTCATGTTGGATAGTGCTCTATTCTGTAGCTTGATGATTTAAGAATTTCCATGTACATGCATTATGACTATTTTATGCATATGAAAATGTTTTAAGAGCATGGTTTTCTCATGAACAAAGTAAGAAGATAAAACTTATGCAACGTGGACTAAGTGAGGGTTGGGGGCGGTTCTGCGTATGTCACAGTCCAAAAGAGGGACATATGAATACGACCCGCAGTAGGGACCAAGATCAAACTCACTGTCGAACCCCCTTTACCGACACAAATCCTCTCTTAATTCACACAACTTAAATGAAGAATATGATCAATGATTATGAATGATGAATATGATCCATGACTATGAATGATGATTACGAGCAAAGATATGAACAACAAAAGACTCATGAACATGTGTTTTCCGAATTATGCATTCATGCATCCGTGTTAGTGTTGCATTCTTGACTAAGCATTAGGCTTATAGTTAAACCTTATGATGTAGGTGAAGAGCTAACATGTGAGGATTTCCAATTCAGAGATGATGTTTAAAGCTGGTTGCTGGAGGATGCTCAGTATGACAGTGCAGAGCTAGACAGGCGATTAAGTCCCCTGGTTATGCTCATAGTATGTCAGTAAAGTTTATGATAAACAGATGCCAAAGTAGAATAGAATTTCTTATAACAATGAAGTTCGGATTTGATTGATAGACTTCAGAGTCTGATAATGATTTTAATGATTATCGAATGGTCTGTTTTGCTTAAGTCTTCCGCTATGTGTATTCTGGATGAGTCTATGCTTCTCACTCTTTGAGGTTTATAGTTACTAAGTTAAGATTTGGGTGAGTTGTGGTACTTTCCTGTTGAATGAAGTTGTTTGATGATTATAGTGTTTTACTGCCGTATGATAGAAGCTGGATGAGGCGATCATCCGGCTGACGTCATCGGTTGATGTCAATGGATAGAAGTGTGAACAAATTAGTACTCGATTATGTATTATTTTTCCATCACCGGGATGATGTAGTATGTTTAGTCACCGGATATGGATGTAGTGTCCGTTTAGTCACCGGAATGAAAACGTGGCTTTGTCGTCTAGGACCGGCAGATCAATTGTATTTAGTTACCAGATGATTTAAATTCATTTTGTCGTCTCGTACCGGAGATGTAGAGTATTTTCAATTACTGGATGTGGGGAACGTTTCGTGTCGTCAGTGCCTGAGGAATGTTTTAATTAGTCACGCGGAGGCGATTCATGACCACCGGATCGATGTAAGTGAATTAAGACTCTAGTGAGAATGTTCCGGGACCGGCGATGTCTTATTAACAACGTTAATGCCCACGTCCGCCGGTGGATAGTTTCTACTGGGCGTCTATAACTAGTCACTAGGGGTGCACTTGGACAAATCGATGATATTAACGTCGTCAGCCGAAAAAAAAAAAAAAAAAAAAAAAAAAAAAAAAAAAAAAAAAAAAAAAAAAAAAAAAAAAAAAAAAAAAAAAAAAAAAAAAAAAAAAAAAAAAAAAAAAAAAAAAAAAAAAAAAAAAAAAAAAAAAAAAAAAAAAAAAAAAAAAAAAAAAAAAAAAAAAAAAAAAAAAAAAAAAAAAAAAAAAAAAAAAAAAAAAAAAAAAAAAAAAAAAAAAAAAAAAAAAAAAAAAAAAAAAAAAAAAAAAAAAAAAAAAAAAAAAAAAAAAAAAAAAAAAAAAAAAAAAAAAAAAAAAAAAAAAAAAAAAAAAAAAAAAAAAAAAAAAAAAAAAAAAAAAAAAAAAAAAAAAAAAAAAAAAAAAAAAAAAAAAAAAAAAAAAAAAAAAAAAAAAAAAAAAAAAAAAAAAAAAAAAAAAAAAAAAAAAAAAAAAAAAAAAAAAAAAAAAAAAAAAAAAAAAAAAAAAAAAAAAAAAAAAAAAAAAAAAAAAAAAAAAAAAAAAAAAAAAAAAAAAAAAAAAAAAAAAAAAAAAAAAAAAAAAAAAAAAAAAAAAAAAAAAAAAAAAAAAAAAAAAAAAAAAAAAAAAAAAAAAAAAAAAAAAAAAAAAAAAAAAAAAAAAAAAAAAAAAAAAAAAAAAAAAAAAAAAAAAAAAAAAAAAAAAAAAAAAAAAAAAAAAAAAAAAAAAAAAAAAAAAAAAAAAAAAAAAAAAAAAAAAAAAAAAAAAAAAAAAAAAAAAAAAAAAAAAAAAAAAAAAAAAAAAAAAAAAAAAAAAAAAAAAAAAAAAAAAAAAAAAAAAAAAAAAAAAAAAAAAAAAAAAAAAAAAAAAAAAAAAAAAAAAAAAAAAAAAAAAAAAAAAAAAAAAAAAAAAAAAAAAAAAAAAAAAAAAAAAAAAAAAAAAAAAAAAAAAAAAAAAAAAAAAAAAAAAAAAAAAAAAAAAAAAAAAAAAAAAAAAAAAAAAAAAAAAAAAAAAAAAAAAAAAAAAAAAAAAAAAAAAAAAAAAAAAAAAAAAAAAAAAAAAAAAAAAAAAAAAAAAAAAAAAAAAAAAAAAAAAAAAAAAAAAAAAAAAAAAAAAAAAAAAAAAAAAAAAAAAAAAAAAAAAAAAAAAAAAAAAAAAAAAAAAAAAAAAAAAAAAAAAAAAAAAAAAAAAAAAAAAAAAAAAAAAAAAAAAAAAAAAAAAAAAAATGTATGTAAATATTAGATTGGAAATGAAGAAGAAAAGGAGAAGTTGAGTCAATGATTAATGAAAGATTATGACTAAGTGACGGCTCCCTGTCTGGGTTGTTACAGTCATCCTACATTTTTACTATTCATTTTATTTAAGAGTCATCGGGGCTTCGCTCGCAACTAGATAGAGCGGGGCACATCGACGAATGGGATAGCCCTCGTATCTAACGGGGGAAAACATGCTTCATTCGACAGCATGTCTGAACCACACCCGACGTAACCACTATACATACTTTAAGACCTCATCCGATCGCTAAACGACAAAACTTATATACACTCATCCGATAAAATAAACAACATCATCCGGTTGACATGCGTATCCCACGTGACACATTAAGACCTCATCCGATCGCTAAACGACAAAACTTATATACACTCATCCGATAAAATAAACAACATCATCCGGTTGACATGCGTATCCCACGTGACACATTAAGACCTCATCCGATCGCTAAACGACAAAACTTATATACACTCATCCGATAAAATAAACAACATCATCCGGTTGACATGCGTATCCCACGTGACACATTAAGACCTCATCCGATCGCTAAACGACAAAACTTATATACACTCATCCGATAAAACAAACAACATCATCCGGTTGACATGCGTATCCCACGTGACACATTAAGACCTCATCTGATCGCTAAACGACAAAACTTATATACACTCATCCGATAAAATAAACAACATCATCCGGTTGACATGCGTATCCCACGTGACACATTAAGACCTCATCCGATCGCTAAACGACAAAACTTATATACACTCATCCGATAAAATAAACAACATCATCCGGTTGACATGCGTATCCCACGTGACACATTAAGACCTCATCCGATCGCTAAACGACAAAACTTATATACACTCATCCAATAAAATAAACAACATCATCCGGTTGACATGCGTATCCCACGTGACACATTAAGACCTCATCCGATCGCTAAACGACAAAACTTATATACACTCATCCGATAAAATAAACAACATCATCCGGTTGACATGCGTATCCCACGTGACACATTAAGACCTCATCCGATCGCTAAACGACAAAACTTATATACACTCATCCGATAAAATAAACAACATCATCCGGTTGACATGCGTATCCCACGTGACACATTAAGACCTCATCCGATCGCTAAACGACAAAACTTATATACACTCATCCGATAAAATAAACAACATCATCCGGTTGACATGCGTATCCCACGTGACACATTAAGACCTCATCCGATCGCTAAACGACAAAACTTATATACACTCATCCGATAAAATAAACAACATCATCCGGTTGACATGCGTATCCCACGTGACACATTAAGACCTCATCCGATCGCTAAACGACAAAACTTATATACACTCATCCGATAAAATAAACAACATCATCCGGTTGACATGCGTATCCCACGTGACACATTAAGACCTCATCCGATCGCTAAACGACAAAACTTATATACACTCATCCGATAAAATAAACAACATCATCCGGTTGACATGCGTATCCCACGTGACACATTAAGACCTCATCCGATCGCTAAACGACAAAACTTATATACACTCATCCGATAAAATAAACAACATCATCCGGTTGACATGCGTATCCCACGTGACACATTAAGACCTCATCCGATCGCTAAACGACAAAACTTATATACACTCATCCGATAAAATAAACAACATCATCCGGTTGACATGCGTATCCCACGTGACACATTAAGACCTCATCCGATCGCTAAACGACAAAACTTATATACACTCATCCGATAAAATAAACAACATCATCCGGTTGACATGCGTATCCCACGTGACACATTAAGACCTCATCCGATCGCTAAACGACAAAACTTATATACACTCATCCGATAAAATAAACAACATCATCCGGTTGACATGCGTATCCCACGTGACACATTAAGACCTCATCCGATCGCTAAACGACAAAACTTATATACACTCATCCGATAAAATAAACAACATCATCCGGTTGACATGCGTATCCCACGTGACACATTAAGACCTCATCCGATCGCTAAACGACAAAACTTATATACACTCATCCGATAAAATAAACAACATCATCCGGTTGACATGCGTATCCCACGTGACACATTAAGACCTCATCCGATCGCTAAACGACAAAACTTATATACACTCATCCGATAAAATAAACAACATCATCCGGTTGACATGCGTATCCCACGTGACACATTAAGACCTCATCCGATCGCTAAACGACAAAACTCATATTCATCATTCATATTCATCATTCATATTCATCATTCATATTCATCATTCATATTCATCATTCATATTCATCATTCATATTCATCATTCATATTCATCATTCATATTCATCATTCATATTCATCATTCATATTCATCATTCATATTCATCATTCATATTCATCATTCATATTCATCATTCATATTCATCATTCATATTCATCATTCATATTCATCATTCATATTCATCATTCATATTCATCATTCATATTCATCATTCATATTCATCATTCATATTCATCATTCATATTCATCATTCATATTCATCATTCATATTCATCATTCATATTCATCATTCATATTCATCATTCATATTCATCATTCATATTCATCATTCATATTCATCATTCATATTCATCATTCATATTCATCATTCATATTCATCATTCATATTCATCATTCATATTCATCATTCATATTCATCATTCATATTCATCATTCATATTCATCATTCATATTCATCATTCATATTCATCATTCATATTCATCATTCATATTCATCATTCATATTCATCATTCATATTCATCATTCATATTCATCATTCATATTCATCATTCATATTCATCATTCATATTCATCATTCATATTCATCATTCATATTCATCATTCATATTCATCATTCATATTCATCATTCATATTCATCATTCATATTCATCATTCATATTCATCATTCATATTCATCATTCATATTCATCATTCATATTCATCATTCATATTCATCATTCATATTCATCATTCATATTCATCATTCATATTCATCATTCATATTCATCATTCATATTCATCATTCATATTCATCATTCATATTCATCATTCATATTCATCATTCATATTCATCATTCATATTCATCATTCATATTCATCATTCATATTCATCATTCATATTCATCATTCATATTCATCATTCATATTCATCATTCATATTCATCATTCATATTCATCATTCATATTCATCATTCATATTCATCATTCATATTCATCATTCATATTCATCATTCATATTCATCATTCATATTCATCATTCATATTCATCATTCATATTCATCATTCATATTCATCATTCATATTCATCATTCATATTCATCATTCATATTCATCATTCATATTCATCATTCATATTCATCATTCATATTCATCATTCATATTCATCATTCATATTCATCATTCATATTCATCATTCATATTCATCATTCATATTCATCATTCATATTCATCATTCATATTCATCATTCATATTCATCATTCATATTCATCATTCATATTCATCATTCATATTCATCATTCATATTCATCATTCATATTCATCATTCATATTCATCATTCATATTCATCATTCATATTCATCATTCATATTCATCATTCATATTCATCATTCATATTCATCATTCATATTCATCATTCATATTCATCATTCATATTCATCATTCATATTCATCATTCATATTCATCATTCATATTCATCATTCATATTCATCATTCATATTCATCATTCATATTCATCATTCATATTCATCATTCATATTCATCATTCATATTCATCATTCATATTCATCATTCATATTCATCATTCATATTCATCATTCATATTCATCATTCATATTCATCATTCATATTCATCATTCATATTCATCATTCATATTCATCATTCATATTCATCATTCATATTCATCATTCATATTCATCATTCATATTCATCATTCATATTCATCATTCATATTCATCATTCATATTCATCATTCATATTCATCATTCATATTCATCATTCATATTCATCATTCATATTCATCATTCATATTCATCATTCATATTCATCATTCATATTCATCATTCATATTCATCATTCATATTCATCATTCATATTCATCATTCATATTCATCATTCATATTCATCATTCATATTCATCATTCATATTCATCATTCATATTCATCATTCATATTCATCATTCATATTCATCATTCATATTCATCATTCATATTCATCATTCATATTCATCATTCATATTCATCATTCATATTCATCATTCATATTCATCATTCATATTCATCATTCATATTCATCATTCATATTCATCATTCATATTCATCATTCATATTCATCATTCATATTCATCATTCATATTCATCATTCATATTCATCATTCATATTCATCATTCATATTCATCATTCATATTCATCATTCATATTCATCATTCATATTCATCATTCATATTCATCATTCATATTCATCATTCATATTCATCATTCATATTCATCATTCATATTCATCATTCATATTCGTCATTTACATTGTATGGATTAAGAAAGGATTTGTGCCGGTAAAGGGGGTTCGACAGTGAAAGTATACATCGTCCCTTGCGGGTTGTATTCTTGGTCCCTCTTTTGGACAGTGACATACGCCAAACAGCCCCCAACCCTCTCATAATCCGTGTTGCATAAGTTTCATATTCATATTTTATTCATGAGGGAAAACATGCACTTAAAATATTTTCATATGCTTGAGAAACATTCGTGATGTATGAGCTGGGATACCCTTGGTTCATCATTCTACTGAACCGATCACACATCTAACAAGGATCATTCTTTCAGTTCAAGTATCGTAACTAACAGACAAAAGCTCAGATAATCTTTAAACGTCAAAAAACAACTTCTAACTAGTTCCCCTGTGATGTAGGGCCCTAATGGCCAGGCAATTCTACACATTCACTTACCTGGTTCCCTTAGCAAAACTTGAGCACCTCCCTTCAACTTCTTCACCTAGAAACATTTCACATTATAGTGTTAAATCAAAATCTTAAAAGTTCTAACCGAAAGTCATCCTAGATTCTAACTTATATATTTCTAAATCTTCCTAGTCGAGCGGCTAATGTGTACAGATTAAGCTTATAAAAGTATCTAAATAACTAGATTCAACTTAGCAGATAAACACATATTATAAATGTTTCTACAATAACCCAACCATTGAAGAATCCGAAACCCCAAGTTCTAGCTGAAAACAGAGCTCTAAATTGTTAACCAGTCACTACATTATCGAGTCTTACCTAGGGTGTAAATTCGTTAGGGTGGAGACTGAAGAGTCGGTCGCCGAAAGGAGTTGTAGCTGGCTAAAGAGAGAGCTCTAGAGAAGAGAGAAATCACCGAGAGTGAATATGTTGGCTACAGTGAGGTTTTAGTGAGGTTTAAGGTTTCCATTTTATATATATATTAACTAAAATCTAACTTAATTACAAACTTGCCACCCAACCTAGTTTCACTCAACTTGTAATAAATATGTCTTGACATTAAATTTAAAATCATAAAGGTTAATAAAGAGGGTGACAATCAAAATGGTTAAGAAAATCACCTGGCCGAAATTGTCAGGTGTTATAGTTTCAGTTAAGTGTTTCTGTAAGAAAGTCATCGTCCAAGTCCCATGGACGAATAAGTCTGTGGACGAATAAAGTCTGTGGACGAATAAAGTCTGTGGGCGAGAATCGTCGTCCATTTTGTTGGCGAGAACCGTAGTCCATTCTGGATGATTCTGTGGACGATAATGTCGTCCCTTTTCGTGGACAAATGGGATGAAACCCGAGAGGAAATTCATTCATGTATGCTTTATAGTCGTCGACTGATTTTGGTCAGTGTAATCGGTCGGGGTTGTCGACCCCAGCATATTAGAGTCATTTTGAGGAAATAAGGTTAATTGTCGTCGACCGATTTTGGCTAGTGTTGACATCGACCGATTTTGGCCAGTGTTAACATCGACTGATTTTTAGCCAGTGTTGACGTCGACCGATTTGGGCCAGTGTTGACATCGACCTATTGGAAGGAAATGAATTCTAGTAAGTTTAGGAAGTCGACCGAACCTGAGAGGAGGTGTTATCTGCAAAAGGCAGTTCGTCGACCCCCACTGTACCATTCGTCCAAACCCGATAGAAAGAGTTGTCAACCAATGCTGTTCTTCGATGAAACCCGAGAGGAAAAATACTGTTCCTTCAATGAAACCCGAGAGTAAAAAAACTTAATTCTCTGCCTATCTTTATTGTTTTAGCATTGACGCCTAAGTTTAAATTTTTACTAGGGGTTTCCACAATTAGATAGACTTCTGCTGAATGAGGTAATTGATTTTAAATGAGAAGATTAAATGAATGAAATGGATTAGATGAAAAGTCCAAAATTTTTATGACATTTAAAGGCTTAATATTTCGGGTAAATTAAGGGTTGTTACAGTTATGGTATCAGAGCCCCTGGGTTTTAAAATCGGTTCTGTAGACTGCTTGACTGCCCAGCCACTACACGGACATCCTTCCTCAACTGTAAGTACGTTGAAATGCTTTCTTTGATTTTGATTTCTTAGGATTATTTTGTTTTAACTTTTATAGGAGTTATAGAATGGTTCGAGGTAGAGATGCCAGGGATGAAGCCCTGGATCGGCTGACGGATTTGCTTGACTGTCAAGCTCAGCACATGGACAGACAGGCTCAGCAAATTGAAAGCCTAGTTAACCGTGAGAATCAAAGGGCCCAGGATATAGTCGTTCCGAACAATCACGGTATGGAGAGGTTCCAAAAACTATGGCCTCCAGTATTCAACAGACAATCTACGGACCCTTCTATTGCTGAGGAGTGGGTTAGAACGATGGAGGATATGTTGGCTTATGCTAAAGTGGAGAATGCTGAGAAGGTCACATGCGTCACTTTCCACCTGGCATTGGATGCCCGATTTTGGTGGGATTCAATTAAAGCGACTACAGATATGAGACTAATTAGGTGGGAACGGTTTAAGACCGTGTTTTTTGATAAATACTTCAGCCGTACAGTGAGGGCGGCAAAAAGGGCAGAGTTCACGCAGCTGAAGCAGACTAGTTCGGTTGCAAAATATATTCAAAAAATTGAGGCCTTATCCCGGTTTTCACCGCGCTTAGTAAGCGATAATGAAGACAAGGTGCACAGTTTATGGATGGATTAAACCTGGAGATTCAAAAGAGCATTATAGTGTCGGGCATTTTAGATGTGCCCTACGAGGACATCGTGGTAAGAGCCTTAGAGTTTAAGGCTGCTGAACTGACTTGCGTCAAGCCAAGGGAGCCTGCTAAGGGCTTCTTTTGGGAGATTTTGCCCCGGAATAGAGACAGGCAACAAAAGGGACAATCGCAAGTGCAACAACAAAGGGGCATCAAAAGGTCTTATGAAAGAGGTAACAATTGGGGGAAGGGAAAGCAAGTGCAAGGGGCTCGTCAGATGCCTTGGTGCTATAAGTGTCAGAAAGAGCATAGTGGCGAATGCCGAGTGGGCACTAATAAGTGCTATCGGTGCGGAGAAGTTGGCCATTACGTTAAAGATTGCCCGAAGTCAGGCCGAGATTAGGCGGGCAGAGATCAGAGGAGAGTCATGCCGAGGATCTTTGCCTTTATCGAGCCTAGTGACGTCGACGATGAGGCTCAGCCTTCGGTTATCGCAGGTAGTATTTTAGTTACTGGCGTAGCTGTATTTTCTTTGATAGACACGGGAGCTACGCTGTCACGACCCTAATATTGTACCCGTATTTCCCGTACTATTTTTATATCTTTTACACTTTTAACTTTAACTATACTTAAGACGGAATCGAAATCGAAATAAAAATTAATTATCAAACTAAAAGAAAACGTTAAATAAAACAATTTAAAATCAAGTAAATAAATGAATTAAAACAATTACTTAAACCATTTAATTAAAAACCAATTATTTAAAACAATACCTACCCAACCATCTACACAATACAACCTCACCATTTCACTAACACAATTCTATCTATACCACAGACATACACTTCACAATACAACTATAACAAAGTACATTTTCACGAAAATAAACTGCGTGGTTCCGTTTGAAAGTTTAACATATCCTCCTGTTTTAAAATCACAAAACAGTTCCAAAACGTTTAAACATTAATATATAAACCTATCAACTACCAGAACCAAGCATCCTATAATGTCTATACAATTTTTCTATTCTATCCAAAAATAGATTAAAACCCTCAAAATCTATACATACTGTCCCCACGGGTCAAATAAGCCTTAAACTTTCGGATATACTCTGCAACTGAACCTGTCTGCTTCAGCTGCGTGAACTCATTCCTCTTCGCCACTCTCACTGTGCGGTTAAAATACTTGTCAAAAAATACAAACTTGAACCGATCCCAAGTCATAACTGATACGTCCGTCGTCGCTTTGATCGAATCCCACCAGAAACGGGCATCCATTGCTAAGTGAAAAGTAGCATACGCCACCATGCTCCTGTTCCCTACCTTGGCATAAGCTAACATATCCTCCATAACTAGGATCCATTCCTCCGCAACAGTAGGATCCGACGATCGACCATCGAACACTGGAGGTCGTAGGCCCTGAAACTTCTGCATGCCCTGGTTGTTGGGAACTGTCAAATCCCGGGCCCTCTTGTTCCCCCGATTTACTAAGTCTGTAATCTGCTGCGCTTGTCGGTCCATATGCTGAGATTGGCGATCTATCAACTCCGTAAATCGATCTAGCGCGTCATCTCTAGGATCCCTTCCTCGAACCATTTTATAAAAATCCTATAAAAAATCAAAACAATAATCCTAAGAAACCAAATCAATAAAGCTATAAACAGACTTACAGTTGATGAAGGATGTCCGCGTAGTGGCTGTGCAGTCGAGCAGTCTACAGAACCGATTTTAAAACCTGGGGGCTCTGATACCATAATTGTAACGACCCTAGAACTATACCCGTTTTCCCGTACATATTTTTATATATATATATATATATTTTTTTTATTCTAATGACTTTAAATAAACTCTAAGCGGAACCTAAACCGAAATCGAAACCAGAATCGAAATCGGAATTAAAATCTATATTTTAAAACATTTAAACAACTTAAAACCAATTAAATAAAATAATTAAAACTATAAAACAATTAAAGAAAACAAATAATTATTGGGGAGGGCAAAACAGTCCAGCCCGCTAATAACCAGAGTAGCGACCAATCGCTGCATTTGCTGCAGCGTGCAGCGATCAATTGATCGCTGTACACACCGCAGCGTGCAGCGATCGCCCACGCGATCCACATCTCCTCCAATCGACGTTCTAGGTATGAATCTACAATCTTAGAGCTTTTATTTCGATGATTTCGGAGTTTTAAACAATTAGGTTCGTTTAGGGTTTCGATTTAAAACGCGAATTAGGGTTCGTAATTAATAGGTTAGCCGTGCTTAAGTATATCTTGCATGTATTTGACGTTGTTGGACGACGTTAAACCAATTTGTGAAAAAGTTAAAAATTAGGGATTTTGAGATTTAAAGGAAAACTCGTAAATTGGGATTTGAGATGCCGAGCGTATATTACTCGATTAAATAGCTCGATGAATTGGATTAGAGCTTTAGGAAGTTCCTTAGTTAAGGATTTGTTGAATTCGATATATATATATATATATATATATATATATATATATATATATATATATATATATATATATATATATATATATATATATATATATATATATATATATATATATATATATATATATATATATATATATATATATATATATATATATATATATATATATATATATATATATATATATATATATATATATATATATATATATATATATATATATATATATATATATATATATATATATATATATATATATATATATATATATATATATATATATATATATATATATATATATATATATATATATATATATATATATATATATATATATATATATATATATATATATATATATATATATATATATATATATATATATATATATATATATATATATATATATATATATATATATATATATATATATATATATATATATATATATATATATATATATATATATATATATATATATATATATATATATATATATATATATATATATATATATATATATATATATATATATATATATATATATATATATATATATATATATATATATATATATATATATATATATATATATATATATATATATATATATATATATATATATATATATATATATATATATATATATATATATATATATATATATATATATATATATATATATATATATATATATATATATATATATATATATATATATATATATATATATATATATATATATATATATATATATATATATATATATATATATATATATATATATATATATATATATATATATATATATATATATATATATATATATATATATATATATATATATATATATATATATATATATATATATATATATATATATATATATATATATATATATATATATATATATATATATATATATATATATATATATATATATCTATATATATATATATATATATATATATATATATATATATATATATATATATATATATATATATATATATATATATATATATATATATATATATATATATATATATATATATATATATATATATATATATATATATATATATATATATATATATATATATATATATATATATATATATATATATATATATATATATATATATATATATATATATATATATATATATATATATATATATATATATATATATATATATATATATATATATATATATATATATATATATATATATATATATATATATATATATATATATATATATATATATATATATATATATATATATATATATATATATATATATATATATATATATATATATATATATATATATATATATATATATATATATATATATATATATATATATATATATATATATATATATATATATATATATATATATATATATATATATATATATATATATATATATATATATATATATATATATATATATATATATATATATATATATATATATATATATATATATATATATATATATATATATATATAAATATGTACGGGAAAACGGGTATAGTTCTAGGGTCGTTACATACGCACTCCTTCATTTCAACTGCTTGCATGACTAGATTGGGGTTAGTGTCTGAGTTAGCAGAATATGAGTATAAAGTAATGCTGCCTTCGGGAGCGTATATGCAGTCTGATCGTATCTTCCAAGGCAACGTCGTCTCGGTAAGGATTAAAGCCCTCTATGCTTGCCTGATAGTTATGAGCATAGAGCGGTACGATCTTATCTTGGAGATGGACTTGCTTTTATGCCATTTTGCCACCATCGACTGTCGATCCGGGATTGTGACTTTTCGACCCCCGGGTAAAGAAGAATTTTCCTATCAGGCAATGAATAGGTTGAGTGGGTCGCCTACTTCCTATTCTATGAAGGTCAAAGAGCAGTTTAGATGTGAATGCTAAGTTTATTTGGCCGCAGTGGTCGACACTCGATTGCTTAATGGGGCAACACCAAACGACATCCCAATCGTTAATGAATTTGTGTAAATCTTCCTCGACGATCTTCCCAGATTACCACTGGACAGGGATATTAAGTTTACAATTGATGTTTATCCAAGCTATGCGCCTGTGTCTAAGAATCCATACAGATTGGCACTTGTTGAATTGAAAGAGTTGAAGAGTCAGCTTGAAGAGTTGTTGGATAAGGGGTTCATCCGACCTTGCTTTTCTCCTTCGGGTGTGCCAGAATTGTTCGTTAAGAAGAAGGATGGAACTCTCAGAATGTGCGTTGAATACCGAGAGTTAAATAAGTTAACAGTGAAGAATAAATATCCACTGCCTCGAATAGATGATCTATTTGACCAACTGCAGGGTGCCCGAGTCTTTTCGAGGATTGACTTACGCTCGGGTTATTATTAGTTGAAAGTAAGGAGAGAGGATATTTAGAAAACAGCGTTCCGAACGAGGTATGGGCATTATGAGTTCCTTGTTATGTCTTTCGGACTTACCAATGCCCCTGCAGCGTTTATGAATTTGATTAACCGCGTTTTCAAGAAGTATTTGGATAAGTTTGTTGTTGTTTTCATCGACGACATCTTGATCTATTCAAGGACAAAGGAAGAGCACGAGGAGCATCTACGGATTGTTTTGAGAATTTTGAGTCAACACCAGCTTTACCCAAAATTTTCTAAGTGCGAGTTTTGGCTGGACAAGGTCAGTTTTCTTGGCCATATTATATTGCATGAAGGAGTTTCTGTGGATCCGAGCAAGATACAAGTTGTTAAAGAATGGCCACAGCCTAAGAACGTGCGAGAGGTACGTGGATTTTTGGGTTGGCTGGATATTATCGGAAGTTCATTGAGGGGTTTTCGAAGATTGTTGTTCCCCTCTCACGCTTGACCAAGAATAATGAGAAATTTATGTGGTCGGCTGCATGCGACAAGAGTTTTATGGAGTTAAAGCAGAAATTGACTACAGCTCCGGTATTAACACTGCCTGTTGAAGGTGACAAGTTCAGCATATATTGCGATGCGTCTTGAGTTGGACACGGATGCGTACTTATGCAGGAAGGAAGGGTTATTGCGTATGCTTCTCGGCAGTTGAAGCCGTACGAACAGAATTATCTAATGCATGACCTAGAACTAGCGGCAGTTGTCTTCGCACTAAAGATATGGAGACATTATTTATATGGGCAGCAGTGCGAAATATTTTCAGACCACAAGAGACTGAGGTATTTGTTTACACAGAAAGAGCTGAATATGCGGCAACGAAGGTGGCTGGAATTTGTTAAAGATTATGATTTCGAAATCAAGTACCACCCGCAAAAAGCAAATAAAGTCGCAGATGCCTTGAGCAGGATGCCGACTGTGAGTCAGCCTTTGCTTGCAACAATGTCGGGGATGTTGAGGTCCGAGATTGTGAAGCATAATGTGGAGATTGTCTCGGAGTTGTCCACCATACTTGCAAATATTTTGCTAAGGCCGACGATTTTGGACAAAATCTAAGGAGCTCAACAAAAAGACTCAGAATGCAAGAAGTATCAATTGATTGCGACATCTGAGGACTCATATGATTTAAACTTGTTGGAGGATGGTATTTTAAATTTCAGGCACAGGTGGTACGTGCCTAACGACGAGGGGTTAAAGAGGTAAATTTTGACTTAGGCGCATTCTTCGGCATACTCTGTACATCCAGGAAGCAAAAAAATGTATAGAGATTTGAAACAGCCTTTCTGGTGGTCGAACATGAAGAGAGAGGTCGCCAAATATGTGGAAACCTGTTTGGTTTGCCAACAGGTTGAGGTAGAACACCAAATGTAATACTCGGCTTTATGGGATATTAATATTTTAATATAAATGATATTTTTGAAAATATGTCTAATCAAGTCTGTTTTGCGAACAGAAAGCAATATTACGATTCTAATAATTAATATGGATTTTAAGGAAATTTCAAGAATTTTAGGAGTTTTAACGCTAATTTTACGAGAATTACGTTTATCGTAATTTAATAGACGTTTTAGTAAAAATAGTAAATGGGGTCCGAATTGCAAACGGACAGTTTTAAAAGAACCCTGATAATAAGTTGGAGTTATTGTTGAAATAAGAAAATTTGGAGAAACCGAATCGTTAGCTATTTAACGAAACAAAGGACGAAACGAATAGAAAATCAAGGGATGGGCGAAACAGTAATTTACAAAGTCAATTTTATTACATTTCTCTCTTTTCTCCCTCACTTTCTCTCTGCTTCTCACGAAAACGCCAGAACACCCCCCTTGGCGATTTCATCTTTCCATCGGCGATCTTCCCTCTCCAACGACGAATCGTCCTCCGATCGTCTCGTTTTCGTAGTGTTTTCTCCTCCAAACAACGCTCTAGGTAAGGTTCTATGGTTTTGGAAAGTTTATTCTTAGTTTTCGGGTCGTTTAACAGTTAGGGTTTCGTTTAGGTTTTGTTAAAAATGTAGTCTAAAGTTAGAAATCGGTAGGATTACCGTATTTGTGAGTATATTGAACGTATTAAATGTTATTGGACGAAATCTAGAGTGTATACGGTGTTTAGGTTGAAAACTGGATATTTGGAGCTTGAGAATCCCCATCAATGGAGTTTAGAAATTTACGAGCGCGAGTTGCTCGGTAAAATGCCTCATTGAGCTAAGTTAGAATTTTAGGAAAATTACCTTAGTTAAGGTTTCGTTAAATTTGGACGTTTAACGGTTTAATCTCGTTTAACGACAATTGTTGTGTTTTGCCCAAGACGAACAACGCTCGTGGACGGAGCTCAGTACGTTACGGATGACAGGTAAGTTTTCGTGACTTACTAGGGCTGATTGGCCTACACCGTACGTTGAAGTCGCATCGAGGATCATAGGAGAATTTCTTGTTTATATGCTTTGGTTGGGTAGTTATGATTAGTTCTTTTATAGGTTATGCTTTTTTATTGTCTTGATGGTATATATGTAGAATGTAGATTATGTTTTTTATTGTCTTGATGGTATATATGTTGAATGTTATGTTATGTGCGTGTTCATGCATCGTGGTTTAAAAAGGAGCATAGAAAATGAAATTCCGCATGATGTTTTCATGAAAAGTGATGTGGCCAGAAAGGGGGTTATTGATCTATTGTTTAGGCACAAAGGAGTCTGTCACAATACCACATCGCCTGAAACTAAATGAATCTACGTAATCTGTTATCTGGTCACGCGAGGTGGGGCTCAGGCATGACTGTTGTATAATGTGAGCATGTACCCCCCTCCGCAAGATAGAAAGGGTTGTCCGACCGCGGGATGAATCCTCTCCATTTAGCGGGTTGATATCTCGGTGACAATATGTATGTGATGTAATGATAAGAAAATGTTGCATGATTTCTGAAACTCATATGCACAGCATGCATTGCATTTACGAAACTTACTGAGCCTTTAGCTCATAGATTGTCTGTATGGTGTAGGTGATCAGGATATAGGTGAGGATGAGATCCCTCCACCCGAGGAGTGATGCAGTTGACGGAGGATGGCTCGCTGGGGTGTGCTGGCGCAGGCGAGGCATTTCTTGACCTATGAAGACGTATGTAGGTATTTTGGATTATTTTGGATAGAGATAGAACATTATAGGATGTTTGGGTCTGGACTAGTCGATAGGTTTAGGTTTTGAAGATTTTAAACATTTTGGAAACTTGTTTTGTAAATGCTTGGTAAATTTCTTTATAGGGATATGTTCGGTTTTTTAAACATATCCACGCGGTTTGTTTTCATAAGATTTTACCACGTTTTGAAATACATCTAAAGTCAGTTTTGAGCGAGATTATAGAGATGTATGAGTATCGGGTGGTTTGATGTTAAAATGTATGGTTGAGGTGTACATTGAAATTGTGTTAAAGAAATTGTTAAGTTGAGTTTATAGTTGTATGTGTATGCAGGGAAAAGAGGAAAAGAAAGGAAGAGGAAAGGAGGGGGGGAGGGTGCCCGAGCTCTCTGGAAAAATTCTAGAGAGCTTGGCGATCGATCGCCTGTTTGGGGCGATCGATCGCCCCTCATGTGTGGAGCGATCGCCTGTTGAGGAGATCGCTGGGAAAAATGCGATCGCCAGGAATGGGGCGATCGATCGCCCCTCAGCATTTGCAACTGGTGATCGATTGCCTGTTTTGGGCGATCGATCGCCCTAGTGTAATATGGGACAATTGTCCCTTTTGCCCTGTTTTTGTCTTGTTTCGGTGGCCGATTGTTTTAAAGGTTTTTAATTGTTTTAAATGATTGTTTTATTTAATTGATTTAAGATTTGTTTTAAATAATTTTCTAAACAATGTTAACGATTTCAATTTCAATTTAAATTCTGCTTAAACTGAGGAGTATAAAAAGAAAAATTTGTACGGTAAAATTAGGATAGTGTAAGGGTCACTACAATTTATGGTATCAGAGCCCCCGGGTTTTTAAAATGGTTCTGTAGACTACTCGACTGCACAGCAGCTACGCGGACGTCCTAAAATGGTCCGAGGTAGAGACGCTAGGGACGACACCATAGACCTATTGAGGGGTGTCATTGCCCAACAATTCCAACTCGTTGACTGACAAGCACAGCTTATAGATAGGCAATCTCGTCAGCTAGGGATGTTGACAAACCGAGAAAACCCTAGGATCGAAGGACTAGTCGCTCCCAATAATCACGGCGCGAAGAGGGTGGGCAAGGAAGAAATCAAATCAAGTCGACGAAAGCGCGTACGAGGAACTTCTCGGGGACCCTTGTGTCCTAAATGCCAGAAGGAACACTGTGGCAAGTGTAGATTAGGCACAGGTAAGTGCTTTCGATGTGGAGAGGTTGGCCACTGTGTCAAGGATTGCCCGAAGCCAGGCAGAAACCAATCGGGCGGGGATCAAGGAAATGTTGCACCGAAGATGCTTGCCCTGACTGGAGAAGAGGAAACTGCCCAACCTTCAGCTGTTTTAGGTATAGTTTTATTTCAACAGTTAATGGAGTGAAGGATATTAGAGTAGAGATATAGTATAGAGTTAAAAGTTGGAGATGATAATTGAGTAATAGGTTGAAATAAACTTAAGAATAGAGAGGGGACAACGTAGACTTCGAATAAAAGAAGGATTGAGTTATGCGTTAAAGACCATGACCTTGTATAACCGTGAGAATTGAGCGCTTAAAATCCAATTTCCATAAGAGAGGTACAACTTATGGAATGTGATGTTTAAATAAATGAGAACTAGACACTAATTGGCAGACCCCTAGAGTTTAAAATGAAACCAATAGAGGAGAAATTTGGAGTTTAGATGTAAGGCTTACTAGAGAATGTTCTAGTTTTTCAAGATATCGTTAGTGCGTACAAGTAGATAAGAAAAGTATAGCAGGAATTTAAATAACCTAAATCCACGAGAAATTGGGAGCACCTAGACAAAGGTGGCACTCAAAAGTTAGCTTAAGTAGATTGTTGAAGGGATGATGGAACGACTCAACGTTGAAGACGCGATTACGTAGGGGTGTTCGTATTGACCTGCGCCAATGAAGAAGATAAGGGTATTTACTCGGAGTTGGAAGGTTAACGAAAATCAGGACAATAAAGGGTTAATGTTATACAAAAAGGTATTACTCGAGATACGAAGTTTGGCCAACCTATAGGAGATAAGTATTGTCTGAATGGATTAGTCAAATGAGGACGATTGTTAATTCGTGAAAAAGATTTCGACTGACTTACTATAAGTGGAAGATGTAGTAAAGTTAAGAGTAATCGGTAAGTAGTAGAGGTAGTGTTGAGTGGGGGTTATGAAACAAAAAGCCTAAGAACTAAGGACTTAAGAACTCGAACGTGATAACGACTTGAAGGAAAAGTTTAGCACTCTAAATCAGATGTCGTGTTTCGAGGTTTAAAGTAACTTGTATGACTGTATAGGGAATGACGATTTAACTAGAGTCAGGTTATGGTTGATACGGTTTAAGTGGAGAGCCGCAAGGGGGCTTACCTCCGAGAAGGAAGTAGGAACATCAGTGTACGAGGAAAATAGAATAGTAAGATTTGGGGTTAGAGGAGATTGGAATCACGGGCGTAAACTTATCTACAACAAGTTTGCTAACAAGAAGGTCGTGGGATAAATCATTGCAAGGGAACAAAGTAGAATATTTAGAGCCGACTAGGAGGAACGAAAGAGGGTAAGGTCATTCATTAACGTCAAGGTAATCCTCGTGCAATATTAGGGATAGGTGAAGGAGATTGTTGGATTCAATGAGAGATTAAGATTTGAAGCTAGAATAAAGAGAAGGACGATTTTCATAGAAACCATTTAAGTAAACTTAAGTAAAATAATGATTTTCAGCGGTTTGACTCGTATTTGACAAGTCGAGCCCAATGGAGACATAAATAACTCAAAGTTAGAAGGAATAGTTTAGAACAAATCCATAGCGAGACTTAGGGACTTGACTGTGCTCAAGGTTAACGGGGAGTTAAGTTAGACGAATAAGCACATTGTAGATAGTATAAATGTTTCGGTTAGAACATAACGAAGGAACTCCTTAACGCGACTTAGAATGAAATGTGAGATTTATAGGATCTAATTTACAATGTGAGCATTGGTCTTAAGATAGTAGCAACTTAAGCTCTCAGTTAAACCTGTTGAGGCCTTGAATGTATTTTCGGGGAAATAGTTGGCAAAAAATAGCAGTGGAAAGAGTTAAGTCTTGAGAATCGCATCGAAATAGGGATCGAGGTTGGTGAGTTACCTAAGGAAGTATGTGACGTAGGATATTATTGATGAGATACCTTGCAAGATATTATTGATGAGATACCTTGCAAAATTTAGAGAATGGAAATTCTAGTTGAGAAGCTCACCTGGAAATAGTTATTAAGACTCGTGAAGTGTCCAAGGAAGAGTACAATTGGGGTACTGTTGATGAAGAAGCTATGCAGGAGCATTACTAGAGAAATGTAGACTCGGATTGTTGTGGTAGTGACTAAGGTTAAGGCCAACGAACTTATACCCGAGTTTAGTTTGCAGCTCCGATATATCCATATATATATATAGAAATTGTTATACCCGATAGATGGATAAGGTCGTAGTGTAACTGAAATTAGCGTTGGAGTGAGTAGTTTGAGAAAGCTTTGAGGGCGTGGAGTGGTAGAAGTTTGAATTGCAACTTGGGTGTTGTTAGGAATCCTTGAACGATAGTCAACCCAAATGACGTTGGGAAGTTGAAAGTTGTTTCGAGGATTAAGGATAAGAGACAATTGTAGTAGAGACCAATTGATAAGTTGGAGAGTTTATCGTTTTAGATGATTAAATATAGACTAGCGCATGCTCGAGTCGTTGGGTGTCTAGTACACAGTTAGAGATCGTTGATTGAGGGCTTAAGAAATTTGGTAAGATTTAATGCGTAAGCGAGGACGTGTATAGGCCAATTGAAAGTAAGGAATGCGGTTAGGAGGTTAACGTAGAAATTCAGTTGGTGTGCATCCCGACTGCGGACAGAGTCGATGGATTATGTTGAAGTTTAGGTTACAGCCCAGTAGTTGAAAGAAATTCTTGGCATTTACTCTAGCTGACGTTAGGAAACTTTAGCGAAGTTCTGATCTAAAGAGACAACTAAGGAAGGATGTCGATGAGAAGAAACTTTGAAGAATTGAGTTACTGGGAAATCTAATCCGTGAGTAATTAAGTGAAAGACGACGCTTACGCAAATATTAAGGTGACAAAGTATGCCGTTGGATAAATTAATTTGAGATTTAGAAATTCGTTATACTCGATACTTGAGTAAGGATGAGTATGATCCAAATTGAGAATAGAGAATATAAAGAGTGACAGTAAGTAGAGTTAGAATCGAAACCTTTATTTGGAGAGACAGAGGAAAGAAACTTAAAAGAACAGAAGGATTCTGAATCAAGGTATAAGGCCGCAAGACATGAGAAGTTGATATCAAGAACTATAAGCTAGGGCAAATTTTGAGGACAAAATTTTAAATAAGGTGGATGGAATGTAATACCTGGCTTTACGGGATATTAATATTGTAATATAAATGACATTTTTATAAATATGTCAAATCAAGTCTGTTTTGCAAACAGAAAGCGTTATTACGATCCTAATAATTAATATGGATTTTAAGAAAATTTCGGGAATCTTAGGGGTTTTAACGCTAATTTTACGCGAATTACGTTTATCGTAATTTAATGGACAGTTTTAGTAAAAATAGTAAATGAGGTCCGAATTGCAAACAGATAGTTTTAAAAGAACCCTGATAATAAGTTGGAGTTACTGTTGAAATAAGGAAATTTTGAAAAATCGAATCGTTAGCTATTTAACGAAACAAAGGACGAAACGAATAGAAAATCAAGGGAAGAGCGAAACGGTAATTTACAAAGTCAATTTTGTTACATTTCTCTCTTTTCTCCCTCACTTTCTCTCTACTTCTCACGAAAACGCCAGAACACCCCCCCTTGGCGATTTCATCTTTCCATCGGCGATCTTCCCTCTCCAACGACGAATTGTCCTCCGATCGTCTCGTTTTCTTCGTGTTTTCTCCTCTAAACGACGCTCTAGGTAAGGTTCTATAGTTTTGGAAAGTTTATTCGTAGTTTTCGGGTCGTTTAACGGTTAGGGTTTTGTTTAGGTTTTGTTAAAAACGTAGTCTAAAGTTAGAAATCGGTAGAATTACCGTATTTGTGAGTATATTGAACGTATTAAACGTTATTGGACGAAATCTAGAGTGTATACGGTATTTACGTTGAAAACCGGATATTTGGAGCTTGAGAATCCCCATCAATGGAGTTTAGAAATTTACAAGCGCGAGTTGCTCGGTAAAATGCTTCATTGGGCTAAGTTAGAATTTTAGGAAAATTACCTTAGTTAAGGTTTCGTTAAATTTGGACGTTTAACGGTTTAATCTTGTTTAACGACAACTGTTGTGTTTTGCCCTAGACGAACAACGCTCGTGGATGGAGCTCAGTGCGTTATGGACAACAGGTAAGTTCTCGTGACTTACTAGGGCCGATTGGCCTACACCGTACGTTGAAGTCGCGTCGAGGATCATTGGTGAATTACTTGTTTATATGCTTTGGTTGGATAGTCTAGATTAGTTCTATTATAGGTTATGCTTTTTTATTGTCTTGATGGCATATATGTAGAATGTAGATTATGCTTTTTATTGTCTTGATGGTATATATGTTGAATGTTATGTTATGCATGTGTTCATGCATCATGGTTTAAAAAGGAGCATAGAAAATGAACTTCCGCACGATATTTTCATGAAAAGAGATGTGGCCTGAAAGGGGGCTATTGATCTATTGTTTAGGCACAAAGGGGTCTGTCACAATACCACATCGCCTGAAACTAAATGAATCTACGTAATCTGTTATCTGGTCACGCGAGGTGGGGCTCAGGCATGGTTGTTGTATATGTGAGCATGGACCCCCCTCCGCAAGATAGAAAGGGTTGTCCGACTGCGGGATGAATCCTCTCCATTTAGCGGGTTGATATCTCGGTGACAATATGTATGTGACGTAATGATAAGAAAATATTGCATGATTTTCAAAACTCATACGCACAGCATGCATTGCATTTACGAAACTTACTGAGCCTTTAGCTCATAGATTGTCTGTATGGTGTAGGTGATCAGGATATAGGTGAGGATGAGATCCCTCCACTCGAGGAGTGATGCAGTTGACGGAGGATGGCTCGCGGAGGTGTGCTGGCGCAGTGGAGGCATTTCATGACCCGTGGGGATGTATGTAGGTATTTTTGATTATTTTGGATAGAGATAGAACATTATAGGATGTTTGGGTCTGGACTAGTCGATAGGTTTAGGTTTTGAAGACTTTAAACGTTTTGGAAAATTGTTTTGTAAATTCTTGGTAAATTTCTTTATAGGGATATGTTCGGTTTTTTAAACATATCCACGCGGTTTGTTTTCATAAGATTTTACCACGTTTTGGAATACGTCTAGAGTCGGTTTTGAGCGAGATTATAGAGATATATGAGTATCGGGTGGTTTGATGTTAAAATGTATGGTTGAGGTGTACATTGAAATTGTGTTAAAGAAATTGTTAAGTTGAGTTTATAGTTGTATGTGTATGCAGGAAAAAGAGGAAAAGAAAGGAAGAGGAATGGAATTGGGGGGGGGGGGGGGGGGGGGGGGGGTGGCCGAGCTCTCTGGAAAAATTCCAGAGAGCTTGGTGATCGATCGCCTGTTTGGGGCGATCGATCGCCCCTCATGTGTGGAGCAATCGCCTGTTGAGGCGATCGCTGGGCAAAATGCGATCGCCTGGAATGGGGCGATCGATCGCCCCTCAGTATTTTCAACTGGCGATCGATCGCTTGTTTTGGGCGATCGATCGCCCTAGTGTAATATGGGACAGTTGTCCATTTTACCCTGTTTTTGTTTTGTTTCGCTGGCCGATTGTTTTAAAGGTTTTTAATTGTTTTAAATAATTGTTTTATTTAATTGATTTAAGATTTGTTTTAAACGATTTTCTAAACAATTTTAACGATTTCAATTTCAATTTAAATTCCGATTAAGCTCAGGAGCATTAAAAGAAAAATTTGTAGGGTAAAATTAGGATAGAGTGTAAGGGTCACTACACCAAAGGTCGGCCGGAACATTGCAGCCACTGCCGATTCTGGAGTGAATATGGGAACAAATATCCATGGATTTCATAGTGGGACTCCCGAGAACGACGAAAGGACATGGTGGCATATGGGTTATTGTGGACCGTTTGACTAAGTCAGCCCACTTTCTATCAGTGAAGATGACATATCCCATGGATCAGCTTGCCGAGCTTTATGTGCAGGAAATTGTTAGAATACATGGAGTGCCAGTTTCGATAGTCTCAGACTGAGATCCAAATTTACTTCGAAGTTCTAGAAGAGTCTGCACAAAGCTATGACAACTCAGCTAAATTTCAGCACGACATTTCATCCTCAGACTGATGGACAGACTGAAAGAACAAATCATGTCCTCTCGACCCGGCTTCGGCCAATCTTTGACATAATGGCCGACTTCACCACATCTATAGCATTTATTAGTGCCCACTCGGCACTCATCACTGTGCTCCTTTTGGCACCTAGGGCACCACGGTATCTGAGGAGCCCCTTGTACCTACTTTCCTTTCTCTCGATCATTGCCTCCTTCAGAAGGCCTCTTGACACCTCTTTGCTGTTGTTGCTGGAGTTGTTGTCCTCTAGGTTGCCAGCCCCTATTCCTGGACTGAGGATGGAGTTCACGGAAGAAGCCCTTAGCTGGCTCCCTCGGTTTCACACAAGTCAACTGGGCAGCCTTAAAGTCTAAAGCTCTCGCCGCGATGTCTGAGTAAGGCACATCTATAATTCCTGATACTATAACATTCATCCAGATCTCCGGGTTCAGCCCCTCCATAAACTTGTGCACCTTGTCTTCGTTATCACTTACTAGGCATGGTGCAAATCTCGCTAAGGCCTTAAATTTTTGAATATATTCCGCAACTGAACCCGTCTGCTTCAGCTGCGTACACTCATTCCTCTTAGCCACCCTCACAGTGCGGCTGAAGTATTTATCGAAAAACTTGAACCGTTCCCATGTCATAACGGTCACATCTATTGTTGCCTTGATTAAATCCCACCAAAATCGGGCGTCCAACGCTAAATGAAAAGTGACGTAGGCCACTTTATTCCCATTCTCTATCCCCGCATACTCTAGCATGTCCTCCATAGTTCGGATCCACTCCTCGGCTAAAGTGGGATCCGATGATTGTCCAGTTAAATACCGGAGGTTGTAATTTCTGAAATCTCTCCATGCCCTGATGGTTTGGAACGACCACCTCTCGGGCCTGACAATCCTCACGGTTTACTAAGCGCTCAATTTGTTGTGCTTGCCTGTCCATTTGATGGGCTTGACAGTCCAGCAAATCCGTAAGTCTGTCTAGGGCTTCATCCCTAGGGTCTTTTCCTCGAACCATTTTTTATATAACTCCTATAAAAGTTAAAAACAAATAACCCTAAGAAATCGAAATCAAATAAAGCTTTTAAACATACTTACAGTTAATGAAGATGTTCGCGTAGTTGCTGTGCAATCGAGCAGTCTACAGAACCGATTTTAAAATCCAGGGGCTCTGATACCATAATTGTAACTTAACTATTCCCTTAATTTCCCGTATAAAATTTTTTCTTTTTCAGCCTGAGTAATCTTTATTACGTTACATCGGAATTTAAATCGTTGAAATCGTTCGAAGAATTAAAAACCATCGAAAACTATTTAAGAAAACATTTAAATAAAAGCTATTAAAACGGGGGAGGAATCGGCACAACAATTGAAGGGGCAAAAAGGGCTTTCTGCCAGAAAAGTAGTGAGCCGATCGATCGGCCATTTCAGCCGATCGATCGGCAGTCTTCAGAAAATAGGGGGCGATAGATCACCCCACACATCAGGCGATTGATCGCCCCTTTGGGCGATTGATCGGCACACTCACTAGATTTCTCCAGAGAGTGGCGACCATTTATGCCGATCAATCGCCTCTTTAGGCGATCAATCGGCAACCTCCCTGGAATTTAATTCCAGGGAGTTGCCTCTCTCTTTTCTCTTCTTCCCTGCACAAATTTTACTTCCCCATCTCCTCCTAAAACTTCAACATATCATACATACTAAAAACATTTCATAATCATCAACTTCATTCACCACAAAATACCCTATACCCTCGTAACTTCCTCAACTCATAAACCATCGAACCATTTCCTCAACCCACATTCAAAACATAATAAAATCTCGCGAAAACGAACTGCATGGAACCATTTGAAAACCAAACAAAAACCCCTACGAAATTCAACAATCCAGCAGTTCAGTATTATCCAAATGACAGGTTTAACAAAACGTTTTATAAAACAAGTTTACCAAAACATCAAAACGTCTTTTTATCAACTATCCAGAACCAAGCATCCTAAAATGATCCAACTATACAATTTTCCTATCCTTCTATCCATCAAAATCCCTTAAAACACTTACTTACATCCTACGGGTCAAAATGCGCACCGACTGCCCAGCACACTCCCACGGGCCATCTTTCTTCAACTGCTCATTCCTCGGGTGGAGGTATCTTGTCCTCACCTATCTCGAAATCACCTACACCATACAGACAACTATGAGCTAAAAGCTCAGCAAGCTTCGTAAATGCAGATGCATGCTGTGCATATGAGTTTCACAAATCGTGCAGATTACTTAACAGAACAGATCATTATAGATAATAGAGATGTCACCGAGATCTCAGCCCGTCAGATGGAGAGGGCACGTCCGGCGGTTGGACAGCCCTTTCCATCTACCGGGGGAGAAAACATGCTTACATCCGTAAACAGCCATGCTTGAACCCCACCTCGCCATGACCAGATAACAGATTACGTAGATTCGTTTCATTTTCGTGAACTCGTGTAGAAATCCATTTTCATGCTATTTTAAAATACGTGATACATGAACAGTTAAATGCATTAAGTAAACATACAACATATGTACCATCAAGACAATAAAAGCATAACCTATAAAAGAACTAATCCTAACTACCCAACCAAAGCAGTTAAACAAACAAACTCCAATACTCCTCAACACAACTTCGGCATACGGTGTAGGCCAATTGGCCATAGTAAGTCACGAGAACTTACCTCGCGTCCATTGAAAGTCAAGCTCTGTCCACGAGCATTGTTCACCTAAGGCAAATTCACAACAATTTGTCGTTAAAGCGCATTTAAACCATTAACGTCCAAACCAACGAAACCTTAACTAGAGAAATCTCATAAAACCCTAAATCAACTCATTGGGGCATATTGTCGAGCAATTCGTGCTCGACATTACAAAACCTCTATTAATTGAGCTTTTAAAATATCCAACCACCAAACTTTTCAACAACCTCTATTAATTCCAACTAACTCTCACAAATCACCATAAATACGTCTACTAGAGTCATAAACACGATAACCTATCAATTTTCAACTTTAGTTCACGTTTCTAACAAAACCCTAAACGAAACTCTAACCGTATAACTCTAGAAAATTGAAACCTAACGTCCGAAAACTATAGAACCTTACCTAGAACGTTGATTAGAGTAGAAAACGTGAAGAGTCGGAGGTTGATTGGAGCAGGAATCGTCGTTGGAAGAGAGAACGCCGCGTGAAGGAAAGAAATCGCCGAGAGGGAGGAGAAGAAAAAAGGAATCGCGAAGTGTTCTGGAGAAGAAGAAAGGATTTTGTTTTATTTTATAATATTGATTTGTCAAATGACCGTTTTGCTCTTCCTTTGATTTTCTATTTATTTCATCACTTATTCCGTTATTTGACTATCAATTTGGTTTCTCCGAGTTTTTATATTTCGTCAATGAATCCAACTTATTACTAGGGTTCCACCAAAACTCTCTGTTCGCAAAACGGATCTCGTTTACTATTTTTACCACAATGTCCTTTATATTACGAGAAACACAAAACTCGTAATTTAGCGTTACAGTTCCAAAAATTCTTGAATTTCTCTTAAAATCCATATTAATCATTAGGATCTTAATAACGCTTTCTTTTAACAAAATGGACTTAATCTGACATATTTACAAAATGCCATTATATATTAGAATATTAAAATCCCGTAAAACTAGGTGTCACAAAGTACTTGTATTGTTGTACAAAAATGTTTATCTTGCGATTAATGAGCTAACTCAATTTCTTCCAAGTGTTGTTTCTTCTCTTTTTGATGAGCTCCGACCTGCAAATAGGACTCAAGAACTCGAAGAAGATCGTTAGCTCCGGGTGACACAAATCCGAGAAAATCGAGGGTGGAAAATGTAAAAGAAATATTAAACGTGCTCGAAATTTAATGAAATTTTAGGTGAATCTTGTGAAGTGAGTGAGGTGTGTGCTGGTGAAAATCGTGGTCCAGATTCGTTAAGATGAAGGATTTATATAATGTTTTCCGAGAATCGGCCGGTGAGTGCTTCAATGGAGCTTCCGGCAAGAGTATCTTCCAAGGAAGATAACTCGATTCAAGGAATCGGTTAAGGCCACTCCTTGCTGTTTTCCGCTCTCAAAAGAGTGGAGAAGGAGGTGGCAAAATCCACTCCAACTAGCTACCAAGCTAGAAGAATGGTTCGGGGGTGCAACCCCTCGGTTGTTGTCAACCGAGCTTACCTTGGAAGCTCTTTGCTCCAAGCTTCTTCTTCTATTGAGAGAGAAATCCGTGGGTGCTCATAAATCAACCAAAAAAGTTACAAACACCAATGCCATGAATATATAGACCTAATGGTGGGCTTGGGCTTGGGCTTAGGCTTGGGCTTTGGCATGGGCATGTCTTCAACTTCAATGGGCCAAATCAAGCCACCAACTAATCCTATCATTCATCTAATCCTAACATCCATATAATCCTAACATGCATCTAATTCTAGCATGCATCTAATAAAGTTTAAACAAGAAGGCCAACGTTTGCCAATAAGTTTGAAATTTCAAAAAAGCAACAAATATTAAAGCTCGGGAAGACAAATTCCCATGTGAGCATTAAAGGGCCTTTAGTCTTTCCACATGAGGAGATGCTTCGGTTGGTCAACGTCTCCAGCTTTAATCTCCCACTACAAGTCGTCCACGGTGTCCTCCAAGTCTTCACACGAACCATGACCTACAAAAGAGACAAGTGTGTTAGTCAAATTGTGAACTCGGGTCTGGGATCGTGTAATAGGCCTACGGGGCACATCACTTTTGTATGAATTTGAGGATGTGTTTCTCGAAGAATTACCTAGAGGGTTACCTCCTTTGAAAGGGATTGATCATCAAATAGATTTCATACCGGAAGCATCAATTCCTAATCGACGGGCATATTGAGCTAATCCCGAAGAAACCAAGGAAATCCAAAAGTAAGTGGATGAACCAGTGGAGAAGGGATTTGTAAAGGAAACCCTTAGTTCATGCTCAGTTCCCGTCATCTTAGTTCCGAAGAAAGATGAAACTTGGCGAATGTGTGTTGATTGTCGAGCTATCAACAAGATCACGGCAAAGTATCGACACCCTATTCCTAGATTGGATGATATGCTTGATGAGTTACATGGTGCATGCTTATTTTTGAAAATTGATCTAAACAATGGATATTACCAAATTCGCA
The DNA here is from genome assembly GCA_022432975.1 of Begonia masoniana. Classification (NCBI taxonomy): domain Eukaryota; kingdom Viridiplantae; phylum Streptophyta; class Magnoliopsida; order Cucurbitales; family Begoniaceae; genus Begonia; species Begonia masoniana. The sequence continues at coordinate 38,078,728 of CM039503.1, read as the reverse complement.
TGAAAGAGAGAGATGAATAGAAAACTGCCTTTAAAACTAAATATGGTCTTTATGAGTTGTTAGTAATGTCATTTGGTTTGTCTAATGCACCAAATACTTTTATGAGATTGATGAATCATGTGTTGAGATCTTTTATTGGAAAGTTTGTTGTTGTGTACTTTAATGATATCTTGGTTTATAGTAAAACTCAAGATGCACATGTTAAACACTTGAATTCAGTTTTTAATATTTTAAGGGCAAATCAACTATACGCTAACTTAAAGAAGTGCACCTTTTGCATGGATTTGGTAGTGTTTCTTGGTTATGTAGTTAGTTCAAGTAGAGTATCGGTGGATGAAGAAAAAGTTAAGGTAATTAAGAAATGACCAAGACCAAAGAATGCCAACGAGGTAAGAAGTTTTTATGGATTAGCAAGCTTTTACAGGAGGTTTGTTAAAGATTTTAGCACCATTGCGGCTCCCTTGAATGATCTTTTAAAGAAGAATGTTGAATTTTAGTGGACTAAAATACATGAACAAGCTTTTAATCTCTTAAAAGGTAAACTTTCTAATGTACCATTACTTGTTTTACCTAATTTTGATAAAGCTTTTGAGATTGAATGTGATGCATTGGGAAAAGGTATTGGTGGTGTTTTAATGCAGGATTTCAAGCCTATTGCTTACTTTAGCGAGAACCTTAATGGAGCGGTTTTGAACTACTTCACATATGACAAGGAATTGTATGCCTTAGTTCGAGCACTTCAAACGTGGCAATGTTAGTGAATATGGTAATGTAAGTGCTACTTTTAATGTTACTGACTTATCTTTATATGATGCAGGGGATTCGAGCACGAATATTTTCAAGGAGAGAGGGAATGATGTGAATCAAGGTGCAACCAACTTCAAGCCCAAAGTTAAAGATCTATGTCAATATATTGGAGGCCCAATGACAAGATCAAGAACCAAGAAAATGCATGAAGACTGAAATGGATTGATTCTAGAAATCAAGAGAAAGATTCTTTTCAACATGAGCTGAAATTAATAAATTTGTTAAGTATTGAAGAGAATGCTTGGAAGGAAAAAAAGACCGAAGATACTTGAAAACTACCTAAAGATTTAGTGGCAAGAGGGATTGAATAACAACAACAAAACATGCAAATGCCAAATCCATGCTGAATTTCATTTTCTCTGTCAAATTTGGCAAGAACTTATTTCCTAGTTCTTGAAGGAAGGTGGACCATGAATTTAGGAAGGAGAGCCATGAAATTCATCAATCAAGTTGGTCCAAGTTTCCTTTTTATTATGCAGTCAAAATTTATTTTTATTAATTTGTTAAGTTTCCTAATCTTTAGATATTTCCTAATCTTTAGATGTTTCATAATTATTTTCTTATTAAATTAGGATATTTTGTAGCCTATTTAAAGACATAAATATTGCAACATTATAGAAGAAATATACATGATTTTGAGTTACTCTTTGTGAGAATTTTCTCTTTGGTTCTTTGTGAAGAACTAGATCTTCTTCAAGTAAAAACTTGAAAGATCAACTTGATAGCTTTGGTTCTAACCACAAGTTTGGTTACTGGTCAAGCTCATTGTTTGATAACTTTGGTTCCATCGACAAGGTTCGATTAGGGTCAAGTTCCTTATACTTGATTTCAAAGGCGTTCCTGAGTTTCTATTCAGCGTTGTTGAAGGGTCTCGAGTTTGATATACCCGTGGTTCTCATCACATGCCGAAAGACATAACCATCCACTCAAATAGACCATACTTTGTCTTGAAGGCTATTTTCCACTCGTCGTCTTCTCTCATCCTAATTTGATGCTATTCGCTCTTGAGATCGATCTTGGAAGACACTGAAGCTCTGCAGAGTTCGTCCAACATATCCTCTAGTCAAGGGATGATAAAATGGTACTTGATGGTTATCTGATTGATGGCTCTACTATCCACGCACATTCTCATGGAGCCATCTTTTTTGGGTACCAGTAATGAAAGTACGGTGCAAAGGGCTCATAGATTCTCAGATATAGCCATTCTCCAACAATTCGTGTACTTGATTCTACAGTTCCTTGGTCTCTTCGGGGTTCATCCTATAGGCTGGATGATTTGGTAGCGTAACCATTGGCTGCAAGTCAATCTGATGTTCAATTCCACATAAAGGTGGTAATCCTTGCAGTAATTCCTAGGGAAATACATCTTGGAATTGCTTCATCATGTTTTGTACTGGTATCGGAATATCTCCGAGCTCCAATACTCCGTCTCAGAATAGTACCATAACAAGGGGCCCCTCTCTAGCACTAAAGTCTCCAGTGCTCCCTTCGAGATAAAAAGGTTGGTCTTATCATTTTCCTTCTTTTTGGATGCTTCGTCCTTGGCTATTTGTTCGGGCTTTAATGGAACAAGTTTAATTGTTTTCTTGCAAAACTTTAAAGAGTAAAAGTTTGAATAGTCATCATGAGTCCTGTTTCTATCATAATGCCATGGCCTACCTAGTAGGAGGTGACTGGCGCTCATAGGTACAACGCCACAGAGAACTGAATCTTTGTACCCGCCAATGGTGAACTCTATGGTAACTTGTTTGGTGACCTCAACGTTGTCACGATCATCTAACAAACATAGCTTGTAAGGGTTTGGATGTGTACTGGCCTCCAACCCTAGTTTCTCAACCATGTCATGAGGTGCCACGTTGGTACAGCTGCCCCCATCAATGATTAGTGAGCACACTCGATCCTTGATTAGATAGAGGTTGTGGAAAATGTTCTCCCGCTAGCAATTCTCTTTCGTGTTCTTTGATATGAGGACTCTACAAATAACCATTAATAATGATCCTTCTTGTGCGTGGAAAACCTCGTCGGCTGATTCACTATCCTCTACAGCCTCCTCTGTTGGTTCGTCCTCACTTTCAATTTCTCCAGTACTCTCCCTAAGGACCATTACACGCCGGTTAAGGCACTGTGCTGCCATATGTCCTAGACCAAGACATTTGAAACACTTAATATCTCATGCTCTTAGTTGGTTGGTACTTGTCACCGTGGGTTTGTTTTCAGCTACCTTATCAGGCCAACTCCTATTAAGAGACTTCTTTTTTTCTGCCTTAGCAGATGCTTTGGTAGGTTTAAGGGTCTTGGGTATATACCTACTTATGGTTGTCTTACCATTTCTCTTCAGTTGCCTTTCCACGTTAATGGCTAACTGTATCACTAAATCCATTGAGTCTAATGGTTGTGATTCTACTATGTTACCAATATTCCGGTTCAACCCCTTAATGAATCTAGCGATAACCTATTCCTCAGGTTCATCCAATCCTCCCCTAATTTTGAGCATCTCAAATCCTGGGAGATACTCGTGCACAGATTTCCCTCCTTGCCTTAAGTTCTGCATTTGTAGAAATAGCTCCTGTAGTGACGGGGCACGAACCTCTTTTGTAACGCCCCAAAACCCACCCCGGCTCGGTGCGCTACTTTGCTCAACAATTCAACGTTTAAAATAATTTTGAATCGATTTTTGGGTTTTTTCGAACTCTCAAAAACGGTTGGAAAATGTGCATAAAATATGTGCAAAACCTGTCCGGTTAAAACATATTTGAAAGGGGTAAAATTTGAAAAAAATCAAATTTGGCACACCATGGGCGCCGCGCGCACCCACCAGGTGTGCGGGTCGCCCAGGCAGTGCGCGCATCGCGTGTTGTCGCTGCGTGCCCTGCGCGCGCAACCCCACCATACCCGAGGTGCTGATCGATCGGTAAAAGTTCCGATCAATCGGCAACCTCTTGGGTTGTCAATTGCTGCATAACACAAACTGCCAATCGATCGGTGCAGGGTGCTGCGCGCGCCTTCCTGTGCACCATCTCCAGCCACAGCGTACCTATTTTACCTTTCCTCAATTCTCTTCAAATTTCATCTAACCAAAACACCTAAAAATTTCCCAAAACTTATCCCAACATTCCCGACTCCTTGACAAGTAAAAATCTCGAGAAACACGACTCACAAATTGTAGCGAAAACGTGAAAATGGGTTAAAACAAACATCGTTTATTTTATGAAAAATCGAGCAGCATAACGACTAAAATTTCGAAAACCAAAACCCTGAAACAAACATTTATACAACAAATTCCCAAAACATTAACCAAAAGATTTATAAATCTCCTGTCATTTACACAAACAAAATCCCAACAGAACTACCAAAACCCACACCTCCCAGCAACAACGGTCGAGATGCCCCAACAACTGCCTGCACCGACATGCTTCATGCGTCACCGACTGCGCCCTAATCCTGGCCTTCCCCAAAGAGCTCACTTGTAAACACATCGTTACCTACACCACAGAACACAAAACATAAGCCTAATGCTTAGCAAGTAGGGAATGTTAAACTATCACCTAGCGGTGTGGATCAAGTAGGCACACATCCTATATCATCTAGGATGGCCCTCCCTTTGACCTAATAGTGCAAGATCGGAGGGACACATCCGAGTCCAGCTCCAAGGATGGCCATATACGATCTCCTTACACACATCCCAGTCCAGCTCCAAGGATGCATTTTCATCCGAGTCCAGCTCCAAAGATGGTACTACACAATCCCCAGACACATCCGAGTCCAGCTCCAATGATGTGTTTCCATCCGAGTCTAGCTCTAAGGATGGCACTACACTATCCCCCGACACACATCCAAGTCCAGCTCCAAGGATGTGTTTACATCCAAGTCTAGCTCCAAGGATGACACTACACTATCTCCATACGTTTCATGCTCACCGTTCACTCACCGTTCAAAACTATGCTCAAAACTCATTTTTCGTAATTCGAAAACAATGATGCATGTCAATACATATGCTCAACACAACAAAACACAAACAAACAACAATCCCTACCGTTCCATGGTGTAGGCCCGAGGGCACAATCACAAACAACCTCTACTTACCTGGATACTCCGTACGTCTCGTAGTTGCTTACTCCAAGTACACCAAACACTCGCTCGTTAACCTAGCATATAAATGAAAATCACTTAATAAGCATCAAAGATAAATCTAAGGAATACCTATTCTACTCCTAGCAATAAACCAAGCCAACATCAAAACTCTAAACTCAAATCCCGAATTCCACCCATTTTTTGTGTCCAAACTTCAATCGGCCATAACTTACTCATTTTTCATCGTATTTCAACGATTCACCCCATTCCGTAAACCTCTACATGTCTAATATCCAATGCCTTAATCAAATTTATAAAACTAAACAACCAACTCAGTCAGAAATCACAGAACAGAATCGGCTACATCTTGCCAAATTTCTGATTTTTAACGATATTCAACCAAACGTCTATTCTTTCTATATAATCGATCTATATCACTCTATCTAATGTCTAAACATCCAAAATGGCAAGAATACACAGCAAGAAAAAGGGAAATTTGGAATTCCTATCTTTCCACATCTCTTCCAAAACCCACTAAAATCTACTAAAAACACCTAAAATTACTAAATACATGTATAAACTACAAAACCCAACTAAAATTTACCTCAAAGTTTGAAGAGATTGAAGAACACAAGAAGGAGAAGCTCTCTCCAATGGCTGCTTCGCTCTCGTGGGAGAAAAGAAGGAGAAAGACCAATTTTTGGTCTTTAACCCTTAGCCTTTCAATATTTAAAAACTTCCACTTTCCTTTATCCAATTTCTCCCACTCAAATTATGAAAATTATCATTTAACCCCTCCCTTTCCAATACTTTTTTCCAATGTGGAAACTCACTTTTCCCTCACTTTCTTTTCTATTTGAAGAGATTGAAGAACACAAGAAGGAGAAGCTCTCTCCAATGGCTGCTTCGCTCTGTGAGAGAAAAGAAGGAGAAAGACCAATTTTTGGTCTTTAACCCTTAGCCTTTCAATATTAAAAACTTCCACTTTCCTTTATCCAATTTCTCCCACTCAAATTATGAAAATTATCATTTAACCCCTCCCTTTCCAATACTTTTTTCCAATGTGGAAACTCACTTTTCCCTAACTTTTCTTTTCTTTTGTTTTTAATTAAAACAACAATTTTTCCAAACAACCACATACCCATTTTTGTTTTCTATCCAAACCTCCACTTTCTAACTTCCAATACTTGGAAATAATTATAAGGTCTTTGTTTTTCATGAAGGTCTTCATGACTCTCCGTGTAGTGACGAGATCTTCCTCTCTCGCCTTCGTTGAGCCTTCAAGTTATCCCACCATAAGGCGGCATAACCCGTTAGTTCAACTGCTACCAATTGTAGCTTAACCTTCTCAGAATATTCATAATACTCGAACACCTTTTCGACTTTGTCAACCCAATTTAGAAAGGTGTCCCTTTGCTATCTCCATTAAAAGACGGTATGGACAATGTAGCGACCCTAACACTGTACCCTTATTTTCCCGTATTATTTTTTTTTATCCGACAGTTTAAGCAGAACTTAAACTAAAATCAACATTGTTTGGAAAATCATTTAAATATAAGTTGTTAAACTATTTAAACAAAACTTAAAAAAATTGAAATAAAACAATTAAAATCATTTAAATCATCGGCCAACAATTAGAGGTGCAAAAACATCAAGCCGTGGAAAACAAAGGGGGGCGATCGATCGGCCCCTCAATGGGCGATCGATCGCCCTCACATAACCGATCGATCGGCTGAAGTCAGCCGATCGATCGGCTCACATTCTGTTTCCAGAACGTGTTCCCGAACCTACAAATCGATCGTTCGCCCCTCCCTTGGTGAACGATCACATAACTCTCTGCTTTTCTAGAGAGTTCTGCGTTCGAACACCTGACCTTAGGCGTTCGATTGCCCCACATTTATTCCCCCCCCCCCCCCCCCCCTTCCAGACTTCCTGCACATTGCAATTACACACACAATCACAATTACACCTCACACTTCACAACGCTCATCTACACATCTTTTGCTTCGTTAACTTATTTCTAAACATATCTCGTAACAACACTTAAACTTCCATACGATTCTCACTCCACTAAATCATCCAACGCCGACTCAAAACATATTTAAAACGAAATCAGTTTTTATGAAAATGAACTGCATGGATCCATTTAAAAACTAAACAATTCCTCCTGTTAAAAAAAAAAACTCCAAGCAGTTACATACATCCAATAAAAACCTTAACAAAACATTTTACAAAACAGTTTACTAAAACATCTATACATCATTCTATCAGCTAACCAGATCCAAGCATCCTAATATGTTCAACTATACAATTTTATCTAACTATCGTGTTCCCAAAACATACACTTACTTCCCCCACGGGTCAAAAAGAGCATCGAATGCCCAGCGCACTCTCACGGGCCATCCTCTATCAACTGCATCATTCATCGGGTAGAGAGATCTCGTCCTCACCTATGTCAAGATCACCTACACCATAAAGACACTATGAGATAAAAATCTCAGTAAATTCTAGGTAAATGCTTATGAATGATCATGTATGCTCAATGCTATGAAAACCATCCATGTCATTTCATATATCAGTACGTGTCAGTGTATGATTGTAACGACCCTTAACCGTACCCGTATTTTTCCGTATTATTTTTTTTTATCAATGTATCGTTTGAGCGGAAATTTAAATCGTTAAGATCGTTCAGAGAATTGAAAACCATTTAAAATCATTAATAGGAACTTAATAAAACAATTTATAAAAATTAAGTTTTAACCTTTTTCTGCAATCACGATCGATCGTGGTCATATCACGATCGATCGTGATCAGCTAAAAATAAAAAGGAAATTTAAACATTTTTCCTGCAATCACGATCGATCGTGGTCATATCCCGATCGATTGTGGTCACGCTGAACTGATCCCGATCGATCGTGGTAGTATGCATGATCGATCGGGCTGCCTCTGGAATTTCAACAAGAAATTTTCCCAGATCACGATCGATCGTGATAGGCCTTTTCCCACTTTTCTGCTGATCACGATCGATCGTGGTCAAATCACGTTCGATCGTGATTTCCTGCATACACATACTACACTAAAAAAACACACTTCACAATTCCCTTTTCTACCTCATACATCCATTACTTCTTTTAACACTTTTCACAACAATACAATCACTCTACTCCCCGTATACAATCCCCACTATACCAATCGTCCAAAAACTGACTTAAAACACATTTAAAATATAACAAATTTTCTTAAAAACAAACCGCGTGGTTCCGTTTAAAAGTTTAGCGTTTCCTCCTGTTTGAAAATAATCAATACATTACAAAAATCCTTTTAATTTCCAAAACACGACATATAATCTATCCAACCCAAAACATCCTAAAGTATTTAACTATACATATCTCGTATATTCTATCTATCAATTCCCAAAATGTTTACCTACGTCCCCACGGGTCAAAATCACGCTCCGACTGCCAGCGCACTCCCACAAGTCATCCTCCTTCAACGTGTTCATACTTCAGGCGGAGGGACATCTTCCTCACCTGTCTCAAATTCACTTACACCATAGAATTAAACACGTGAGCTAGAGGCTCAGTAAATCTAAGTGAATGCACGTGAATGTTATGCTATGCATGTACAGTTCAAAATCATGCGTCCTACCTTTTCGCTAAGCATTTCATAGACGTCACCGGGGATTCTCTCTCATTTGATAGGAGCGGCACATCCGGCGATTGGATAGCCCCTCGTATCAAACCGGGGGGAAGACATGCTTCACCAGACAGCCATGTCTGAACCACCGCCACCGACGTGACCATCATTACGTTCATTACCTTTTCGTTATCATTTTTCCTTTTCATGAAATTATGCATAGAAACCCATTTTTATGCCGTTCGAAAACTATGATGCGTGAACAATATCGTGCTATGAACAAAATAAAACAAGCAGAAACATAATATAATAAGCTAACAATTAACGACTTAACAAACCATAATTCTAACTACCCTTTATAAACTACCCAACGCATCTCCAATATCCTCGATCGACTCAATTCATACGGTGTAGGCCAAGACGGCCAAACAAGTCACAGAGACTTACCTCGCGTCGTTGCACACCGAGCTCCGTCCACGAGCACTTGTTCGCCTATACATTTCACAATATATACGTTAAACCGAGTCTAAATCCTCAAACTTCAAAAATAACTAAGTCCTAACTAAAGAAAATTCCCTAAAACTCTAAAACACTTCGTTGAGGCATTTCATCGAGCAATTTGCGCTCGAGAATCACCAAACTTCCATTAATGGAGGTTTTCAAGCTCCAACTTAACCAAGTATCCAATACACCTAAACAAATCGATGAACTAAACTCCGATAACTATCAATACGTCTATTAGAGGCATAACTAAGCTCAACCTATCAATTTCAAACATCGATTTACGTTTTCAACGAAAACCCTAATGAACCCTAATCGTTTTAAACCCTAGAAATCGATAACTAACGTTCCAAAAGCTTAGAGCCTTACCTAGAGAGCGGAGACGGTAGAGAAACGTGAAGAGTCGAGTCGCCGGAGGAAAAGCTTCGACCACGGAGAGGAGAATCGCCGGAGGAGAGGAGAGCGTCGCGTGAAAGAGAGGAAGAGGAAGTGGAGTTTGTGTTGAAGTGTTGGGGAAGAAATGAAGAAATTTGTAATATTTAATAAAAATTGGTTTGGTAATTACCAAATTTCCCTTCCATTTGATTTCAATTTATTCCTCCGATTATTTCGTTATTTAACTAACGATCCGATTTTCCAAAATTCTCATATGTCATCATAAATTCCAATTTATTATTACGGCTTCGTTAAAACTTTCTGTTCGTAAAACGGACTTAATCTGACGTATTTGCAAAATGGCCATTTATATTGGAATAAAAATAAATCCCGTAAAGTCGGGTGTTACATTCCACCCACCTTATTTAAATTTTGTCCTCAAAATTTCATTACACAAACAGTTCTGGATACTTCAACATCATATCCTGCTGCTTTTCCCAAGTAGCCTCCTCCACATCATGGTTCCTCCACAAAACCTTTACCAGAGGAATCTCCTTATTTCGCAACACCTTGATAGAAGATTCCAGGATTTGCACTGGCCTTTCCTCGTAGGTCAGCGTTGGTTGCACTTCAATCTCCCTTGTTTCAACGACGTGTGATGGATCGCACACGCATTTTCTGAGCATAGACACGTGGAACACATCGTGAATACCTTCCATAGATGCCGGGAGTTGTAACATGTACGCCATGGTCCCAATCCTCTTCAGAATAGGGAATGGCCCCACAAAACGAGGGTTCAACTTGCCTCGTCTTCCAAATCGCATAACGCCCTTAACGGAGAAATTTTTAAATACACCTCGTCACCTTCCTGAAACTGTAATTCTCTCCGTCTGGTGTCAGCATAACTCTTTTGGCGGCTTTGTGCAATCTCTATGCGTTGTCTAATAACAGCGATCTTCTCGCTGTTTGTTGCAAAATATCTGGGCCAACAATGCTAGCTTCGCCTACCTCATCCCAATATAGTGGAGACCTGCACTTTCGACCATATAACGCCTCATACGAAGCCATGCCAATCGTAGCCTGGAAGCTGTTGTTGTACGAAAACTCAATCAATGGTAAGTATCGGCTCCACGAGCCCTGAAACTCTAGCACGCAATCTCTAAGCATATCCTCAAGAATCTGATTTGTTCTTTCAGTCTGTCCGTCAGTCTGAGGATGAAATGCCGTGCTAAAATTCAACTGAGTTCCCATCGCCTTATGTAAACTCCTCCAGAACTTTGAAGTAAACCTGGGATCTCTATCAAAAACAATAGAGATGGGCACTCCGTGTAGTCTGACAATCTCCTGTACGTACAGCTCAGCTAGCTGATCCATAGAATATGTCATTTTCACTGGCAGGAAGTGGGCTGTCTTCGTCAAACGGTCCACTATTACCCATATACCATCGTGCCCCTTTGTCGTTCTCGGGAGTCCAACTATAAAATCTGTAGATATTTGCTCCCATTTCCACTCTGGAATAGGTAGTGGCTGTAAGGTTCAGGCTGGCCTTTGATGCTCTGCCTTAACCTGTTGGCAAATCAGGCAGGTTTCTATATACCTGGCAATCTCCCTTTTCATGTTCGGCCACCAGAAGTGTTGCCTCAAGTCTCTGTACATTTTCGTGCTTCCTGGGTGTACTGAATACACCGAGGAATGCGCCTCAGTTAAGATTTCTCCTTTCAGCTCATCATCATTGGGCACGTACCACCTGTGCCTAAATTTCAATACTCCATCATCTGTCAGGTTGAAGTCAGACGAACCTTCAGATGTCATGCTCATTCGATGCCTTTCACACTCCAAATCGTTTTGTTGAGCTTCTCGTATCTTGTCTAAAATCGTCGGTCTAAGAGAGATGTTAGTGAGCATGTTAGACAATTCTGCCACGATCTCTACATCGAACTTCTCAATCTCAGACCTCAACATTACCGACATAGATGCAAGTGTAGGTCGACTCATAGTAGGCATTCGGCTCAAGGCATCAGCGACTTTATTTGCCTTGCCTGGGTGGTATTTAATTTCGAAATCGTAATCCTTAACGAATTCTAGCCACCTTCTTTGCCGCATGTTCAACTCTTTCTGTGTAAATAGATATTTTAGGCTCTTGTGATCTGAGAACACTTCACACTGCTGCCCATACAGATAGTGTCTCCAGATTTTTAATGCAAAAACGACCGCTGCAAGCTCAAGGTCATGTGTCGGATAGTTTTGCTCATATGGCTTCAACTGTCTAGAAGCATAGGCAATGACCCTACCTTCCTGCATCAACACACATCCCAGTCCAACTCTCGAGGCATCACAGTAAATACTGAATTTATCACCCTCGACTGGTAGTGTCAGAACTGGAGCTGTAGTCAATCTCTGTTTTAGCTCCACAAAGCTCCTTTCACAGGCAGGCGACCATACAAACTTCTCATTCTTTCTCGTCAATCGGGATAGAGGGACTGCTATCCTTGAAAATCCCTCAATGAATTTCCTGTAATATCCAGCTAAACCAAGAAATCCTCGTACCTCTCGTACATTTTTAGGCTGTGGCCAGTGCTTGACAACCTCAATTTTTGCTGGATCCACTAAGATTCCCTCCGGAGATATGATATGACCGAGAAAACTTACTTGATCAAGCCAGAATTCATACTTAGAAAATTTCGGATACAATTGATGCTGGCATAAGGTCTTAAGAACAGTCCGTAAATGCTCCTCATGCTCCTCCTTTGTCTTGGAATAAACCAGGATGTCATCTATAAAGACAACGACGAACCTGTCCAAATACTCTTTGAAAACGCGATTCATCATGTCCATAAATGCTGCAGGAGCATTCGTAAGTCCAAAAGACATCACAAGAAATTCGTAATGCCCATATCTCGTTCGAAATGCTGTCTTTTCAATATCTTCTTTCCGGACCTTCAACTGATAATAACCCGAGCGTAGGTCAATCCTTGAAAACACTCGGGCACCCTGCAGTTGGTCAAATAGATCGTCAATTCGGGGCAGTGGATACTTATTCTTCACGGTCAACTTATTTAACTCTCGATAATCAACGCACATCCTGAGAGTCCCGTCCTTTTTCTTCACAAATAGGACTGGCGCGCCCCACGGAGATAAGCTGGGTCGAATGAACCCTTTGTCTAATAGCTCCTCCAACTGAGACTTTAGTTCTTTCAATTCAGCAGGCGCCAATCTATACGCATTCTTGGATACAGGTGCTGAACTCGGATAAACATCAATTACAAACTCGATCTCCCGATCAGGCGGTAGTCCGGGAAGATCGTCGAGAAAAATCCCTGAGAATTCCTTAACAACTGGAAGATCATCCGGTTTCGATTTATCAAGTAGTCGAGTATCAACCACCTGTGGCCACAAAAATCTAGCACCCATCTTTAAATCGTTCTTTGGCTATCATCGAATAAGTAGTAGGTAGCCCGCTTAACCTATTCATTGCCTGAAAAGTGAACTCAACTTTGTTCGGGGGGGCGGAAAGTCACCATCCCGGACCCGCAGTCAATTGTGGCGCAATGGCGTGCAAGCCAATCCATCCCCAAAATAAGATCATACACCTCTATTCCCATAACTATCAACCGGGCATAGACAGTGTTGTTTCCCACAGAGACGACGTTGCCATGGAAAACCTGATCAGACCGCATATTCGCTCCCGAAGGCAGCATTACTCTATACTCGCAATCTACTAACTCAGATACTAGCCCCAATCTAATCATGCAAGCAGTTGAAATGAAGGAGTGCGTAGCTCCCGTATCAATCAAGGAAAATACCGGTACACCCATGACTAAAATAGTACCTGCTATGACGGATGGCTGTGCCTCGTCGTCGACATCTCCAGGCTCAATAAATGTGAAGATCCTTGGCATAACTCGTCGCTGATCTTTGCCCTGTTGATTTCTGCCTGGCTGATTTCGGTCTAACAACGGGCAATTCATAACATAATGGCCAACTTCTCCGCACCTGAAACAGCTGTTGGTACCCATCCGACATTGGCCAAAATGTTCTTTCTGGCATTTAGGACAAACAGGCTTCTGAGTAGCCCCTTGAACTTGCTTTCCTTTGCCTTGTTCATTCCCTCCTTCATGAGGCCTTTTGACGCCTCGTTGTTGTTGCTGTCCCCTGGGTTGCCAACCCCTATTTCGTACCTGAGGATGGATCTCCCAAAAGAAACCCTTAGCAGCTTCCCTCGGCTTAACACAGGTCAATTCTGCAGCCTCGAACTCCAGGGCTCTCGCTGTAATCTCCTCGTACGGCACATCTAGAATACCCGATACTATAATGTTCTTTCGGATCTCCCTGTTCAGTCCATCCATGAATTGTTGCACCTTTTCTTCATTATCACTGACTAGACGCGGTGCAAACTTGGATAAAGCTTCAAACTTTCTGATATACTCTGCAACCGTACTAGTCTGTTTCAATTGCGTAAATTCAGCTCTCTTTGCCGCCCTCACTGTACGGCTGAAATACTTATCAAAGAACACGGTTTTAAACCGTTCCCACCTCATCAGCGCCACGTCCGTTGTATCCTTAACAGAATCCTACCAAGACCGGGCATCCAGTGCTAGGTGGAATGTGACGAACTCAACCTTCTCGGCATTGTCCACTTTGGCATACGCCAACATATCCTCCATTTTTCGAACCCACTCCTCAGCAATAGAGGGGTCCGAAGATTGCCCATCGAATATCGGAGGTCTCAGCTTTTGAAATCTCTCCATGCTTTGACCATTAGGGACGACTATCTCTTGGGCCCTCCGATTTTCACGAACTAGGTCCGTAATTTGTTGTGCCTGTCGATCCATATGTTGGGATTGACGATCGAGTAAGTCTGTCAGTCTATCTATGGCATCGTCTCGGGCGTCTCTACCGCGAACCATTTCCTAAACTCCTATAAAAGTTAAAACAATCATCCTAAGAAATCGAATTTAAATAAAGCAATTAAACGTACTTACAGTTGATGAAGGATGTCCGCGTAGTGGCTGAGCAGTCGTGCAGTCTACAGAACCGTTTTAAAAACCCGGGGGCTCTGATACCATAACTGTAACGACCCTTAACCGTAACCGTATTTTTTCGTATTATTTTTTTTTATCAATGTATCGTTTGAGCGGAAATTTAAATCGTTAAGATCGTTCAGAGAACTGTAAACCATTTAAAATCATTAATAGGAACTTAATAAAACAATTTATAAAAATTAAGTTTTAAAATTTTTCTGCAATCACGATCGATCGTGGTCATATCACGATCGATCGTGATCAGCTAAAAATAAAAAGGAAATTTAAACATTTTTCATGCAATCACGATCGATCGTGGTCATATCACGATCGATCGTGGTCACGCTGAACTGATCCTGATCAATCGTGGTAGTATGCCCGATCGATCGGGCTGCCTCTGGAATTTCAACAAGAAATTTTCCCAGATCACGATCGATCGTGGTCGAATCACGATCGATCGTGATAGGCCTTTTCCCCCTTTTCTGCTGATCACGATCGATCGTGGTCAAATCACGATCGATCGTGATTTCCTGCATACACATACTACACTAAAAAAACACACTTCACAATTCCCTTTTCTACCTCATACATCCATCACTTCTTTTAACACTTTTCCCAACAATACAATCACTCTACTCCCCGTATACAATCCCCACTATACCAATCGTCCAAAAACCGACTTAAAACACATTTAAAATATAACAAATTTTCTTAAAAACAAACCGCGTGGTTCTGTTTAAAAGTTTAGCGTTTCCTCCTGTTTGAAAATAATCAATACATTACAAAAATCCTTTTAATTTCCAAAACACGACATATAATCTATCCAACCCAAAACATCCTAAAGTATTTAACTATACATATCTCCTATATTCTATCTATCAATTCCCAAAATGTTTACCTACGTCCCCACGGGTCAAAATCACGCTCCGACTGCCAGCGCACTCCCACGAGTCATCCTCCTTCAACGTGTTCATACTTCAGGCGGAGGGACATCTTCCTCACCTGTCTCAAATTCACCTACACCATAGAATTAAACACGTGAGCTAGAGGCTCAGTAAATCTAAGTGAATGCACGTGAATGTTATGCTATGCATGTACAGTTCAAAATCATGCGTCCTACCTTTTCGCTAAGCATTTCATATACGTCACCGGGGCTTCTCTCTCATTTGATAGGAGCGGCACATCCGGCGATTGGATAGCCCCTCGTATCAAACCGGGGGGAAGACATGCTTCACTAGACAGCCATGTCTGAACCACCGCCACCAACGTGACCATCATTACGTTCATTACCTTTTCGTTATCATTTTTCCTTTTCATGAAATTATGCATAGAAACCCATTTTTATGCCGTTCAAAAACTATGATGCGTGAACAATATCGTGCTATGAACAAAATAAAACAAGCAGAAACATAATATAATAAGCTAACAATTAACGACTTAACAAACCATAATTCTAACTACCCTTTCTAAACTACCCAACGCATCTCCAATATCCTCGATCGACTCAATTCATACGGTGTAGGCCAAGACGGCCAAACAAGTCACAGAGACTTACCTCGCGTCGTTGCACACCGAGCTCCGTCCACGAGCACTTGTTCGCCTATACATTTCACAATATATACGTTAAACCGAGTCTAAATCCTCAAACTTCAAAAATAACTAAGTCCTAACTAAAGAAAATTCCCTAAAACTCTAAAACACTTCGTTGAGGCATTTCATCGAGCAATTTGCACTCGAGAATCACCAAACTTCCATTAATGGAGGTTTTCAAGCTCCAACTTAACCAAGTATCCAATACACCTAAACAAATCGATGAACTAAACTCCGATAACTATCAATACGTCTATTAGAGGCATAACTAAGCTCAACCTATCAATTTCAAACATCGATTTACATTTTCAACGAAAACCCTAACGAACCCTAATCGTTTTAAACCCTAGAAATCGATAACTAACGTTCCAAAAGCTTAGAGCCTTACCTAGATAGCGGAGACGGAAGAGAAACGTGAAGAGTCGAGTCGCCGGAGGACAAGCTTCGACCACGGAGAGGAGAATCGCCGGAGGAGAGGAGAGTGTCGCGTGAAAGAGAGGAAGAGGAAGTGGAGTTTGCGTTACAGTGTTGGTGAAGAAATGAAGAAATTTGTAATATTTAATAAAAATTGGTTTGGTAATTACTAAATTGCCCTTCCATTTGATTTCAATTTATTCCTCCGATTATTTCGTTATTTAACTAACGATCCGATTTTCCAAAATTCTCATATTTCATCATAAATTCCAATTTATTATTACGGCTTCGTTAAAACTTTCCGTTCGTAAAACGGACTTAATCTAACGTATTTGCAAAATGGCCATTTATATTGGAATAAAACTAAATCCCGTAAAGTCGGGTGTTACAATGGTTGTCGGAAACGCTCGACAGATAGATAGGGCACGTCCAGCGGTTAGACAGCCCACACCATCTGAAGGGAGGAAAACCCAAAAAAAAAAAAAAAAAAAAAAAAAAAAAAAAAAAAAAAAAAAAAAAAAAAAAAAAAAAAAAAAAAAAAAAAAAAAAAAAAAAAAAAAAAAAAAAAAAAAAAAAAAAAAAAAAAAAAAAAAAAAAAAAAAAAAAAAAAAAAAAAAAAAAAAAAAAAAAAAAAAAAAAAAAAAAAAAAAAAAAAAAAAAAAAAAAAAAAAAAAAAAAAAAAAAAAAAAAAAAAAAAAAAAAAAAAAAAAAAAAAAAAAAAAAAAAAAAAAAAAAAAAAAAAAAAAAAAAAAAAAAAAAAAAAAAAAAAAAAAAAAAAAAAAAAAAAAAAAAAAAAAAAAAAAAAAAAAAAAAAAAAAAAAAAAAAAAAAAAAAAAAAAAAAAAAAAAAAAAAAAAAAAAAAAAAAAAAAAAAAAAAAAAAAAAAAAAAAAAAAAAAAAAAAAAAAAAAAAAAAAAAAAAAAAAAAAAAAAAAAAAAAAAAAAAAAAAAAAAAAAAAAAAAAAAAAAAAAAATTTCATGAAATTCGTGCATAAATTCATTTTTATGATGTTTTTAAAACCATGATGCATGAACAGTTCAATATAACATACATAACGAGCATACCATCAAAACACTACAAATACCATCAAAACGCAACAATAAACAACCTATAGAACAACCGAACCTAAACTACCCAACCAAGACAATTAGACGAAACAATGACCAACATGAACTATAAAGCACCAACGTATCCTCAACAACAAACTCGGCTTATGGTGTAGGCCAATCGGCCACAGTAAGTCACGAGAACTTACCTCGTGCGTGTTGAACTTCAAGCTCCGTCCACGAGCGTTATTCACCTAAGGCAAATTCACAATATTGTCATTAAAACGAGTTTGAACCATTAACGCCCAAATTTACGAAATCCTTAACTAAGGAAATTTCTAAAATTCTAACTTAACTAATCGAGGCATTTTAACAACAATTAACGCTCGATACCTCGAAACCGCCATTAACGAGTTTTTTTTTTCCAAAAACCCGAAAATTTATCAATCTATAACATTTGTCATAAATCGATTAACTTCGTCCAATGACGCTCAATAAGTCCTTTATATCAACAAACATGGTAAACCTATGAGTTTCGATATGCCCACGGTCCCGAACCATCGAGCACAAGTCAAGGTATGTAATTATTTATTTATTTTATCTATCTAATGGACTTGTGGAATTTTGCAGGTAAATAATTTCTCAAGGAATTTTTCATGGAGAGAATCCATGAAGAAGGAATTTGTTTTCTTTTAATTCAAATTATGTAACCGAACCTTGTATTTAATTTGTACATTTTTAGAAAACTTTAGTTTTGTTTAAAACTCGTTATTTGGCAAACTTTAGCCTTTTAAAATGTATGTTTGTAATGGTCTTTAAAGGGGATGCTAAACCAAGGCAAACCAAGGGCAGAACCGAGAAGAACAAAGGGTTGAACCGGACTGAACCAAGGTAAAACAAAGCTGAACCGTACTAAACCAAGGAGCAAAGGAGTGAACCGGCCCTTAGAAGCTCGCTCAGTGAACCGGACCACGAGCCTTTCTGCAGAAGCTGCAACGGCTACATTTCTAGCCGTTGCCTGACAATCCTTCGAGCGTTTCTCTCCTCCTTCTTCCTCTGTATTTAGCTCCTCTTCCACCTCTGTAATCGTTTAGCTATTGATGCAAATTTTTGGAAATTGCAAAGGATTTTTCCTTCCCATTCGGAGCGCTCTCCGAGCGAAAGAGAGAGAGTTTTTCTCTCGGTGCTTCATCGGCGCGTAGCGCCTGGATGAAGCTCCCGATTGTACCCCGAGCTTGTGGCTACTAGGGGGTTTTCTTAGTCCCTCTCTTCCTCTTCCAAGCAATGGAAGCAATGAAGAAAAGGGGCGAATGCCATAGTGCCCTCCGCCGAGAATCCTTCGCTGGCAACGACGGATTTCTGTCACCCGAAAACTACGAGTCGTTTCTGGGTCAGTTTCGGGTCTTCAATTCGCTCCTTAATTATTTCTGCACCGTTCTGAGCAACACCCACCTCTCGGTAATCAACTCACGTCTCTCGCCTCCTCTCCTCTGTTCATCTCTTTTTTCCATACATTTAGCGTCTGTTTTTAGGGTGTCTTGAGCACCGATCTTTGTTTCATGTTTTTGTTGTCTTCCACATGCGTTTCTAACCCCATTGCAGGCCCAAAGCCTATCAAGTTTCAAACCCTAAATCACATTTTTTAACTAAACCCTAAACGAACCCTAATCGTTTAAACTCCGTAAGAATCAAAATAAACTTTCTTAAAACCTTAGAATCGTACCTAGGGACGAGATTGGAGAAGAAAACGTGAAGAACGGAGGTTGATCGGAGGGGAAACGCCGTTGGAAGGAGGAGAACGCCGATGGAGAGAAAAGTCTCCTGGAAGAGAAGGAAAAAGGAGAAAATCGTGAAAGTGAAGGAGAAGGAGAGGGTTGTGATGTTTTATTAAAATTTGACTTGCAAAATTACGATTTTGCCCTTCCTTTGATTTTCTATTTGTTTCGTCCTTTGTTTCGTTAATTAACCGACGAGTCGGTTTTTCCAAATTTCCTTATTTCGCCTATAAATCCAACTTATTACTAGGGTCCTTTCAAAAATTTCCGTTTGCAATTCGAACCTCGTTTGGTATTTTTACCACAACGTCCTTTAAATTACGAGAAACTGTAATTCTCGTAAAATTAGCAGTTATGACTTCTAAAATTCCCGAAATTTTCTTAAACTCCATATTAATTATTAGGATCGTAATAACGCTTTCTTTTTACGAAATCGACTTAATTTGACATAATTACCAAAAATGCCATTATATTAACAATTTACAACATCCCGTACAGAATCGGGTGTTACATTCTATCCACATTATTTAAATTTTGTTCTCAAAATTTGATCATACAAACAATTCAGGATACTTAGCCATCATATCCTGCTGTCAGCTCCCAAGTAGCTTTTTCCACCTTGTGGTTCCGCCATAAAACTTTGACTAGCAGAATTTCTTTGTTGCACAATACCTTTATGGAAGACTCCAAAATACGCACTGGCTTTTCCACGTAAGTCAAGGTGGGCTGTACCTCGATCTCTCTTGCCTCCACAATATGCGATGGATCGCGCAAACATTTCCGAAGCATAGACACGTGAAATACATCGTGGATGCCTTCCATTGAAGCCAGAAGCTGTAGTCGATACGCCATCTTCCTGATCTTTTTCAAAATAGGGAAGGGCCCCACATATCTAGGGTTTAACTTGCCCCTCCTTCCGAATCGCATTACACCTTTAAACAAAGAAACCTTCAAATAAACCTCATCACCTTCTTCAAACTCCAGTTCTCTCCGTCTCGTGTCAGCATAGCTCTTCTGTCAACTCTGAGCTATCTCAATACGTTGTCTGATAACGGCAATCTTCTCCACCGTTTGCTGTAGAATCTCAGGACCAACAATACTGGCTTCACCAACCTCGTCCCAATATAATGGAGATCTACACTTTCGACCATACAAAGCTTCATACGGAGCCATACCAATGGTAGCCTGGAAGCTGTTGTTGTAAGAGAACTCGACCAGTGGCAAGTACCTGCTCCACGATCCCTGAAAGTCCAACACACAAGCTCTGAGCATATCCTCCAGAATTTGATTTGTCCTCTCTGTCTCACCATCAGTCTGAGGATGAAATGTCGTGATGAAATTTAACTGAGTTCCCATGGCTTTGTGCAGAATCTTCCAGAACTTCGATGTAAATCTCGGATCTCGATTTGAGACAATCGAAACTGGTACACCGTGCAATCTAACAATCTCCTGCACATAAAGCTCGGCGAGCTGATCCATAGAAGATTTCATCTTCACATATAAGAAGTGAGCCGACTTTGTCAGTCGGTCCACAATCACCCAGATGCCGTCATGCCCTTTTGTCGTCCTCGGGAAGCCCCACAATAAAATCCATGGAGATTTGCTCCCATTTCCACTCTGGAATCGGCAGTGGCTGTAATGTTCCGGCCGGCCTCTGGTGTTCTGCTTTTACCTGTTGACAAACTAAACAGGTTTCAACGTACTTGGCGACCTCTCTCTTCATGTTCAGCCACCAGAAGTGTTGCTTTAAATCTCTGTACATTTTAGTGCTTCCTGGATGTACAGAATATGCTGAAGAATGCGCCTCGGCCAATATCTCTTTCTTTAATTCCTCGTCGTTAGGCACGTACCACCTATGCCTGAACTTTAGAATGCCATCATCTGACAAGTTAAATTCAGACAAGCCTCTAGATGTCATGCTTAATCAAAGCTTCTCACACTCCATATATTTCTGTTGAGCTTCACGTATCTTATCCAGAATAGTCGGCCTGAGAGAAATGTTGGTGAGCATACTGGACAACTCTGCCACAATCTCCACATCAAACTTCTCAATCTCAGACCGCAACGTAACCGGCATCGCTGCAAGTGAAGGCTGACCCACAGTAGGCATTCGGCTTAAAGCATCAGCGACCTTGTTCGCCTTTCCTGGATGGTACTTAATCTCAAACTCATAGTCTTTAACGAACTCTAGCCACCTTCTCTGTCGCATATTCAGTTCTTTCTGCGTAAACAAATACTTTAGACTTTTGTGGTCAGAAAATATCTCGCACTACTGCCCATATAAATAATGCCTCCATATTTTCAGTGCAAAGACCACGACCGCTAATTCCAGGTCATGCGTAAGATAGTTCTACTCATACGGCTTCAACTGTCGAGAAGCATATGCGATAACTCTCCCTTCCTGCATAAGCAAGCATCCAAGCCCAACTCCAGACGCATCACAATATATGCTGAACTTATCACCTTCAAACGGCAATATCAACACTGGAGCTGTAGTCAATCTCTGCTTTAACTCCATAAAACTGTTGTCGCAAGCAGCCGACCATATAAACTTCTCGTTCTTCCAAGTCAAGCGTGAAAGAGGAACTGCAATCTTCGAAAATCCTTCAATGAATTTTCAATAATATCCAGCCAACCCGAGAAATCCACGCACTTCACGCACGTTTTTAGCCTGTGGCCAATCTCTGACCACCTGAATTTTGCTCAGATCTACAGAAACCCCTTCCTGTGATATAATATGGCCAAGAAAACTTACCCTATCCAGCCAAAATTTGCATTTGGAGAACTTCGGATATAGCTGGTGTCGTTGCAAAATTCCTAGAACAATCCGCAATTGCTCTTTGTGCTCCTCCTTCGTCTTAGAATAAATCAAAATATCGTCGATAAAAACAACAACGAATTTGTCTAGATAATCTTTGAAGACGCGGTTCATCAAATCCATAAACGTTGCAGGGGCATTAGTAAGTCCAAAAGACATATCAAGGAACTCATAATGCCGGTACCTCGTTCAGAACGCTATTTTCTGAACATCCTTCTTCCGGACCTTCAACTGATAGTAACCCGAGCGTAGATCGATCCTGGAAAACACTCGAGCACTTTGCAGCTGATCAAATAAATCATTTATCCGAGGTAGTGGATACTTATTCTTCACTGTAAGCTTATTCAGCTTTCTGTAATCCACACACATTCTGAGGGTCCCGTCTTTCTTCTTGACAAATAGAACGGGCGCACCCCAGGGTGAAAACATGGGTCGGATGAAACCCTTATCTAATAACTCCTCAAGCTGAGTTTTCAACTCTCTCAATTTAGCAAGCGCCAATCTTATAGATTCGTAGACACTGGCGCGGAGCTCGGATATACATCAATGACAAATTCGATCTCCCTGTCCGGCAGTAATCCGGGAAGATCGTCAAGGAATATCTCAGAGAATTCTCTGACTATAGGAATGTCACTCGACTTTACTCCGCTGAGCAACTGAGTATCAACTACTGTGGCCAAATAAATAGAGCACTCATCTTTAAACTGCTCGTTGACCTTCATGGAGTAGGAAAGGCGATCCACTCAATCTGTTCATCGCCTGATAAGAAAACTCGGCTTTACCAGGGGGTCGAAAGGTCACCATCCCGGATTGGCAATCGATGGTGGTGAAATGCTGTGAAAGCCAATCCATCCCTAAGATAAGATCGTAGATCTCTATGCTCATAACAATCAGGCGAGCATAGAGGGTACTGTTCCCAATCGAGACAATATTGCCCTGGACAACAAGACCTGACTGCATACGCTCTCCTGAAGGTAGCATCACACTATATTCACATTTTGCTAACTCAGGCACCAGCTTCACTCTAGACACACAAGCAGTGGAAACAAAAGAGTGCGTAGCCCCCGTGTCTATCAAAGAAAATACTACTATGCCCATAATCAAAACAATACCTGCTATCACTGAGGGCTGAGCCTCGTCGTCAACATCACCAGGCTCAATAAAGAAAAATATTCTCGGGGTCACTCTCCTTTGATCGGTAGCCGCTCTCAGACAGTTTTGAGCAAAATGGTCGACCTCTCCACATCTGTAACAACTGTTTGTGCCCAATCGACAAGCGCCATAATGTTCCTTCTGGTACTTAGGACAAACAGGCTTCTGAGTAGCCCCTTGGACTTGCTTCCCCTTGCCTTGATCGCCTTTACCATCGTAGGGCCTTTTTGCAACCCTCTGTTGTTGTTGTGGTTGTCCCTTCGGTTGGCAGCCCCTATTCTGAGGCAGTGGCTGTATCTCCCGAAAGAACCCTCTAGCTGGCTCTCTCAGTTTGGCATAACTCTGATCAATAGCCTCAATCTCAAGTGCCCTGGCCACAATCTCATCGTAGGACACATTCCGCACCCCTGATACGGTAAGACTCCTCCGAATCTCTTGACCAAGTCCCTGCATAAATCTGCGTACCTTGTCCTCATTAACACTGACCTAGCGTGGCGCGAATCGGGACAAAGCCTCAAACTTCCTCACATATTCAGCAATCGAACCAACCTGCCGCAATTGCATGAACTCTACCATCTTTGCCTCACGCACTGTATGGCTGAAGTACTTGTCATAAAATACCATTCTGAATCGTTCCCAACTCATAGTCGTCACATCGGTGGTTGCCTTGATAGAATTCCACCAGAATCGGGCATCTAGTGCTAAGTGGTAGCTCACCAACGCAACCTTCTCTCCGTCCTCAATGCTTGCGTAGGCCAGCATGTCCTCCATGGTTCGAATCCACTCCTCGGCTGAAGAGGGATCCGCAGACTGTCCGTTGAACAAATGAGGTTGGAGCTTCTGGAATCTCTCCATCCCTCGATTACCCAAAGTCGCTGTCTCCCGAGCTCTAATGCCCTCTCGGTCTATTAGGGTGCCCAGCTGTTGGAACTGTCTCTCCATCTGTTGGGCCTGTCGCTCCATGTGTTGGGACTGTTGGGCAATAAAATCCTCAAGGTGGTCTATCGTATCGTCTCTATCATCTCGGTCATTTCCTCGACGCACCATATTTCTATAACTCCTATAAAGGTTAAAAGCAAATAACTCTAAGAAATCGAAATCAAATAAAACTTTTAAACATACTTACAGTTGAGGAAGGATGTCCCCCCCCCCCCCCCCCCCCCCCCCCCCCCCCCCCCCCCCCCCCCCCCCCCCCCCCCCCCCCCCCCCCCCCCCCCCCCCCCCCCCCCCCCCCCCCCCCCCCCCCCCCCCCCCCCCCCCCCCCCCCCCCCCCCCCCCCCCCCCCCCCCCCCCCCCCCCCCCCCCCCCCCCCCCCCCCCCCCCCCCCCCCCCCCCCCCCCCCCCCCCCCCCCCCCCCCCCCCCCCCCCCCCCCCCCCCCCCCCCCCCCCCCCCCCCCCCCCCCCCCCCCCCCCCCCCCCCCCCCCCCCCCCCCCCCCCCCCCCCCCCCCCCCCCCCCCCCCCCCCCCCCCCCCCCCCCCCCCCCCCCCCCCCCCCCCCCCCCCCCCCCCCCCCCCCCCCCCCCCCCCCCCCCCCCCCCCCCCCCCCCCCCCCCCCCCCCCCCCCCCCCCCCCCCCCCCCCCCCCCCCCCCCCCCCCCCCCCCCCCCCCCCCCCCCCCCCCCCCCCCCCCCCCCCCCCCCCCCCACTTATAGTTTAAGCAGAACTTAAACTAAAATCAACATTGTTTGGAAAATCATTTAAATCTAAGTTGTTAAACTATTTAAACAAAACCTAAAACAATTACAAAACAATTGAAATAAAACAATTAAAATTATTTAAATCATCGGCCAACAATTAGAGGGGCAAAAACATCAAGCCGTGGAAAACAAAGGGGGGCGATCGATCGGCCCTCACATAACCGATCGATCGGCTGAAGACAGCCGATCGATCGGCTCACATTCTGTTTCCAGAACGTGTTGCCGAACCTACAAACTGATCGTTCGCCCCTCCCTTGGCGAATGATCACATAACTCTTTGCTTTTCCAAAGAGTTCTGCATTCGAACAACTGACCTTAGGCGTTCGATCGCCCCACATTCATTCCCTTCCCCCCCCCCCCCTTCCAGACTTCCTGCACATTGCAATTACACACACAATCACAATTACACCTCACACTTCACAACGCTCATCTACACATCTTTCGCTTCATTAACTTATTTCTAAACATATCTCGTAACGACACTTAAACTTCCATACGATCCTCACGCCACTAAATCATCCAAAGCCGACTCAAAACATATTTAAAACGAAATCAATTTTCATGAAAACGAACTGCATGGATCCATTTAAAAACTAAACAATTCCTCCTGTTTAAAAAGAAACTCCAAGCAGGTACATACATCCAATAAAAACCTTAACAAACATTTTATAAAATAGTTTACCAAAACATCTATACATCATTCTATCAGCTAACCAGATCCAAGCATCCTAATATGTTCAACTATACATCTTTATCTAACTATCGTGTTCTCAAAACAAACACTTACTTCCCCCACGGGTCAAAAAGAGCATCGACTGCCCAGCGCACTCCCACGGGCCACCTCCATCAACTGCATCATTCATCGAGTGGAGGGATCTTGTCCTCACCTATGTCAAGATCACCTACACCATAAAGACAACTATGAGATAAAAATCTCAGTAAATTCTACGTAAATGCTTATGAATGATCATGTATGCTCAATGCTATGAAAACCGTCCATGTCATTTCATATATCAGTATGTGTCAGTCTATGGTTGTGATGACCCGAATGTGCACGTATGGTACGACTACGGGGCAAACCTTGGGTTGCGGGGCAAACCTCAGGATCTAAGCCGAGTATAGGGCGACTCGAGTATAGGCGAATCCCGGACTCGAGTATAGGCGAATCCCGGACTCGAGTATAGGCGAATCCCGGACTCGAGTATAGGCGAATCCCGGACTCGAGTATAGGCGAATCCCGGACTCGAGTATAGGCGAATCCCGGACTCGAGTATAGGCGAATCCCGGACTCGAGTATAGGCGAATCCCGGACTCGAGTATAGGCGAATCCCGGACTCGAGTATAGGCGAATCCCGGACTCGAGTATAGGCGAATCCCGGACTCGAGTATAGGCGAATCCCGGACTCGAGTATAGGCGAATCCCGGACTCGAGTATAGGCGAATCCCGGACTCGAGTATAGGCGAATCCCGGACTCGAGTATAGGCGAATCCCGGACTCGAGTATAGGCGAATCCCGGACTCGAGTATAGGCGAATCCCGGACTCGAGTATAGGCGAATCCCGGACTCGAGTATAGGCGAATCCCGGACTCGAGTATAGGCGAATCCCGGACTCGAGTATAGGCGAGTACCCAACGGAATTCGTGGACAAAGAGGACGTTTGGGCCACCAAGTGGGGTGATTGTGCTGACGATTCTGTAAGTTCCCGAATCTGTACTGGTACGATGGACTGCTGCACGAACGGAACAGGTTGCGGTACGTCAGCGCGGCGAGACGCGAAGGTGAATGGCCTAAAGAGGGGTCGTCACAATCCCACAGCGCTTGGGGAAGTATGTGGAAATGAAACATATGTAAGAGATCCCTCCCAAGCTAGCAAGACGCGTTTTGGAGCACAATTGACAACGGATCCCATAAGAACTCCGAAGTTTAAAAGTGCTTCGGTGAGAGCCATTCCAGGTTGGTTGACCTTCCGGGAAGTTCTCGCCAAACAAAGCCGTGAGGGGGGGATATTGGGCTAGGCCCAATCCCCAGAGCGGGACAATATCTTGCTGGGATAAGAGGTCGTTACAAATGGTATCAGAGCCTGTACCCAACCGGAAATGTGGCCAACGAGGACGTTGGGCCCCCGAGGGGGGGTGATTGTGATGACCCGAATGTGCACGTATGGTACGACTGCAGGGCAAACCTCGGGTTGCGGGGCAAACCTCGGGATCTAAGCCGAGTATAGGCGAATCCCGGACTCGAGTATAGGCGAATCCCGGGTCGTAAAAAGGGGGGTTGTCACAATCCCACATCGCTTGGGGAAGTATGTGGAAATGAAACATATGTAAAGAGACCCTCCCAACATAGCAAGACGCGTTTTGGAGCTCAATTGACAACGGATCCCATAAGAACTCCGAAGTTAAGAGAGCTTCGGCGAGAGTAATTTCAGGTTGGGTGACCTTCCGGGAAGCTCTCGCCAAACAAAGCCGTGAGGGGAGGATATTGGGCTGCGGCCCGATCCCCGGAGCGGACAATATCTTGCTGGGAACGGGGTCATTACAATGGTTATCGGAAACGCTCGACAGATAGATAGGGCACATCCAGCGGTTAGACAGTTTACACCATCTAAAGGGAGGAAAACCCGCTCACCACGGAACGTTAGGTCTGAACCTCATCCCCGATAACCCCATGTCATGGTTGTTTACTGTGATACTTTACTTGTCTTTACATGCATGTTCTTTTCATCAAATCCGTGCATAAATTCATTTTCATGACGTTTTTAAAACCATGATGCATGAACAGTTCAATATAACATACATAACAAGCATACCATCAAAACACTATAACTACCTTCAAAACGCTACAACAAACAACCTATAGAACAACCGAACCTAAACTAACCAACCAAGACAATTAGATGAAACAATGACCAACATGAACTATAAAGCACCAACGTATCCTCAACAACAAACTCGGCTTATGGTGTAGGCCAATCGGCCACAGTAAGTTACGAGAACTTACCTCATGCGTGTTGAACTTCAAGCTCCATCCACGAGCGTTTTTCATCTAAGGCAAATTCACAATATTGTCGTTAAAACGAGTTTGAACCATTAACGCCCAAATTTACGAAATCCTTAACTAAGGAAATTTCTAAAATTCTAACTTAACTAATCGAGGCATTTTAACAACAATTAACGCTCGATACCTCAAAACCGCCAGTAATGAGTTTTTTTTTCCAAAAACCCGAAAATTCATAAATCTCTAACATTTGTTTTAAATCGATTAACTTCATCCAATGATGCTCAATAAGTCCTTTATATCAACAAACATGGTAAACCTATGAGTTTCAAACCCTAAATCACATGTTTTAACTAAACCCTAAACGAACCCTAATCGTTTAAACTCTATAAGAATCGAAATAAACTTTCCTAAAACCTTAGAATCGTTCCTAGGGTCGGGATTGGAGAAGAAAACGTGAAGAACGGAAGTTGATCGGAGGGGAAACGCCGTTGGAAGGAGGAGAACGCCGATGGAGAGAAAAGTCGCTTGGAAGAGAAGGAAAAATGAGAAAATCGTGAAAGTGAAGGAGAAGGAGAGGGTTGTGATGTTTTATTAAAATTTTACTTCCAAAATTATGATTTTGCCCTTCCTTTGATTTTCTATTTGTTTCGTCCTTTGTTTCGTTAATTAACCGACGATTCCGTTTCTCCAAATTTCTTATTTCGCCGATAAATCCAACTTATTACTAGGGTCCTTTTAAAACTGTCCGTTTGCAATTCAAACCTCGTTTGCTATTTTTATCACAACGTCCTTTAAATTACGAGAAACGTAATTCTCGTAAAATTAGCATTATAACTTCTAAAATTCCCAAAATTTTCTTAAAATCCATATTAATTATTAGGATCGTAATAACGCTTTCTTTTTACGAAATCGACTTAATTTGACATAATTACAAAAAATGTCATTATATTAGCAATTTACAACATCCCGTAAAGAATCGGGTGTTACAGACAATTTGGCATGTTTATAGTCTTCATTTGATCCACGTCGTCTAGGAGTAAATTCCACCTCTTCCTACTCAGACCACTCTTCCTCAAAGTGCTTATGGTTTGGATTTCTCCTCCGAGGTGGTTCGGGTCTCCTCCTAGGTGTAGGTTCTTTTAATCGATCACCTCTTAATTCTCTGATCCATTGATGTATATCTTCAAACTTTTTGTTTAGGTCATCAATTTGTCCCTTGTAAACTCGATTCACCCTCCTTAAGATTTTGAGCCTCGGTTTGGGACACTCCCTTGTCTCAGTTTTGAGCATAGTTGGTGTCACCTGTAGTTGTCATCTTGTAATCTAATTTTAGTCCCACAACTTGCATCACAAATGATACTAATAGTTATTGTTTGGCGAAAGTAATTTTGTTCTCGGTGGTGCACAAATGAGTGTAATTTCGAGAATATTTTTAATCGGTTAGAAAGTTTAATAACTTAGAGAAAAAAAAAATCTACTAACCAATTGGAATATCACAACAATTACACCGATAGGAAGCTAATAATCAGAAGATATATTCTTAACAACAAACACACACCCAACACAATGGCCTCAAAACAAAGCAAAGATTATCTCAACACAAATTTTCTAATTCATGGCCCAGCAATAACACAAGATGATTTAACCGATTAGGAGTTAATACAAGATGATATATTCGGTCAATAAAAATACAATTAACACATTCAAGGTTAACATTAATTTGACTTCTCCTCGGCAAAGTATAAAAAAAACTAAATGGACAATCTCTATTTGCGAATCCAAATTCGATGAAATAAGCAGTCCATAATAGTTTAAAAAACACAATAAAAGCAACTTGTGCTCTGATACCAAATGATGTAGTTTAATTCTGCAAATAACAAACAAAAGAACCAAAGCACAAGGGTTTGGTACTCTCGGTTTTAATCGAAAATATCCCAAATCAAGTATATATATATGTGTGTGTGTGTGTTTGTGTATTTTTTCTAATAAAATTTGAATCAAAGGCTTCGAAAATATGATGGAAAACTTGGTGGATGAAATATGGTCGAAGTCCCCAACTGGTCCAAATGGCAATAACAACACCATCCGAAAGGGAGACCTCCAATACGAAGGAATACTCCAGCGCAAGGCAAGGTCTTTCCACCCTTCTTATGGTTTCCAATCCCTTGAAGGAGTGGAAAGAAGGATGGCGATCAAGAATCTCCAAGTAACCCAGAACTTGGCAAAAAATGGCGATAATCGGATCGAATATGACGCACTGAGGAGAAACTGAAAGAAACTTCAAAGAACACTTCTAATTTTTGGAAGAAAATCTTCAGTTACATGCGCGCGTGCTCGCACAACAACGATCTTCAGCACTGGCTAGGTTATCGACCTTGTGCACGCAATCCAAACTTCGGCGCTAGGTTGTGGCACCCTCCCGCGCGAGCCTATCTTTGATCAACTCCCATGAGCGCGCCAACTCCTTGATCACCCGAGTGATAAAAAAAATGAACTAAGCATGCATGCCATATAATAAAAGGTTAATGCTGGCCACAAAATACCAGAACTACAAGCTTGATTACATGACTATGTCTTTGGGAAGAAAAAATTTCCTCTTCAATGCCAAATGCTTTCGACAGAGTTTCCCATGAAAGGACATGCGTAGGTTTGTGCATATCTTGAGGATTTGGTTCCCACTCCAAGTTATCAAAAAGATCTTCACCTGCAAAACTAGCAAACTTGTTAGAGAAAAGATTGGTCTAGTGATGTATCTTTGTTTGAGAACGTGTCAAAGGCCTTCGAGGTATATCACAAATCCTTAGCCGCGGCCCCACTTTAACTAACAAGTTTGCTCTTTTTGTAGGTAAACCACATTTTGAAGACTTAATGATGAATCCAACCCTTCATGACATGGAGAAACCTTACCACTTACTTACATGGGACTGTGCCTCGACCATGCATGGAAGTGAAGGAGGAATTTGTCTTCCTCTTGACAAATGATGTAGCCAAGTTTTCCTTACTTTTATTTTGCCGAGGACTTTAGTATTTTCTTTGATAATTTGTAGTGTGGACTTGCTGAACATTTGATGAAGGATTAGGGTTACAAATTGGATGAAAAAGGGGACCACAAAATGTGGCCACAATTGGAGCAAGGTGGTGTACCCGAAAGTATGGCCGTCCACATGCAAAGTACGGCCACGCGCAAGCTGCTGCCTCTTTTCCTTTTTCAGCCACCAAACCCTAGTTTTTTTTACAAGAAAAGGGGTATGGTATTTATAACTTTTTGTGAGCCTCTTTTTAGCACTTTTGAATGATAATTTGTAGAAGTCATTTAAGCTTTTGAAGCTTGCATTTCCTTTCCCTCAGTGAGTAATATCCGAGAGCTTGGAGTGTGTTTTTTTGTTCTAATTTGTTAGAGTCGAATTAGAAAAATCCTTATTGCAACCCTCCTCCTAGCTTCTTTAGCATGGAGACTATGTAGCAAGGTCGTAATCCATCCCTCTCTTTTGCAAGTTGGAGTGTCTCTTTGTTAGGAGAGAACCATAACTCAAGAAGGTGCCAAATAGCACCCTATAGGCCAACTAGCCTTCCTCTGTCCATATTTTCCAATCCTTTTTTAGTTAACCCTTGAAACTTTCAGGGCTGCTTTATCACACCCCAAGAAAGTTTGTATTAAATTTTCACATTATTTGGATCATTGCAAGCTAAAGTTATACTGCTCAGAATTTGATTCTCTCTCACTTGCCTATTAGTTTTTCCCAGCCACCCAACCTGGCCCAAATGTTTCATGCATAACTTTCGGAATACGCAATATTTGTCTCTCAAATTTTAAGAGTATTTGCTACATACATAAGGTAAGTACGTCCTAAATTTTCAAAGTATTTGGACTTTTTTTGATATAGATTGTATTTGTTGGAATCTGGGGAACCTCTGTGATTACCAATTTTAAAATCTGAGGGGAACTAGTACTTATGAACATTCACAAGTTGCCATTAGTTGTTGAAGCACATCACTTGGTATCAGAGAGTAACCTTTGTGGGTTAGAGTGAACATATCCAACAGATCACCGACTGAGGTAGTTGCCTTTACGAGTTTGATAGATCACCGATTGAGGTAGTTGTCTTTAAAGAGTGTGGGAATGATGTGAATCCCACATCAGTTTCAAAGGGTTGCATGAGATTGTATAATGTTGGTCCAAACCTCCACTCTTAAACGTACTTTTTTTGTGGAGTTAGGAGTTTCTCAGATCACTTGGTATTAGAGTCTTGTTGTGTCCTTGCTTCATTTTGGGTTGTTTTGGTGTAATTTGTTGTGGTGAGATGAAGAAAAAAAGTGGAGCTCATATTGGTCAAAATCGAGACAACAATCCCACCCCACCAGTGGCATCAAACAAAAATGTGGGTGAATTAAGCTTCCAAGGGCAGATTGATGAGTTGAATTAAAAGTTTGAAAGCATAAGCCAATGGATGATGAAGAATGAGAATGTGAGGACACCTCGTAGTTCTTCACCTAGGAGGAGAACCGATGATACAAGAAAGAGACACAATTATGGTGAGATTTTTGAAGAGGAATCCGAGGAAGAGGACTTTGAAAATCAACAAGTTAGACGCGGTGGCAACAAAGATCTAAGCCATGTGAAGATATCTATTCCTCCCTTTAATGGCTCTTGCAATAGAGATATATTTTTAGATTGGATAGACAAAGTGGAGAAAGTGTTTGACTACTACAACTACTTCAAGAAATTGAAGCTCAAGAGGGTCCATTCTTGATGGTTATTCGAAGAGCCTCTTATCTAATACCATTGATGAGGATTGTCAACATGAGAATATTTTCCACAGTCGGTGTTTGATCAATGACAATGTGTGCTCTCTCATCATTC
The DNA here is from genome assembly GCA_022432975.1 of Begonia masoniana. Taxonomy (NCBI): domain Eukaryota; kingdom Viridiplantae; phylum Streptophyta; class Magnoliopsida; order Cucurbitales; family Begoniaceae; genus Begonia; species Begonia masoniana. Next base: position 38,045,965 of record CM039503.1, on the reverse strand, counting down.
ATGGAGGAAGGTGCACCAATGTGGCTTCTCTTGATTTAGTGAACAAGCTTTGGTGACATGGTTTGGCCCTGCAAAACCGAGGTTAATGCAAAGACAAACACAAGGGACAGTGCTCTCGGCTCAATCTGAAGAGCACCCCAAAACAGTATGCACGAAATATTCAAATGAGCTTCAAATGCTATGAAATTTTAGTGGTTTCTTACCTGATGAGTGAAGAACAAAACATTAAAATTTCAAGTTGAATAGCTAAAACAAAAGAGATATGCACGAACTCCCGTAGCTGGTCCTATAGGCAACTTATGGCACCTTCGATTAATGCAATCTTCCAAGAAAGATTACAACAGTGTAAGGGCTTGGTTTCCCACATTTCTTCTACTTTCCAGCCTTTAGAAGGAGTGGAGAGAAAGATGTCAATAAGGGCCTTCAAGTAACCACAGACTTAGAGGGTAGTGGAGGCTAACTCCACTCGGATGTCACTCACCGAGACTTACCTTGGAGAGCCGATTGCTCCTTCGGTTTGAGAGGAAAATGATTCACTTTCTATTATTCAAAAAATGAATACAATGTTTGAAAAATAAGCTTAAATATGTCCTAAGGTGGCAAGGGAAAGTAATCACAAAGAACTTCCAAATCTGTGAGGCATGATCTCAGTCGTACGGGCCCGCGGTCCTTTTTTCCTTTAACCACTAGGATTAGTTCCTTGTAAGGAAAGTGTGTCTTTGCATGGAAGTTGATCTTGAGTCCATGTGGGGTTAGCATGAGCTAGCGTAATTCAAAATGGTTGAGTAGGTGAGAATTCAAAATGGAAGGATACTTTTAGAATATCACACTCGGCTTCATTGCTCAGTCCGTGGGCGTGCATCCTCGGCCCATGTTGTTGTAGGCCAACATCATTGTGTGTTGTGCTACCTTCACCTTCGTGATCCAAATGGTGATCATTTGTGTGCGCCATCTCCTGATTAGGTCCATGTTGTTGAGTGCATAACCGGTTCTATGGTGACCGGTTGTGTCATCTTCTAGCGCATGCCCATCGTGCTCCTCGTGAGCACCAAACCTTAGCCCCCGTGCTAACCTAGATGACTACCATGCATGCATGCTAAAAATTATAAGGATAATGTTTGCCAATAATTACAAGAAGGCCAACGTTTGCCAAAGTCAAAACAAAATACAAAGTTTGTTTGGTTACATAAAATTTTCTTTGGGAAGACAAATTCCCTCTTGAACTTGCGATGATCCGGCAAGTGACTCCCATGATAGAACATACGTCAGCTTGTCCATGTCTAGAGGCACTCACCTGCAAAATTAGCAAACTTGTCAGTTCAAAGGATAGTTGGTGATTGTGCCTTTGTTTGAGATCGAGTTATCGGCCTATGAGGCATATCATCCTCTCCGGGTGAGTGAAGATTTGACCTCAAATCTAGTGTTTGGTCCCTCTTAATATTCTCTTCTTCACTAATGTATGGTGAAAGATCCTACACGTTAAAGGTGGCCGATACACCATAGTCCCCTGGTAATTCCAATTTGTACGCATTGTTAATGGGTTCTAAAATTTTGAAGGGACCATCGTCCCTTGGGAGAAGTTTAGATCGACGTTGTTTAGGAAAACGTTCCTTTCTCAAGTGAAGCCACACTAAATCACACTCTTCAAATATCACTTCCTTACGCTCATTGTTATCTTGTTTGGCGTAAGTCACATTTTTCTTCTCTATGGCTTTCCTCACTGTCTCATGCATTTTCTTGCCTTGGGGTGCCTTGTTGGCCCCTATTGGGTTCGCTAGATCCTTAATAGGTAGAGACATGAGGTCCAACAGGGTGGAGGGGTTTAAGCCATTTACCACTTCAAAAGGCATTTGCTAAGTGAAAGAATGGATGTTTCGGTTGTAAGCAAATTCTAAATGTGGGAGTTGGACATCCTAATCGGTTAACTTCTTTCCTACAATGCCCCTTAGAAGAGCTCCTAGGGTTTGGTTGACCACTTTGCTCCGACCGTCAATTTGTGGGTGAAGGATGTACTGAATAAAAACTTTGTCCCAATCTTTCCCTACAAGATTTTCCAGAATGAACTTAGGAATTTAGTGTCCCTATTTGTCACTGTAGAGTGTCGTACTCCATGGAGTCAGACAATCTCCTTAAACATAGGACAGCGATCATGATGGAGTCGTCAGTTTTAGCACACGCAATGAAATGCGTCATCTAAAAAATCTATCCACGACTACCATTATGGAATCCTTAGCTCTGGCTGTTCGTGGAAGTTCTAAAACAAAATCCATATTAATTTCTACCCACGGGTGAGCTGGTACGGGGAGCGGTAGGTATAATCCTTGAGGAAGGACCTTGCTTTTTGCCTTTTTGCACACTATACATTGCTCTATTAAGCGGTGTACATCACGCCAAAGATGGGGCTAGAAAAAGTGCTCCTTGAGCATGTCCAGTGTCTTCTTTTCCCCGAAATGACTCCCCCAGTGTGAGCTTCCTTGACCAAGCACTTCCTCAATCCTCTGTTGGGAACACACAGTTTACTACCTTTAAATAATTATCCATCTATGATATGGTAGTCCCTTTCTGCTTTGTTCTGACACTTTTGATAACATGTGTCAAAATTTAGAGCAGACTCATAACTAATTCCTAGTTCGGTTAAAAGTAGGTGTCTTCTAAATAGCGCATTCACTACCACATTTGTCTCTCCTTTCACATATTTGAGCGTATAAGGGTACCACTCGAGAAATTTGACCCATTTATCATGCCTCTTGTTCAATTTACCCTGACTCTTAATGTGTTTAAGTGCTTGGTGGTCAGTGTGTATAACAAATTTCTTGGACAAGAGATAATGTTGCCATTGTTCAAGGACCCGTATGACAGCATAAAATTATTTGTCATACGTAGAGTAATTGAGAGCTGCTTCCTTAAGCTTCTCACTTAAAAATGCAAATGGTCTTCCCTCTTGCATCAAAACGGCCCTGATGTCCACCCCAGACGCATCACTCTATATTTTTAATATCTTGTTAAAATTCGAGAGTGCTAGAATAGGTGAGTGGCAATGTTTTTCTTTTATCAGTTTAAAGCTTTGTTGACAAGCTGGGGTCCATTGAAATTCTCTCCATTTCTTAGTGCAGTCTGTAATATGCACCATGATAGTACTGAAGTCCTTAATGAACCTTCGGTAAAATGAGGCTAACTCGTGGAAACTACGCACCTCCGTTATTTTAGCAGGGAAAAGTCAGTCAATCTTGATTTCATCTGCTTCCATTGTGACATGCCTCGGGTTACATGCAAAAAGAAATTTAGCAAAGTCCCTTGCATTATCTAAACTCTTTACTTATTACGTGTTCTCTTTTCGTAGGTATAATTATGTGGGAAGAATGTACGTAGAGCACATGGAAGGAATCACCAAATGGCCTATGGGAATTTGTCTTCCCGGCCCTCTAAATGCGTAATTTTATTTTTGAACTCATTTGGCATACATTAGCCTTTTTGTAAGGATTATTAAAATTGCATCATGTATTAGATTGTGTGATTAGGGTTAGATGAATGTGGTGGATGATGGGTTGAAGAATTATTCAAAAATTATTCAAGAAGGAAAAAAACTTCAACAAATGGAGCCCAAAGAAAGACTTGATTCAAAGAAGAGCCCACATTTAAGGTATGAAAATTGTAGGTACAAATGTGGGTGGCAACTAGGATCAAAGACTTGGACAAATCTCAGCCATTGATCAAGTTTTGGCTCGGCATTCATCAACATCCCACAGCTGGTGCGCGCAGGGCAGCAGCAACATGAGGCGCGGGTAGCAGCTGGGAGGCGCACGGGCAGCAAGCATCGGATTGCTGAGATGGCGCGCGCACGGATGGCAATCTGGGTCGCTAACTGGCACGCGCGGGATCTCGCCTGGGCCGTCAGATAGGCGCGTACCTGGATCGCTGATGTGGTGCGCTGCTGGTCTTCAGCTGGCGCGTGCGGCAGTGCCTGATTGGCTAAACGCGCGCGCGCCGCTCCTTTTCTCCTAGCCATCTAATCCATGCAAAACCCTAATCCACCTTAGGTTGCATATAAATTCATAGCATTGGTGCTTGTATGAGAACTTTTGCCCAATTCTTGATTCTTGAATCGAGTGGAGTAGCCCTCCATTGTTAGCTTAGCTTGGGTTGCTAGGTTAACTCTTACCTCTTTCCCTCGCCTTTCTCTCTTGAGAGTTAAGAGTTGAGGACGAAAACCTAGGCCTACGGTGGTCGTTTTCCTCCAGGAAAACGTGCACTTGAGAGCTCAAATGTAAGATAGCTCCTCGGGTCTACAAAAGGTATCCATTTTATCATTTCCGTTCACACATTTCACCCTTTATTTTTAGCCATCACTTCCACACACTTCACTTTTATTTTCCTTGCATTTTTCTCTTCATCTCCATCACATTTCTCTTCACAGTTTTCTCACACACATTTCACCTCCATCTTGTCATTTTTCATTTGCATCTCCTTCATTTTATTACCTCTAAAATTCGGCCACCAAAGCACACACCACCACCTTCATTTTCTTGCATTTATTTTTCCACTTTTTGCTCTCTTTAATTTCAGTTTTGTGCAGCACTTTTCACCCGAGCACTTTGAGCCTGGTTTGTGGGTTACACGGCCCCTTTTCTAAGGTCCACCGTGTCAAATGGTATCAGAGACAAGGTGCTTCCACGATGCGTTTTAGTTGTCTTTGGCATTAGCCAAAAGTTGAGACAAAACCGGGAAAGCCGCTCTTTGTTTCTAGCATCATTTTCGTATCCATTTTATGTTTATTTTATGCTATTCCTATCTTGATATTTGCTGCTATTTACTTGTCATTTAATAGCATGAAATGAGTGTTAAAGTTGGATTATGTTGGATATAAAAATCGGCCAAGGTAAACATTCCATTTCCATCACTTTTCTTCTCGGTTTCTCCTTGCATTTTGTTTCGGTTTTTGCTTGTTTCTAACCACGGTTTCCTTTAGCTTATTTGTTATATTTGAGCCATGTTTTCCATCTTAAGTATATGTTGATAACTTGTCTCAAAATCGGATTATAAGGTTGCATGTTTTCGGCCATAAGTGAAAAATATAAAAACCAGATTATTATGTTATGTTATTCTCAGTTTTTCTAGCATGGTTATGTTCGATTTTCACCTTATTTTGCTGATTATTTGCCATTGGATTTAGTTTATAATTCATCTATTATATGCTGTTATTTTATTGCACAAACTTGATTTACAAGGATAAAGTCATAGCATGTTAAAATCGGCCATATTAGTACCAAACACTACATGAAAATTCTGCTCTATATAACTTGAAATTTCAGCATGTTAATCTTGATAAAACTTGTGTTCTAGTTGTAATACTTAATGTTCTTAAAGTTATTTAGTTGGTATTAATATCAATTGAGTGATTCTAGTTTAAAATTGATAACTTGGTTGAGTTTGGTTGAAAATAGTGGTATTAGCACGTTATTGAAAATTTCATTTCTAAGTTAGTTTGCTAAGTGTTATTGAAACTTCTAAGTTGTTTTATTGATTCCAAATTTTAAATGTTAAATGTGAGCATGATTTTTGTCTATTATTGTCTTAGTTAGGAAATGTTTCTTAGTACCTAAAATTGTTCTAAGACATTAAACAAGATAATCACCTCACTAACTTTGGATGAAACAACTTAGTCAAGAAATTAAAATTGAATTTTAAAATTGAATACTTAGACATGACTAATAGAAGTGGATTCACACGTGACACATCGCACCAAGAACCAAATCGGGTTAGGGACACTCCCCCTCCCGAACACATGTAACGAAGGTGAGACTAGCATGCAAGGTGGCATGTAAGGTTAAATCAATGCCTTAACGGGCTTGGTTACTAATCTCACCTAACAAATCAAGGATGTTTCCCTTGACATAGCCTAATTTAAGGAACACATGAACAACCATCCCCGACAAGAATCCCATGAACGAGATCCTTCACGAGAGACCTCCTCTAGGACTATACCCGAATGTCCTAGACGTCGAACCCCTTTTCAACAACCCTTAGAGGAAGAAGAATGGGCTGAGCCCCAAAGAAGGAGACCCCGTAATTATGAATCGGAGGATGAAGAATGGGCTGGAGATGATGAAGAGTATCGCCTAAATCGTCGTAGGGACAACGATGACCTCCGTAATGTCAAGATTACAATTCTCCCTTTCAATCGAACGTGTGACAGGCACACATTTTTAGATTGGGTTGATAAGGTCGAGATAGTTTTTGAATGCCATGATTACTCCGAGAGAGTAAAAATACAATTAGCCTCCCTTGAACTTACAGGCCACGCTGCACTATGGTGGTCCAACCTCAAAACCCAAAGAATGAGAACCTTAGGTTACCCAGTCTCAACTTGGAATTCCATGAAAGACCTAATGCACCATAGGTTCATCCCCCAACATTATAAACACAAACTCTTCCATCAACTCCACAATCTTAAGCAAAATAGCCTCACGGTAGATGAATACCTTACCGAATTTGAGACTCTTAATATGCGATGTGCTATTGACGAGCCTGAGGAACAAATCATCGCTAGGTTTATAAGAGGATTAAATCGGGAAATAGGCGATACCGTTGAAATGCAACAATTTGAAATAGGAGATACCATTGAAATGCAACAATTAGAGGCAATGGACTTAGTCGTGCAATTATCCCTCACGGTGAATAGGCAATTAAAGAGGAAATGCAAGACCGACTTGCCTAACAAATTTCCACCACGAAATTTCAATTCTGACAAAACCACCACAAAGCATGAAGACAAGAGGCCCTTCAACCGTAATTGGCATCCAAAAGGACCAATCGCCACTCACAATCCCCCACCAATACATAAAGTCCAAGAAAATCAACCAGAAGAACCAAGAGCACGTGACGTCCAATGTTTTAAATGTCTAGGAAAAGGACACTATGCTAATGAATGCACTAACCGCCGTGTGATGGTCATTAAGGAATCAACGGGTGAATGGGAGAGTGAGGAAGACGAAGGACAATATAATAAGGTTGAAAAGAAGTAGTAGAAGAGAGTGACGAAAAAGCCGATGAATGCACGTCTCAAGAAGGACCCCTACTACTTGTTATAAGACGAGCTTTAATATCCAAGAATGTGGACAAAGACTGTCAATGCGAAAATCTTTTTCAAAGTCGTTGTGCAGTAAAGGATAAGGTTTGTTCATTAATTATTGATGGAGGAAGTTGCATCAATGCGGCCTCCCAAGACATGGTCAACAAGTTGGAATTGGAAGTAACTAACCACCCTACTCCCTACAAGCTTAAATGGTTGGACGATAGTAATGACTACGTGATAACTAAGCAAGTAACCGTAGAATTCACCATAGGAAAATATAAAGACTCGGTTGTTTGCAACGTTGTTCCAATGAGTGCCAGCCATATCCTATTGGGACGACCATGGCATTATGATAGTAGAGTTCATTACGACGGATTCCTCAATCGATACACCTTTAATTTTGGAGGAAGAAAAATTAATTTACTACCTATGACGCCCGAGCAAGTGGCTCGTGATGAGGCCACCCGCAAAGAAGGAAAAATGAAGGAAACTCTTCTATTATCGAAACGTGGGTTGTTAAAAGAACAAGAGCCCACTCTCATCAAGTGGTATACAAATCCCTTATATGACGAAGAGATGTCATACCCATTGGAAAACGCATCATTATGGCATCAAGAGAAAAGGGAAATAAGTGAGGAAAGTATTTTTGCACTCGGAAGTATGATTGTTGCTCCTTTCCTTCCCAAATCTTGAGAAAATTCCCTTACAATCTCCACTAATTAAGAAGAAGTTAGTCTATGGCCTTGAGCCTACCTATTGTCTTCCTACATTCTTTCTTAGAGCCATACAAACAAATAGAAATTTTACTCTCTTTGTGATCAACAAAAGCCCTATCTTACAATTGGGAGAATTTCCAAAATGATTGACCACACCATGTAGCTATTATAAATTTTATCATCGAACGAGGGACAAGGTTCGATTAGATGGTAAATTTCATTCATGGTCTTAAGAAAGAACGGATTATTTCTTTGGTCAGAGGAATGTAGCATTTCCACATCACTACTTACCGGATTCGACTACTTTGGAAACTTTCACCCCATCATTTAGCAATTGCCCTCCGGAGTAGCTATCGAATTCAATTGTACCACCTTTACTAAAGAAATATTTAGTAAGACCATCCGACCCCCATACCATTTAGAGTATCGTTTGGTGAGATACTTTTAAACGGAAGAATATATCCTCGTTGCATTCAAATTCAAGCCCTTAAAGAGTGTCAACGAAGCTAGTAGACGAGAAATTGTGGGAGACATCTTTGGGAAGAAGTCAACTAATGGATTTGAGGTCAAATCCTCAAATCACCCGGAGAGGATGACATGCCTCGGGTTGCATGCAAAAAGAAATTTAGCAAAGTCCCTTGCATTATCTAAACTCTCTACTTATTACGTGTTCTCCTTTTGTAGGTATAATTATGTGGGAAGAATGCACATGGAGCACATGGAAGGAATCGCCGAATGGCCTATGAGAATTTGTCTTCCCAATGCGTAATTTTATTTTTGAACTTATTTGCCATACATTAGCCTTTTTGTAAGGATTATTAAAATTGCATCATGCATTAGATTGTGTGGTTAGGGTTAGATGAATATGGTGGATGATGGGTTGAAGAATTATTCAACAATTATTCAACAATTATTCAACAAGGAAAAACACTTCAACAAATGGAGCCCAAAGAAAGCCTTGGTCCAAAGAAGAGCCCACACTTAAGGTATGAAAATTGTAGGTACAAATATGGGTGGCAAATAGGATCAAAGACTTGGACAAATCTCAGCCATTGATCAAGTTTTGGCTCGGCATTCATCAACATCACACAGCTGGCGCGCGCAGGGCAACAACTTGAGGCGCGGGCAGCAGCAACATGAGGCGCGGGCAACAAGCATCGGATCGCTAAGCTGGCGCACACACGGATGGCAATCTGGGCTGCTGGCTGGCATGCACGGGATCACGCCTAGGCCGTCAGATGGGCCCATACCTAGACCACTGACGTGGCGCGCTGCTGGCCTTCAGCTGGCGCCCGCGACAGCGCCTGATTGGCCGAGCGCGCACGCGCGGCTCCTCCTCTCCAAGCCATCCAATTTTGATTTCATCCAAAGGCCACCATTCACTTTTCCAATCCATGCCAAACCCTAATCCACCTTAGGTTGCCTATAAATGCATAGCATTGGTGCTTGTATGAGAACTTTTGCCCAATTTATAAAATAACTCTTTTCCTTCCAAGGTTGGTTGCCTTCGGTTTCCTCGATTCTTGAATCGAGTGGAGTAGCCCTCCATTGTAAGCCTACCTTGGGTTGCTAGGTTAACTCTTACCTCTTTCCCTCGCCTTTCTCTCTTGAGAGTTAGGAGTTGAGGATGAAAACCTAAGCCTACGGTGGTCAGTTTCCTCCGGGAAAACGTGCACCCGATAGCTCAAACGTAAGATAGCTCCTCGGGTCTGCCAAAGGTATCCATTTTATTATTTCCGTTCACACATTTAACACACATTTCATCCTTTATTTTTGGCATCACTTCCACACACTTCACTTTTATTTTCCTTGCGTTTTTCTCTTCATCTCCATCACATTTCTCTTCACGGTTTTCTCACGCACATTCCACCTCCATCTTGTCATTTTTCATTTGCATCTCTTCCATTTTATTACCACCACCTTCATTTTATTGCATTTATTTTTCCACTTTTTGCTCTCTTTAATTTCAGTTTTGTGCAACACTTTTCATCTGAGCACTTTGACCTTTGTTTGTGGGTTACACGGCCCCTTTTCTAAGGGCCACCGTGTCACATTGTGTCCTTTGTAATGATAGAAAGTATACCATTTCTTGGGCAAATGAACACTTATTGAGATTGCCGAATAGCTTGGCATCCTTAAGGGTATGGAATAGAGTACTTTAAGTGATCTAGGTGTGTTGGTAAGTCTAAGTTGTAGATCAATATGTCGTCAAAGTAAACGACAATAAACTTACCTAGAAAAATCCTTTAGTACATGGTGCATTAAGCGCATAAATGTACTCAGGGCATTTGATAGACCAAATGACATGACCATGCATTCAAATAGCCCATACTTCGTCTTAAAGGCTGTCTTCCACTCATTGTTTTCCTTCAACCTAATTTGGTGGTATCCACTCTTTAGATCCACCTTCGAGAAAATTGATACCCCACTAAGCTCGTCCAACATATCCTCAAGTCGAGGAATTGGAAACCTATATTTAATCGTTATTTGGTTTATGGCTGTGCTATCAACGTACATTCCCATTTAACCGTTCTTCTTTGGAACTAGTAGGGTAGGCACTGCACATGGGCTCATAGATTCTTTAATGTAGCCTTTATCCAATAATTCTTGTACTTGACTATGTAGTTCCTTAGTCTCTACAAGGTTCATCCTATAGGCTGGATAATTTGGTAACATAACTTCTGGCTGCAAGTCAATTTGGTGTTCAATATCATGTAAATGTGGTAATCCTTGTGGTAACTCCTTAGGAAATATGCCTTGAAACTGTTTGAGGAGATTTTGGCCTGAGGCAAGGATATCTCATAACTCTTTAACTCCGTCTCTAAACAATATCAAAATGAGGGGTCCCCCCTACTACTGTCTCTAACTCTCATTTGGACATAAAAGGATGGCCTTGTAATTTTTCTTAATTTGGTAACATAACTTCTGGCTGCAAGTCAATTTGGTGTTCAATATCATGTAAATGTGGTAATCCTTGTGGTAACTCCTTAGGAAATATGCCTTGAAACTGTTTGAGGAGATTTTGGCCTGAGGCAAGGATATCTCATAACTCTTTAACTCCGTCTCTAAACAATATCAAAATGAGGGGTCCCCCCTACTACTGTCTCTAACTCTCATTTGGACATAAAAAGGATGGCCTTGTAATTTTTCTTCTTTCTGACTGCCTCGTCCTTGGCTATTTGTTTGGGTGTAACACCCAGGAAGCTTATGTACTCGATTTTGTAGTTATGTGCTTGGAGATGGGTAAACGATGAAATATTTTGTCTTTTAGCGAGTGGGATGTTTCTTTGGTGCCACAAGGATTTATTGGAATTTTAGTGAGTTAAGATTTATTTTGGAGAAAATCAAATCATAGGTTAATTATTGGAATTAAGTAAAGAGTTATTAGGAAGGGTGTTATGGTAATTTTTACAAGAAAAATTTATTAAAAACCTAAAATCCCTCCCTCCCCCACGTTTTCTTTCCTCTTCAGCCAACTCTCCTCTTCTCCCTCAATATTTTCATTCCTCTTCAGCATTCCTTCTCCACCAGTCACCGATTCCTCCATCAACGACAGATTCCTTCCTCCGTTTTCTTCAAGATTCAAACCCTAGGTGAGTATTAGATGATTTATTTGTTGAGATTATTGATTTAGGGTTAAGATTTATTGGGTTTTAGTTAGGAATCGATGGGGTTGTGTTTTAATGCTCATTGATAATACATTTGTTGCTATTGAATTAGTTAGGATGAAATGATGGTGATTATTTGATAAATAGGGTTAATGTTGGTGGTTGGAATGAGAAAATGCCATTGATGTGGGGGAAGGTTATGTTGTGCACACAAGGTGTTTGATAAAATGCCCGAACGAGATAAGTTGGAGTTGTAGGAAACTTCCTTAGCTAGGATTATTCTAGTTTTGAATTTAGATTATATAAGATTGATTTTAACATCGAAATATGAAATGTCTTAGGTGAAGAAGGCAAAAAGTGAAGGCACGAAGTTGCTAAAGGAGCCCAGGTAAGTGAGTGTGTTAGGATGTCGGCCGTTAGGACTCTACATCATGAGGTTACTAGGAGTTTAGAATTTATGATTGTCTGATGAATATGGCTTGTCGGGATTATGATATGATGAATGTTAGGTGACTTGTTTCTTATTATATAGTGTTCTTACGTCCCTATGTGCAATCACAATCATGCATCATGGTTTTCTCCAAAAGCACAAGAAAATGTTTTATGCATATGATTTGAGTTAATAAGATAAGATTATGAAATGTATGTAAATGGTTTGGCGTGAGACAAGGTTAATTGGCCATGATTTTGCTTATGAGATTATGTGTACGGTTCGCGGATTCTCCCGCTGGTGGGGGCCAGACTGGCAGGAAGACTCGCAGATCCTCCTGCTGGTGGGGGCCGGGTTGACACTACACGGTCAGTTCGTGAATCCTACTACTATGTGGGCCAGACTGGTCGTTACGGTTATTGTCTAAGAGGACCACGATCACGATTCTCTTGCCACTTCCTCATGCCCCTTAACCTAAGACAAATGGAATATGAAATGAGATTTCGAACATGATTTTTACGATACATGTATACATGATCATTCACGTATATGTTTACATTCCTTACTAAGTATTAGGCTTATAGTTTAAACCTTTTGATGTAGGTGATGAATTTGAAGGTGAGGACCTCAAACCTAACGATGAAGTCTAAGTCAAGTTGCTAGATGGTGCTCATGGCAGGGTTTTGTGGCTAGGCGGCGATTTGACCCAAGGGTGGTGCTTCTAGCAAGTTTTGGTAAAATTTTACATTATGGAATATAGGTAGAAAGGGATTTTCATAGGATTTTCATATGATGGCAAGTATTAGGAGGGTTGACGGTTTTCCTTTTGATTTTAAGATGAATTTATGACGAAGGGATTTTCCTCCGTTTTGTCTTCCGCTATGGTCTAAACGTTTTGTTCTCGTATGGTTTTCGATGATGAATGGTTTAGGGATTTAAAGTTTCACGTTTGAACGGTTTGAATTGATTTTTAGTTCGATGAAATTGGGAGAAGTTCAATAAGATGTTTGTATATTTTCAGTAAAAAAAAAAAAAAGAGTTCGCAGGTGAAGGATTCCAGAGGGGAAGCCGATCGATCAGCCAGAGGGGCGATCGATCGACTTTGGTTGTTTGGCAAAATAATGAAGGCCGAGAGGTTGCCGATCGATCGGCAACAAGGAGCGATCGATCGGCAACTTATGTTTGTGAAGTTCCGAGACTAGAGAGCCAGCCGAACGATCGGCTGAATTGGCCGATCGATCTGTTGTGCAAATTCTTGGTAGGGCGAACGATCAGCTATTTTGGCCGATCAATCGCCCCCTTATGATTTTCCTCTTCTGCCCCTTTTCTTTTCCCTTAAAACCGAGAATATCCTTTCTCTTATTTCTTCTTCAATCCCTATCAATGTTTTAATTTATTTCAAGGGATTTCAAACAAGTATTGAACATGGTTCTCAATCGTTTTAGTAGAGTTTTCTTTCGAATAGTTTTCTCTTTATGTTTAAAAAAAATGTGAGTCAAGAATAAGAACACGAACACGATTATGTAAGTCGCGGCCCGTTGGGTTTCGGGTCATGATTACCAGCACAAATCGCCGCATGAGTACACTCCAACAACTGTAAGTGTTTACGATTTTAGTAATGTCATTTAAAGTTAAGTTGTGTTTATGATGTGATTAAGATTGACAAGATGGTGAGGGGACAACGTGAATAAGTCAATGAGGAAAGTAACCACAATTGCTCAACTAACAGAATTGGTTCACCGTCAATCCCGTCAGATTGAGCGGCTAGTGGCCAGAGAGGAGCAAGGGAACTCTAGATCGAGTGCAATCCATGACCAAAGTGGCAAGCGATTTAGCCGACTTCGACCTCCAACATTTAATGGACAAGTTTTGGATCCTATTCATGCTGAGGAATGGATTCGAACAATTGAAGACATGTTCAAGTATGCCAGGGTTGATTAGGAGGATAAGATCACATGTGCTGTTTTCCACCTTACACTGGATGTGAGGCATTGGTGGGACTCAATTCAGAGCACTACTAATATGGAAACTATGACTTGGGCATGGTTCAAGACGGCTTTCTTTGATAAGTACTTTAGTCGGGCAGTTCGGGCCAGCAAAAAGATGGAGTTTATGCAGCTACGTCAAACCGGTTCTGTGGCGGACTAAATTTGTAAGTTTGAAGCATTGTCCCTGTTTGCGCCCCGTCTGGTGTATGACAAAGAAGACAAGATTCACCAATTTGTTCAAGGTTTGAAGCCAGACCTTTTCAGGGGAGTGAAGACAATAGGGATCTATAACATACCTTATTCTGAGGTAGCAGTTAAGGCCTTGGAACTAGAAGAGGTAGAAATAGCAGTGAAAGGACAACACGAGCTGCCAAGGAAGTTTGTCAAAGATGTTCAGCCATAATCACAGCAGAAAAAAGGGGGTTGGCAGCAACAACAAAGAAGCATTAAAAGGCCCTATAACCCCAATGGCGATCGAGGAAAAGGGAAGCGACATCAAAGGGCTTCTCGAGCTCCTTAGGCTCTTCAAGCTCCACTGTGTTCCATCTGCTAGAGGAATCACTATGGTGAATGCAAGCTTTACACAGGTCGATGTTTCAGGTGCGACAAGGTTGGCCATCTGATTAGAGATTGTCCTATGCCTCTGGATGCAAACCGGGCAAGGGTTGCGCCTAGAGTCTTTGCTCTGATGGAAAATGAATATGCAGTGCAGCACACGGTCATAACAGGTACGATTTTGATTTGCGATGAAACCACGTATACCCTTATAGACACAGGTGCTACTCACTCGTTTGTAGCAACTGTGTTTGTAGGCAAGAATAATCTATGGTTTCTACCTGGTGATAAGTTATATATCGTTAAGTTACCATCGGTGAGTCTTTGCATTCAGATCAAGTAGTAAAGGGCGACATTGTATCAGTAGGAAATAAGAAGTTATATGTGGAACTGATCATAATCGACATGAAAAGGGTACAAAGTTATCTTGGGGATGGATTAGCTATTCAGACACTACGCCACAATTAGTTGTAGGTTTGGACTAGTGAAATTCCGACCCCCAAATGGACATCGGTATTCCTTCCAAGCTATTCAAAAAGTAAGCAAGATGCCGGTTATATCATCGATGGGAGCCCAACAGTTGTTGAAAAATGGATGTATGGGTTTTCTAGCAAGTGTAATAGATGTACGAGGGGAGGACGAGCTAAAACTCCAAGATATTCCTATGGTTCGAGAGTTTCCTGAGGTATTCTTAGACGACCTGCCAGGGTTACCACATGATAGGAAAATTGAGTTTGTGATCGATACTTACCTTGAAGCCCCACCAGTGTCTAAGAATCCCTACCGTATGGCAGCCGTTAAACTAAAGGAACTAAAAACACAATTACAGGAGTTAGTAGACAAGGGTTTCGTATGCCTTAGTTGTTCTCCTTGGGATGCGCCTGTTCTATTTGTTAAAAAGAAGGACGAATCTCTTAGAATGTGCATAGATTACAGGGAATTGAACAAACTGACAATCAAGAATAAATACCCCTTGCCCCGTATTGACGTTTTGTTTGACCAACTTTGTAACACCCGAGTTTTTAGGATTTCCGCTCCAAGGCTATTTTGGTAAATAAGTAAATTAGGTTCGTTTTGCGAGCGGATAGTTTTATTAGGACCCTAGAAATTTACGGGAATTTGTAGAAGAATAAGTAAAATTTTAGAAACCCAAATCGAAAAGAGTAATGCTAGAGTTCCCGTTTTACCCTTTTTGTATGCCAATTCGTAAAATAGCAAAATAAGTCCGTTTTGGAAACGGTGAGTTTTGTTAGAACTCTAAGATTAAATTGGAATATTTGGAGAAATAAGGAAATTGCAAAGAGACCGAATTGATAGACTAATTAAAGAAGTAGTTGTAGTTATTATAATTAGATTATTATTATTATTATTATTATTATTATTATTATTATTATTATTATTATTATTATTATTATTATTATTATTATTATTATTATTATTATTATTATTATTATTATTATTATTATTATTATTATTATTATTATTATTATTATTATTATTATTATTATTATTATTATTATTATTATTATTATTATTATTATTATTATTATTATTATTATTATTATTATTATTATTATTATTATTATTATTATTATTATTATTATTATTATTATTATTATTATTATTATTATTATTATTATTATTATTATTATTATTATTATTATTATTATTATTATTATTATTATTATTATTATTATTATTATTATTATTATTATTATTATTATTATTATTATTATTATTATTATTATTATTATTATTATTATTATTATTATTATTATTATTATTATTATTATTATTATTATTATTATTATTATTATTATTATTATTATTATTATTATTATTATTATTATTATTATTATTATTATTATTATTATAATAAAAACAAAACAAACAACAGAAACGATTTCTGTTGTTTGTTCGAGCTCGAGCCCGAGCTCTGCGAGCGAACAGGGGAGACGACGACGGCGACTCTCCTCCGACGAACGCCGGCGTTTTCCGGCCCTCTCCGACCAGACGACGGCGACGTGCGATCTCCGACCGTCCTCGCGCACAAAACCGAACGGTCGAGCCATAGGTGACGTGTGGTGCCAAACCCAGCGAGCTACAGAAGACAGGTAAGTCTCTCGTGACTTGTTTGGCCGATTGGCCTACACCATATGATTCTATGTTGGTCGAGGAACTTGGAGAATGTAGGTTGAGTCGGGTAATTAGTTGGGTAGTTAGTTTTAGTTATGTGTTGTATGTTTATATTTATTGTTTGTTTATGCTTTAATTATGTTTATAGCATTGCACGTTCATGCATCATGTTTCTGAAAAGCAAGAAAAAGGAATTTCTATGCATGTTTTCATAAAAAGGGTAAAGTATAATGAAAAGGTAAAATGTCTGTAATCTGGTTACGGCGTTGGCGGTGGTTCAGACATGGCTGCTTGGGGAGCATGTCTTCCCCCCGGTTAGATACGAGGGGCTATCCAACCGTGGGATGTGCCGCTCCTATCTAGCGAGAGTGAGGCCACGGTAACATATCTGTATCTGTATCTGTAATGAAATGAAATGAAATGAAAAGGAAGCATGTTTTTACGAACGGCACGCATAGCATGCATTGCATTCACGTAGACTTACTGAGCCTTAAGCTCACGACTTATATCTGTGGTGTAGGTGACCTCTACACAGGTGAGGATGAGATCCCTCCACCCGAGGCATGATCGGTTGATGAAAGATGGCCCGTGGGAATGTGCTGGGCAGTCGATGCTTAACCGACCCGTGGGGATTTACGTATGTATTTTGAGGGTATTGAGATATTCTGGGTGAATGATGGATTGGTTAGATGAAAATTGTATAGTAGAACATAATAGGATGTTTGTTTCTAGTTAGCTGATAGTT
Source organism: Begonia masoniana (assembly GCA_022432975.1). Lineage (NCBI taxonomy): Eukaryota > Viridiplantae > Streptophyta > Magnoliopsida > Cucurbitales > Begoniaceae > Begonia > Begonia masoniana. The sequence continues at coordinate 38,028,715 of CM039503.1, read as the reverse complement.
GATAGGTTTATGTTTTGAGGCTTTGGAAACTTATTTTATAAACTGCTTTTGGAAAACCTTTTATTTTACATACTGAACTGCTTGGAGTTTTATTTTGAACAGGAGGGATTGTTTAGTTTTTAAACGGATCCATGCAGTTTGTTTTCGTGAAAACGTGTTTTATTTAACTATGTCTCGAGTCGTTCCGAGTGAGAATACAGGGCTGTTTTACGTCGAATGGTATTGTGAAATGTATATTTGCGATGTGGATAGAAATTGTGGTATAAATAGAATCGTGTTAGTGAAACGGTGAGGTTGTATTTTGTAGGTGTTTGGGTACGTATTGGTTTAGGATTAATTGTTTTGTAATTGTTTTAAACGTTTTATTAAATTGTTTTCCACTTAAACATTAAGTATAAAAAAAAAAGGAGAGAAAGAAAAGAAGAATTTCGTACGGGAAATTAGGAATAGTATGAGGGTCGTTACAAACTTCAAGGAGCCAAAGTATTTACGAAGATTGACCTACGCTCAGGCTACTACCAACTAAAGGTCAGAGCTGAGGATGTGCCTAGGACAGCGTTCAGAACCCGGTATGGGCATTACGAATTCCTTTTGATGTCGTTCAGACTAACGAATGCACCCGCAGCTTTCATGGACTTGATGAACCGAGCGTTTCAGGAGTATTTGGACAAGTTCGTGATTGTATTTGTAGATGACATTTTGATTTATCCTCGAACTAAGGATGAACACGCAGAACACCTGAAGATTATTCTGGCAACTCTAAAGCAGCAACAGTTATATGCAAAATTCTCTAAGTGCAAGTTTTGGCTAGATAGAGTCAACTTTTTGGGTCACGTCATCTCTGCAGAAGGTATTTCTATTGATCCAGTTTAAAATACAAGCGGTGAAGGATTGGCCACAACCGAGGAATGCCAGTAAAGTTCGTAGTTTCCTAGGGTTGGCGGGCTATTACAGGAAGTTCATCAAGGGATTTTCGTTGATAGCCAAGCCTCTAACGTGTTTAACAAAGAGGGACATCAAGTATTCGTGTTCAGAAGCTTGTGAGAAGGGCTTCCAGAAGCTGAAACTGTAGTTAACGACAGCACCTTTATTGACACTTCCAATGGAAGAATGAAAATTCAGTGTTTATTGTGACGCATATAAGATTGGACTAGGATGTATGTTGATGCAAGAGGGTAAGGTCGTAGGGTATGCTTCCTGGCAGCTAAAAAGTTATGAGCAGAATTACCCCACTCACGATTTGGAGTCAGCTGCTGTGGTTTTTACACTTAAGATATGGAGGCACTACTTGTACGGACAACAGTGCGAAGTGTTTTCGGACCACAAAAGTCTGAAATATCTCTTTACTCAAAAGGAATTAAACATGAGGCAAAGGCGTTGGCTTGAATTCGTTAAAGACTATGATTTTGAAATTAAGTATCACCCTGGTAAGGCCAATGCGGTTGTCGATGCATTAAGCAGGATGTCGACGACAATGCAGCCCACGATGTCAGCAATGTCTGTACCTTTGAAGGTGGAAGTTCAAAAGTTTGAATTGGAGATAGTTCCTTGGTTGTCAGCCTTACTTTCGGATTTGACCATCCGGCCAACCATTTTGGACAGAATCAAGGAGGCCCAACAGAAGGATTCAAAGGAAAAAGATGACATCATGAGAAAAATGAAGGATGATTCTTCTGAGTTCAGCCTTTCGGTGGATGGTATTCTGAAATTTAGAGACCGATGGTATGTCCCAAAAGATGAGGTGTTACGAAAGTTGGTTTTGGTAGAAGCACACTCGTCTTCCTTCTCTGTGCATCCAGGCAATACCAAGATGTACCGAGACTTGAAGTTGTTGTATTGGTGGCCAAATCTGAAGAGGGATGTTGTCAAGTATGTAGAGTCATGTATGGTATGCGAACAAGTTAAAGCAGAACATCAATGACCAGGATGTACTCTTAAACCTTTACCGATTCCCGAATGGAAGTGGGAAAACATCGTCATGGACTTTGTGGTGGGATTACCAAAGACGACTAAAGGCCATGATAGTATTTGGGTCATTGTTGACAAAATGACGAAAATAGCTCACTTCCTACCAGTAAAGATGACCTATTCAATGGACCAGTTTGTAAATTTGTATGTCCAGAAGATCATTAGGCTACACGGAATCCATGTACCGATTGTCTCTGGTCGAGATCCCAGGTTTACCCCAAGATTTTGGAAAAGTCTATAAGGCTCGATGGGTACAAAATTAACTTTTAGTACGGCATTTCACCCTAAGACTGATGGGCAATCATAGCGGACTATTCAGATACTCGAGGACATGTCGAGGGCGTGCGTGCTCAAATTTCAGGCATCATGGAGCCGATACCTGCCATTAGTTGAGTTTTCTTATAACAATAGTTACCAATCGACCATTGGCATGGCTCCGTATGAGGCGCTTTATGGCAGAAGGTGTAGATCACCCTTGTACTGGGACGAGGTTGGTGAAGCCAAGCTTGTAGGTCCTGAGTTACTACAGCAAATGTCTGAGAAGATCGCTATTATTATACAACGGATGGAAACCGCTCAAAGTCGGCAAAAGAGCTACGCGGACAGAAGAAGAAGGGATTTGTAGTTCGCTATCGGAGACGAAGTTTTTCTGAAGATCTCACCATTCAAAGGAGTTATGCGGTTTGGGAAGAAAGGGAAGCTCAATCTGCGGTTCGTCGGACCTTTTCCTATTTTGGCAAGGATTGGAGGTACGGCTTACAGGTTGCAGCTACCTTCATCTATGGACGGGGTCCACAATATTTTCCACATATCGATGTTGAGGAAGTGCATAAGAGATCCGACGCATGTGGTCGAGCCTGTGAACATCGAGATCCAACCGACCTTGAGATATGAAGAAAAGCTAGTGCGTATCCTCGATTCGTTTGTAAAGATGCTACGGAACAAAGAGATCCCACTAGTAAAGGTACTATGGAAGAATCACGACATCGAGGAAGCCACTTGGGAGCGACAACAAGACATGATGGTCAAATACCCTGAGTTGTTCAGGTACGCAAATTTTAAGGACAAAATTTTAAATGAGGGTAGGATGTAACACCCAGGAAGTTTATGTACTCGATTTTGTAGTTATGTGCTCGGAGACGGGTAAACGATGAAATATTTTGTCTTTTAGCGAGTAGGATGTTTCTTTTGTGCCACAAGGATTTATTGGAATTTTAGTGGGTTAAGATTTATTTTGGAGAAAATCAAATCATAGGTTAATTATTGGAATTAAGTAAAGAGTTATTAGGAAGGGCGTTATGGTAATTTTTACAAGAAAAATTTATTAAAAACCTAAAATTCCTCCTTCCCCCATGTTTTCTTTCCTCTTCAGCCGACTCTCCTCTTCTCCTTCAATATTTTCATTCCTCTTCAGCATTCCCTCTCCACCAGTCGCCGATTCCTCCATCAATGACAGATTCCTTCTTCCGTTTTCTTCAAGATTCAAACTCTAGGTGAGTATTAGATGATTTATTTGTTGAGATTATTGATTTAGGGTTGAGATTTATTGGGTTTTAGTTAGGAATCGATGGTGTTGCATTTTAATGCTCATTGATGATACATTTATTGCTATTGAAGTAGTTAGGATGAAATGATGGTGATTATTTGATAAATAGGGTTAATGTTGGTGGTTGGAATGAGAAAATGCCATTGATGTGGGGGAAGGTTATGTTGTGCACACAAGGTGTGTCACGACCCCGACCCGGCCAGGGCCGCCACGGAAAGACCATAACATAATCTTAACTTAAATCCTCTCCATAGCTCGTGTAAAATTTTTCTTTTCATTTCACTCGTAACGTTTCGACTTCTAAACCACTAAATCGAAGTCTCGGATTATTGAAATCCCTTAAAATCATTCATTTAAAACAAATACTAATACAATTAAAACTTAAAACAATTACATCAATTAAAACTATTAACTAATTAAAGTAAAACTTAAAATAAAAGAAAACATACTATGGCGATTGCAACAGGCGACTAGTCGCCTGTTGCAAATTGCCTGTGGCGACTGATCGCCACAGTTTGTGGCGATCAGTCACCACGCTCTCTTGATTTCTCTAGAGAGTGGCGACCAGCAATCGCCTCCCTGCGATTTCCAGGCAGGGAGAGGCGATTGATCACCTCCAAGAGGCGATCAATCGCCATGCTGTCTGGAACTTCACCAGAGAGCACGGCTTTTTCCTCTCCCTTTCTTTCTTCCTTTCAGTTTTCTGCAAAACACACTTAAAACTTCACCACTTTTCTTTCATTTTTCATAACCACTCCTCAACGTATTATCACTACACAGATTCCACATCAAACAACACGCATCACCCGACATTATTCATTACTCAACACAACTCTAACTTAGTCTATACACTTCCAAATTTCACGAAAACTAACTGCATGGATCGCTCTAAAATCGTGCGTATCCATACATTCATAATTCACCTAAAATCATCAAATAAAACCCAATCAAATCCTTAAAACAAATATCGAACATAAACTTGAAATTTCCTTAAAACATCACCAAGGACATACATTAACAAATCATTCAAAATAGCACTACTTCAACCTATATCCACTATTAAATTTCCTAAATAATAAACCTAACTATACACCCTAAAATTCATCACCTTTCTAACCAACAAAACTAACTCACATCTCTTCGCCACAAAACAGTTCGGGGTGCACCATCGGACCATCAAGCCAAACCAAAACACACCCCGTCGCCACGAGCACCATCCGTCGACCACCTATTCCTTGACATCGAGAGAACTCTCTCCTTCACACCTGTCACCTACATCATGCAACATAAACATTAAGCCTAATGCTTAGTAAGGGGATGTACTATACTTTACATATGCATGAATGCATGATTCTTTTCATAAAACATGTTCATTTACTTGTTCTTATTCTTTTTCTTTTGGTTGACATGGATTAAGGTGGGGATGTGCCAGGGAGTAGGCCAAGTGCGTGTACATAGTCCTTTCAGCCGTATTCATAGTCCATCGCATGGAAGTGACATTAGTTTTGTTGTTCTGGCCATACTGTCCCAACCCACACTTAATCATTACTTTTCCTTTACATACATCATACATGAAACGTTTCATATGACATTTGAGAAAACATGATGCATGAGGAATCTACGTATAACATATCATCAAGCAATTCACAACGTACATGGACATACACTATTCTTAACGAACTTCACAAACAACTAATAACTAACATCCTAGGCTACCCGACTCAGTAAACCCCACAATCAGAAAATCATCATCAAAATACAAAAGCCTAACGTTGACAGGATGTAGGGCCTTAAGGGCCGGAAACCTAGCACCCACTTACCTGGCGTCCGTAGCAAGCCGTACACCGTCCAAAAAGTCGTCTCCACCTAAAGCATTCCACAAATAAGGGCATTAAAATCGATCCTAAATGCACGAATTCCAAACTTAAACCAAGCTCCTAACTAAGGAAATTCTTTCCTAAAACTCCATTTTCTCTATTCGGGCATTTCATCGAGCATGTGGTGCTTACAAATTCTTAAACTCCATTAATGGTTTCTCTCTATTCTCCAAAAATCCCAAAATTAACCTAACAATCACCCAAACACCATGAATCCATTAAATCTACTTAAATAACAACAAATGAATCATAAATGGGCATCAATACCGTTAAACTATCGATTTACAACAAAACTACGATTTCTCAACCCTAAATCGAAAACACCCTAACCAAAATCAATCCCAAAATCAAAACCAAACACCTAGGGTAGTAGGGTCTTACCTAGAACGTCGAATGAGGAAGAAAACAGGAAGAAAACCGAACGTCGGAGAGGAGTCGTTGATCGGGCGTGGAGAATCGGTAAGGGAGAGGAGAGAAATCGTGAGGGAGAGGCGAGGGAGCTCCTTGGCGTAGGAGGAGAAATGAGAGAAGGGGAAGGGGCATTTTTCTTTTTATTAAAATTAACCTAGTAAATTACTTAAATGCCCCTTTTTCTCTAACTTCCTATTTAATTCGTTATTTAACCAAACGATTTAGTTTTCTCTGAAATCTCCCAATAATCCAATTTAATTCTAGGGTTCTAACGAAACTTTCCGTTCGCAAAACGGACCTAATTTACTATTTTTACGAGTTAAAACACTATAGGGCTAAAACGGAATATAGTGTTACGCTATCAATTTAGATTTCTAAAAAGTTGCTTATCTCTCTAAAAAACCTCATAAATTCCTAGGGCTCTAATGAAACTTCCCATTCGAGAAAAGACTTTAATTTACTATTTTACAAAAATACCCCTAAAAGTGAAAACCCGTAAATTCCGGGCGTTACAAGGTGTTTGATAAAATGCCCGAACGAGATAAGTTGGAGTTGTAGGAAACTTCCTAAGATATGATTTTTCTAGTTTTGAATTTAGATTATATAGGATTGATTTTAACATCGAAATATGAAATGTCTTAGATGAAGAGGTCAAAAAGTGAAGGCACGACGTTGCTAAAGGAGCCCAGGTAAGTGAGTATGTTAGGATGTCGGCCGTTAAGGCCCTACTTCATGAGGGTACTAGGAGTTTAACATTTATGACTGTCTGATGAATATGGCTTGTCGGGATTATGATATGATGAATGTTGGGTGACTTGTTTCTTATTGTATAGTGTTCTTACGTCCCTATTTGCAATCACGTTCATGCATCATGGTTTTCTCCAAAAGCACACGAAAACGTTTTATGCACATGATTTGAGTTAATAATATAAGATTATGAAATGTATGAAAATGGTTAGGCGTGGGACAAGGTTAATTGGCCATGATTTTGTTTTTAAGATTATGTGTACGGTTCGCGGATCCTCCCGCTGGTGGGGGCTGGACTGATAGGAAGACTCGCAGATCCTGCTGCTGGTGGGGGCCGGGTTGACACTACACGGTCAATTCACGAATCCTACTACTGTGTGGGCCGGACTGGTCGTTACGGTTATTGTCCGAGAGGACCACGATCACGATTCCCTTGCCACTTACTCATCCCCTTAACCCAAGACAAGTGGAATATGAAATGAGATTTTGAACATGGTTTCTATGATACAATCATACATGATCATTCACATATATGTTTACATTCTTTACTAAGCATTAGGCTTACAGTTTAAACCTTTTGATGTAAGTGACGAATTTGAAGGTGAGGACCTCAAACCTAACGATGAAGTCTAAGTCGAGTTGTTGGATGGTGCTCATGGCGGGGTTTTGTGGCTGGGCGACGATTTGACCCGAGGGTAGTGCTCCTAGCAAGTGTTGGTAAAAGTTTACGTTATGGAATATAGGTAGAAAGAGATTTTCATAGGATATTCATATGATGGCAAGTATTAAGAGGGTTGACGGTTTTCTTTTTGATTTTAAGATGAATTTATGACTAAGAAATTTTCACCCGTTTTGTCTTCCGCTACGGTCTAAACGTTTTGTTCTCGTATGGTTTTTGATGATGGATGGTTTAGGGATTTAAAGTTTCACGTTTGAATGGTTTGAATTGATTTTTAGTTTGATGAAATTGGGAGAAGTTCAATAAGATGTTTGTATATTTTCAGTTAAAAAAAAAAAGAATTCGCAGATGAAGGATTCCAGAGGGAAAGCCGATCGATCAGCCAGAGGGGCAATCGATCGGCTTAGGTTGTTTGGCAAAATAATGAAGGCCGAGAGGTTTCCGATCAATCGGCAAAAAGGAGCGATCGATCGGCAACTTATGTTTGTGAAGTTCCGAGACCAGAGAGCTAGCCGAACGATCGACTGAATTGGCAGATCAATTGGCTGTGCAAATTCTTGGTAGGGCGAACGATCGGCTGTTTTGGCCGATCGATCGCCCCTTATGATTTTCTGCTTCTGCCCCTTTTCTTTTCCCTTAAAACGAGAATATCCTTTCTCTTATTTTTTCTTCAATTCCTATCAATGTTTTAATTTATTTCTCGGGATTTTAAACAAGTATTGAATATGGTTCTCAATCGTTTTAGTAGAGTTTTTTTTCAAATAGTTTTCTCTTTATGTTTAAAAAAAATACGAGTCAAGAATAAGAACACGAACACGATTATGTAAGTCGCGGCCCGTTGGGTTTCGGGTCGTGACAACTTGTGGTATCAGAGCACCCGGTTTTCAAAATCAGTTCTGCAGACTGCCTACCAGCACAAATCGCCGCATGACTACACTCCAACAACTGTAAGTGTTTACGATTTTAGTAATGTCATTTAAAGTTAAGTTGTGTTTATGATGTGATTAGGATTGACAAGATGGTGAGGGGACAATGTGAATAAGTCAATGAGGAAAGTAACACAATTGCTCAACTAACAGAATTGGTTCACCGCCAATCCCGTCTGATTGAGTGGCTAGTGGTCAGAGAGAAGCAAGGGTACTCTAGTTCGAGTGCAAACCATGACCAAAGTGGCGAGCGATTTCACCAACTTCGACCTCGGACATTTACTGGACAAGTTTTGGATCCTATTCATGCTGAGGAATGGATTCGGACAATTGAAGACATGTTCAAGTATGCCAAGGTTGATGAGAAGGACAAGATCACATGTGTTGTTTTCCACCTTGCACTGGATGCGAGGCATTGGTGGGACTCAATTCAGAGCACTACTAATATGGAAACTATGACTTGGGCATAGTTCCAGACGACTTTCTTTGATAAGTACTTCAGCTGAGCGGTTCGGGCCAGCAAAAAGATTGAGTTTATGCAGCTGCGCCAAACCGGTTTTGTGGCAGACTATATCTGTAAGTTTTAAGCATTGTCCTGGTTCGCGCCCCATCTGGTGGATGACGAAGAAGACAAGATACACCAATTTGTTCAAGGATTGAAGCCAGACCTTTTCAGGAGAGTGAAGACCACAGGGATCCATAACATACCTTATTCTGAGGTGGCAGTTAAGGCCTTGGAACTGGAAGAGGTAGAAATAGCAGTGCAAAGACAACGCGAGCCGCCAAGGAATTTTGTCAGAGATGTGCAGCCACAACCACAACAGAACAAAGGGGGTTGGCAGCAAAAGCAAAGAAGCGTTAAAAGGCCATATAACCCCAATGACAACCGAGGAAAAGGGAAGTGACCTCAAGGGGCTCCTCGAGCTCCTCAGGCTTCTCAAGCTCCACTATGTTCCATCTGCTAGAGGAATCACTACGGTGAATGCAAGCTTTACACAGGTCGATGTTTCAGGTCAGACATGGTTGGCCATCTGATTAGAGATTGTTCTATGCCTCCGGATGAAAACCGGGCGAGGGTGGCACCTAGAGTCTTTGCCCTGATAGAAGATGAAGATGCAGTGCAGCACACGGTCATAACAAGTACGATTTTGATCTGCGGTGAACCCGCGTATACCCTTATAGCCACAGGTGCTACTCACTCGTTTGTAGCATTTGTGTTTGTAGGCAAGAATAATCTATAGTTCCTACCTATTAATAAGTTGTATAGCGTTAAGTTACCGTCGGGTGAGTCTTTGCATTCAGATCAAGTAGTAAAGGGCGACATTTTATCAGTAGGAAATAAGAAGTTATATGTGGAACTGATCCTAATCGACATGAAAGGGTACGAAGTTATCTTAGGGATTGATTGACTATTCAGCATCTGCCGATGACGTCAGCCGGAAGACTAAACCATCAAACAATTAACTCTCGGCATCTTGCCGATGACGTCAACCGGAAGATTGCCTCATCCAGCTTCCGTCTTACGGTAGAGAACACTAAATCATCAAATGACTCCTCCCAACAGAAAGAAAACACAACTCATTCGAAATGCATATAGCGGAAGACTTAAGCAACAGATCATTTATAAATCTATATAATCATTCCCTGACTCAATGATCCACTAGACAGTTTCAAAGCTCAACGTTTTAAAATAATCTCATCCTACTTAAGCTACCATGTCCTTTAACATACTGTAACATAAGAGTCTTAACCAGAGGTCATAAGTCGCCTCTCCAGTCCCGCACTGTCACCTTGAGCATCCTTCAGCAACCAGCCTTAAGCATCCTCTTTGAACATAACATCCTCACCTGAACCTTCTTCACCTACACCATAAGGTTTAACTATAAGCCTAATGCTTAGTAAGGAATGCATGCTGACAGATATACATGAGTACACAATTTAAAGAGACATAAGTTCATAAACCATTCATCATTCGTGTTCATCTTTATCTTTTACATAACATGTATTAAGGCAGGAACGAGGGAGGAAGACAGGGGTACATAGTCATTTGCCTATCGCGGCAGACATACATAATCATTTGCCTATCGCGGCAATCATGATACATCACTCGGCCTCCCCAGTGGGAGAATTCGCGAGCCATACATATCATTAACTCGGCCTCCACCAGTGGGAGATTTCGCGAGTCGTACATATCATTAACTCGGCCTCCACCAGTGGGAGATTTCGCGAGTCATACATATCATTAACTCGGCCTCCACCAGTGGGAGAATTCGCGAGTCATACATAACATAGTCTTTCCCCGCTCTGCACTTAATCTTGGTTACATTTGCTTTTCATATTCTCAACTTAATCATAACAGGGACACAGTGCATAGACATAAAGTTCATAGAGAGAAGTCATATCATGAGGACAAGTAAAACATCCTGTAACTTTACATTTACTTACACAACTTCTTCATATCATGGAAATAACAAATCATAGTCAATAAGCTAACATCTCAGTGATTTCCTAATACCCTTGCGGTGTAGGGCCCTAGTGGCCGGAAATCTTAACACATTCACTTACCTGGATTCCTTAGCAATCCGAGCTTCTTTCCTTTAAACTTCTTCACCTAAAACATGTACATTACAGTAGTTAAAACAAAGTCCTAATAGTCCTAATCATAAACCATCCTAGGATCTAATAGCTAAAGTCATTCTGATTCCTCTGTTTGACACACTGCAGTCTGAAATCCGAAACTAGGTGGACAGGTTTTACCATTGGTTAAATCCGAGTTGGTTACTTAAAATGTTCAGAATCGATTCGGGATGACATTTCTACTCTCAGATTTTAAAAAGTCTTAAACTACTCGGCCACTGCTAAAAAAAAATCCGAACTCAGTGCCGAGCTGAAAACAGAGCTCTATTTACTAATGAATGACTACATTGTCCATTTCATACGGGTACGAAGTTATCTTAGGGATTGATTGACTATTCAGACACTACGCCACAATTACTTGTAGGTCTGGACTAATGAAATTCTGACCCCCAAATGGAGATCGGTATTCCTTCCAAGCTATTCCAAAAGAAAGCAAGATGCCGGTTATATCAACGATGGGGACCAACAGTTGTTGAAAAATGGATGTATGGGTTTTCTAGCAAGTGTAATAGATGTATGAGGGGAGGACGAGCTGATATTCCTATGGTTCGAGAGTTTCCTAAGGTATTCTTGGACGATCTGCCTGGGTTACCACCTGATAGGGAAATTGAGTTTGTGATCGATACTTACCCTGAAGCCCCACCAGTGTCTAAGAATCCCTACCGTATGGCACCCGTTGAACTGAAAGAACTAAAAACTCAATTATAGGAATTAGTAGATAAGGGTTTCGTATGCCCTAGTTGTTCTCCCTGGGATGCGCCTGTTCTATTTGTTAAAAAGAAGACGAGTCTCTCATAATGTGCATAGATTACAGGGAATTGAACAAACTGAAAATCAAGAATAAATACCCCTTGCCCCGTATTGATGATCTATTTGACAAACTTCAAGGAGCTAAAGTATTTTCGAAGATTGACCTACGCTCAAGCTACTACCAAATAAAAGTCAGAGATGAGGATGTGCCTAAGACAGCGTTCAGAACCTGGTACGGCAATTACAAATTCCTTGTGATGTCGTTTGGACTAAAGAATGCACCCGCAGCTTTCATGGACTTGATGAACCGAGTGTTTCGGGAGTATTTGGACAAGTTTGTGATTGTATTTATAGATGACATTTTGATTTATCCTCGAACTAAGGATGAACACGCAGAACACCTGAAGATTGTTCTTGCAACTCTAAAGCAGCAACAGTTATATGCCAAATTCTCTATATGAAAGTTTTGGCTAGATGGAGTCATTTTTTTGGATCACGTCATCTCTGCAGAAGGCATTTCTGTTGATCCAGTTAAAATACAAGTGGTGAAGGATTGGTCATAACCGAGGAATGCCAGTGAAGTTCATAGTTTCCTAGGGTTGGCGGGCTATTACAGGAAGTTCATCAAGGGATTTTCGTTAATAGCAAAGATTCTAACTTGTTTAACAAAGAGGGACATCAAGTATTCGTGGTCAGAAGCTTGTGAGAAGGTCTTCCAAACACTGAAACTGAAGTTAACGACAGCACCTTTATTTACACTTCCAGTGGAAGAAGGAAAATTCAGTGTTTATTGTGATGCATCTAAGATTGGACTGGGATGTGTGTTGATGTAAGAGGGTAAGGTCGTAGCGTATGCTTCCAGGCAGCTAAAAAGTTATGAGCACAATTACCCCACTCACGATTTGGAGTTAGCTGCTGTGCTGTTTGCACTGAAGATATGGAGGCACTACCTGTACGGACAACAGTGCAAAGTGTTTTCGAACCACAAAAGTCTGAAATATCTCTTTACTCAAAAGGAATTAAACATGAGGCAAAGGCGTTGACTTGAATTCGTTAACGACTATGATTTTGAAATTAAGTATCACCCTGGTAAGGCCAATGCGGTTGCCGACGCATGAAGCAGGATGTCGACGACAATGCAGCCCACGATGTCAGCAATGTCTGTACCTTTGAAGGTGGAAGTTCAAAAGTGTGAATTGGAGATAGTTCCTTGGTTGTCAGCCTTACTTTCGGATTTAACCATCTGGCCAACCATTTTGGACAGAATCAAGGAGGCCCAACAAAAGGTGGCTGGCATTCATTGATACGACATCACATAGGACTGAGTCCTTGTACTTACCGTTAGTGAACTTAATAGTGACTTGTTTGGTTACCTTCACGTCATCCATATCGTCTAACCATTGTAAGTTGTAAGAATTGAGGTGTAAACTGGTTTCTAAACCTAGTTTTTCTACTATGTCTTTGGAAACCACGTTGGCGCAACTTCCTCCATCAATGATCAACGAACACACCCGATCCTTGATTGAGCAGCGACTATGAAAAATGTTCTCTCGCTGACAGTTCTTGTAATACCCGCCAAATTTTAGTGGTTGTAAAATTTAAATAAATTTTTCGCGTAATTTAGAGTGTAAATTTTGGGATCAATTTCCCTAATATTCGGTGAGAATTGAAATTAGAAATCGAATTTTAAAATGTTTTGTTATAAATTAAATAAATAAAATAAAAGAATTAATAAAATAAAAATAAAAAGTTAAAAGATAAGGTTTTTTCAGAAACCTTATCCCTGCTGCCGACAGAAACCAGAAGAGAAAGGGGAGAGAGAGAGAGAGAGAGAGAGAGCCAGCCTACGCGAGGGGGAACCGCCGACGACGGAACGGCCTCCGTTCGTCGCCATTTAGGTGTCAAAACGTTCGTCCCGAAGCGTAGATCAACGTTTGTAATTGGCGTTTTCGAAGGAATCGATTGGAGAGGAGTCGAGAAACGTGTTGGTAGCGATTCTCGGTGAAAAACAGGTTAGAAATTTGATTTTTCGTCGCGGGTACGCCGTCGGGTGGTCGCCGGAGCTTCGTCGCCGTTCGGCAGCCGACAGTCGAGTCAACTCGACCGTGGGCCGAGTCAACTCGGTCTTTAGCCCGAGTTGACTCAGGCCCAAGGCCGAGTTGGGCTCGATTGGGTTTGGCCTAGCCCGATCTGAATTCGGGACAGGCTGGGCCCAAACCCATAGTCTTATGGGCCGGGTGTGACTTGGGCCTATCGGGCCGAGTCTGACCCAGCCCATCAGGCCGGGTCAACCCAGTTGCTGGCCCAACTCTATTAGGCCCGACCCGACTCGGTCCGACCCGACTCGGTCCGACCCGGACCAACCCGAACCGATCTGACCGACCCGAACCGGACCGGTTAGTCAAAGTCAATAGTTGACTTTTTACTGTTGACTTTGACTTTGACCGTTGACTTTGACCTTTGACTTTGACCATTGACCTTTGACTTTGACTTTGACTTTTTGACCAAAAGTCACCCCGAGCCATTTGGGCCCGTTTTCGCCCCGGTTCATAGTTTATATCGTTTCTGGACCGAATTAGATCTTAATGGGTTTCCTCCCTTGTATTGTTTACCAGAGTGGAGGATTTTGCTAGTTTCAAAACGATTGCCGAATATCTATCGACTACCAAGGTTAGGAGGACTCGACTCACAAGTATGAGTTATTATACTTTCCACGTTATACCTAGTCTTGCATGCACGTATAATATTATTTTGATAAGACACTAGTAGTATTGATGTCATCTTTTCACTGACATGATTATTTTGAGTATGTTGGCATGTATACTTTTTGACTGATTTATACTGCCTAGTGGAATTCAGATGCTATGTTTTACTTGCCTTCTCGATGGGCTGGATTTGAGATCTGTCATGAGATTTATCTTGTTTGGCATGCAGCTGGTTTTATACAGGCATTAGATATTGTTCACTCATTGGTTTTCTGCTGTGTCATTTGGAGGTTGATACGGGAGGTAACCTTCTGGCACCCTTAGTTGGGCCCATATGCTAAGAGTATCAGGGGGTTTTGCCCAGTTGTTGTGATACTCCCCACTTTTGTTTGGAAAGGGTACACCCCCTCCAAATAGGTGAAGGGTACACCCTCTGCTAATAGGTGAAGGGTACACCCCCTGCTAATAGGTGAAGGGTACACCCCTGTAAATAGGTGAAGGGTACACCCCCTGCTAATAGGTGAAGGGTACACCCCCTGCAAATACGTGAAGGGTACACCCCCTGCAAATAGGTGAAGGGTACACCCCCTGCTAATAGGTGAAGGGTACACCCCCTGCTAATAGGTGAAGGGTACACCCCCTGCAAATAGGTGAAGGGTACACCCCCTGCAAATAGGTGAAGGGTACACCCCCTGCAAATAGGTGAAGGGTACACCCCCTGCTAATAGGTGAAGGATACACCCCCTGCTAATAGGTGGAGGGTCGTCCCTCCTGGTGTGCCCTAGCGCGTGTCCCGGTGGCCCAGGGCTAAGTGGTTTATCCCTCCTGGTTGATTCGGATTGATAAGTCCACCGTGTGGTTCCCTTGAGCCCAGGGTTGAGTGGTTCGTCCCTCCTGGTGTGCCCTAGCGCGTGTCCCGGTGGCCCAGGGCTAAGTGGTTTATCCCTCCTGGTTGATTCGGATTGATAAGTCCACCGTGTGGTTCCTTGAGCCCAGGGTTGAGTGGTTCGTCCCTCCTGGTGTGCCCTAGCGCGTGTCCCGGTGGCCCAGGGCTAAGTGGTTTATCCCTCCTGGTTGATTCGGATTGATAAGTCCACCGTGTGGTCCCCTTGGGCCCAAGGTTGAGTGGTTCGTCCCTCCTGGTGTGCCCTGAGGGCTAAGTGGTTTATCCCTCCTGGTTGATTCGGATTGATAAGTCCACCGTGTGGTTCCCTTGGGCCCAGGGTTGAGTGGTTCGCCCCTCTTGGTGTGCCCTAGCGCGTGTCCCGGTGGCCCAGGGCTAAATGGTTTATCCCTCCTGGTTGATTCGGATTGATAAGTCCACCGTGTTGTTCCCTTGAGCCCAGGGTTGAGTGGTTCGTCCCTCCTGGTGTGCCCTAGCGCGTGTCCCGGTGGCCCAGGGCTAAGTGGTTTATCCCTCCTGGTTGATTCGGATTGATAAGTCCACCGTGAGGTTCCCTTGGGCCCAGGGTTGAGTGATTCGTCCCTCCTGGTGTGCCCTAGCGCGTGTCCTGGTGGCCCAGGGCTAAGTGGTTTATCCCTCCTGGTTGATTCGGTTTGGTAAGTCCACTGTGCGGTGCCCGTGATCGTCAGGGGGAGTGGTTATGGGATTTTCTCTTAGTTGGTGTTTCTTGTCTTCCCCTTTCGAGACCCTGTCTAGTGTTATTTCTGCCCTTTTAGGGGTATTGCTTTGATAATCCAAGCGTGACTTCTTTTGTTCGTCTATGCGCCTCATTATGTAGGATAGTGGTAGGTATAACATCCTATACTGAGTTTGTCACTCACTCTATCAACTTTCATTTTTCAGGAGAAGGTGAGCTTTATTCGTGCCGGATTTTTTTTGAGTCTCTCCATTTATTTTCTGCCACTTT
This sequence comes from Begonia masoniana, assembly GCA_022432975.1. Lineage (NCBI taxonomy): Eukaryota > Viridiplantae > Streptophyta > Magnoliopsida > Cucurbitales > Begoniaceae > Begonia > Begonia masoniana. Next base: position 38,012,598 of record CM039503.1, on the reverse strand, counting down.
GTATTATCTAAGACATTCGAGATTGTACCTGGCTTTGGCATGTAAATATTTTTTTCATTTATCTTGTATTTCTACGATTGTTTGTACTCTCTTATGTTTGTTGCTTCGAGGAGGTCCTGGATTAGTGCTAAATTTCCGCATTTAGCCTTAGGTTAGGCGGTGGACCTCTCCGAGGTCGATCGCTTAACCTGGCGTTTCTGTTAGGCCTCTCGGGTTGTGACAGTTCTCTTCCGTGGTCTTTGATACGAAGACTCGTCATATGACCATTAGTAAAGGTCCTTCTTGTGCATAAAAAACTTCGTCATCCGACTCACCCTCGACAGCCTCCTGTACTTGTTCGTCCTCGCTTTATACTTCTCCCTTTCCCTCTCTGATTACAATAACACTTTGGTTTGGGCATTGAGCTGCCATATGTCCTACACCAAGACACTTGAAGCATTTAATTTCCCGTGTTTTTGGTTTGTTTGCATCTGGTTTACTATCTGCTTCCTTAGCAGGTCAAGTTCGAGTAAAAGGCTTCTTGCCTTCTGCCTTAGTGGTCGCCTTGTTGGTGTCCTGGGATTAAATTTCTTTGGGTAGGTTGACTTCCTCTTCCTCTTTATCTACCTCTCAACCTTCAAGGTTAATTGTACCACCACATCTATTGATTCTAGAGGTTGTAGCTCGACCACGTCACTGATATCTCTGTTTAAGCCTTTGATGAATCTGACGATTACCTGCTCTTTAGGTTCTTCCAGTCCTCCTTGGATTTTGAGCGTCTCAAACTTCGTGAGATACTCCTCCACAGATTACCCATTTGTCTTAAGTTCTGCATTTGTAGAAATAACTCTAGCTTGTAGTGACTTGGCACAGACCTCTTTCTCATGAGAGCCTTCATGACTCTCCATGAGGTGACATGATCATCCCCATCCTTTCTCTTTTGGGCCTTAAGGTTCTCCCACCATAGTGAGGCATATCCTGTTAACTCGACCGCCACTAATTGTATTTTAACTTTCTCAGAGTAGTCGTAGTAGTCGAACACCTTTTTGACCTTGTCCAACCAATCTAAAATGGTATCTCCATTGCTAGCTCTGTTGAATGAAGGAATGGACAGTTTTACATTCCTTAAGTCCTCATTGTCTCTACGTCAGTTAGGGATAAATTCTTCCTTCTCTTTGGACCATTCATCATCAAGATGTCCACGGTTTTGAAACCTTCTTCTCAGAGATTCTCCTCATTTGCATGAGTTCTTGGAATTTCGGTTCGGTTATCCTTCTATTCATGGGTTCTCAGAATTCTTTTTCACGTTCAACCATCATTCCCAAGAGATGGTTCATTTTTTGGTTAAGGTCATCGAGTTGACCTTGGAAAGTTGACTCACCCACTTGAGGGTTTTGAGTCTCGGTTTGGCGCATTTCCTCGTCCTGGTTTTAGTCATAACTTAGATTATAGTTAATTCCACTTCTAGTTGTTATTTTATTGGATCTACTTAATCCTAAAATTTTAGGAGGTGTTATCAATATCTTGTTAGAAATATGATTAACACAAACTAAAATAGCATTAGGTTAAATCACTCTTTTCGGCCAAACACTAAAATCATTTAGTAATAAGTTTAGCAATCCAAAGTTATATAAAATAAGTAAACAAAATCGCTTAAAACATACAATGAAATGTTAATTATATTTGTTGAAAGCGTTATTAATGCAAATTCAACAACTTTGGGTTAATCACAAAACTTAAAAAGCTTTAGGTTAAAACAACTTCCTCAGCTCAACAATAAGATCCGATTAGCAACAATTTGAACAATCCAAAATGATATGAAATAAACAAGCAAAATGACTAAAATTCACACAACTGAAGCACTCTGTGCTCTGATACTAGATGACATAGTTTGGCTCTGCAAAATTGAGGTTAATGCAAAGACAAACACAAGGGATGGTGCTCTTGGCTCAATCCGAAGAGCACCCCAAAACAGTATGCACGAATATTCAAATGAGCTTCAAATACTATGAAATTTTATACCTAATGAGTAAAGAACAAAACCCTAAAATTTGAAGTTAAAATAAGCTAAAACAAAAGTGATATGCGCAAAGTCCCGTGAATGGTTCGATAGGCAACTTATGGCACCTTCGATTAATGCAATCTTCCAAGAAAGATTACAACAGCGTAAGGGCTTGGTTTCCCACCTTTCTTCTGCTTTCCAGCCCTTAGAAGGAGTGGAGAGAAAGGTGTCAATAAGGACCTCCAAGTAACCATGGACTTGGAAGGCAATGAAGGCTAACTCCACTAGGATGTCACTCACCGAGGCCTACCTTGGAGAGCCGATTACTCCTTTAGTTTGAGAGGAAAATTATCCACTTTCTATTCATCAAAAATTGAATACAATGTATGAAAAAGAAGCTTAATATGTCCTAAGGTGGCAAGGGAAAGTAATCACAAGGACCGTCAAAATCCGTGAGAAGTGTTCTCAGTTGTGCACGCGCACGGTCCTTTTTTATTCAACTGCTAGGATTAGTTCCTTGTAAGGAAAGTGTGTCTCTGCATGGAAGTTGATCTTGATTTCATGTGGGGTAAGGATGAGCTGGCGTAATTCAAAATGGTTGAGTTGGTGAGAATTCAAAATGAAAGGATACTTTAGAGTATCAAACTCGGCTTCATTGCTCAGCCTGTGGGCGTGCATCCTCGGCCCATGTTGTTGTAGGCCACATCCTTGTGCGTTGGGCTACCTCCACGTCCGTGATTCAGATGGTGATCATTTGTTTGCACCATCTCTTGATTAGGCCCATGTTGTTGAGTGCATAATCGGTTCTAGGGTGACCCGTTATGTCGTCTTCTAGCGCGCCCATCATGCTCCTTGTGTGCACCAAACCTTAGCCACTGTGCTAACCTAGACGACTACCATGCATGCATGCTAAAAATTACAATAAGGCCAATGTTTGTCAAAGCCAAAACAAAATACAAAGTTTGCTTGGTTACATAAAATTGTCTTTGGGGAGACAAATTCCCTCTTGAACTTGTGATGATCCAGCAAGCGACTCCCATGATGGAACATGCGTCGGCTTGTCCATGTCTAGAGAATTTGGCTCCCACTCCAAGCATTCAAAGATGCCCTCACCTGTAAAATTAGCAAACTTGTTAGTTAAAAGGATAGTTGGTGATTGTGCCTTGGTTTGGGATCGAGTTATCGGCCTATGAGGCATATCATTGGGTTGAAAAAAACTACTCATCCAAACTTCTACAAGCTAAGGTGGTTGAATGATCGGGATGATATCAAGGTGACCAAGCAAGTTTGCATTGAGTTTTCCGTTGGAGGCTAAAAAGATAAAGTGTTTTGTGATGTGATACCTATGAGTGCTAGCCACCTATTATTGGAGAGACTGTGGCAATTTAATAGAAGAGTCTTACATGATGGTTACTACAATTGTTACTCCTTGAAGTTTGGGGAAAGATTGATCAAACTAGCTTCACTCAAACTGGAGCAAGTAGCTAAAGATGAAGAGACAACAAAGAAAGGAGAAGATAAAACTAATCTTTTCGTGTCCAAGAAAGAATTTAAAAGGACTCTCTTAGAAGGGGGACCCCTCATTCTCCTATTGTTTCAGGAGAGGATGGAAGATTTAGGAGAGCTTCCCTTGGAAGTTAAAGCTCTCTTGAAGCAATTTGAAGATGTATTTCCAGAAGAACTTCCACATGGCCTACCACCCCTTCGAGGTATTGAACACTAAATTGATTTGCAACCGAGGTTTATGCTTCCAAACTGCCCCACTTATAGAATGAATCCGGAGGAGACTAAGGAGTTGCAAAGTCAAGTTAAAAGAATTGTTAGAGAAGAGTTATATCCAGGAATCAATGAGCCCATGTGTCGCGCCTACCCTTTTAGTGCCAAAGAACGATAGCTCGATGAGAATGTGTGTAGATAGTCGAGTCATCAATCAAATTACTATCAAGTATCGATTCCCTATTCCGAGGCTTGAGGACATGCTAGATGAGTTTAATGGAGCTTCATATTTTTCCAAGATGGACTTGAAGAGTGGTTACCATCAAATTCGAATGAAGAAGGGGGATGAGTGGAAAACGGCTTTCAAAACCAAGTATTGGCTTTTCGAGTGGATGGTGATGCCTTTTGGACTCTCCAATGCGCCTAGCACTTTTATGAGGCACTTTGTCCTCAAGGAGTTTTTGGGCAAGTTTATTGTGGTCTAATTCGACGATATCTTGGTTTATAGTTCAACCTTTGTTTCACACTTGGAACTCCTCGATACTCTCTTTGAATCCCTTAGAGGTGGCAAGTTTTTTGGTAACCTCAAGAAGTATACTTTCGCTCAAGAAAGAGTATATTTTCTCACGTTTATTATCTCAAGAGATGGCATGCGGGTTGACGAGTTAAAGATTGAAGCCATCAAAGGTTGGCCAATTCCAAACGGTGTCTCGGAGATAAGAAGCTTCCATGGATTGACATCTTTCTATAGGAAGTTCATCAAAGACTTTAGTTCCATCATGGCTCCCATCATGGATTGTACTAAAAAAGGAAAGGAGTTTCAATGGACTCAAGCTCAAGCTTGTCAACAGAGCTTTGAGTTGATAAAGGAGAAATTAAGTCACGGCCCCTTTTTTACACTTCCCAATTTCAACAAGGTTTTTGAGATTGATTGTGACACGTGATCGGAGCCCTACTCATGCAAGAGGGTAGACCAATTGCTTATTTTAGTGAGAAGCTAAAGGGTGCCACCCTTAGCTATTCGACGTATGATAAGGAGTTATTTGTCGTTATACGAGCTCTAGAAGTGTGGCAACATTATCTCCTTTCCAAGGAGTTCATTATACACACCGATCATCAAGCACTCAAGCATATAAAGAGGCAAGGCAAGTTGAACAAAAAGCATGCCAAATGGGTAGAATTCCTTGAACGGTATCCTTACGTCATTAAGTACAAGAAAGGAGAAACTAATGTGGTGGCCGACGCCTTATCTAGATGTTGTGTCCTCTTAACCGAGCTAAGCACCAAGTTCTTTTGATATGAATGGACCAAAGACCATTACACTAATGACAATGACTTCGATTCTTGGTATGAGAAGTGTCAAGACAAGGCCGAAGGTGGTTACCACGTGATGGATGGTTACCTCTTCAAGAAAGGTAAATTGTGTGTTCTGAGTGGAAGTATTCGGGAGTCTCCCATCAAGGAGGCTCATAGTGGTGGGTTGTCTAGCCACTTTGGGGAGAAGAAAATGTTGGACATGGTCAAAGAGCATTTTTATTGGCCTTATCTACTAAGAGATGTGCTTCGGGTGTTAGAGAGGTGTGCTATTTGCAAAAATGCCAAGAGTCAAACTCTCCCTCAAGGGCTCTATTTGTCATTACCTATGCCCAGTCACCCTTGGGTGGAACCTAGTATAGATTTCATTTTAGGGTTACCTCGCACATCCCGGGCTAAGGATTCAATTACGGTGATCGTGGATCGATTCTCCAAAATTGCACACTTTGTAGCTTGTGCCAAAACAGATGACGCCTCCCAAGTGGCCGAATTGTTCTTCAAAGAAGTGGTACTGTAATGACCCTTAATTTACTCGAAATATTAAGCCTATAAATGTCAAAAAAAATTTGAACATTTCATCTAATCCATTTCATTCATTTAATCTACTCATTTAAAATCAATTAACTCATTCAGCCGAAGTCTATCTAATTTTGGAAACCCCGGTAAAATTTAAACTTAGGCGTCAATGCTAAAACAATAAAGACAGGTAGAGAATTAAGTTTTTCCTCTAGGGTTTCATCGAAGGAATATTATGGGTTGACAACTCTTTCTATCGGGTTTCATTGAAGGAATAGTATTTTTCCTCTTGGGTTTCTTCAATTTAAACAATAGGGGTAGCTAATTCTCTCTATCGGGTTTGGACGAATGGTACAGTAGCGATCGCTGTGACTTCTTTAAAGAAATCGATCGACGACTATAAAGCAGACGGGAATGAATTTCCTCTCGGGTTTCATCCCATTCGTCCACAAAACTTATTCTTCCATGGGACTTATTCGTCCACGGGACTTTGGAATTCATTCCTTCTAATCGGTCGATGTCCATACTAGAAAACTTAATATTTGGTCGACGTGGTCTCTGTATAGTTCGATCGACATGGCCTTTGTAATGATATCGGTCGATGTTTTCGACCGTACACTTCGCTATAAATGGTCGATGACTTCGACCAAAACCCTCACTATAACTGGTCGATGACTTCAACCGAAACCTTCACTATAAATGGACGATGACTTCGACCGAAACCCTCACTATAACTGGTCAATGACTTCGACCAAAACCTTCACTATAAATGGACGATGACTTCGACCGAAACCTTTACTATAACTGGTCGATGACTTCGACCTTTACCAAAAGAACTTAACGGACTTAACAGGCTCTAAACTCTCTGTATGTCGACCCCGATTAAATTCGGTCGATGTTTCCCCTTGCAAGAAAACTTTTCTGAACTTTATCGTCCACAGACTTTCGACGATAACTTTCTTACAGAAACACTAAACCGAAACTTATAAGAATCCTTACCGCTTTAGACAACTACTTTGGACGACATCCATAATTTTAACTACCACCAAAAACTTATAGAATCTCGACTCTAAACCATGCATTACCCGATCGATCGCCCCTTCCTGGCGATCGATCGGCTAGCTCTCTGGATTTTGTCCAGAGAGCTGCCTTCATATTTCTTCCCCTGTACCTACACACCATTCACCCAGATTTCCAGAGAATATCAAAACAACACTTCATCTCTATACATTCAATTTCCATAAAAATCAAAATAAAAGGCTTAGCAAAACATTTTATAAATTGAGTTTGCCAAAACATCAATTTATCTACTATTTAGATACCAAACATCCTAAAACGTCTCAACTATACAATTCTCCTATCTAGTCAACCATCAGCCCAAAATAATTTGAAAACCTTCAAAACACTTACTTACATCCCCACGGGTCAAAATACGCACCGACTACCCAACGCACTCCTACAGGCATTCTTCTTCAACCAGATCAAGCTTCAGGTGAAAAAATCTCATCCTCACCTGTATCAAAATCACCTACACCATAAAAGACAACTATAAGCTAAAGGCGCAGTAAGCTTTGTAATTGCAAATGCATGCTGTGCATATGCGGTTCATAAATCATGCAGACATTTTCATCGTTTCATTACAGAACAGAACAAAATGTCACCGAGGTCTAACTCTCACCAGATGGAGAGGGCACGTCTGGAGGTTAGACAGCCCTTTCCATCTACCGAGGAGAAAACATGCTTCAGTCAGTAAACAGCCATGTCTAGACCCCACCTTGTCGTGACCAGATTACGTACATTCGTTTCTTTAATTCATTTCTTTTTTTAAACGCGTGTAGAAATCCATTTTCATGCTATTTTGAAAGAGCGTGATGCATGTACAGAAGAGACATAATGTAAACATAAAGCATGAGTACCATCAAAACATAGCAAACATAACCTATAAAAAAACTCTAATCCTAAACTACCCAACCAAAGCATAAAAATATACATAACTCCAAAATCCTCAATGACGAACTCGACTTATGGCATAGGCCTATCGGCCATAGTAAGTCACGAAGACTTACCTCGCGTCCTTGCAAATTCAAGCTCCGTCCACGAGCGTTGTTCACCTATGGCAATTCACAACAATCGTCAATACGTCCATTACAATCACAATATATAAAAACCGCTCAACACTTCTATCGCTCACATCCACCGCTCAACACTTCTATCGCTCACATCCACCGCTCAACACTTCTATCGCTCACATCCACCGCTCAACACTTCTATCGCTCACATCCACCGCTCAACACTTCTATCGCTCACATCCACCGCTCAACACTTCTATCGCTCACATCCACCGCTCAACACTTCTATCGCTCACATCCACCGCTCAACACTTCTATCGCTCACATCCACCGCTCAACAGTAACTTAACACCTCTACCGATTGACTTTGACCAAGCAACATCCACCGCTCAACACTTCTATCGCTCACATCCACCGCTCAACACTTCTATCGCTCACATCCACCGCTCAACACTTCTATCGCTCACATCCACCGCTCAACACTTCTATCGCTCACATCCACCGCTCAACACTTCTATCGCTCACATCCACCGCTCAACACTTCTATCGCTCACATCCACCGCTCAACACTTCTATCGCTCACATCCACCGCTCAACATTCCCATTTATTATAGGGGCTCTATTAAAACTTCTTGTTTACAAAACGGGCATAAATTTATCTATTTACGAAAATGCCCATAGTATGTAACGACCCTTAAAACTATTCCTAATTTTTTCGTTTTTTTTTTATAACTTTCTAGTAAACCCTTTCGTTAAATTGATAAGTCAAAGTATAAATTGGTGAAACAGATTTAAAAATCATGAATAAAACCATTAAAACAGAAGAGGAATCGGCCCAGCAGAACAGAGGGCAAAAAGTACCAAGCCCAAAAATTTTCCTGTTCACAAATCTACCGCTCAACAGTAACCTACACGTCTAACCGATTGAGTTGGACCCACAAGCAACATCCACACGCTGGCGCTCACATCCACCGCTCAACACTTCTATCGCTCACATCCACCGCTCAACACTTCTATCGCTCACATCCACCGCTCAACACTTCTATCGCTCACATCCACCGCTCAACAGTAACTTAACACGTCTACCGATTGAGTTTGACCAAGCAACATCCACCGCTGATCACATCCACCGCTCAACACTTCTATCGCTCACATCCACCGCTCAAGAGTAACTTAACACCTCTACCGATCGACTTTGACCAAGCAACATCCACCGCTCAACACTTCTATCGCTCACATCCACCGCTCAACACTTCTATCGCTCACATCCACCGCTCAACACTTCTATCGCTCACATCCACCGCTCAACAGTAACTTAACACCTCTACCGATTGACTTTGACCAAGCAACATCCACCGCTGATCACATCCACCGCTCAACACTTCTATCGCTCACATCCACCGCTCAACACTTCTATCGCTCACATCCACCGCTCAACAGTAACTTAACACCTCTACCGATTGACTTTGACCAAGCAACATCCACCGCTGATCACATCCACCGCTCAACACTTCTATCGCTCACATCCACCGCTCAACAGTAACTTAACACCTCTACCGATTGACTTTGACCAAGCAACATCCACCGCTCAACACTTCTATCGCTCACATCCACCGCTCAACACTTCTATCGCTCACATCCACCGCTCAACACTTCTATCGCTCACATCCACCGCTCAACACTTCTATCGCTCACATCCACCGCTCAACACTTCTATCGCTCACATCCACCGCTCAACACTTCTATCGCTCACATCCACCGCTCAACACTTCTATCGCTCACATCCACCGCTCAACAGTAACTTAACACCTCTACCGATTGACTTTGACCAAGCAACATCCACCGCTGATCACATCCACCGCTCAACACTTCTATCGCTCACATCCACCGCTCAACAGTAACTTAACACCTCTACCGATTGACTTTGACCAAGCAACATCCACCGCTGATCACATCCACCGCTCAACACTTCTATCGCTCACATCCACCGCTCAACACTTCTATCGCTCACATCCACCGCTCAACAGTAACTTAACACCTCTACCGATTGACTTTGACCAAGCAACATCCACCGCTGATCACATCCACCGCTCAACACTTCTATCGCTCACATCCACCGCTCAACACTTCTATCGCTCACATCCACCGCTCAACAGTAACTTAACACCTCTACCGATCGACTTTGACCAAGCAACATCCACCGCTGATCACATTCACCGCTCAACACTTCTATTGCTCACATCCACCGCTCAACAGTAACTTAACACCTCTACCGATTGACTTTGACCAAGCAACATCCACCGCTCAACACTTCTATCGCTCACATCCACCGCTCAACACTTCTATCGCTCACATCCACCGCTCAACACTTCTATCGCTCACATCCACCGCTCAACACTTCTATCGCTCACATCCACCGCTCAACACTTCTATCGCTCACATCCACCGCTCAACACTTCAGCATCCACCGATCCATAACACTCAACAGTAACTGAACACATCTGCCAGTTGACTTTGACCAAATACTTAATCGAAACCCATACAATTTCCCCCTGTACTTACACACCATTCACTCAGAACTTCCAAGAACATTAAAAACAACATTCTCCATTTCCAGAAACATCAAAATGAACATTATATACATATATGTTCACGAACTATCCATAAAACACCTCCAAACATCAATATTAACTATCTAGAAACCAAGCATCCTGAAATGTTTCTAACTATAAAAATATTATCTAATCCACCATCGGTCCTAAAGTAACCCGAACACCCTCAAAACTCTTACTTATATCCCCACAGGTCAAAATGCGCACTGACTGCTCAGCACACTCCCACAGGCCATCTTTCTTCAACTGGTCATTCCACTGGTAGAGGGATCTCGTCCCTCACCTTTATAAAGATCACCTACACTGATGGGGATCCGAGTGCCCTTCGAGACACTTTGATTCTCATCTGCGGAAGCTTACGAGCAGAGAAAGGAATGCACACAAAAATGAAACAAAACAGAGAAGAAATTGAAAATGAGCAGAAACTGAACGTGGAGGTGGGTGAGAGGATTTACGAGTTGGGTTTGTGAGAAACAACCTGTAAATACCTCTGAGGAACTTCGTTGAAGGAAAGGGAATCCCAGCCGATCCGTGAGCGATCGATTGCCAGCGGAAATGCTCCTCGCCAGCCGAAGAAGCGATTCAGCGAAGGAAGAAAATTACCCTGTTCTTTCGGTGCTTCTTCCACAGAAGATGCCGAAGGTGGAGATGGAATGAGGCCCGCAGCTGACCCAGGGCACTCGACGCTCGGGTGAAGAATTCGTAGTTGGCGACGATTCACAGCGTAGGGGCGAATGGTTTTTACCCAACTTCCTCTGCTTTCCATCTCCTTCTGAGATTGGAGGGAAGATTGGGGATGAGAGCTCAACCAAGCAACCGGAACTTGGAAGAGCAATGGAGGTGCGACTCCTCGGTGAATCATCACCGAACTCACGATGCTACGCACCAACGAAGGTACTCCTTCAAGAAGAAACAATCTTCTGGTTTTCCAAATATTTCATTCAATAACTAAAGTTTTACAGAGGTGGAAGGAAAGCTTAAATACAAGAGGAAGAATCAGGGAAGAAGAAGAGAGGTGCTCTGAAAAATCATCGGGCAACGGCTACATTTCTAGCCGTTGAAGCTTCTGCATAAAGCCTCTTGGTCCGGTTCACTGGCAGCAAGCTTGTAAGGCCGGTTCAGCGTGATTCTCCTTTGGGTTTGGCCGGTTCAGCCTTGGTTCTCCTTTGGTTTGACCGGTTTAGCTTGGTTCCTCTTGGTTGGACCTTTGGTTCACCTTCCTTTTGAAGACTATTACAAAAAAATACATTCTAAAAGGCTAAAGTTTGCCAATTAACGAGTTTTAAACAAAACTAAAGTTTCCTAAAAATATATAAATTAAATACAAGACTTGTTTACATAATTTGAATTAAAGGAAAACAAATTCCTTCTTCATTAATTCTTTCTAAGCCTTGAAAATCCACTTACCTACAAAATTCCACAAGTCCATTAGATAAAATAACTAAATAAATACGTACCTTGGCTTGTGCACGATGGATCGGGATCGTGGGCATATCATCCCCTCCCGGTTCTTGAGGATTTGACCTCAAATCTAACGGTTGAATATCATGGAGGATGTCACAACACTTAGGATAAAATTTCTACTAAAAATATTTAAGCACAAGCCACAGTAGGCACAAAAACATGATTATCCTAAAGTTGAAAAACCATTTTACCATCCACAATGTCCTCAAATAAATTTCAAATTTGAATTGTTCAGTCATAACAATTTGTAAGGAAGAATACAAGATAAAATTTTCACAACAAGTGCATTTTGAACAAATTCATTCCATGCTAACAATTCAATAATAATCACAAAAATGTATCAATCTTTTAATTCAATGCTTAAGATCTAAGGATAATCATAATCCATGTCAACTAGGCAAAACAATTATAAGTTCAAGAGAATTTATCCATAAAATTTTCAAACCTATCCTTAATTCAATATTCAAAAATTAGATGCCAACTATCATTCAAACAAGTAAATCCGTAACCAATAATTTTCGGAAATGAGCATCTTCAATTTAATGCTTCTACAAATAAATCATAACGGATTTTCAGAATTAATTCAAGCTGCTCGGGTTTAACAAAAACAGAATGTTAAGCAATTTGAACATTTAAAACAGCCAGAAAGAATGCAAAATTGATGATGTTAAACTTCCATGTTCATTTCTTAACATATTCATGGACGCGCTGGAAGAAAACATTCAAAGAAAAGGCACAAATAGCAGCAGTTTTCTTTTCTGGTATAGAACAGCAAATACAAACACAAATGAAAAGCTATTCTCGGTTTTGCATAAACAGAATGTTAAACAATGTAAGCCAGCAAAAACAGCAAGTTAACCACAATATTTTAAAGCTAAACTCTCATGCTTAAGATGTTAACATGCTAGATACTGTGTTGGAACAGAGGTTGATCAGCAGAACAACAACTATCAGCAGAAAACGGGAGGAAATAAGACAGCAAGTACCACACATAGCAGCAAAATGTTTATCTGAATGAGAAAATAAATTGCAGCTGCGAAAATGGTGGTATTTGAAAGCTAAAACTTCATGCTCAAATCTTTAACAGAGAATAGAACATACTGGAAGTAGTTTTAAACAAAAACTTTCGAAATATATAACAGAAGACAGCAGATTTATCATACAAATCCTTGGGTTAAGCTAATTGTTCATTAATCAGATTTGGTTGCACTTTTGGTTCAATTTTCAGCACTTTAAGAGCAAACTTTTCATGTTAATCAAATGTTTTGTGTCATATACTTTCATAAGAATATTGTAATATCCGGCTCGTACGGATTTTTAAGAATACTATTATTATATTATTGGATGGCATTTTTGTAAATACGTCAAATCAAGTCCATTTTTCAAAAAGAAAGCGTCGTTATGATCCTAACGAATAATTGGAATTTTAAAGAAATTTTGAGAATTTTCAGATTTTAGACGGTATATTCTGAGTAAATACGCTTCTCGTAATGTAAAGGACGTTTTAGTAAAAATAGTAAATGAAGTCCGAATCGCAAACAGACAGTTTTAATAAATCCCTGGCAATGAATAGGAGTTATTGGCAAAATATGGAACTTTCGAGAATCCGAATTGTTAGCTGATTAACGAGACGAAGGATGAAACAAGAGCTAAGGGCATTTTGGTAATCTGCCAACCCAATTTCATAAAATCACAAGTCTTCCTTCTCTCCCTCACTTTCTCCCTTCTTCTCTGTTTCACGAAAACGACAGAGAACCCTTCCTTCACGAAAAGCTCTCGGCCGACGGCGATTTCTCGACGATCCGACCTCCGTTCCTCCTCCGTTCTTCGTGATTTCTTCCCCAATCGCAATCCTAGGTATGAATCTATGATTCTAGAACTTTAGTTTTCAGTTTTCGGACCGGTTTAGCGTTAGGTTCCGTTTAGGGTTTCGGTAAAAAAAAAACGCGAATTAGGGTTCGTAATTTATAGGTTAGCCGTGATTAAGTATATATTGAACGTATTGGACGTTATTGGACGAAGTTAAATCAATTTGTGAAAAAGTTAAAAATGTTTAGATTTTCGGGTTTTTAGGAAAAACTCGTTAATTGAGGTTGTGGGCTATCGAGCATTAATTGACGTTCTAAATGCTTCGATTAGCTAAGTTAAGAAATTAGGAGAATTCTTTAGTTAAGGTTTGCTAATTTGGACATTAGTAGCTTAAATTGGTTTTAATGACGAATATCGTGTTTTACCTCAGACGTACGATTCCCGTGGACGAAGCTTGAAGTTCAGTACGCTCAAGGTAAGTTCTCGTGACTTACTCTGGCCGATTGGCCTACACCGTACTTCGATTTAGCGTCGAGGATCTTGAAGGATTGATTGTTTTAACTGCTTTGGTTGGGTAGTTAGGTTTAAACGTTTTGTAGGTTATTTCAATTATAGTCTTGATGGTACGCATGCTTGTTTGTTTACTTTTATATTGAACTGTTCATGCATCACGTATTTTAACTTGGCATGAAAACGAATTTCCGCACTGCACGATGTTTTCTGAAAACCATGTGGCCCAGAAATTGGGGGCTCTTGATCTATCGTGCGGGCCGATTAAGGGTCTGGCCGATACCACATCTCATGTACTGTAATTAATGAATGTAATCTGTTATCTGGTCACACGAGGTGGGGCTCAGGCACGGCTGTACGTGTTGTAAGCGTGTACCCCCCTCCTCTAACCGCACGGGGTAGTCCGACCGCAGGATGGGCCCCCTTCGGTTAGGGGGATGAGATCTCGGTGATATACTGTCTGCGACGCTCTGTTATGCATGATTTTTGAACTTCATATGCACTGCACGCATCTGCATTTACGTAGAATTTACTGAGCCTGTTAGCTCATAGGTGTCTGTATGGTGTAGGTGACATTTTAGGTGACATCGAGCCAGGTGAGAACAAGGTTCCTCCTCCCGAAGTCTGATGCAGTTGACGGAGAATGACCAGTGGGAGTGTGCTGAGCAGTCGGCGCGTTTTGACCCGTGGGGATGTCGGTGTAAGTATTTTGTGGGATTTAATGGATGACACGTATGTATAGACGAACACGTTTGGATATGGTTAGATGTTAGGTTTATATTTGATGTTTTAAACGTTTTTAGAAATCTGTTTATAATCGGTGTTTTGATAGTTTTTACTGGAACTGCTTGGAATTTGAAACAGGAGGATTAGACAACTTTTAAACATATCCATGCAGTTTGTTTTTAAGAAGTTTTATTGCGTTTAAAATATTGTGTTGTTCGAGGAATTGTTGCTCTCTGGAATCGGATTCCAGAGAGCAGATCAGATTGCGGTTTTGCTCTCTGGAGTTTCCAGAGAGCACTTGGAAAAAAAATGGCATAAGAGAAGTGATTAAGAGAAAGAGAGATGGCGATCGAAGGCAATGGTGGATCGCTGCACAGAGTGTGCAGCGATCGATCTCTGCAGCTCGCAGAGCTTAATCGCTGCATGCTGCCCAGCATGCAGCGATCAGGCGCTGCATGCTGTGTGATCGCTGCACAGAGTGTGCAGCGATCAGGCGCTGCATGCTGCACAACATGCAGCGATCAGGCGCTGCATGCTACAGCGTCTGGTCGCTGCCCTCTGTTTTCAGGGCTGGACAGTTTTGCCCTCCCGATTGTTTTTAATTAAAATTAGTTTTAATTAAATAGTTTTAATTGTTTTATTAAACAATTTTATGTATGTTTTAAATGGTTTTCCAAACAACACTAACGGCTTCGATTTCGATTTAGTTTCCGCTTAAAGTGTAAAATAAAATGAAAAATTTATACGGGTAAATGGGTACAGTATTAGGGGTGTTACAAATATAATGATCAGATAGGCGCAAGAAAACAAGTACATGATTCACACATTTTTGGACTTAAGCCAAAGCTTCCTCGGTTTGCAAAACAGAACAGCAAACCAGACAATCATAAACAGCACTAATAATCAACATTCTATGATGATTTCAAGCTTTATAGGACACATTAATATGCTGTAAAATATGTAAATTTGAGCTAACAATAGATTAACAATAACCAAATAGATCAAACAAAAAGGAACAGAAAACGCTGCTGGTTTTTTTGTTTTGAACAGACTATTAAAAACAACAAGCAGCTTTAAAAAGAGAAACGATTTGAAAAACCCGATTGATTATTTCATTAATCTTCATTTTCTCAAGTTTTTGATCATCAAAATTGTTAGAAAATGATTAGCATACGTTCTCTAAGAAAACCAGAGCAGATTTGAAGCTTGAAATTTTATTTTAAAAGCTTCTGGTTGGTTCTTTAAAAACCAGAATAATCATTTTAATCCACATAACAGCGAGGTAAGATTCAAGATTCATGACATTAAATCTTTAGGTGTAGATCTTAACATGACAATAAAAGTGCTGGAGAGATAAATAAACTACAAGAATAGATCACAGCAGCATTTAACAAAAAACCTAGAACAAATATGCAGCAATTTTTTTTTTTTTTTTTTTTTTTTTTGAAAAACAGCAAGGTTTAAGACTCCAAAAACAGCCCCTAGACGTGGACATTAAACAGAGACAAAAACACATTAGAAATATCTAAAATAACAGAAAAGTACCACAGTTTGATCCTCTTAACAAGGCAATCAACAACCCCAAAATTACCAATTAAGGAGGTTTCTTACCTTGGGAAATTGACACACAAACTGCATGAAAAAAAGTTAAGACACAAGAGTGAACAAACAATAATAGAAATAATCAATCTAAAATTCAGCAGAATTCAAATTGATCACGTACCAAACGTCCTGAAGAAGCTAGACAGCAAATATCACAGAAACAGACATCAAAAACATTTCAGCATATCAACACAAATTAACGAGAAGTAAAAAGAAAACATGCTGACTCGAAAACCAGAAAACATCAACATTGGAACATGCTTTTATCAAGAATAACACTCTGAATTGTAAACAGATAAGGGTCATGGTTAATTCACGCTTGCTAATCAGAAACATGAGGTTAAGATGACGAAAGTTTTATCCGTTCATTGAAACAGAATTGGAATTCCAAAATAAAGCAGCGAACTCCAAAACAGACAACAATTTCTAAACTAACACGCTTGACACAGACAGAAACATAAACTATCCTAACATGCTACAAATGGATGAAGCATTAGTGATCAAGACACTACAAACAGAAACCAACAGAAACAAAAACAAAACAGCAGCAACTACCCAAACAGCTACAATCCTTTTAAATTTTGGTTTAACAAGATTAACAACAAAGGATGATGCATTCAGATAATTAGACATAACTCTAAACAAAATAGCAAATAGAAGCCAAAAGAAATTGTAATCCAAAACAACATACCTCCATTTTGGTCAAACAATTCAGCATTAATCTTAACCAATCTAGAGTTATAACATGATGGATTTATATACTTAAACATGCTTCTATACATTTAACTTAAAACAAAACACAAATTGAAACACAAATCCTAAAAATGAATGGAAATGTGAAATGCTTGTGGGTGAAACCGGAATGAACATATGACCATAAAAACAGAACAACTAGGACGAAAGACAAACAACATCGAAGAAGAAAAACAGAGGAAATAAATCACAAGACACTCAAGAGCTCCAGGTTTAGCTTTGATACCAAATGATGGGGATCCGAGTGCCCTTCGAGACACTTTGATTCTCATCTGTGGAAGCATACGAGCAGAGAAAGGAATGCACACAAAAATGAAACAAAACAGAGAAGAAATTGAAAATGAGCAGAAACTGAACGTGGAGGTGGGTGAGAAGATTTACGAGTTGGGTTTGTGAGAAACAACCTGTAAATACCTCTGAGGAACTTTGTTAAGGGAAAGGGAATCACAGCCGATCCGTGAGCGATCGATTGCCAGCGGAAATGCTCCTCGCGGCCGAAGAAGCGATTCAGTGAAGGACGAAAATTACCCTGTTCTTTCGGTGCTTCTTCCACAGAAGATGCCGAAGGTGGAGATGGAATGAGGCCCGCAGCTGACCCAGGGCACTCGGCGCTCGAGTGAAGAATTCGTAGTTGGCGACGATTCACAGCGTAGGGGCGAATGGTTTTTACCCAACTTCCTCTGCTTTCCATCTCCTTCTGAGATTGGAGGGAAGATTGGGGATGAGAGCTCAACCAAGCAACCGGAACTTGGAAGAGCAATGGAGGTGCGACTCCTCGGTGAATCATCACCGAACTCACGGTGCTACGCACCAACGAAGGAACTCCTTCAAGAAGAAACAATCTTCTGGTTTTCCAAATATTTCATTCAATAACTAAAGTTTTACAGAGGTGGAAGGATAGCTTAAATACAAGAGGAAGAATCGGGGAAGAAGAAGAGAGGTGCTCTGAAAAAATCATCGGGCAACGGCTACATTTCTAGCCGTTGAAGCTTCTGCATAAAGCCTCTTGGTCCGGTTCACTGGCAGCAAGCTTGTAAGGTCGGTTCAGCGTGATTCTCCTTTGGGTTTGGCCGGTTTAGCCTTGGTTCTCCTTTGGTTTGACCGGTTTAGCTTGGTTCCTCTTGGTTGGACCTTTGGTTCACCTTCCTTTTGAAGACTATTACAAAAAAATACATTCTAAAAGGCTAAAGTTTGCCAATTAACGAGTTTTAAACAAAACTAAAGTTTCCTAAAAATATATAAATTAAATACAAGACTTGTTTACATAATTTGAATTAAAGGAAAACAAATTCCTTCTTCATTAATTCTTTCTAAGCCTTGAAAATCCACTTACCTACAAAATTCCACAAGTCCATTAGATAAAATAAATAAATAAATACGTACCTTGGCTTGTGCTTGATGGATCGGGACCGTGGGCATATCATACACCATACAGACAACTATGAACTAAAGGCTCAGCAACTTTCGTAAATGCAAATGCATGCTGTGCATATAAAGTTCAGAAATCATGTAATATTTTCTTATCATTACGTCGCAGACAGAATATCACCGAGGTCTCAGCCAATTAGATGGAGAGGACACGTCCCGCGTTTGGACAACCATCTCCACCTAACCAGGGGGGGGTACACACTTACATCCGTAGTCAGCCGTGCCTGAGCCTCACCTCGCATGACAAGATAACAGATTACGTAGGTTCTTTTCGTTTAGAGCGATGTGGTATTGTGACAGACCCCTTTTGGCCTAGACAATAGATCAATAGCCCCCTTTCGGGCCACATCTCTTTTCATGAAAACATTGTGCGGAAATTCATTTTCTATGCTTAATTGAAAACCATGATGCATGAACAATTACGTGCTTAAAGTAAACATACATCATACGTAGCATCGAGACAATAAAAGCATATCCTATAAAAGAACTAATCTTAACTACCCAACAAAAGCATTAAAGCAAACAAATCACCAAGATCCTCGACACGACTTCGACGTAAGGTGTAGGCCAATCGGCTATAGTAAGTCACGAGAACTTACCTCAAGTCCTCAGCACACCAAGCACTATCCGTGAGCTTGTTCACCTAAGACAATTTATAACACACAGCATTAGAACCGAGTCTAACCCAATCAGACTCCGTTAATTGCACTCAACTATCCTCCATAATCATAAATGCCTTGTTATCATTCAACAGTCCAATAGCTAACGATTTCTAACTTCCATCGGCAATTTCTAACGAAATCCTATTTGAATAACAACTCTAAAATCGAAGACTAACAATCCAGAACATTAAAACCTTACCTAGGGTCGCGATTTATCAATGAATTGTGAAGAAAATTGATCGGTTGGAGGAGCCGTTGAATTGTGAAGAAGCGTAGGGGTGGAGAGAATTTTTGTGGCTGTGAAAGTGGAAGGAGAGAAAGAGTGAAAGTGAAAGTGGTTTCTCGTAAGGGAGGGAAAAGGAAGGCGTAGCCTTTGCCAAGCTTCTCCCACAAGCTTTGACATTTGTCACACTCTCACTTGGTGCTCCCAACTACCCCCTTTTTACTTCCTAATTTGCCCCTCCATCCCATTTCTTGTTTGGTTGAACTTAGTTTGGTTTCTCCAACTTATCTCGTTATTTGACTAACTATTCGTTTTCTCCAAATTTCCTTATTTCACCATAAATTCTAATTTATTATTTAGGTTCCAATAAAACTTTTCGTTCACAAAACGGACCTAATTTGACATATTTTCAAAAATGCCATAATACTTTGGAATATTAAAATCCTGATAAAACTGGGTGTTACATTCCACCCACCTTATTTAAAATTTTGTCCTCAAAATTTGATTACATAAATAACTCAGGATATTCGGACATCATATCCTGCTGTCGTTCCCACGTAGCCTCTTCCACGTCGTGGTTCCGCCATAAAACTTTAACTAGCGGAATTTATTTGTTTCGCAACACCTTGATGGAAGTCTCCAAAATACGTACCGGCTTCTCCATATAAGTCAAGGTAGGTTGTACCTCGATCTCTCTTGCCTCTAGGACGTGCGATGGATTGCGCAAACACCTTCGAAGCATAGACACGTGAAATACATTGTGGATACCTTCCATTGAAACTGAAAGCTGCAGTCGATACGCCATCTTCCCGATCTTTTTCTAAATAGGGAAGAGTCCCACATAATGAGGGCTTAGCTTGCCCTTTCTTCCAAACCGCATAACTCCTTTGAACGGAGAAATCTTCAAATAAACCTCATCACCTTCTTCAAATTCCAACTCCCTCCGTCTCGTGTCAGCATAGCTCTTCTGTCGACTCTGAGCTATCTCGATACGCTGTTTGATAACGGCAATCTTCTCTGCCCTTTGCTGTAGAATCTCGGGACCAACAATACTAGCTTCGCCAACCTCGTCCCAATATAACGAAGATATACACTTTCGACCATACAATGCCTCATATGGAGCCAGACTGATGGTAGCCTGGAAGCTATTGTTGTAAGAGAAATTGATCAGTGGCAAATACCTGCTCCACGATCCCTGAAATTCCAACACACAAGCTTTGAGCATATCCTCCAGAATCTGATTCGTTCTCCCCGTCTGACCATCAGTCTGAGGATGAAATGCCGTGCTGAAATTTAGCTGAGTTCCCATAGCTTTGTGCAGACTCTTCCAGAATTTTGATGTAAATCTCGGACTTGGTCTGAGACAATTGAAACTTGTACTTCATGCAGTCTAACAATCTCCTGCACATAAAGCTCGGCCAGCTGATCCATAGAAGATGTCATCTTCACAAATAAGAAGTGAGCCGACTTTGTCAATCGGTCCACAATCACCCAAATGCCATCATGCCCTTTTGTCGTCCTCAGGAGCCCCACAATAAAATCCATGGAGATCTGCTCCCATTTCCATTCCAAAATTGGCAGTGGCTGTAATGTTCCGGCCGGCCTTTGTTGTTCCGCCTTAACCTTTTGACAAATCAGACAGGTTTCAACATACTTAGCAACTTCTCTCTTCATGTTCGGCCACCAAAAGTGTTGTTGTAAATCTCGGTACTTCCCGGGTGCACAGAATAAGTTGAAGAATGTGCTTCGGCCAAAATCTTCTTCTTCAATTCTTCATCGTTAGGCACGTACCATCTATCCCTGAACTTCAGAATACCCTCATCTGACAAGTTAAATTCAGACAAGTTTCAAGATGTCATGCTCAATCGAAGCTCTTCACACTTCATATCTTTCTGCTGAGCTTCACGTATCTTATCCAGAATAGTCGGCCTGAGAGAAATGTTGGTGAGCATACTGGACAACTCTGCCACAATCTCCACATCAAACTTCTCAATCTCAGACTGCAACGTAACCGACATTGCTGCAAGCGAAGGCTGACTCGCAGAAGGCATTCGACTCAAAGTATCAGCGACCTTGTTCGCCTTTCCCGGGTGGTACTTAATTTTAAACTCATAGTCTTTGACAAACTCTACCCACCTTCTCTGTCGCATGTTTAGCTCCTTCTGCGTAAACAAATACTTCAAGCTCTTATGGTCTGAATATATCTCGCACTGCTGCCCATATAAATAATGTCTCCAAATCTTCAGTGCGAAAACCACAGCTGCTAACTCCAGGTCATGTGTAGGATAGTTCTTATCATACGGTTTCAATTGCCGAGAAGCATAAGCAATAAATCTACCCTCCTGCATCAATACACAACCAAGTCTAACTCTAGATGCATCACAGTAAATACTGAATTTATTTCCTTCAACAGGTAGCATTAAAACTAGAGCTGTGGTCAACTTCTACTTTAATTTCATAAAACTCCTGTCACAAGCAGCCGACCATATAAACTTCTCATTCTTCCGAGTCAAGCTTGAGAGAGGGACTACAATCTTCGAGAATCCCTCAATGAACTTCCAATAATAGCCAGCCAACCCGAGAGATCCACGCACCTGACGCACGTTTTTAGGCTGTGGCCATTCACTGACCACCTAAATTTTACTCGAATCCACATAAACTCCTTCCGATGATATGATATGGCCAAGAAAACCGACTTTGTCAAACCAGAACTCGCACTTAGAAAACTTTGGATAAAGACGGTGTTGACTCAGAATTCCCAAAACAATCCTCAGATGCTCCTCGTACTCTTCCTTCATTTTAGAATAAATCAAAATGTAATGAAGACAACGACGAACTTGTCCAAATACTCCTTGAAAACACGGTTCATTGAATCCATAAACGCTGCAAGGGCATTAGTAAGTCCAAAAGACATAACAAGGAACTCATAATGCCCATACCTCATTCGAAATGCCGTTTTCTGAATATCTTCTCTCTGGACCTTAAACTGGTAATAACCCGAGCGTAGGTCAATCTTGGAAAACACTCGGGCACCCTACAGTTGATCAAATAAATCATCTATCTGGGGTAGTGGATACTTATTCTTTACTGTAAGCTTATTCAGCTCTCTGTAATCCACGCACATCCTGAGGGTCCCGTCTTTCTTCTTAACGAACAGAACGGGCGCACCCTAGGGAGAAAAACTAGGTCGGATGAAACCCTTTTCCAGCAACTCCTTAAGCTGGATTTTCAACTCTCTCAATTCGGGAGGTGCCAATCTGTATGGATTCTTAGACACTGGCGCCGAGCTCGGATATACATCAATGGTAAATTCGATCTCCCTATCCGACGGTAATCCGGGAAGATCATCAAGGAAGATCTCAGAGAATTCTCTAACTATAGGAAGGTCACTCGCCTTTATTTCACTGAGCAACTGAGTGTCAACTACTGTGGCCAGATAAATCGAGCATTCACCTTTAAACTGTTCGTTGACCTTCATGGAATAGCAAGTAGGCGACCCACTCAACCTATTCATCGCCTGATAAGCAAACTCGGCTTTACCCGGGGGCTGAAAAGTCACTATCCCAGATCGACAATCAATGGTGGCGAAGTGCTGTGAAAGCCAGTCCATCCCTAAGATAAGATCGTACTGCTCTATGCTCATAACTATCAGACAAGCATAAAGGGTAGTATCCCCCACTGAGACGACATTGTCCCTGGAGAATACGATCTGAAAGCATATGCTCTCCCGAAGGTAGCATCACTCTATACTCGAACTCGGCTAACTCGGACTCTAACCCCAATCTAGTCATGCAAGCAGTTGAGATAAAAGAGTGCGTAGCTCCCATGTCTATCAAAGAAAATACAGCTACGCCCATAATCAAAATAGTACCTGCTATCACTGAGGGCTGAGCCTCGTCGTTAATATCACCAGGCTCGATAAAGGCAAAGATCCTGGGCATGACTCTCCTTTGATCTCCGCCTAATTGATCTCGGCCCGGCTTTGGGCAATCTTTGACAAAATGGCCGACTTCTTCACATTTATAACATTTATTAGTGCCCACCCGGCACTCTCCACTGTGTTCCCTCTGACATTTAGGGCACCAAGGTATCTAAGAAGCCCCCTATACTTGCTTGCCTTTCCCTCGATCACCACCTCCCTCTGATGGTCTCTTCACGCCTCTCTGTTGCGGCTGGGGTTGTTGTACTTTAGGTTGCCAACCTCGGCTCTATGACTGAGGACGGATCTCACGGAAGAAGCCCTTAGCTGGCTCCCTCGGCCTAACACAAGTCACCTGGCAGCCTCGAAGTCCAGAGTTCTAGCTGCGATGTCAGAATAGGGCACGTCTTGAATCCCTGACACTATAAATGCATCCAGATTTCTGGGTTCAGGCCCTCCACAAATTGATTCACCTTGTTTCGTTGTCGCTAACAAGACGCGGTGCAAACTGTGACAAAGCCTCAAACTTTCTTATATAATCCGCAACCGAACCTGTTTGCTTCCGCTGCATAAACTCATTCCTCTTCGCCACCCTCATAGTGCGGCTGAAATATTTGTCAAAAAACACGGTCTTAAACCATTCCCAAGTCATAACTGTCACGTCCGTTGTCGCCTTGATTAAATCCCACCAAAATCGGGCATCCAACACCAAATGAAAGGCGACGTAGGCAACCTTGTTCCCGTTCTCTACCTCCGCATATCCTAACATATCCTCCATCGTTCGGATCCACTCTTCGGCTAAAGTGGGGTCCGATGACTGTCCGTTGAATACCGGAGGTTGCAACTTCTGAAATCTTTCCATGCCACGTTGGTTCGGAACAATCACCTCTCGGGCCTCACGCTCCTGGGTCTCACGATCCTCACGGATTACTAAACGTTCGATTTGTTGGGCTTGCTTCTCCATATGCTGGGCCTGACGGTCCAGCAAATCCGTAAGTCGGTTTAGGGCTTCATCCATAGCGTCTCTCGCTCGAACCATTTTATAACACCTATAAAGGTTAAAACAAATAATCCTAAGAAATCAAAATTAAACAAAACCCGGAGGAAGGATGTCCGCGTAGTGGCTGTGCAATCGGGCAGTCTACAGAACCGTTTTTAAAACCCGGAGGCTCTGATACCATAACTGTAACGACCCTTAAAACTATTCCTAATTTTTCTGTATTATCTTTTTTTATAACTTTCTAGTAAACCCTTTCGTTAAATTGATAAGTCCAAGTATAAATTGTTGAAACATATTTAAAAATCAATTAAATAAAACCTTTAAAACAGAAGAGGAATTGGCCCAGCAGAATAGAGGGCAAAAAGGACCCAAGCCCAAAATTTTTCCTGTTCACATCTACCGCTCAACAGTAACCTAACTCCTCTACCGATTGACTTTGACCAAGCAACATCCACTACTGATCACATCCATCGTTCAACACTTCTATCGCTCACATCCATCGCTCAACAGTAACTTAAGACCTCTACCAATTGACTTTGACCAAGCAACATCCACCGCTCAACACTTCTATCGCTCACATCCACTGCTCAATAGTAACCTAACACCTCTACCGATCACTCACAAAACACATCCACCGGTGACTCACAAAACACATCCACCAGTGACGTCAGCCGGATGACTTAATCACCTAGCATCCATCGATCCATAACACTCAACAGTAACCGAACACATCTGTCGGTTGACTTTGACTAAACACTTAACCGAAACCCATATAATTTCCCCCTGTACTTAGACACCATTCACTTAGAACTTCCAAGAACATTAAAAACAACATTCTCCATTTCCAGAAACATCAAAATGAACATTATATAAATATATGTTCACGAACTATCCATAAAACACCTCCAAACATCAATATTAACTATCCAGAAACCAAGTATCCTAAAATGTTTCTAACTATACAAATTTTATCTAATCCACCATCGGTCCTAAAGTAACCCGAACACCCTCAAAACTCTTACTTACATCCCCATGGGTCAAAATACACACCGACTGCTCAGCACACTCCCACGGGCTATCTTTCTTCAACTGGTCAGTCCTCTGGTGGAGGGATCTCGTCCTCACTAGTATAAAGATCACCTACACCATACAGACAACTATGAACTAAAGGCTCAGAAAGTTTCATAAATGCAGATGCATGCTGTGCATATGAAGTTAAGAAATCATGCAACATTTTCTTATCATTACATCGCAAACAGAATATCACCGAGGTCTCAGCTTATTAGATGGAGAGGACACGGCCCGTGATTGCACAACCCTCTCCACCTAACAGAGGGGGGAGGGTACACGCTTACATCCGTATACAGCCGTGCCTGAGCCCCACCTCGCATGACCAGATAACAGATTACGTAGGTTCTTTTCGTTTAGGGTGATGTGGTATTGTGACAGACCCCTTTTGGCCTACACAATAGATCAATAGCCCCCTTTCGGGCCACATCTCTTTTCATGAAAACATTGTGCGGAAATTCATTTTCTATGCTTAATTGAAAACCATGATGCATGAACAATTACGTGCTTAAAGTAAACATACATCATACGTACCATCAAGACAAAAAAAGCATATCCTATAAAAGAACTAATCTTAACTAACCAACCAATGCATTTCAACAAACAAATCACCAAGATCCTCGACACGACTTCGACGTACGGTGTAGGCCAATCGCCATAGTAAGTCACGAGAACTTACCTCAAGTCCTCAGCACACCAAGCACTATCCGTGAGCTTGTTCACCTAAGACAATTTATAACACACGGCATTAGAACCGAGTCTAACCCAATCGGACTCCGTTAATTCCACTCAACTATCCTCCATAATCATAAATGTCTTGTTATCATTCAACATTCCAATAGCTAACGATTTCTAACTTCCATCGACAATTTCTAACGAAACCCTATTTGAATAACAACTCTAAAATTGAAGACTAACAATCCAGAACATTAAAACCTTACCTAGGGTCACGATTTATCAATGAATCGTGAAGGAAATTGATTGGTTGGAGGAGCCGTTGAATTGTGAAGAAGCGTAGGGGTAGAGAGAATCTTCGTGGCTGTGAAAGTGAAAGGAGAGAAAGAGTGAAAGTTAATGTGGTTTCTCGTAAGGGAGGGAAAAGGAAGGCGTTGCCTTTGCCAAGCTTCTCCCACAAGCTTTGACACTTGTCACACTCTCACTTGGTGCTCCCAACTACCCTCTTTTTACTTCCTAATTTGCCCCTCCATCCAATTTCTTGTTTGGTTGAACTTAGTTTAGTTTCTCCAACTTATCTCGTTATTTGACTAACTATTCGTTTTCTACAAATTTCTTATTTTACCATAAATTCTAATTTATTATTTAGGTTCCAATAAAATTTTTCGTTCGCAAAACGGACTTAATTTGACATATTTTCAAAAATTCCATAATACTTTAGAATATTAAAATCCCGATAAAACTGGGTGTTACATAGTAAGTGGAAACCCGAAAATCTCGAGTGTTACAGGTACGTTTGCATGGGATTTCCAAAACCATAGTTTCAGATAGGGATACAAAGTTCCTAAGCTCTTTTTGGAATACACTTTGGAGGAGGCTTGGTACGAAGCTACTTTTTAGTACATCCTTCCACTTGCAAATAGATAGTCAAACCGAGGTTGTGAATAGGGCCTTAGGTGCTTTGTTGAGGAGAATAGTCGGCGAAAGGCTCACCGGTTGGGATATTCAAATTTCATATGTGGAGTTTTCTTATAATAGAAGTGTGCATTCGTCAACACAAATGACTCCATTCGAAGTAGTGTACGGGTTCAACCCGCTTACACCGTTGGACTTAGTACCATTTCCAACAAAAGATCTTGCAAACCCCATAAAAGCTAGCAAGGTCGAGTAAGTCAAAAGCATGCATGAAAAGGAAAGAAAAACCATTCAAAGGAAAAACGAGATGTATGCCAAACATGCTAATCAAAGGAGAAAGGAAGTTATTTTCAAATAATGGGACTTAGTGTGGCTTTACCTTAGGAAAGTGAGGTTCCTGAATCAACAGAAATCCAAACTCCTTCCAAGGGCCGACAGGCCATTCAAATTATGGAACAAATTAACAACAATGCATACAAACTCGAGATTCCGAGCAAATATGGGGTTTCGGCGACATTCAATGCGCAAGACCTATCTCCATACCTTGGCGATGAAGAAGAAGGGGAAAAGGAACACCTATCGGATTTGAGGTAGAATCCTCAATCACCCGGAGAGGATGATGAGCCTAGAGGATTCATCACCCAGTCATGAGCCAAATCCTTAGCTGAGGCTTCACTTTTAACTAACGAGTTTGCTCTTTTTATAGGTAAGCCACATTTTTAAGACTTAATGATGGATCCAAGCCCTCACGACATGGAGAAACCTTATCACTTACTTACTTGGGAGTGTGCCTTGGCCATGCATGGAAGTGAAGGAGGAATTTGTCTTCCTCATGACAAATGATGTAGCCAAGTTTTCCTTACTTTTCTTTTAACCCCTGAAACTTTCAGGGCTACTTTATCACGCCCCCAGCAAGTTCGTATTAAAGTTTCATGTTATTTGGATCCTTGTAGTAAAAGTTATACTGCTTGGAAGTTGACCCCTCTCTCGGATGCCTATTAGTTTTTCCCAGCCACTCGACCTGGCTCGAATGTTCATGCATAACTTTCGGACTACTAGATCTTTTTCTCTCAATTTTTAAGAATATTTGCTGCACACATAAGGTAAGTATGTCCTAAATTTTTAAAGCATTTAGACTTCGTTTGATTTAGATTCTGTATGTTGAATCTGGGGAACCTCAGTGATTACCAATTGGAAATCTAAGGGGAACTAGTGGTTGTAAACATTCACAAGTTTCCATTAGTTGTTGAAGCATATCAAGAGATCATGGGAGAGAGAAGATTTGTACTCAGCCGATGAGGTGGCCGAATACCAAGCTTCTTCTGGGGTAATCTCTTATCATTGTAGCACGCAGCTTTTTGGGAATGAAAATCTGAAGCATTGTCTTCTTTCTTCTTCTTGCATTTCGGTGAGTGACATCCAAGAATGATGGGTTTATCAACCGATTCTTCTTTTGTGAGTATAGGAGAATCATTTATTATTGTGCCCTTTTCTACCTCTTTCTTAAGAGTGGAAATCTCCAGCAAGGGTGCACAAAACTCTTATTCAAGTTTGTTGGAGAGCTTCTTTTCAAAAGGGAGCCAAACCCGAGAGGTGCAGATTTATCACCTCCTCGACTCAGCAGCAATGTTTCCTCCTTATCTTTCGTTCCACAACGACCCCTGAAATTTGAAGGGTCCCACAAAGTCCCTACTAAAATTTCAACCCATTTGGAGTTTCTCTCTCTCTCTCTCTCTCTCTCTCTCTCTCTCTCTCTCTCTCTCTCTCTCTCTCTCTCTCTCTCTCTCTCTCTCTCTCTCTCTCTCTCTCTCTCTCTCTCTCTCTCTCTCTCTCTCTCTCTCTCTCTCTCTCTCTCTCTCTCTCTCTCTCTCTCTCTCTCTCTCTCTCTCTCTCTCTCTCTCTCTCTCTCTCTCTCTCTCTCTCTCTCTCTCTCTCTCTCTCTCTCTCTCTCTCTCTCTCTCTCTCTCTCTCTCTCTCTCTCTCTCTCTCTCTCTCTCTCTCTCTCTCTCTCTCTCTCTCTCTCTCTCTCTCTCTCTCTCTCTCTCTCTCTCTCTCTCTCTCTCTCTCTCTCTCTCTCTCTCTCTCTCTCTCTCTCTCTCTCTCTCTCTCTCTCTCTCTCTCTCTCTCTCTCTCTCTCTCTCTCTCTCTCTCTCTCTCTCTCTCTCTCTCTCTCTCTCTCTCTCTCTCTCTCTCTCTCTCTCTCTCTCTCTCTCTCTCCCAAACCCGAGAGGTTGCAGATTTATCACCTCCTCGACTCAGCAGCAATGTTTCCTCCTTATCTTTCGTTCCACAACGACCCCTGAAATTTGAAGGGTCCCACAAAGTCCCTACTAAAATTTCAACCCATTTGGAGTTTTATCGTAGATATTATACTGTAACACCCAACATTTCTGATCATGTAATTGTCCCTAAAATTTGTTGTACGAAATAAATTCGCTATAAATGCAATGTAAATTTTATTATAATTTGGACGCCAAAAATTTAAGAGTTTACGAAAATAGAGCGAAAAGAGGGGGTTAAAACGTACGAGATTTTAAGCGAAATTCAAATCAAATTACGAAGTTTCTCCGAGAAGCTACACTAAGCTTGTAACCAAACACTCCAATTTCTCTCTCTCTCTCTCTCTCACAAAGCCTTCAGCAGAAGGCTTCTCATTCTTTTATTTCACATTTTCTTCTCCTCTTTCTTCTCTCCTCCAGCCGACGAAAATCGTAACTCTCTCCTTCCGGTGACTTCTCTCCACGCCAAGCTTTGATTTCTTTCGATTTCTTCATAAAAAGGTAAGCCTATACATTAGTTTATGGATTCTGGATATTTAGATATTGATTTCAGTGGATAATTTTAGGGCTAAGGTTTTGGAAAATTGTTGTATTTGATGATAATGCATGATAGAACATTGTTTAAAGGTTTGAATGGATTAACGGAAGGAAAACTAAATACGTTTGACCAAAATCATAATTTAGGTTGAGAAATTTACTAAACAGGGCAACCTACGAATGTTGGAATTCTTCTCTTGTTTTCAGTCTTCTTTTTATAAATGGATGGCTCGATGTGAAACTAGACGTTATAAGGTTTCCGATACAAGTTGAATCACCAAAAATAGATAAGAAACGAGGGAGTTATGACAATTTGAAAGTTGTGAGAAATCCGAGATTTTAATGGAAATTGCTTGGGTTTGACGATTGCTTAGGTTTATGCTATTTGAATGGAGTATGGATTGCGTTTTTCTTAGTTTGTTAGTTAGCACCTACGTGAAGTAAATAACGGTTTGAATATGTATGTTATAGGTTTGTAAGGCACCAATGAAAACGTTCAAGGTCTGCTAACGTTTGACGGACCACAGGTAAGTTCGTATGCATGTGTTTGGCCCTTAAGGCCTACATCACAGAGGTACTAGGATTTATGCTTTATGGAGTATATTGACGGGTAGATAAATGTGTCTTTGGTTAAGAATGTTTGTTTTATGTTATCGTCTTGATGAACTGTCGATATTTATGCTTCGATGACCTATCTATCATTTATGTTATGTTTTATGCACAATGTATGTTCATGCATCACGTTTTCAAGAAAGTCATGTAAAATGTTTTATGCACATATTTTGAAGTAAGAAAGATAAAAATATAAATGTAAAGTACGGTTAAGAGTTGGATGAGGGCTGACATATATGTTCTTGTCCTTCTCTAGGACTTATGTAAAATCGTCCTTGTCGCGGACAATATGTTATTTTATCCCTCCATGGGACAAGGCAAAATTACTAACTCACGTCATGTACATAATGTCTCCAACTCCCTTATAAGCCCCACTTAACCAACATGTTCACTTCAACGTAAATGTAAAGTATGTATATGTTTTGAAACGTTCATGCATAACACGTGCATCTTACTGCATTTATAAGACCTTACTGAGCTTTAGGCTCATTAGTTAAAATATGTGATGTAGATACGGATCGTACTGACGAGGACTCTGAGCCTCAGGCTGATGTATAGGTACAGTTGAAGGGACGAGCTTGTGGGGTTGGTTGTGGCAGTCAGACGAATTTTGACCCGTGGGTGAAGTCTTGAGGTATATGTGTATGTTTTTTTTCTAGTCCCTTTGGATTTGGCTGAAGTTAAGGCCTCGTGTAAATATTTTTAGCCCCTTTTAGTAGGTTGTCTAGGTAGTTGATTTTTGGAAGAAAATGTTGGAACTATTTTGAGACTTTAGGTTCTGTATGGATATGTTCAGTTTTTAGATTCATCCATGCAGTTTGTTTTCGTGAATTCTGCTACGTTTTTAATCACATTTTTTGAGTTATGTTTTGAGGTTTTAAAGTGTTTGAGGGGTTGAAGATGTTGGGGAATAAGTTGAAGTAGTAAGTTTCGATTTTGGAGGAGGTTTAGAGAAAAAGAATGTGATAGGTGTAATAAGGACGGCATTCTGCCTGCAAGTGTCGACCAAAATCCTTAGGTGTCGACAAGACTTGGTAAGTGTCGACCCCCAGGATCGACCGACGAGGGCAGAGTCGATTAAAGTGCCGACCTGTCTCTAAAGGTGTCGACCTGTGCACATAGGTGTCGACCGGTTAGTGCAAAAGATGACAGAGGTGTCAACCATAAAGATCGATCGATGCGAATAGAGAGAAACGAAGTGTCCACCTGTGCATACAGGTGTTGACCCTGAAGATCGACCAAAGTAAACAGAGACAAACAAGGTGTCAACCTGTGTGTGAAGGTGTTGACCTTGGGCGCTGATTGAACCAAAGAGTTGACCGATCCATATAAGTGTCAACTGGCAGACACTTCTATTATGGTTATCTTCTTAAAAATTTTGATTTCAAACATAACTCAACCCTACCCCCAACGAGTCTTGCAAACATGTTTACTAAAGTATTTAAAGGTCTTGAAACCGACAAGGAGAAGCTAACGACAAGGACGACGTCATCCGACAGTTAACTGAGTTGGTTGGTGTTCAGTCACGTATGGTGGAATGAATGATGGCAAGAGAGGATAACGCAAACAACAATAGCCACACGAATGCTCAACGCGATACTAGTGGGGAAAGGTTCCGACGACTCCAACCATCGGTGTTCGACGAACAATCTACGGACCCAACTCATGCTGAGGATTGGGTCCGGACAATAGAAAGGATGTTTAGTTATGCAGAAGTGGAGGAAGACAGGAAGGTTGCATGTGCCGTATTCCATCTTACCAATGATGCGGGGTTTTGGTGGGACACTATTCAGACGACTACTGCAGCAGTGGAGATGACATGGGATGGATTCAAAAGGGTTTTCCACGAGAAGTATTTCGACCGTAATGTGATGAAGACCAAGCTGATTGAATTCTCTTAGCTACGACAATATGGATCGGTGGCCGAATATATCCCCAGATTCGAGTCACTCTCCCGCTATGCAATCCATTTGGTGGACACTAAGGAGAATAAGGTACATCAATTTGTCCAGGGTCTGAAGATGAATGTTTTACGAGGAGTTACGACAGCAAGATTTGACGAGGTGTCGTATACCAAAGTGGTGGCCAAGGCTCTACAGATAGAGGCCATAGAGATGAAATTTCAGAAACAAAGGGAACCACCGAGGAAGTTTTTTCGAGAAGTTCCCCAACAACAACAACAACAACGGAATCGTGGATGGCAACCATAGCAGTAACAGAACAGGGGCGTGAAGAGGCCCAATGAAGTAGTTGTTGACCAAGGCAAAGGAAAGCGACCACAGGGAGCTCTTCAACTTCCTATATGTTCACTATGTTAGAGGAGTCATATTGGGCTACTCCAAGAGTATTTGCGATGATCGAAGATGACGATGACGCACAGCATACAGTTATCACAGGTACAATTCTGATCTATAACGCACCTGCCTATACATTGTTAGACACGGGGGCCACACACTCATTTATAGCAAGAGACCTTGTGGTTAGGTAGAATTTATGGTTTGTGCCATCAGATCAACCATATAGTGTTATGTTACCGTCTGGACAGTCTATGCACTCGGATCAAGCAATACAAGGTGATGTGGTATCTGTAGAAGACTAGCAATTATATGCAAACCTTATCATCATTGGTATGAAG
This sequence comes from Begonia masoniana, assembly GCA_022432975.1. Taxonomy (NCBI): domain Eukaryota; kingdom Viridiplantae; phylum Streptophyta; class Magnoliopsida; order Cucurbitales; family Begoniaceae; genus Begonia; species Begonia masoniana. The sequence continues at coordinate 37,979,573 of CM039503.1, read as the reverse complement.
GGATATGATGTAATTCTCGGAATGGACTGGCTGTTTATGTAACACCCGATTCTTTCGGGTTTTGGGTTTTGCTACGCAATGGCATTTTTGTAAATATTGTGGATTAAGCCTATTTTACAAACGGAAAGTTTCGTTAGAACCCTGGGAGTAAGTTGGAATGTTTGGTGAAATAAGGAAGTTTGGAGAGATCAAATCGATAGTTAAATAACGAAATAAGAAAAGATTTAGTGCAAAGGGCAAATAGGTAATTTAATAAGTAAAATTTTAATTAAATCACATAATCTCTTAAGCCTTCTCCAGCACTTCACGACTTCTCCTCTCAAAATTTCTCTCTGGCGATTTTGGGTTTCCAGACGAAGCTTCTCCACGCTGATTCTTTGACGCCGGCCATTCTTCCTCCATTCGACGAGTTTCCTTCACGTTTTCTTCCCCAATCGGCATCCTAGGTAAGAATCTATAGTTTTGGGACATTAGTTTCTGATTTTCGGGTTATTAAACGATTAGGGTTTCAGTTAGGGCTTGGATTAGGTTTTGTCGAAATTGTTGGACTGTGTTAGAAACGATTAGGGTTACCGTATTTGTGATTGTAATGGATGTATTTGGAGTTTCATGAGTTTTGAAAATGTGACTGTTTAGGCTCAGTTTTAATGCCGTGTATTGTGTATTTGCTTAGGTGAACAAGGCTCAAGGATGGTGCTCGGTGTGCTAAGGACGACAGGGAAGTTCTCGTGACTTATTGTGGCCGATTGGCCTACACCATACATCGTGTTTTGTTGTTGAAGATTATTGGTGCAATGTATGTTTATACGCTTTGGGATGGGTAGTTTAGGTTTAGTTGTTTTATATGTTATGCTTGTATTGTTTTGATGGTACACAAGCTCTCTATGATTATGTTATGCATTTAACTGTCTATGCATCATTGTTTTACAAAACGACATGAAAATGGATTTATGCATTGATTTCATGAAAAGGAATTGAATGAAAGTAAAACAAAATGTAAGATGACTAAGACGACTGAGACGACTACGATGAATAAGATGACTAAGACAACTGAGATGACTGAGATGACTAAGATGACTGACACAGACTGATAAATGAAATGAAAGGACAGAAATTCATGAAAATTGCATATACATGTTCATGCATAGACATTTACGTAGAATTTACTGAGATTTATTCTCATAGGCATTTTTTTAGTGTAGGTGAACTCGAAACAGGTGAGGAAGACGTTCCTCTGCTAGATGAACACGCTAGTTGAAAAAGGATGCCCGTGGGAGTGCGCTGAGCAGTCGAGCTGACTTTTGACCCATGGGGAAAAGATGTATAGGTATTTTGGGTTACATTGGTAGACGGTGTGTAGGTAGTACATTTAGGTTGATATAGAGTTTAATTTGAAGTCAGATGTAAGTAATGAGACGTTTTGATGAATTCAGGGATGGGTTCACTTTTGAATAAATTATGTGCAATTGTAGTTCCCATTGCGTAGAATAGTCATTGATGATTTATGGATGTGTATTGTGACGACCCCAACCCAGTCAGGGCCGCCACGGACTAGCCGTGACATAAACTTTACATAAGACCTCGTAAGTTCGTGAAATTTCCTATATATATATATTTTTGGGAAAAGTTCAATTTAGTCCCCAACGTATGGGTCAGTGGTCATTTGGCCCCTAACATTTTTTTTTTCACCCAATCAAACCCTATCGTATAAAACATTTGCAATTCAAACCCTCCCGTTAAAAAGGTCGTTAAAATTGACATGTGCACTGCACGTGTACTACTAAAACCCTAAATTACCCCTTCCTTTCCCTTTGATCTTCTCTGTACATATCTCTCCTGCAATTCTCTCTCCTCTCTCTAAAGATCGTTCAAGTTTCAGAGCGGTGAGAGCTTCTCTACCTCATCAAAGATGAAGAAGAAAGAAGAAGTTGAGGAGGAAGAAGAAGGTCCTCCAATGCCCCTAACGGTTTGATTTATATGATACAATTGTAAACCTTTCTGGATCATAATCCAACAAAAACATCGTTGTTAAACCTTTACTCAAATTCCAAAATTCAACAATAAAATACAATGTATTCTTTGAGACATTCTTGTCCAATGAGAGCAAGCAAAAAAAAGAGAAATTCAGAGATCAAATCGCAAACCAGAATAACATTTCCCAAAACTTACTGGAAGAAATTGCAGAACTGGAGCAAAACCAAGGTAGAACTTAATTATTTAGTCGTCAGATGAAAAAATTCCAAAAAAAGAAAAAAATTTTAGGGAGATTCAATTATTGGAAAGTCAAATAATTTTCGAAATTAGAAAGAAATACCGTCAGAAGGGAAAGGCTGATCAGCTTCAATCCACTGGCGCACAAGTTCATGCTCCTCAACATAATGTCCCCCTCTAAGAGAATAGCACTGTCTACGGCTAACAGAGCTCGTCGAAAACGACAGTGATGATGACGAGAGAGATGAAGCATCAACGTTAATGCAAGACCTATAGAAACCAGAGGAAGTGGAATTGGAGAAGAAGAAAGGGAGGGAGATGGAGGAGGAAGAGGTAAAAGATGGAGGTGGATCTTCTTCTTCCTCCTCAACTTCTTCTTTCTTCTTCGTCTTTGATGAGACAGAGAAGCTCTCCGGTGGATTTTTTTCTCCCACCTCGCCGCTCTGAAACTTGAACGATCTTTAGATAGAGGAGAGAGAATTGCAGGAGAGATACGAATAGGGAAGATCAAAGGGAAAGGAAGGGGTAATTTAGGGTTCTAGTAATACATGTGCAGTGCACGTGGCAATTTTAACGGCCTTTCTAACAGGAGGGTTTGAATTGCAAACGTTTTATACGATAGGATTTGATTGGGTCAAAAATAAATGTTAGGGGCTAAATGACCACTGACCCCATACGTTGAGGGCTAAATTGAACTTTTCCTTATTTTTTTTTACACATTACACACTTTATACTTTAGCTCTAAATCAAAGTCTAAGTCGATCAAACCGTCATGAAATCAATTAAGAAAAACAAAATATAAAGCAAACAATAAGGAGCACACGAAGGAGGGGTAGAATTGTCCAATTCTCCCTAGCCGATCGATCGGCCCCTTGTTGGCCTGATCGATCGCCCTTGCCTTAAAACAGCCGATCGATCGGCCCCTTGTTGGCTGATCGATCGCCCATGCCTTAAAACAGCCGATGGATCGGCCCTTGTTGGCCGATCGATCGGCTAGCGCTCTGGAAAACCAGAGTGCCTAACAAAAATCAACAGCCGATCGATCGGCCCTTTTTAGCCAATCGATCGGCTAGCTCTTCTGGAAAACCAGAGCGCTTAGCCTCAGTTGCCGATCAATCGCCCCTTGCGGTGATCGATCGGCAACCTCTCTGGAATTTGGATTCCAGAGAGTTGCCTCAATTCACTCTCACCTATTTTTTTTCTTCAACACTTAACACAACACACAATACTATAACTCCCCCCCCCCCCCTCCCCTTCCCTTAACACCATACGTTCAACAATTCTCAAATCCTCAAAACACTACCAAAGCATAACCTAAACATAACCGAAACACATATCCAAACACGTATTTAAAATTCATGAAGAAAAACTGCGTGGATCGCTCTAAAAATCGAGCGTATCCTTACAGGTTTAAAGTTCTGAAAATCATCACCTACAAACAAACCTAAACCACAAAACAAACGTTGACATAAACATCAAATTCCCTAAAACTTTCCCAAAACAATTCCGTTATAAAACCATTCAGAGTAACATAACTCCAAGCCTAAATCCACATACAATTCACCAAAATTTTAAAACTTTCTATACACCCAAAAATCCATCTAGTTTACACCTAATTACCACAAAACGGCTCGAAGCACATCGACGGGTCATCAAGCTTAGCCAAAACACGCCCCGTCGCTAGGAGCTCCGCCCATCAACCACCTATGCCTGATCGCCAGGAGGAGGTTCCTCACCTTCGTTTTTGTCACCTACATCATACGATAAACACGTTAAACCTAATACTTAGTAATGAGTGCACTAAACATAACATTTACATATATGCATGATATTTGTAAAAAATGTTCGTTTTGTTTCGTTAGACCACTTTCTTGCCCCGTGAGAACCATGACTTGCCCCGTGAGAAGAACCATGCCTTGCCCCGTGAGAACACATGCCATTCTTAGTTCATGATCATTTTTCATTTCAATTTTTCAAAAAAGCATGCTCGTAAATAGTTCGTATGCATATTTCGTAAAAACATGATGCATGAGGAGATATACACATACAACATTCATCAAAATGACTCCTAACGTTCCCTTAACATTTATGGCCTGTAGGCGGACAAAACTTATAACTAATAGCTAACGCGCTATCCTAGGCTACCTGACTTACCAAAAACCCCTATAACTATCGAACATCATCATAACAAACAATTCTAACATCGATACGACGTAGGGCCTTAGGGTCCGAAAACCTAACACTCACTTACCTAGCGTCCTAGTTATGTCAAGCACCGTCCTTTAAAAGCTTGGGTTACCTAAGGTATTTTCATAACACGTCATTAGTATCAACTCTAAATTATAAAATTCAAAACTAAACGAAGCCTTGAGCTAAGACAATTTTTTCCAAAAACTCTTATTCATCTCATTCGGGCATTTCGTCCAGCACATTGTGCTCACTATTTACTTAACTCCATTAATGGTGTTTTACAAACCTCCAACCACCAAAACTTAACCATAAATATTCAACCACACAATTAATTCCCTCTACCTACCTAAATAACAACCAAAACATCATCAAATGGCATAATCTAGCAATCCTATCAATTTCTCACAAATCCGAAAATTTTATACAAAACCCTAAACCAAAATCAACCCTAAAACAACAACTAAACCTACCCAAAGTATAGAACTTCCCTAGAGTATCAATTTGGGGAAGAAAACTCGAAGGAAAAATCTCCGGAATTGGAGGGTTGGTCGCCATTGGAGAGAAATGGCGATGGAGGAGAAGAGAAATCGTGAGGAGAGGAGGGAGAGTTCTGGAGAAATGAGAAACCAGAAGGTGGAGGGGGATTTTTAATAAATTTGATTTCAAAAATTACAATTTTGCCCTTAGGTAATTTCTTAGCTTAAATCGTTATTTCATCTATCGATTTGGTTTCTCTGAAAATTTCCTTATTTCTCCAAATATTCCAAATTATTCCTAGGTTCTAACAAAACTTCTCGTTCGCCAATCAGACTTAATTTACTATTTTTACGAATTAAAACTCTATAAGGCTTAGAATAACAAAACCCGACAACATAAAACTCAAAACTCATAAATTGAAATTTCTAGGCGTTACATGTATTTTGGTGGATTGACGAAAGTATGAAGTAAAAGTGTTCGGTCGAAGACGTCGTCCAATTCTGTGGACGAAGACGTCGTCCAATTCTGTAGACGAAGACGTCAACCGATCTCGTTACAGAGGCCATGTCGATCGATTAGAAGGAATAAAGTCCAGAAAGCTTAGGATGTTGACTAAGGTTACAAAGAGCCATAACCCGAGAAGAATTAAACATCGATCAATTTTAGCCATAGTCAATTCCAGAGAGTTTAAGATGCCAACCGGAACCCCTGTTCTACAGTTTTAACTCTTACAATTAAGTTTAGTTTTTTTATATACATGGACCCTACGCATTGTATGTCTTCCACTGAATGTACTAATTGTCATTACACGAATAAGATTAAAGGATGGAAATGAAAGTTCAAATTTTTCAGGATTTTTTAGGAATAGTTTAAAAGGTGAAATTAGGGGACGTTACAGTATGGTATCAGAGCCCCCGGGTTTTAAAATCGGTTCTGTAGACTGCTCGACTACACAAGCCACTACAAGCCACTACACAGACATGCTTCCTCAACTGTAAGTACGTATTTAAGATTTCTTTGATTTTGATTTCTTAGGATTATCTGTTTAATTTGTAGAGGATTCAAAATGGTCTGAGGTAGAGATGCTAGGGACGAAGCCCTAGATAGGCTGACGGACTTGCTTGATCATCACGCTCAACATATGGACAGGCAAGCTTAGCAAATCGAAAGACTAATAAGCTGTGAGGGTTAAGGAGCCCGAGAATTGGTAGTTCCGAACAATCACAGTATGGAAAGGTTTCAAAGGCTACGACCTCCGATATTTAATGGACAGTCTTCGGACCCCTCTATTGTTGAGGAGTGTGTAACACCCGAGAAATTCGTTTTAGGAATTTCGAGCCTTAAGTTTCAAATTTTAATATTTTAAGCATTTATAGAGTGATAATTCATGGAAATAATAGATTAAGTCCAAATGGCCAACGAGAAGTTTCGTTAGGGCCCTAAGGATAAATGGAGATATTTGGAGGAATAAGGGAGTTTTGGAGAAGCTAAATCAATAGACAAAGTAATGGTTTAAGTTAAGAAACTAAGTGAGGGTAAAATAGTAAATTAGAAAATCAAAAATTTTAATTGAAAATGGGTTTTCTCTCTCCCTCCCCCTCACTTTTCCTCTCCCTCACACGAGCCTCCCTTTTTTCCTTCTCCCTTGGCGATTTTCTTCTCTCCTCTATCGCCATCTCCAACATTGATCTACTCCTCCATTTTAGGCGATTTCTCCTTCGAGTTTCTTCAACAAAACAACGTGCTAGGTAAGATCTACACTCTAGACAAGTTTATTTGACGTTTTCAGGAGTGATTTCGAGTTAGGGTTTGTGAAGAATTTTAGGGGTTTTGTTAGAAATCGTTAGGATGGTTTATTTATTACTCATTGATGATGTTTAAAGTTAAATCTAGGTTGTTGGAGTAGATTAATGGTGTTGAATGATGTTTAATGTGAAATCTAGGTTGTTGGAGGTTGGTAAAACACCATTAATGGAGTTTTGAAGTTAATGAGCACTAAGTGTTCGATGAAATGCCCGAAAGAAAAGGATTAGAGTTTTAGAAGGATTTGTCCTAGCTAGAGAAGTCGATTGTTTAGATTCGATGTTTGAAAATCGATATTAATGATGTGATGTTAAATGCTCTAGGTAACTCAAGCTCAAAGGACGGTGCTCGGCATATCTAGGACGCCAGGTAAGTGAGCGTTAGGCTTTCCGGCAACTAATGCCCTACGTCGTACAATGTTGATGATGTTTGATGTGATGAAAAGGTGGGTATAGGGGTTTGTGGAAAGGCGGGTAGTTTAAGTAGTGCCTTAGTGAATTAGGTAGTGCTCGTTCGATAGGTTTTTCCTTATGTATGTTACCCCTCATGCATCATGTTTTACTAAAATGCATACGAACTATTTACGAGCATGTTTTATGAAAAGTTAAATGAACAAACGATCATGTGAACGATGTATGTTTCTCACGCGTCAAATGTATGATTCTCACGTGTATGTTTCTCACGCGTCAAATGTATGATTCTCACGTGTATGTTTCTCACGGGGCAAGACGTATGTTTCTCACGGGGCAAGAAAGTGGCTTAATGAAATGAAACGAAAATGTTTTATAAATGTCATGCATATATGTAAAGTTATGTTTAGTACGCTCCTTACTAAGCATTAGGCTTAATGTAGTTATTGTATGATGTAGGTGACGATAACGAAGGTGAGGAACCTCTTTACGACGATCAAGTGTAGCGGTCGGTGGGTGGAGCTCGTGGCGGCGGCTTGTGTTTTGGCTAGGTTGGTGACTCATGGTTAGAAGTTTTTGAGAGTCTTATTGATGTTTTGGGATTGATGGTAAAATGTACGGATTTTAGTATGATTAGATACGTTTTTAGGGTGTTTTGGTGATTGTATAGATAACGTATAGTGTTTTGAAATGTTTTCGATGTTTTTCTAACAGGAGGAAAATGTTAAACTTTTAAACGGAACCACGCGGTTCGTTTTTATGAAATTTGATTATGTTTAACGGGGATTGGGTCGGTTTTGAGTGTTTGAGTAAATGTCACGTTTGGAGAGTATTTATGGAAGTCTGTAGAGATTGGGTGAAGGTTTTGTGCAAGAAAGGAGAAGAAGTTGTAGTGTTTGAGTGTTGTGTATTTGTGTTAAAATTGTGAAGTGCAGGGAGCGTGAAGGAAGTGTGAAGAAAGAAGAAAAAGAAGAAAGGGGGAGGAAGAACTGCGCTCTCTGGAGGAATTCCAGAGAGCGTGGCGATTGCTCGCCTCCCAGAGGCGAGCAATCGCCTCTTCGTCTGCCTGGCAAGGCGATTGCCAGGCGAGGTAACAATCGCCAGGAGGCGATTGCTCGCTAGGAGCAATCGCCTGCCAGCGATTGCTCGCCAGGAGCAATCGCTGGTTGGCGATCAATCGCCAGATTTCTGGCGATTGATCGCCACCTCCTCTGACGACTTTTAAAAAAAAAATGTTTTAAATAAATTGTTTTCTTTTATTAATTAATTGTTTTAATTGTTTAAGTTTATTGTTTTAGTAATTGTTTTAAATGACTTATTAAACGAACTCTGATTTCTATTTCGATTTCGACTCCGATTTAGATTTCGCTTTAGGCATAGTTAAAGTAAAAGATTTAAAAAAAAAAAATGACATTACGGGTAAGGGTCGTGACAGAGTGGGTTTGGACCATGGAGGATATGTTGGAGTATGCAAGGATTGAAGATGGGGAGAAAGTTGTATGCGCCACTTTTCATTTAGCCTCCGATGCTTGATTTTGGTGGGATTCCATCAAGGCAACCACCGACGTAGCAGTGATGAGTTGGGAGCAGTTTAAAACCGTGTTTTACTACAAGTTCTTTAGCCGTACAGTACGAGAGGCTAAGATGATGGAGTTCACACAGTTAAGGCAGACTGGTTCAGTTGCCGAATATGTCAGGAGATTTGAGGCCCTATCTCGGTTCACAACACACATGGTGAGTGATAACGAGGACAAGGTACGTCGATTTATGCAAGGACTAAATCCAGAGATCCAGAAAAGCGTCATCATATCAGGGGTGCGGGATGTGCCCTATGTAGAGATTGTGGCTAAGACCTTGGAGTTCGAACCCAGTGGAGCAAACATGTGTTAAACCGAGGGAGCCTACCAGAGGATTCTTTTGCGAGGTTCAGCATCGACCTCAGAACGAGGGCTGGCAGCCAAGAGGGCAACAACAACAGCAACAAAGAGGCGTTAAGAGGCCTTATGAAAAAAAGGGCGACCAGGGAAAAGGAAAGCAAATCCAGGAGTCTACTTAGAGGCCCGTATGCCCGAAGTGCCAGAAGGCCCATTTTGGCGCTTGTAGATTGGGGACGGACCGATGTTTTAGATGTGGCGGGGTAGGCCACTATGCCCATAATTGTCCAAAAACGGTCACCGATCAGAAGAGGGTTACCCTAAGGGTATTTGCCTTCATTGAGCCTGGTGACGTTGATGATGAGGCCAGACCTTCAGTTATTCCAGGTATAGTTTTATCTCAGCTGTTAATGAAATGAAAGACATTAGAATAGAGATGTAGTATAGAGTGAAGATTTGAAAGTAATAATTGTACGGTAGATAAAAGTAGACTTGAAAATAGAAAGATAAGAGAATAGTAGGTTAAATACAGGACGATATAGACATTATAAAAAGAGAGTTATGCATTGATAGGATTGGCATAATTTAACCACAAGAAGTTGTGCACTTAGGATTTAGTTACCATTAGGGGGATACAACTTATGAGATATAAGATTTAAATGGATAGAAACTAGACCCTAGTTGACAAACCTTTGGAGTTTTAGAATATGATGAATCAAAGAGAAATTTGAAGCTTAGATTCTAAACGTATCAAGGGATGCTCTAGATTGTTAGGGTATAATTAATGTATTTAAGTAAATAGGAAAATATAGCAGAGGTTTGCATAACCTAGATCCATGAGAAGTTGGGAGTATCTGGACAAAGGTAGCATTCAAGAGTTTAGTTTAAGTAGATTGTTGAAGGGATATGCAAGGTGTCAATTTCTTTTGCAAAGAAGTGTAGGTACTGACCAATATCGATGGGGAAAATAAGGGAATTACTCGAAGTTGGAAAGTTAATAAATTTCGAGACAATAAAGGATCAAGGTTATACAAAAGGTAATACTTGAGATTACAAAATTTACCGATCTCCAGGGTGGAGGTAGGAACATCAATGTTCGAGGAACTAAAAGGGTAAAAATTTGAGGAGATTTGGATTAAGGGTGTAAACTTATCTATCACAAGGTTGTAAACCAGAAGATTGTTTGGTAAATCGTTGCAAGGGAGCAGGAAGAATATTCAGAACTCAACTAAGTGAACTTTGATGAGGATTTGAAGAAATCCTTGGGTGATATGATTTTTATATTATGTGTTGAAGCTCGGAGAACAATTGGATGTAATGATAAGTAGTATGGAGATAAGTGAAGGGTTAAAATAAGAAGTTTAGCTCTTAAGTATTTAGTGTGCGTGATTTGAGAAATTTGAGGATATAGAATAAGGAGAGCGAGGACTAGCATGAAGATTGTCCAAGTAAATTTAGAAGTGAGGCTATTAGGAGATTTCAAGTGGTTCAACTTGTAAATAATGAAGTCAAAACCGATGAATACCTGAATGATTTAAAGTTAGAGGGAATAGCTTAGAACAATTCAATTATAAAACCTTTAAGGATGATCGGATTAGAGAATTTAGGGTTGAATAAATTCTAGCCAAGGGAGAAAATGTAGAAATTGGACATGACGTGCATTCCGACTACGGGTAGAGTCGATGAATTTGTGCAAAAGTTTGGGCTACAACCCAAATGTATGTAGAAATCTTTAAATTTTAGTCAACCCGAGCAATGTTAAGAAACTTAAGTATAAGTATTACGTGAAAGTATAGCTACAGAAAGCCTTGAATTGGAGACCTAGGAGTTCGATAGTACTTAATGCATAACCAAGGACGTGGTTAGTCAAATTGAACGCAGTGGATGTGGTCAGGAGGCCAATGTTGCGTCATTTGGTTTTAGGAGTTTTGGATTAGAACCATAAAGATTATTCCCAAATAAAGTAGAATCAAAGTTTTAATTTAGAAGAGACTCAAAGAAAACTAAGCGATCGTAAGTTAAGGAATAACACTGCAAAACATGAAATAATAATGTCAAGGACTATAAGCTGAGTCAAATTTTGGGGACAAAATTTCAATTAAAGTGGATGGAATGTAACACTCGGTTCTTTTCGGGTTTTGGGTTTTGCTATGCAATGGCATTTTTGTAAATATTGTGGATTAAGCCCGTTTTACAAATGTGAAGTTTCGTTAGAACCCTAGGAGTAAGTTAGAATGTTTGGTGAAATAAGGAAACTTGGAGAGATCAAATCGATAATTAAATAACGAAATAAGAAAAGATTTAGTGTAAAGGGCAAATAGGTAATTTAATAAGTAAAATTTTAATTAAATCACATAATCCCTTCCCTCTTCTTCAGCACTTCACGACTTCTCCTCTCAAAATTTATCTCTGGCGATTTTGGGTTTCCATACGAAGCTTCTCTACGCTGATTCTTTGACGTCGGCCGTTCTTCCTCCATTCGACGAGTTTCCTTCATGTTTTCTTCCCCAATCGGCATCCTAGGTAAGAATCTATAGTTTTGGGACGTTAGTTTCGGATTTTCGAGTTGTTAAATGATTAAGGTTTCGTTAGGGCTTGGATTAGGTTTTGTCGAAATTGTTGGACTATGTTAGAAACGATTAGGGTTACCGTATTTGTGATTGTAATGGACGTATTGGTGAAAGTTAGGAAGAACTAATAGACGTATTTGGAGTTTTGTGAGTTTTAGAAATGTGACTGTTTAGGCCCAGTTTTAATGTCGTGTATTGTGGATTGGCTTAGGTGAACAAGGCTCATGGATGGTGCTCAGTGTGCTAAGGAGGACAGGTAAGTTCTCGTGACTTACTGTGGCCGATTGGCCTACACCATACGTCGTATTTTGTTGTTGAGGATTATTGGTGCAATGTATGTTTATACGCTTTGGGATGGGTAGTTTAGGTTTAGTTGTTTTATAGGTTATGCTTGTATCGTTTTGACGGTACTCATGCTCTCTATGATTATGTTATGCATTTAACTGTCCATGCATCATTGTTTTACAAAACGACATGAAAATGGATTTATGCATTGATTTCATGAAAAGGAAATGAATGAAAGTAAAACGAAATGTAAGATGACTGAGACGACTAAGATGACTAAGATGACTAAGACGACTTAGACGACTGAGATGAGTAAGATGATTGACACGGACTGATAAATGAAATGAAAGGACAGAAATTCATGAAAATTGCATATACATGTTCATGCATAGACATTTACGTAGAATTTACTGAGATTTATTCACATAGGCGTTTTTATGGTGTAGGTGAACTCGAAACAGGTGAGGAAGACGTTCCTCTACTAGATGAACACGCTCGTTGAAAAAGGATGCCCGTGGGAGTGCGCTGAGCAGACGAGGCGACTTTTGACCCATGGGGAAAAGACGTATAGGTATTTTGCGTTACATTGGTAGACGGTGTGTAGGTAGTACATTTAGGTAGATGTAGAGTTTAATTTGAAGTCTGATGTTAGTAATGAGACGTTTTGATGAATTCAGGGATGGGTTCACTTTTGAGTAAATTATGTGCAATTGTAGTTCCTGTTGCGTAGAATAGTCATTGATGGTTTATGGATGTGTATTTTGGTGGATTGAGAAAAGTATGAAGTAAAAGTGTTCGGTCGAAGACGTCGTCCAATTATGTGGACAAAGACGTTTACCGATCTCGTTACAGAGGCCATGTCGACCGATTAGAAGGAATAAAGTCCAGAAAGGTTAGGATGTTTACCAAGGTTACAAAGAGCCATAACCTGAGAAGAATTAAACATCGACCGATTTTAGTCATAGTCAATTCTAGAGAGTTTAAGACGCCAACCGGAACCCCTGTTCTACAGTTTTAACTCTTGCAATTAAGTTTAGTTTTTTTATATACATGGACCCTACGCATTGTATGTCTTCCGCTGAATGAACTAATTGTCTGTACACGAGTAAGATTAAGGATGGAAATGAAAGTTCAAATTTTACGGGATTTTTTAGGAATAGTTAAAAGGTGAAATTAGGGGACGTTACAGTTTACACATCATGCCACCACTGACTGCAGATCCAGAGTTGTATGTTTTATACGCTTGAATGAGAAGGAATTTTCTTATCAGGCAATACCGAAGATGTAACGACCGCAGTTCCTAAACCTAGAATTTTCTGTAAAAAAATTCTTTTTTTTTATAACGTTAAACAAATTTTGAGTTTAAAAGTTTTAAATCAAAGCCCTAAAATCGTTTGAGAATCATTTAAATAAAATAAGGTAAATTCATGAAACTTAAAAAAAAAATAAAACACAATCGGCAGGCAATCGTGGGGGCAAAAGGGGCATTTCGCCCGAAAACTGTATAGCTGATTGTGTTTTGTTTTTTTTTAAGTTTCATGAATTTACCTTATTTTATTTAAATGATTCTCGAACGATTTTAGGACTTTGATTTAAAACTTTTAAAGTCAAAATTTGCTTAACGTTATAAAAACAAAAAAGAATTTTTTTACGGGAAATTCTAGGTTTAGGAACTGTGGTCATTACAAGTTATGGTATCAGAGCCTGGAAGCTATTGTTGTATGAGAACCAAATGCCCCTTTTGCCCCATCGATTGCCTGCCGATTCTTTTTTTTTTTTATAACGTTAAGCAAATTTTGACTTTAAAAGTTTTAAATCAAAGCCCTAAAATCGTTCGAGAATCATTTAAATAAAATAAGGTAAATTCATAAAACTTAAAAAAAAAAAAACAAAACACAATCGGCAGGCAATCGTGGGGGCAAAAGGGGCAATTCGCCCAAAAATTGTATAGCCGATTGTGTTTTGTTTTTTTTAAGTTTCATGAATTTACCTTATTTTATTTAAATGATTCTCGAACGAATTTAGGGCTTTGATTTAAAACTTTTAAAGCCAAAATTTGCTTAACGTTATAAAAAAAAAAGAATTTTTTTACGGGAAATTCTAGGTTTAGGAACTATCGACCGATTTTAGTCATAGTCAATTCCAGAGAGTTTAAGATGCCAACCGGAACCCATGTTCTATAGTTTTAACTCTTGCAATTAAGTTTAGTTTGTTTATATACATGGACCCTACGCATTGTATGTCTTCCACTAAATGAACTAATTGTCTGTACACGAGTAAGATTAAAGGATGGAAATGAAGTTCAAATTTTACGGGATTTTTTATGAATAGTTAAAAGGTGAAATTAGGGGACGTTACAGTTTACACATCATGCCACCATTGACTGCAGATCTGGAGTTGTATGTTTTATACGCATGAATGAGAAGGAATTTTCTTATCAGGCAATACCGAAGAGACATAGGATGCCTGTTGTATTCCCCTTAGAAGCCCAACAACTGATGAGATCAGGATGTGTAAGGTTAGCCTACATAGTGGATACACAAAAGCAAGGTGAGGTAAAACTGTAACACCCGGATTTACGGGTTTTTGTAAATAAATAATATAATGGCATTTTATTGCAATTATGTCAAATTAAGTCGGTTTTGTAAAAAGAAAGGGTTATTATGATCCTAATGATTAGTAAGGATTTTAAGAAAACTTCGAGGATTTTAAGAGTTAACCGCTAATTTTACGAGAATTACGGTTATCGTATTATAAAGAGATACTTTGGTAAAAATAGTAAACGGAGTCCGAATTGCGAACGGACAGTTTTAAAAGAACCCTGGTAATAAGTTGGAGTCATTGGTGAATTAAGAAAATTTGGTGAAACTGAATCGTTAGTTAATCAACGAAACAAATGACGAAACAAATAGAAATAAGAGCAAAGGCGTTATAGTAATTTACCAAGCCAAAATTTATTAAAAACCATTTTCTCCTTCTTCTCCAGCACTCCACGCCTTCTCCTCTGCGATTTTCTCCTCCGGTGACTCCCTCACGGCGATTCTCCATTTCCAACGATCGTTCGTCCTCCGTTCGCCCTCCGTTCTTCACGTTTTCTTCCCAAAACTCAACCCTAGGTATGAATCTATGGTTTTAGAAAGATTATTCGTAGTTTTCAGAATGTTTAACGTTTAGGGTTTCGTTTAGGTTTTGTGAAAAACGTAGTTTAAAGTTAGAAATCGATAGGTTTGTCGTACTAGAGAGTATATTGAATGTATTAAACGTTGTTGGACGAAATCTAGAGTGTATGCGGCGTTTAGGTTGAAAACTGGATATTTGAGATTTGAGAAACCTCCATTAATGGAGTTTTGGAAATTCACAAGCATGAATTGCTCGATAAAATGTCTCAAAGAATTAAGTTAGAATTTTAGGAAAGTTTCCTTAGTTAAGGTTTCGTTGAATTGGGACGTTTAACGGTTTAAATCTCGTTTTAACGACAACTGTTGTGTTTTGCCTCAGACAAGCGTAGGTAAGTTCTCGTGACTTACTTGGCCGAGTGGCCTACACCGTATGTCGATGTCGCGTTGAGGATCTCTTGAGAGTTGTTTGTTTATATGCTTTGGTCGGGTAGATAGGGTTAGTTCTTTTATAGGTTATGCTTTTTATAGTCTTGATGGTATGCATGATGTTTGTTTATTTTATGCCTATAACTGTTCATGCATCACGTATTTTAAAATAGCATGACAACGGATTTCTGCACGTATTTAAGGAAATGAAATGAATGAACGTAATGAATCAATGTAATCTGTATCTGGTTACGCGAGGTGGGGCTCAGGCACGGCTGTTACGGGTGCGACCGTGTATCCCCCCTGTTAGGTGAAGAGGGCAGTCCGACCGTGGGATGTGTCCTCTCCATCTAATAGGCTGAGACCTCGGTGACATTCTGTCTGCGACGTAATGAAAAGGAAATGTTGCATGATTTCTGAAACTCATATGCACAGCATGCATTGCATTTACGAGACTTGCTGAGATTTTTATCTCATAGTGTTTCTGTATGGTGTAGGTGATATAGAAGCAGGTGAGGACGACCTTCCTCCACCTGATGTATAGGATGGTTGAGGAAGAACGGTTGCGGTGGTGTGCATAAGCAGTCGACGCGTATGTTGACCCGTGGGGGTAACGGTTAGGTATTTTGAGGTTTTTGGGCGAATTGGGTTGGTTATGAATTATTGTATAGTTAGAAATATTTTAGGATATTATGTTCTGGATAGTGGATAAGTTATGTTTTTATAGTTTTAAACGTTTTGGAAATGTATTTTGAAATCGCTTGGTAACCTAATTTAGGGATATGTTCGGTTTTTAAACGTATCCACGCGGTTTGTTTTTATGAAATTAGGTTATATTTTTAAACGTGTTTTGAGTCGTTGTTCTGGATGAAATTTTGAGTGAGTTTGTGTCGGAATGTATGGTCGATGTAGATGAAATTCATTGAAGGAATTGTAAAATATATTGGAGATGATTTGAGGAAATGAAGGAAAGAAGAAAAGGTAAAGAAGAGGAAGAAGAAGCGTGGAGGCAGAGGGGATGGCGACCAATCGCCAATAGGTGGCGATCGGTTGCCGTCAAGGATCGCACGCTTTGGAAAATTTCCAGAGCGTGTGGCGATCGATCGCCCAAAACGAGAGATCGATCGCCCCTCGTGTTGGTCGCGCGATCCATGATCATCTGGTGTGGCGATCGCTGGCAAAACCCGAGATCGCTGATGGGCGATCGTTCGCCCGTTTTGGGCGATCGATCGCCACCACATTTTAGGGACAAAAGTCCCTTTTTGTCCCCGAAACGTTTTTTGTTAATTTAATTGTTTTAAATTTGTTTTAATAATTATTTTAAGTTTTATTCTAATTGATTTAGGAACGTTTTAAACGATTTTCATTTCCGGTTCCAATTTCGATTTAAAATATTCTCAAATGGTTCTCTGTTTAAATAATTAATTGAGGTTCGTACAAGTTAAAGTTATTAGGATAAAAAAAAATATATTACGGGAAAATGGGTACAATACTAGGGTCGCTACAGTTATGGTATCAGAGCCTCCGGGTTTTAAAAACGGTTCTGTAGACTGCTCGACTGCGCATGCCACTATGCGAACGTCCTTCTTCAACTGCAAGTATGTTATGTTTTATTTCATTGTTTTATTTCTTAGGATTATCTGTTTAATTTTTTTAGGCTTTATACAATATTGACTCGAGGAAGAGATCCTAGAGACGACGCCTTAGACAGACTTACGGAATTGTTGGACCGTCAGTCTCAACACATGGACCGACAAGCACAACAAATCAAGAACCTGGTGAACCGAGAGAACCAGAGGGCCCAAGATTTGGTGGTTCCTAATAATCAGGGCATGCAAAAATTTCAAAGCCTCCGACCTCCAGTGTTTGACGGCCGATCATCAGATCCGACTGTTGCAGAAGAGTGGATCCGCACTATGGAAGATATGCTGGGATATGCGGAGGTTAGGAATGGGAGCAAGGTGGCCTACGTCACCTTCCATTTGGAGTTAGATGCCTGTTTCTGGTGGGATTCGATCAAGGCGACAACAGATGTATCAGTTATAACTTGGGAACGGTTCAAGACCGTATTCTTTGACAAGTATTTCAGCCGTACTGTGAGAGTGGCTAAGAGAAACGAGTTTACGCAGCTGAAGTAGACAGGTTCAGTTGCTGATTATATTTGGAAGTTCGAGGCTTTATCACGATTTGCACCGCGTCTTGTTAGCGACAATGAAGACAAAGTGCATCAATTTATGGAAAGGCTGAATCCGGAGATCAAGATGAACATTATCATGTCGGGTATTATAGACGTGCCCTATTCTGACATTTCAGCCAGAGCTCTGGACTTCGAGGCTGCCAGAGCGACTTGTATTAGGCCGAGGGAGCCAGCTAAGGGCTTCTTCCGTGAGATCCGTCCTCAGTCACAAAACCAAGGTTGGCAGCCCAGAGCACCACAGCCCCAACAGCAACAAAGGGGTGTAAAGAGGCCTCTAGAGGGAGGCAACAATCGAGGCAAGGGCAAGCAAGTGCGGGGAACTCCTCAGATGCGCTGGTGCCCTAAATGTCAGCGAGAGCATTGTGGAGAGTGCCGAGTTGGCACTAACAAATGTTTTATATGTGGTGAAGTTGGCCATTATGTCAGGGATTGCCCAAAGCCGGGCCGAGATCAGTTGAATGGAGACCAGATGAGGGTTATGCCAAGGATCTTTGCATTTATCGAGCCTGGCAATGTTGATGATGAGACTCAGCCTTCCGTGATAGCAGGTACCATTTTGATTATGGGCGTAGAGGTATTTTCATTGATAGACACTGGAGCTACGCATTTCTTTATTTCAACTGCTTGCATGGCTAGATTGGGGTTAGCGTCTGAGTTAGCAGAGGTTGAGTATAGAGTAATGCTGCCTTCGGGAAAGAATATGCAGTCGGGTCGTATTCTCCAGGGCAATGTCGTCTCAGTGGGGGATGCTACCCTTTATGCTCGCCTGATTGTTATGGGCATCGAGATCTACGATCTAATCTTGGAGATGGACTGGCTATCACAGCACTTCGCCACCATCGATTGTCGATCCGGGATTGTCACCTTTCGACCCCCGGGTAAAGTAGAGTTTTCTTATCAGGCGATGAACCAATTGAGTGGATCGCCTATTTCTTATTCCATGAAGGTCAACGAGCAATTTAAAGGTGAGTGCTCTATTTATTTGGCCACAGTACTTGATATTCAGTTGCTCAGCAAAGTAAAGCCGAGTGACATTCCTATAGTCAGAGAATTCTCTAAGATCTTCTTTGATGATCTCCCTGGTTTACCACTGGACCGGGAGATTGAATTTGTGATATATGTTTATCCTAGTCCAGTGCCAGTGTCAAAGAATGCATATAGGTTGGCGCCTGCTGAGTTGAAAGAGTTCAAATCTCAGTTGGAATAGTTGCTAGACAAGGGGTTTATCCGACCCAGTGTTTGACCCTGGGGTGCGCCCGTTCTATTTGTCAAGAAGAAAGACGAGACCCTCAGGATGTGTGTGGATTATAGAGAGCTGAATAAGCTTACAGTGAAGAATAAATATCCACTGCCACGGATCGATGACTTGTTTGATCAACTACAGGGTGCCCGAGTATTTTCCAGGATTGACCTATGCTTGGGTTACTATCAGTTGAAAGTCCGAAAAGAGGATATTCAGAAAATGGCATTCCGAATGAGGTACGGGCATTATGAGTTCCTAGTTATGTCATTTGGACTTACTAATGCCCCTGCAGCTTTTATGGATTTGATGAACCGAGTCTTCAAGAAGTACCTAGACAAGTTCGTTGTAGTCTTTATCGATGATATATTTATTTATTCTAAGACGAAGGAAGAGCATGAAGAGCAATTGAGGATTGTTCTAGGGATTTTGCAACGACACCAACTTTATCCGAAGTTCTCCAAATGTGAATTTTGGCTGGATCGGTTCAGTTTTCTTGGCCATATCATATCACAGGAAGGAATTTCTGTAGATTCGAGCAAGATTTAGGTGGTCAGAGATTGGCCACAGCCTAAGAACGTGCGTGAAGTACGTGGATTTCTCGGATTAGCTGGCTACTATCAGAAATTTATAGAGGGATTTTCAAATATTGCAGTTCCCCTCTCACGCATGACTCGGAAGAATGAGAAGTTTGTGTGGTTGGCTGCTTGTGACAACAGTTTTAAAGAGTTAAATCAGAGATTGACCACAGCTCCAGTGTTGACGTTGCCTGTTGAAGGTGATAAATTCAGTATATATTGCGATGCGTCCAGAGTTAGGCTCGGATGCGTGCTTATGCAGGAAGCAGGGTGATTGCTTATGCTTATAGACAGTTGAAGCCATACGAGCAAAATTATCCTACGCACGACCTGGAATTAGCAGCCGTGGTCTTCGCACTGAAGATTTGGAGACATTATTTATATGGGCAGCAGTGCGAGATATTTTCAGACCACAAGAGCTTGAAGTACTTATTTACGCAGAAGGAATTGAATATGAGACAGAGAAGGTGGCTCGAGTTTGTCAAAGACTATGACTTTGAGATAAAGTACCATCCAGGAAAGGCGAATAAAGTTGCAGACGCTTTGAGCAGGATGCCCTCTGCTAGTCAGCCTTCACTTGCAGCGATGTCAGTTACATTACGGTCTGAGATTGAGAGGTTCAATGTGGAGATAGTGGCGGAGTTGTCCAGTATGCTCACTAACATTTCTCTCAGGCCGACTGTTCTGGATAAGATACGTGAAGCTCAACAGAATGATGTGGAGTGTGAAGAGCTTCGATTGAGTATGACATCTGGAGACTTATCTGAGTTTAACCTGTCGGATGACGGTATTTTGAAGTTCAGGC
This sequence comes from Begonia masoniana, assembly GCA_022432975.1. Taxonomy (NCBI): domain Eukaryota; kingdom Viridiplantae; phylum Streptophyta; class Magnoliopsida; order Cucurbitales; family Begoniaceae; genus Begonia; species Begonia masoniana. The sequence goes on along the minus strand of CM039503.1, from coordinate 37,959,388 downwards.
ACAGGTGGTACGTGCCTAATGATGAGGAGCTAAAGAAGGAGATATTGGTTGAGGCACATTCTTTAGCTTATTCTGTACATCCGGGAAGTACCAAGATGTACCGGGACTTAAAGCAACACTTCTGGTGGCCAAACATGAAGAGAGAGGTCGCCAAATATGTCGTAACCTGTTTAGTTTGTCAACAGGTGAAAGCAGAACACCAGAGGCAGGCCGGAACATTACAGCCACTGCCTATTCCGAAGTGGAAATGGGAGCAGATCTCCATGGATTTTATTATGGGGCTTCCGAGGACGACGAAGGGCCATGATGGTGTCTGGGTGATCGTGGACCGATTGACAAAGTCAGCTCACTTTTTATCTGTGAAGATGACATCTTCGATAGACCAGCTCGCCGAGCTTTATGTGCAGGTGGTTGTTAGATTGCACGGTGTCCCAGTTTCGATTGTCTCATATCGAGATCCGAGGTTTAGATCGAAATTCTGGAAGAGTCTGCACAAAGCTATGGGGACTCAACTGAATTTCAGCACGGCATTTCATCCTCAGACCGATGGTCAGACAGAGAGGACGAATCAGATTCTGGAGGATATGCTCAGAGCCTGTGTATTGGAATTTCAAGGATCGTGGAGCAGGTATTTGCCACTGATCGAGTTCTCTTACAACAACAGCTTCCAGGCTACCATTGGTATGGCTCCGTACGAAGCTTTGTATGGGCAAAAATGTAGATCTCCACTGTATTGGGACGAGGTTGGTGAAGCCAGTATTGTTGGTCCCGAGATCCTACAACAAACGGTAGAGAAGATTGACATTATTAGACAGCGTATCGAGATAGCTCAGAGTCGACAGAAGAGCTATGCTGACACGACACGGAGGGAACTGGAATTCGAAGAAGGTGATGAGGTTTAATTGAAACTTTCTCCGTTTAAGGGTGTGATGCGATTTGGAAGGAAGGGCAAGTTAAACCCTCGTTATGTGGGGCCCTTTCCTGTTTTGAAGAAGATTGGAAAGATGGCATACCTACTACAGCTTCCAGCTTCAATGGAAGGCATCCACGACGTGTTTCACATATCTATGCTTCAGAAGTGTTTACGCGATCCATCGCATATCGTAGAGGCGAGAGACATCGAGGTACAGCCTACCTTGACGTATGTGGAGAAGCCTGTACGCATTTTGGAGTCCTCGATTAAAGTTTTGCGCAACAAAGAGATTCTGCTAGTTAAAGTCCGATGGCGGAACCACGAGGTTGAAGAAGCGACTTAGGAGCGACAGCAAGATATGATGGCTAAGTATCCCGAGTTGTTTATGTAGTCAAATTTTGAGGATAAAATTTTAAATAAGGGGGATGAAATGTAACACCCGGATTTACGGGTTTTTGTAAATAAATAATATAATGGCATTTTATTGCAATTATGTCAAATTAAGTCAGTTTTGTAAAAAGAAAGCGTTATTATGATTCTAATGATTAATAAGGATTGTAAGAAAATTTCGGGGATTTTAGGAGTTAAACGCTAATTTTACGAGAATTACAGTTATCGTAATATAAAGAGATACTTTGGTAAAAATAGTAAACGGAGTCCGAATTGCGAACGGACAATTTTAAAAGAACCCTGGTAATAAGTTGGAGTCATTAGTGAATTAAGGAAATTTGGTGAAACCGAATCGTTACTTAATTAACGAAACAAAGGACCAAACAAATAGAAATAAGAGCAAAGGGTGTTATAGTAATTTACCAAGCCAAAATTTATTAAAAACCATTTTCTCCTTCTTCTCCAACACTCCACGCCTTCTCCTCTGCAATTTTCTCCTCTGGCGACTCCCTCATGGCGATTCTCCATTTCCGACGATCGTTCGTCCTCCGTTCGCCCTCCGTTCTTCACGTTTTCTTCCTCAAACTCAACCTTAGGTATGAATCTATGGTTTTAGAAAAAATATTCGTAGTTTTCGGAACGTTTAACGTTTAGGGTTTTGTTTAGGTTTTGTGAAAAACGTAGTTTAAAGTTAGAAATCGATAGGTTTGTCATACTAAATAGTATATTGAACGTATTAAACGTTGTTGGACGAAATCTAGAGTGTATGTGGCGTTTAGGTTGAAAACCGGATATTTGAGATTTGAGAAACCTCCATTATTGGAGTTTTGGAAATTCACGAGCATGAATTGCTCGATAAAATGTCTCAAAGAATTAAGTTAGAATTTTAGGAAAGTTTCCTTAGTTAAGGTTTCGTTGAATTTAGACGTTTAACGGTTTAAATCTCGTTTTAATGACAACTGTTGTGTTTTGCCTCAAACAAACGACGCTCGTGGACAGCTCGAAGTTCAACGCGCACGAGGTAAGTTCTCGTGACTTACTTGGCCGAGTGGCCTACATCGTATGTGGATGTCGCGTCGAGGATCTCTTGAGAGTTGTTTGTTTATATGCTTTGGTCGGGTAGATAGGGTTAGTTCTTTTATAGGTTATGCTTTTTATAGTCTTGATGGTATGTATGATATTTGTTTATTTTATGCCTATAACTGTTCATGCATCACGTATTTTAAAATAGCATGAAAACGGATTTCTGCACGTATTTAAGAAAATGAAATGAATGAATGTAATGAATCAATGTAATCTGTATCTGGTTACGCGAGGTGGAGCTCAGGCACGGCTGTTACGGGTGCGAGCGTGTACCCCCTGTAACACCCGACATTTCGGCCAGGTGAATTTTTCTGACCATTCTCATTGTTACCCTTTATTTAACCTTTATGATTAAATTTAACGTTGAGGCAAATTCATTACAAGTTGAGTAAAACTAGGTTGAGTGGCAATTTTGTAATAAAGATTGAAGGATTAGGTATAAATAGAAAATGGAAACCTTAAATCTCATTTAAACCTCACTGCAGCCGACATTTCCTCTCGGCGACTCCCTTCTTCTCTGGAGCCTTTTCCTCCCCAGCAACTGGTTTTTCAACCTCCACTCCGATAACCCGCATTCTAGGTAAGATTTTGACAATGTAGATGCCGGGTAGTCATTTAGAACTCTGTTTTCAGTTGAACTTATACTTTCGGGCTCTTCAATGGCTGAGTCAGTTGGTTATCGTTCTTTATCTTCATTTGGTAATGCCACCTTTAAATCGATTCTGGACCTTTTATATAACCGACCCCGTTTAATCGATAGCTATATCTAGCTGTTTCGGTTTGGATTTCAGACTGCACAGAGAACCTTAGCTGTTAGATTCTAGGATGACTTTCGATTAGAACTTTTAGGACTTTATTTTAACTACTGTAATGTGAAATGTGTTAGGTGAAGAAGTTGAAAAGAAGGTGATTCAAGTTGCTAAGGAATCCAGGTAAGTGAATGTATTAAGTTTCCGGCCAATAGGGCCCTACATCAAAGGATTAAGTTAGATTTAGTGAACATTGTCTGCTATATGTTTGATGAAATGTCGATGGATATGGTTCTGTTATTCTCATGTACTCCCCTGTCTTAGTTCGATGATTAAGTGCATTTATGTTATGCATCATGTTTTACTTCTCAAGCATATGAAAATGTTTTGAAATATGTTTTCTCATGAATAAGGTAAGAAGATAAAACTTATGCAACGTGGTTAAGTGAGGGTTGGGGGTGGTTCGGCGTATGTCACAGTCCGCAGTAGGACATATGAATACGACCCGCAGTAGGGACCATGATCAAACTCACTGTCGAACCCCCTTTACCGGCACAAATCCTCCCTTAAACCACATAATGTAATGAAGAATATGAATGATGAAAGGAATGATGAATATGAGCATGTCTACGAATGATGATTATGAACAATGAATACGAGATACGATTATGAATGATGATTAAGATAAGTACATGAAAAGAAAAGACTTATGAGCATGTTTTTCTCCAAGTTATGCATTCATGAACTCATAATAGTTTGCATTCCTTACTAAGCCTTAGGCTTACAGTTACACCTTATGATGTAGGTGAAGAAATATCAGGTGAGGAATTCAAAGTTGATGAAAATGTCTAAGCTAGGTTGCTGGAGGTGATCAGTGTGAAACCTGTGGCTGGATGGCAAATGAGTAACCCTGGTTAACGTTTTATGATTTAAGGATGTTTATAAGTTCTGAAGTTTAAGTAGTAATGTTTATGATTATGGAAGTCTAAGTATGATGACTTTACTTTCGAATTATTGAGTTCTGAGTTTGTCTGGTATGAGTACTGAATCTGAGGATATTTATGAGGATATGAAATGAATTATTAAGTCTTTCGCTGTATGAGTTCTAGTAAGTTTATGGTTCATTCCGCTTGAGTCCTGGTTATTAAGATTGAGGCTATGAAGTTTATGTTATCTAAAATCTAAGTCTGAGAAAAGCCAGGATGTCTTCTGCCGAGGGACGCTGGAGGAAAAATGGTTGTCTTCCGGCTGACGTCATCGGAAGAGGAAAATGGTTGTCTCCCGGCTGACGTCATCGGAAGAAGAAAACGCTATTTTGTCGTCTAGTGACCGGTAGAGGTAGTGTAATTCTCTACCGGAAGACAAAGATGTTATTTTGTCGCCTAGTGACCGGTATAGGTAGTGTAATTCTCTACCGGAAGAAGTATATCACACGAGTAAATTTAATGAAGCACGAGAGAGTCACGTGTCCACCAGTAGATGTCCCCTACCGGATGAGGTTTTAATGAACACGAGAGCTGCACGTGTTCATCGGTAGATGTCCACCACCGAGCGAGTTTTAATGGGTCACGTGTTAAGCTCATGCTCACCGGAAGATGTGAACTCTAAGCTTGTCGTTTAGCGATTGGCTGAAGTGCTTGCATGGCTCGCCGGCAGATGCTATGCACTTCATTAAAGTTACGTTTTCAAAAAAAAGAGTACAAAAATGAATTTAAGTTTAAGTAAGGTCAAGAATTTCGTGACGGTCCTCCTCGGGTCGTTACAATTATGGTATCAAAGCTAAACCAGGTTCTAAAATCGGTTCTGCAGACTGCCTTCCAGCACAGATTGCCACCTGAGTACTCTCCAACAACTGTAAGTGTTTACGATTCTAGTGATGTCATTATGTTAAGATGTGTTTCTATTATTGCTTAGGAATCTCAAGATGGTAAGAGGTCAACAGAGGGAAGACAACGTGGATAGTACCACCGTTGCTCAGCTAATAGAATTAGTTAATCGCCAATCACGACAAATAGAGCAACTAGTGATTACTAGAGAAGAGCTTGGGAACTCCAGCTCTAATGTAACTCATGATCATGGGGGTGAGCGCTTCCACAGGCTCAGACCCCCGACATTCAATGGCCAAGTTTCTGACCCCATTTATGCTGAGGAATGGATCCGAAAAGTAGAGGACATGTTTAAGTATGCGAAAGTTGATGAAGGAGATAGAGTCACCTATGCTGTCTATCATTTGGAGCTGAATGCAAGGCATTGGTGGGATTCTCTTCAGAGCACTGTTAATGCAGAGACTATGACTTGGGATATGTTTAAGACTGCCTTCTTTGACAAGTACTTCAATAGGACCGTTCAGGCCAGCAAGAAGAAAGAATTTATGAACCTGCGGCAAACTGGCTCTGTGACGGATTATATATGCAAATTCGATGCTTTGTCACGGTTTGCTCCCCGACTGGTTGAGAATGATGAAGACAAGATTTACCAATTTGTTCAAGGACTGAAGCCGAGTTTGTATGTGAAGGTAAAGACTTCTGGGATACACAATATACCTTATGGCGAAGTGACGGCTAAGGCCCTGGAATTGGAGGAGGCTGAGATGACAGCTTATGCACAGCGTGAACAGCCAAGGAAGTTCACTAAGGAGACTCAACCACCACCACGGCAGAACAAGGGATGGCAACCCCAGCAGAACAGAAACCAGCAACAACAACAGCAAGGTGTTAAGAGATCCTTCAATCCAAGTGATGACCAAGGAAGAGGAAAGCGACCTTCGGCTCCCCTATGTTCCAACTGTCAGAAGAATCACCATGGTGAGTGCAAGCTGCACTCTGGCCGTTGCTATAGATGCGACAAGGTTGGACACATAGCCAGAGACTGCCCGATGCCATCAGACCCGAATCGAATCAGAGTTGCACCAAGAGTCTATGCTATGATGGAGGATGAAGATGTTGAACCACACACGGTCATATCAGGTACCATTATGGTTTGTGGTTTTTCTGCTTATACACTTATTGATACGGGAGCCACACACTCATTCATAGCAACCCTGTTTGTGTGTAAACATAAGTTAGAACTTTCGCCAGTTGATAAACCGTATAGAGTTATGTTACCATCAGGGAAGTCTTTGCATTCTGAGCAAATGTTGAAGGGTGATGTTTTGTCCTTAGGAGATAAGGAGCTATATGTAGAACTGATTATGATTGACATGAAAGGATATGAGATTATTTTAGGAATGGATTGGTTATTTAGGCATTATGCCACGATTAGTTGTAGGTCTGGCCTAGTTGATTTCCGACCCCCAAATGGAGATCGGTATACCTTCCAAGCTATTCCAAAGATGAGTAAGATACCAATCATATCCTCACTAGCGACTCAACGGTTACTGAAGAATGGTTGCTTGAGTTATCTAGCCAACATAATGGATGTCCGAGTAAAGAATAAAGTGGAATTACAAGGTATTCCTACCGTACGAGAGTTTCCTGAAGCATTCTTGGACGACTTACCGGGACTACCACCCGATAGAGAGGTAGAATTTGTGATTGATACATACCCCGGGGCATTACCTGTGTCTAAGAACCCTTATCGAATGGCACCTGTTGAGTTGAAAGAATTAAAGGTCCAACTACAGGAATTAGTTGACAAGGGATTTATACGTTCTAGTAGTTCTCCCTGGGGTGCACCTGTCCTTTTCGTTAAAAAGAAAGATGGTTCTCTTAGAATGTGTATAGACTACAGAGAACTGAATAAGTTGACAGTCAAGAATAAATATCCTTTACCCCGGATAGATGACCTGTTTGACCAACTACAAGGAGCTAAGGTATTCTCAAAGATTGACTTACGTTCGGGTTATTACCAACTGAAGGTTAAGGAAGGAGATATACCAAAGACAGCCTTCAGAACCCGCTACGGACATTATGAATTTCTTGTGATGTCATTTGGACTGACTAATGCGCCTGCCGCTTTCATGGACTTGATGAACCGAGTATTTCGTGAATACCTGGATAAGTTTGTGATTGTGTTTATAGATGACATTTTAGTATACTCACAGACTGAAACCGACCATGCAGAACATTTGAGAATAGTATTATCAACCTTAAAACAGCAGCAGCTTTATGCCAAATTGTCCAAATGTGAATTTTGGCTGGATAAGGTAAACTTTTTAGGTCATGTCATTTCTGCTGAGGGCATATCAGTAGATCCAACTAAGGTTCAGGCCGTTAAGGATTGGCCACAGCCAAAGAATGTCAGTGAAGTTCGAAGTTTCCTTGGTCTGGCTGGCTACTATAGAAAGTTCATTAAAGGATTCTCTATGATAGCTAAACCTTTGACCAATTTAACCAAGAAGGACCTCAAGTACTTTTGGACCGAAGCTTGTGAAGATAGCTTCCAATCATTGAAACAGAAGTTAACGACAGCCCCGCTATTAACTCTCCCAACTGAAGAAGGAAAATTTAGTGTTTATTGTGACGCATCCAAGATTGGTTTGGGATGTGTTTTGATGCAAGAAGGTAAAGTTGTGGCGTATGCCTCTAGGCAGCTAAAAGGTTATGAACAGAATTACCCCACTCATGATTTAGAGCTAGCTGCAGTTGTTTTTGCTTTAAAAATTTGGAGGCACTATTTGTATGGACAGCAGTGCGATGTGTTTTCTGACCACAAGAGTTTAAAGTATCTTTTCACCCAAAAGGAATTAAACATGAGACAAAGACGTTGGTTAGAATTTGTTAAGGACTATGACTTTGAAATCAAGTACCACCCGGGTAAGGCTAATGCTGTAGCCGATGCTTTGAGCAGAATGTCAAAAACAATGCAACCCGCAGTGTCAGTTTTGTCTGCACCCTTGAGGACTGAAGTTCAGAAGTTTGAATTGGAACTAGTTCCAGGGTTGTCAGCCTTACTTACCGATTTGACCATTCAACCAACGGTTTTGGAAAAGATCAAAGAGTCACAACAGAAGGATTCCGAGGAGAATAACAGTATGATGAATAAGTTGAAGGACGCCACCTCCGAGTTTAGTCTTTCCAATGATGGAATCCTGAGATTTAGGAATCGATGGTATGTCCCTTGTGATGAAGAATTACGTAAGTTGATTTTGGCCGAGGCTCACTCGTCTTCCTTTTCTATACATCCCGGTAGCACCAAGATGTATCGAGACTTGAAGTTACTTTATTGGTGGCCTAATATGAAGAGGGATATCGCCAAGTACGTAGAATCATGCTTGGTATGCCAGCAAGTTAAAGCCGAGCACCAACGACCAGGAGGTACCCTTCAACCTCTACCTATTCCCGAATGGAAGTGGGAAAACATTGCCATGGATTTTGTTGTAGGCTTACCTAAAACAACTAAAGGACATGACAGTATTTGGGTTGTGATTGATAGGATGACAAAGTCAGCTCATTTCTTACCTGTAAAGACAACCTACACGATGGACCAACTTGCTAATCTTTACGTTCAAGAAATTATCAGATTGCATGGGATTCCCGTATCCATAGTCTCTGATCGTGACCCTAGATTCACCTCCCGATTCTGGAAAAGTTTACAAGGTACCTTAGGCACAAAGTTATCCTTCAGCACCGCTTTTCACCCGCAGACAGATGGACAATCCGAGAGGACCATTCAGATACTCGAGGATATGTTGAGAGCATGTGTGCTTGACTTTCAGACTACATGGAGTAGACACCTACCTCTGATTGAGTTTTCTTACAACAATAGTTACCAGTCCACCATTGGTATGGCACCCTATGAAGCTTTGTATGGCAGGAAATGTAGGTCACCTTTGTACTGGGATGAGGTTGGTGAAGCGAAGTTATTGGGCCCAGAGATTTTGCAACAGATGTCAGACAAGATTACAGTCATTAGGAAAAGGATGTTAACTGCACAAAGCCGGCAGAAGAGTTATGCGGACCAAAGAAGAAGAGATCTTGAATTTTCTGTTGGCGATGAAGTTTTCCTGAAGATTTCACCATTTAGAGGAGTCTTAAGATTTGGTAAGAAGGGAAAGCTTAACCCACGGTTCATTGGACCATTCCCTGTCTTAGCTAAGATTGGTAGCACAGCCTATAGATTACTTTTGCCTCCATCTTTGGAAAAGGTTCACAATGTCTTTCATGTGTCTATGCTAAGGAAATGCATACGTGATCCGACTCAGATTGTTGAACCAACAGAAATCGAAATTGAACCTAATTTGGTGTATGAAGAGAAACCAGTACAAATTTTGGATTCTGCAGTGAAGACTCTAAGGAATAAGGAAATCTTGTTGGTTAAGGTCTTGTGGAAGAATCATGGTATTGAAGAAGCTACATGGGAACTACAGCAGGATATGTTGGACAAGTATCCAAAACTCTTTGCTTGACCAATTTTCGAGGACGAAAATTTTGTTTAAGGAGGGGTGGATGTAACACCCGACATTTCGGCCAGGTGAATTTTTCTGACCATTCTCATTGTTACCCTTTATTTAACCTTTATGATTAAATTTAACGTTGAGGCAAATTCATTACAAGTTGAGTAAAACTAGGTTGAGTGGCAATTTTGTAATAAAGATTGAAGGATTAGGTATAAATAGAAAATGGAAACCTTAAATCTCATTTAAACCTCACTGCAGCCGACATTTCCTCTCGGCGACTCCCTTCTTCTCTGGAGCCTTTTCCTCCCCAGCAACTGGTTTTTCAACCTCCACTCCGATAACCCGCATTCTAGGTAAGATTTTGACAATGTAGATGCCGGGTAGTCATTTAGAACTCTGTTTTCAGTTGAACTTATACTTTCGGGCTCTTCAATGGCTGAGTCAGTTGGTTATCGTTCTTTATCTTCATTTGGTAATGCCACCTTTAAATCGATTCTGGACCTTTTATATAACCGACCCCGTTTAATCGATAGCTATATCTAGCTGTTTCGGTTTTGGATTTCAGACTGCACAGAGAACCTTAGCTGTTAGATTCTAGGATGACTTTCGATTAGAACTTTTAGGACTTTATTTTAACTACTGTAATGTGAAATGTGTTAGGTGAAGAAGTTGAAAAGAAGGTGATTCAAGTTGCTAAGGAATCCAGGTAAGTGAATGTATTAAGTTTCCGGCCAATAGGGCCCTACATCAAAGGATTAAGTTAGATTTAGTGAACATTGTCTGCTATATGTTTGATGAAATGTCGATGGATATGGTTCTGTTATTCTCATGTACTCCCCTGTCTTAGTTCGATGATTAAGTGCATTTATGTTATGCATCATGTTTTACTTCTCAAGCATATGAAAATGTTTTGAAATATGTTTTCTCATGAATAAGGTAAGAAGATAAAACTTATGCAACGTGGTTAAGTGAGGGTTGGGGGTGGTTCGGCGTATGTCACAGTCCGCAGTAGGACATATGAATACGACCCGCAGTAGGGACCATGATCAAACTCACTGTCGAACCCCCTTTACCGGCACAAATCCTCCCTTAAACCACATAATGTAATGAAGAATATGAATGATGAAAGGAATGATGAATATGAGCATGTCTACGAATGATGATTATGAACAATGAATACGAGATACGATTATGAATGATGATTAAGATAAGTACATGAAAAGAAAAGACTTATGAGCATGTTTTTCTCCAAGTTATGCATTCATGAACTCATAATAGTTTGCATTCCTTACTAAGCCTTAGGCTTACAGTTACACCTTATGATGTAGGTGAAGAAATATCAGGTGAGGAATTCAAAGTTGATGAAATGTCTAAGCTAGGTTGCTGGAGGTGATCAGTGTGAAACCTGTGGCTGGATGGCAAATGAGTAACCCTGGTTAACGTTTTATGATTTAAGGATGTTTATAAGTTCTGAAGTTTAAGTAGTAATGTTTATGATTATGGAAGTCTAAGTATGATGACTTTACTTTCGAATTATTGAGTTCTGAGTTTGTCTGGTATGAGTACTGAATCTGAGGATATTTATGAGGATATGAAATGAATTATTAAGTCTTTCGCTGTATGAGTTCTAGTAAGTTTATGGTTCATTCCGCTTGAGTCCTGGTTATTAAGATTGAGGCTATGAAGTTTATGTTATCTAAAATCTAAGTCTGAGAAAAGCCAGGATGTCTTCTGCCGAGGGACGCTGGAGGAAAAATGGTTGTCTTCCGGCTGACGTCATCGGAAGAGGAGAATTGTTGTCTTCCGGCTGACGTCATTGGCAGGAGAAATGTGATGGAAGTTGTATGGGTTTGCCTTCCGGCTGACGTCATCGGAAGAGGAAAATGGTTGTCTCCCGGCTGACGTCATCGGAAGAAGAAAACGCTATTTTGTCGTCTAGTGACCGGTAGAGGTAGTGTAATTCTCTACCGGAAGACAAAGATGTTATTTTGTCGCCTAGTGACCGGTATAGGTAGTGTAATTCTCTACCGGAAGAAGTATATCACACGAGTAAATTTAATGAAGCACGAGAGAGTCACGTGTCCACCAGTAGATGTCCCCTACCGGATGAGGTTTTAATGAACACGAGAGCTGCACGTGTTCATCGGTAGATGTCCACCACCGAGCGAGTTTTAATGGGTCACGTGTTAAGCTCATGCTCACCGGAAGATGTGAACTCTAAGCTTGTCGTTTAGCGATTGGCTGAAGTGCTTGCATGGCTCGCCGGCAGATGCTATGCACTTCATTAAAGTTACGTTTTCAAAAAAAAGAGTACAAAAATGAATTTAAGTTTAAGTAAGGTCAAGAATTTCGTGACGGTCCTCCTCGGGTCGTTACACCCCCCTGTTAGGTGAAGAGGGCAGGCTGACCGCGGGATGTGTCCTCTCAATCTAATAGGCTGAGACCTCGGTAACATTCTGTCTGCGACGTAATGAAAATGAAATGTTGCATGATTTCTGAAACTCATACGAACAGCATGCATTGTATTTACGAGACTTACTGAGATTTTTATCTCATAGCGTGTCTGTATGGTGTAGGTGATATAGAAGCAGGTGAGGACGACCTTCCTCCACCCGATGTACAGGATGGTTGAGGAAGAACGGTTGAGGTGGTGTGCATGAGCAGTCGACGCGTATGTTGACCCGTGGGGGTAACGGTTAGGTATTTTGAGGTTTTTGGGTGAATTGGGTTGGTTATGAATTATTGTATAGTTAGAAACTTTTTAGGATGTTTGGTTTTGGATAGTGGATAGGTTATGTTTTTATAGTTTTAAACGTTTTGGAAATGTATTTTGAAATCTCTTGGTAACCTAATTTAGGGATATGTTCGGTTTTTAAATGTATCCACGCGGTTTGTTTTTATGAAATTAGGTTATGTTTTTAAACGTGTTTTGAGTCGTTGTTCTGGATGAAATTTTGAGTGAGTTTTTGTCGTAATGTATGGTCGATGTAGATGAAATTCATTGAAGGAATTGTGAAATATATTGGAGATGATTTGAGGAAATGAAGGAATGAAGAAAAGGTAAAGAAGAGGAAGAAGAAGCGTGGAGGCAGAGGGGATGGCGACCAAACGCCAATAGGTGGCGATCGGTTGCCGTGAAGGATCGCACGCTTTGGAAAATTTCCATAGCGTGTGGCGATCGATCGCCCCTCGTGTTGGTCGCACGATCCATGATCGCCTGGTGTGGCGATCGCTGGCAAAACCAGCGATCGATCGTCCGTTTTGGGCGATCGATCGCCACCACGTTTTAGGGACAAAAGTCCCTTTTTTTCCCTGAAACGTTTTCTGTTAATTTAATTGTTTTAAATTTGTTTTAATAATTATTTTAAGTTTTATTCTAATTGATTTAGGAACGTTTTAAACGATTTTCATTTCCGGTTCCAATTTCAATTTAAAATATTCTCAAATGGTTCTCCGTTTAAATAATTAATTGAGGTTCGTACAAGTTAAAGTTATTAGGATAAAAAAAAATATATTACTGGAAAATAGGTACAGTACTAGGGTCGCTACAAGAACTGCAAGATATTTTGATAATTCAAAACTTCCCAAAAGTATTTTTAGATGACTTACCGGGATTACCACCGGATCGTGAGATAGAATTCGAAATTCAAGTATGTTCTAGTGCCGAACTGGTATCAAAGAACCCGTACCATATGACGCCAATAGAATTGAAGGAGTTGAAAGCTCAGTTAAAGGAATTAGTGGACAAGGGCTTTGTACGGTTTAGTTTCTCTCTATGGGGCGCACCAATCCTATTTGTTAAGAAGAATTGTAATGCCCCCGAACCCACCCGGGTCGGTACGCTACTTTGCTTACCATTACCACGTTTAAAACGTAATTTAAAATAATTTTTGATAAAATTTCGACTCGATTTTTGGGTTTTCGAATCCTAAAAAATGGTTGGAAAATGTGTCGGAAAAGGTCGGGTTAAAACATATTTGAAAGAGATAAAATTTGAAAAAAAATCAAGTTGGCACATCATGGGCGCCGGGCGCAGGCACTAGGTGCATGAGTCGCCCAGGCAGCGCGCGCGAGGTGCCGATCGATCGGCAACCTCTCGGGTTGCCAGGCGAGGAATAGTGGATTTGGCCGATCGATTGGCGCTGTGCGCCGATCAATCAGCACTGGGTGCTGCACGCGCCCATGCAGCGTGCATCGTACGCATGCTGCGCAAGCCACGGTCGCGCCCGCGCGCTCCGTCCCCGGCCTGCACGCCTACTCCTCGGCCACCATCACACCATTTGCACATTTTTCTTCTTCTTCACAATTTTCTTTACATTTAAGTCTACCAAAACACTTGAAACTTACCTAAGACTTTTCCCGACATTTTCTACTTCTCGACATGTGAAAATCCCATAAACTCGACTCTAAAACGTCAGTGAAAATGTGAAAATTTGTGAAAACTAACAATGCTTTGTTAATAAAACTCGAGTAGTATAACAGTTAATATTTCAAAAACCAAAACCCTGAAAACAAATATTTACAACAATTCATAAAATCAACAGTCACAAGAGTTATAAAACCACCATCATTTATACAAACAAAGTCCAACAAAAATACCAAATCACACGCCTCCCAGCAACACAATGGTCATGCCGTCCCGACAAATACCTGCACCGACATACCTCGTGTGTCACCGACTGCAACCTAGTTCTGCTTTTCCTCATCTAGCTCACCTGTAAAAACATCGTCACCTACACCACATAACACAAAACGTAAGCCTAATGCTTAGCAAATAGAGAATAATGAATGTAAAATCAAAACAAACACAATGCACACACTCAACCCGTAACATATGCAGTTTCTACTTGCTCTGTTGTTCTCGTTTCATTTTCGTTTCATTAATCTTTCACTTTTCGGTGTGGATCAAGTAGGCACACCTCCGAGCCCCTGCTCATTGGACAGCCACACCTTGACCCACCAGAGCAAGATTGTAGGCACACATCTGGCCCCGCCCATTGGACGGCCATGCATGATCCCCTCCCACGCCGATCATAAAACCTCGTTCATAATCATGACAACTTACATACTTTCAAGCGTACTTCTCTTGTAGAGCCCCTCGCAAGTGCTACCCTAGCACCCTAACACGATTAGGCGACTCCACTAGAGACACCGTTGCATTTATTCCTATCTTATTACGTTTCATGCTCACATTTCAAAACCGTGTTCAAAACTCTTTTTTCGTAGTTCAAAAACAATGATTGTAACGACCCCGATGGGATCGCCATGTAAACATGACAATCGTAATCATTTACTTCTTAATTTCTACACCCTGTTCATTCTTAGTATTTCTTTTTTTTCTTTTTAAAACTTAGAACTTGAACTTGACTCCTTCATATTTCTAATAACTCATTCATCGATAGAATCAGACGACTAAGCTCGATTGTCAGTTCCAAAACATAATCGAATATGGAAGAAATGCCCTCAAATTACTTAACATGATTCCACTCGGGTTTGCATGGATTTGCATGCATTGGCTGGCAGGGTGTTCCCCATCCGATTTGTCACGTGTACTCTGCGTGACTCACCTATCATCGCCTAATAGAAGCTATCTTCCGGTGGGCACGTGGGTTTCACATGTTCAATTAAAACATCGTCCAGTAGTGGACATCCACCGGTGAACACTAGACGACAAACCATACTTTCATCATCCGGTCACTAGACGACAAACCATACTTTCATCATCCGGTCACTAGACGACAAACCATACTTTCATCATCCGGTCACTAGACGACAAACCATACTTTCATCATCCGGTCACTAGACGACAAACCATACTTTCATCATCCGGTCACTAGACGACAAACCATACTTTCATCATCCGGTCACTAGACGACAAACCATACTTTCATCATCCGGTCACTAGACGACAAACCATACTTTCATCATCCGGTCACTAGACGACAAACCATACTTTCATCATCCGGTCACTAGACGACAAACCATACTTTCATCATCCGGTCACTAGACGACAAACCATACTTTCATCATCCGGTCACTAGACGACAAACCATACTTTCATCATCCGGTCACTAGACGACAAACCATACTTTCATCATCCGGTCACTAGACGACAAACCATACTTTCATCATCCGGTCACTAGACGACAAACCATACTTTCATCATCCGGTCACTAGACGACAAACCATACTTTCATCATCCGGTCACTAGACGACAAACCATACTTTCATCATCCGGTCACTAGACGACAAACCATACTTTCATCATCCGGTCACTAGACGACAAACCATACTTTCATCATCCGGTCACTAGACGACAAACCATACTTTCATCATCCGGTCACTAGACGACAAACCATACTTTCATCATCCGGTCACTAGACGACAAACCATACTTTCATCATCCGGTCACTAGACGACAAACCATACTTTCATCATCCGGTCACTAGACGACAAACCATACTTTCATCATCCGGTCACTAGACGACAAACCATACTTTCATCATCCGGTCACTAGACGACAAACCATACTTTCATCATCCGGTCACTAGACGACAAACCATACTTTCATCATCCGGTCACTAGACGACAAACCATACTTTCATCATCCGGTCACTAGACGACAAACCATACTTTCATCATCCGGTCACTAGACGACAAACCATACTTTCATCATCCGGTCACTAGACGACAAACCATACTTTCATCATCCGGTCACTAGACGACAAACCATACTTTCATCATCCGGTCACTAGACGACAAACCATACTTTCATCATCCGGTCACTAGACGACAAACCATACTTTCATCATCCGGTCACTAGACGACAAACCATACTTTCATCATCCGGTCACTAGACGACAAACCATACTTTCATCATCCGGTCACTAGACGACAAACCATACTTTCATCATCCGGTCACTAGACGACAAACCATACTTTCATCATCCGGTCACTAGACGACAAACCATACTTTCATCATCCGGTCACTAGACGACAAACCATACTTTCATCATCCGGTCACTAGACGACAAACTATACTTTCATCATCCGGTCACTAGACGACAAACCATACTTTCATCATCCGGTCACTAGACGACAAACTATACTTTCATCATCCGGTCACTAGACGACAAACCATAGACGAAAAAACCATACTTTCATCATCCGGACACTAGACGACAAACCATACTTTCATCATCTGGCGGGTAAAACACTCAACAACACCGGATGACTAAAACACTCGACATCATCCGGTGACTAAAACACTCAACAATATCGGGTGGCTAAAACACTCGACATCATCCGAGAGACATAATCTTCACAGACTTCAATACGACTGGAATAATTTGCACTTATATAAACTGTAAACTTAACCGAAACACTTCACCGGAAGACTTAAACCCAAACATAACATTCATTAACTTTAGAAGTATCCTCAGACTCGGGAATTAAGACAGACAAATTCTAAAATCCCAATTGATAAAACAATCTCAACCTATTTAGATTTCATTACTCATAAACATCATAAAAATCATAAGAGCGTTAACCAGGGCTTCTCATTTGCCATCCAGCCACAGATTTACTCCCTGAACACCTTCCAGCAACCAAGCTTAGACATCCTCATTAACTTTGAGATTCTCACCTGAATACTCGTCACCTACATCATAAGGTTTAAACTATAAGCCTAATGCTTAGTAAGGGATGCATGCTGACAGACATACATGAGTGTACAAATTAAAGAAACATAAGTTCGTAAATCTTTCTTCATTCATGCTCTTTTTCATCATTTACATAGCATGTATTAAGGGAGGAAACGAGGGAGAAAGACAGGGCACATGATCATTGCCAATCGGGCAATCATAGTAACGACTAGCTCGGCCTCCACCAGTGGGAGAATTCGCGGGCCATACTTGTCATCAACTCGGCCTCCACCAGTGGGAGAATTCGCGAGCCATGCTTATCATCAACTCGGCCTCCACCAGTGGGAGAATTCGCGAGCCATGCTTATCATCAACTCGGCCTCCACCAGTGGGAGAATTCGCGAGCCATGCTTATCTTCAACTCGGCCTCTACCAGTGGGAGAATTCGCGAGCCATGCTTATCTTCAACTCGGCCTCCACCAGTGGGAGAATTCGCGAGCCATGCTTATCTTCAACTCGGCCTCCACCAGTGGGAGAATTCGCGAGCCATACTTAAGCCTTGTGAACATATCATAGTCATTTCCCCCCGTTCCGCGCTTAATCATGCTTACATTTGTTTTTCTTTTCATGTTCTTAACTTAATCATAAACGAGCACATAATGCATGGACACGAATTTTCACAGAGGAATGTCATACAGTATGAACGGGTAAAAACATCATGTAACTTAACTTCTTCCTACCCAATTACTTCATATCATGGCAAACTACTAGTCATAATCATCAGATAAACATTTCAACAATTTTTCCTAGTATCCTTATGGTGTAGGGCCCTAGTGGCCTGAAATCCTAATACATCCACTTACCTGGATTCCTTAGCTGAGCAGCACCTTCACTTGAGCTTTTCTCGCCTATGACATTTCATATTCGTAGTTAGAATAAAATCCTAAATAACTTAAACTCAAAACTAGTAAAGTCCTAACTAAATGTCATCCTAAAATCTGTATTTCTTAGTCCTTTCCGTCAAGCACCTTGTGTGCGCGGTTTAAGCTCCAAAACTCCGGACATTCAGATTCAACCTAGCAGCTACTTACAGTCGGTTGTCAAAGTTCAGATTCGAATCGGTAATACTATTATCAAACTAAGATTAACAGTGTTCTTATTATTACTCTGTCAATACAGAATCGGGACTTCGGGTTTCTAGCTAAAAACAGGACTCTAAATAACTACTCAACAACTACATTGTCTGAATCTTACCTCGAACGTGGGTTATCGGAGTGAATACTGGAGAAATCGTTCGTTGGTGAAGAAGTCGCCGGCTGAGAGAGAGCTCTGGAGAGTGAAGAAATCGTGGAAGGGAGTGTGTCGGCTACAGTGATGTTTTAGTGAGGTTTTGGATTTTACTGTAGCATTTATACTATTTAAGAACCAATCTCAATTACCAATTTGCCACTAGACCTAATTCTTACTCCAAAAATGAAACCAACCAAACTTTGGCATCCAAAATCTAATAACAATAGTCACTACATTAATGGTGATTTAATTCGGGTCAGTGGAGTTTCGGGATAAATACATGACCGAAAGTGCTGGGTGTTACATCCTTCCCCCCTTAAACAAAATTTTGTCCTCAAAATTTGCTCAGCATTGTGGTCATAACCATCAACCTATGGTCATCCTATACCCCTCCAATTTGATCCTACATACTAAACAGGCAATGACTGATTCCCATATTCGCAGCGCTCTAAATTCTCTTATTTACGCACTTCTTATTTTAATCACCCATACGTTCTTCAGTCATAATATTCCAATAGCCGTCCAAGTGCTATGCACGCTCACAAGGTTCTATATACCTAAGTATGCTCTTTACATTTTCAAGTTATCCCCCATACTCGTTTTGTCCAGTTTTTACTCTGGTTATCATCGATTCTTATAGGTCCTTTGTCTAAACCACTCTTTAACTCCATACTTGAAATGACATTTAAATTGATTTCCCGACAGCATAATGCATAAATACACGTATGTACATTGAACCCTCAAACGTATGGGGGAAAACATGCTCGAAACAACACTAGGATCGATATCCTTTGGCGGGATTGGTACCTTGAACCTCACTAGCTACAACTAGGTGATATTCGTCCCCAGCTAATGAATGTGTGACTGACCCTGAAACATGCCCTTTTTCTATTCCTAAAAGTTCCATGGAATTGAATTTTTTTTTTTTTTTTTTTATCGTACATGCATAAGGGGATCAATCCCAACCATAGGAATATATTTAACTGGTGGAAATCCTCGGTTAACTTTGTTTAAGTGTCAAATATTAAACATCAAATTCTTAACTTCTTTAGACCATTGTATCTCAACTACCCTTTGTTCTAAGGTCCCCCCTTTTGAAATCAAATCCAAATTACATCGAGGATCATTAAGCGGAAGATTCGCTAAACGACAAACAACTGTCATTAGCCACCGGCGTACAGTAAACTCGCAACATCCACCGCTGGATTATTAACACACGACATCCATCGATGACGTCAGCCGGAAGGTTTCTTTCGCTAGCACTTCAGAGAAGGACCTCTACCGCTAGCTAAACGACAAAAGAGAATTTCTACTACACAACGAAGGCTCAACTCCATCCGGAGGACATGTGCACTCCTCGGGCTCTTAATAAAACATTAAAATTCTACCGGTAAACAATGTTATGCGCATCCGTCGATAGAACACTATACTACTTAATGTCTACAGCTAGCCAACGTCCAAAATTAACTAAAGAAAGGGAAAACTCTGGCTCCTCGATTAGGGTCCTCCAACCCTAACTAAACTTAGTAAAACATCTCACTAACAAAGCAATGACCCATACATATTTCTAATATCCCACAGGGATTCCTTCGAAGGATTATTAACCAGTCTGTTATCTACAATTCCATAAAGGCAAGTTCCGAAATTCTGCTTGCTTCCTTGCAACGACTTATTCAACAATTTCTCTGTTAGTGAACTTGTTGTGGTTAGGTTTACAACCTCTATCCAGATCCCCTAATTTCACCGAATCTTGCCCTTCTATTCTCCATAAACTTAGAAGCGTCACTACACTAAGGCTTCACTTCCAAATTCCTCGAGTATTGTTGTTTCTACCTCTACCCGATTGAGACCCATATCTTATATTTACTCCTGTCAATTCATCGTTTTGGTTTATCCTTATAGTATTTCGAATCCCCAATGTTCCTACGTCCATCCTAGCAATAAATCCCACGTCTGTGGTCCTCAATTTGACTGTATCACCTATAGTCTCATCTCTTAACTCTGTTACTGCTAAACCAACAGAGTGTGCAACCCTTAATTTTGCTGCATTTCCTTTAATTCATGCCCACTCCTACCAATTGTCATCCTTTTAACATTGCACCGTGGCATTAACCCGTTTAACATGACTTTGAATTTAAGGTGCCCTATTATTTCCGAATGGTTTTCCAAAACGGTATGCATTTCTAGGAGGAAAGGTTGACTCTATGTATGAGTATCATCTCTTCATAAAATTTTGACCTTTCAAGGTCCTTGGGATTGATTAATTTCTTTCCCAACATCCAAGGAACTTACCACACTTCATATTCTATTATTCTAATGTCTGCATCATCCTGTATTTAACCTATGTACTCTCACATTAACACGCCTGAAAGTGATCCGCACGTTTCCCCTAATGATCATCACCTCGGTCCAAACAACATTACATTGCAGGATTGTCGACACCTCTTCAGTGGTAAACGTTCTGTCATTAACCTCCCATACATGAACATGCCCTTTTTGGTTCTACACCTCTTATCTTTTAAATTTCACCCATAACCAGGTGACCTTCTAACTCGTTAAATCCTTTCACTTTAATATAAATAGATGATATCAGTAACCTTCCTAGGCACTCTCCACCTAGTACACACATTAAATCTTCACTTAAGCTACACCCTCAATCTCATGCTCTTCGTTCTATTACCTACTTGAAATAAGGCAAAAACCCGGGTCTACATATGGTCGGGCAATTTCCTGTTTCCAGTCATAACAAAAGGGGTGTCTGCTCAATTTCATTACTTGAATCAATTAACTACAGCGTTCACCCTGTCAATCTTATTAGTTTTATCTAGTCCAAGGTCCAAAATTGTACCTGCTTGCACCCGTATGCTGAGTTGCATCTTCCGTTCCCACCAACCCAAGAACTCCAGGCATTACTCCTGCTCAGTATGAGTCCAACGGCATTGAACAAGTCTTGATCTGGTGGCCAACCATGTCGCACCTAAAACACCGACTCGAGTATAACTTGCATTGTCCACGGTGGTTCTTTCGGCAGGTGGAACATAGAGGTGCTGAAAAGGCTCCTTGAGGTCTTTTCCCCTTGCCTAGGTCTTTACTTGGGCCATAGGGTCTCTCAACACCCTTCTGCTGCAGCCGCCGACCCTTTGTCCCGTTGTAATTGCACGCCTCCAACAAACTTCACTGGCCCATCACGGTACCCCTGAACCGTTGTTCTTACAGTCCGGTCACTAGACGACAAACCATACTTTCATCATCCGGTCACTAGACGACAAACCATACTTTCATCATCCGGTCACTAGACGACAAACCATACTTTCATCATCCGGTCACTAGACGACAAACCATACTTTCATCATCCGGTCACTAGACGACAAACCATACTTTCATCATCCGGTCACTAGACGACAAACCATACTTTCATCATCCGGTCACTAGACGACAAACCATACTTTCATCATCCGGTCACTAGACGACAAACCATACTTTCATCATCCGGTCACTAGACGACAAACCATACTTTCATCATCCGGTCACTAGACGACAAACCATACTTTCATCATCCGGTCACTAGACGACAAACCATACTTTCATCATCCGGTCACTAGACGACAAACCATACTTTCATCATCCGGTCACTAGACGACAAACCATACTTTCATCATCCGGTCACTAGACGACAAACCATACTTTCATCATCCGGTCACTAGACGACAAACCATACTTTCATCATCCGGTCACTAGACGACAAACCATACTTTCATCATCCGGTCACTAGACGACAAACCATACTTTCATCATCCGGTCACTAGACGACAAACCATACTTTCATCATCCGGTCACTAGACGACAAACCATACTTTCATCATCCGGTCACTAGACGACAAACCATACTTTCATCATCCGGTCACTAGACGACAAACCATACTTTCATCATCCGGTCACTAGACGACAAACCATACTTTCATCATCCGGTCACTAGACGACAAACCATACTTTCATCATCCGGTCACTAGACGACAAACCATACTTTCATCATCCGGTCACTAGACGACAAACCATACTTTCATCATCCGGTCACTAGACGACAAACCATACTTTCATCATCCGGTCACTAGACGACAAACCATACTTTCATCATCCGGTCACTAGACGACAAACCATACTTTCATCATCCGGTCACTAGACGACAAACCATACTTTCATCATCCGGTCACTAGACGACAAACCATACTTTCATCATCCGGTCACTAGACGACAAACCATACTTTCATCATCCGGTCACTAGACGACAAACCATACTTTCATCATCCGGTCACTAGACGACAAACCATACTTTCATCATCCGGTCACTAGACGACAAACCATACTTTCATCATCCGGTCACTAGACGACAAACCATACTTTCATCATCCGGTCACTAGACGACAAACCATACTTTCATCATCCGGTCACTAGACGACAAACCATACTTTCATCATCCGGTCACTAGACGACAAACCATACTTTCATCATCCGGTCACTAGACGACAAACCATACTTTCATCATCCGGTCACTAGACGACAAACCATACTTTCATCATCCGGTCACTAGACGACAAACCATACTTTCATCATCCGGTCACTAGACGACGAGCCATGCTTATCTTCAACTCGGCCTCCACCAGTGGGAGAATTCGCGAGCCATGCTTATCTTCAACTCGGCCTCCACCAGTGGGAGAATTCGCGAGCCATGCTTATCTTCAACTCGGCCTCCACCAGTGGGAGAATTCGCGAGCCATGCTTATCTTCAACTCGGCCTCCACCAGTGGGAGAATTCGCGAGCCATGCTTATCTTCAACTCGGCCTCCACCAGTGGGAGAATTCGCGAGCCATGCTTATCTTCAACTCGGCCTCCACCAGTGGGAGAATTCGCGAGCCATGCTTATCTTCAACTCGGCCTCCACCAGTGGGAGAATTCGCGAGCCATGCTTATCTTCAACTCGGCCTCCACCAGTGGGAGAATTCGCGAGCCATGCTTATCTTCAACTCGGCCTCCACCAGTGGGAGAATTCGCGAGCCATGCTTATCTTCAACTCGGCCTCCACCAGTGGGAGAATTCGCGAGCCATGCTTATCTTCAACTCGGCCTCCACCAGTGGGAGAATTCGCGAGCCATGCTTATCTTCAACTCGGCCTCCACCAGTGGGAGAATTCGCGAGCCATGCTTATCTTCAACTCGGCCTCCACCAGTGGGAGAATTCGCGAGCCATGCTTATCTTCAACTCGGCCTCCACCAGTGGGAGAATTCGCGAGCCATGCTTATCTTCAACTCGGCCTCCACCAGTGGGAGAATTCGCGAGCCATGCTTATCTTCAACTCGGCCTCCACCAGTGGGAGAATTCGCGAGCCATGCTTATCTTCAACTCGGCCTCCACCAGTGGGAGAATTCGCGAGCCATGCTTATCTTCAACTCGGCCTCCACCAGTGGGAGAATTCGCGAGCCATGCTTATCTTCAACTCGGCCTCCACCAGTGGGAGAATTCGCGAGCCATGCTTATCTTCAACTCGGCCTCCACCAGTGGGAGAATTCGCGAGCCATGCTTATCTTCAACTCGGCCTCCACCAGTGGGAGAATTCGCGAGCCATGCTTATCTTCAACTCGGCCTCCACCAGTGGGAGAATTCGCGAGCCATGCTTATCTTCAACTCGGCCTCCACCAGTGGGAGAATTCGCGAGCCATGCTTATCTTCAACTCGGCCTCCACCAGTGGGAGAATTCGCGAGCCATGCTTATCTTCAACTCGGCCTCCACCAGTGGGAGAATTCGCGAGCCATGCTTATCTTCAACTCGGCCTCCACCAGTGGGAGAATTCGCGAGCCATGCTTATCTTCAACTCGGCCTCCACCAGTGGGAGAATTCGCGAGCCATGCTTATCTTCAACTCGGCCTCCACCAGTGGGAGAATTCGCGAGCCATGCTTATCTTCAACTCGGCCTCCACCAGTGGGAGAATTCGCGAGCCATGCTTATCTTCAACTCGGCCTCCACCAGTGGAGAATTCGCGAGCCATGCTTATCTTCAACTCGGCCTCCACCAGTGGGAGAATTCGCGAGCCATGCTTATCTTCAACTCGGCCTCCACCAGTGGGAGAATTCGCGAGCCATGCTTATCTTCAACTCGGCCTCCACCAGTGGGAGAATTCGCGAGCCATGCTTATCTTCAACTCGGCCTCCACCAGTGGGAGAATTCGCGAGCCATGCTTATCTTCAACTCGGCCTCCACCAGTGGAGAATTCGCGAGCCATGCTTATCTTCAACTCGGCCTCCACCAGTGGAGAATTCGCGAGCCATGCTTATCTTCAACTCGGCCTCCACCAGTGGGAGAATTCGCGAGCCATGCTTATCTTCAACTCGGCCTCCACCAGTGGGAGAATTCGCGAGCCATGCTTATCTTCAACTCGGCCTCCACCAGTGGGAGAATTCGCGAGCCATGCTTATCTTCAACTCGGCCTCCACCAGTGGGAGAATTCGCGAGCCATGCTTATCTTCAACTCGGCCTCCACCAGTGGGAGAATTCGCGAGCCATGCTTATCTTCAACTCGGCCTCCACCAGTGGGAGAATTCGCGAGCCATGCTTATCTTCAACTCGGCCTCCACCAGTGGGAGAATTCGCGAGCCATGCTTATCTTCAACTCGGCCTCCACCAGTGGGAGAATTCGCGAGCCATGCTTATCTTCAACTCGGCCTCCACCAGTGGGAGAATTCGCGAGCCATGCTTATCTTCAACTCGGCCTCCACCAGTGGGAGAATTCGCGAGCCATGCTTATCTTCAACTCGGCCTCCACCAGTGGGAGAATTCGCGAGCCATGCTTATCTTCAACTCGGCCTCCACCAGTGGGAGAATTCGCGAGCCATGCTTATCTTCAACTCGGCCTCCACCAGTGGGAGAATTCGCGAGCCATGCTTATCTTCAACTCGGCCTCCACCAGTGGGAGAATTCGCGAGCCATGCTTATCTTCAACTCGGCCTCCACCAGTGGGAGAATTCGCGAGCCATGCTTATCTTCAACTCGGCCTCCACCAGTGGGAGAATTCGCGAGCCATGCTTATCTTCAACTCGGCCTCCACCAGTGGAGAATTCGCGAGCCATGCTTATCTTCAACTCGGCCTCCACCAGTGGGAGAATTCGCGAGCCATGCTTATCTTCAACTCGGCCTCCACCAGTGGGAGAATTCGCGAGCCATGCTTATCTTCAACTCGGCCTCCACCAGTGGGAGAATTCGCGAGCCATGCTTATCTTCAACTCGGCCTCCACCAGTGGGAGAATTCGCGAGCCATGCTTATCTTCAACTCGGCCTCCACCAGTGGGAGAATTCGCGAGCCATGCTTATCTTCAACTCGGCCTCCACCAGTGGGAGAATTCGCGAGCCATGCTTATCTTCAACTCGGCCTCCACCAGTGGGAGAATTCGCGAGCCATGCTTATCTTCAACTCGGCCTCCACCAGTGGGAGAATTCGCGAGCCATGCTTATCTTCAACTCGGCCTCCACCAGTGGAGAATTCGCGAG
Source organism: Begonia masoniana (assembly GCA_022432975.1). Classification (NCBI taxonomy): domain Eukaryota; kingdom Viridiplantae; phylum Streptophyta; class Magnoliopsida; order Cucurbitales; family Begoniaceae; genus Begonia; species Begonia masoniana. The sequence continues at coordinate 37,933,444 of CM039503.1, read as the reverse complement.
CCATGCTTATCTTCAACTCGGCCTCCACCAGTGGGAGAATTCGCGAGCCATGCTTATCTTCAACTCGGCCTCCACCAGTGGGAGAATTCGCGAGCCATGCTTATCTTCAACTCGGCCTCCACCAGTGGGAGAATTCGCGAGCCATGCTTATCTTCAACTCGGCCTCCACCAGTGGGAGAATTCGCGAGCCATGCTTATCTTCAACTCGGCCTCCACCAGTGGGAGAATTCGCGAGCCATGCTTATCTTCAACTCGGCCTCCACCAGTGGAGAATTCGCGAGCCATGCTTATCTTCAACTCGGCCTCCACCAGTGGGAGAATTCGCGAGCCATGCTTATCTTCAACTCGGCCTCCACCAGTGGGAGAATTCGCGAGCCATGCTTATCTTCAACTCGGCCTCCACCAGTGGGAGAATTCGCGAGCCATGCTTATCTTCAACTCGGCCTCCACCAGTGGGAGAATTCGCGAGCCATGCTTATCATCAACTCGGCCTCCACCAGTGGGAGAATTCGCGAGCCATGCTTATCTTCAACTCGGCCTCCACCAGTGGGAGAATTCGCGAGCCATGCTTATCTTCAACTCGGCCTCCACCAGTGGGAGAATTCGCGAGCCATACTTAAGCCTTGTGAACATATCATAGTCATTTCCCCCCGTTCCGCGCTTAATCATGCTTACATTTGTTTTGCTTTTCATGTTCTTAACTTAATCAACGAGCACATAATGCATGGACACGAATTTTCACAGAGGAATGTCGTACAGTATGAACGGTAAAAACATCATGTAACTTAACTTCTTCCTACCCAATTACTTCATATCATCGCAATCTACTAGTCATAATCATCAGATAAACATTTCAATAATTTTTCCTAGTATCCTTATGGTGTAGGGCCCTAGTGGCCAGAAATCCTAATGCATCTACTTACCTGGATTCCTTAGCTGAGCAGCACCTTCACTTGAGCTTTCCTCGCCTATGACATTTCATATTTGTAGTTAGAATAAAATCCTAAATAACTTAAACTCAAAACTAGTAAAGTCCTAACTAAATGTCATCCTAAAATCTGTATTTCTTAGTCCTTTCCGTCAAGCACCTTGTGTGCGCGGTTTAAGCTCCAAAACTCCGGACATTCAGATTCAACCTAGCAGCTACTTACAGTCGGTTGTCAAAGTTCAGATTCGAATCGGTAATACTATTATCAAACTAAGATTAACAGTGTTCCTATTATTACTCTGTCAATACAGAATCGGGACTTCGGGTTTCTAGCTGAAAACAGGACTCTAAATAACTACTCAACAACTACATTGTCTGAATCTTACCTCGAACGTGGGTTATCGGAGTGAATACTGGAGAAATCGTTCTTTGGTGAAGAAGTCGCCGGCTGAGAGAGAGCTCTGGAGAGTGAAGAAATCGTGGAAGGGAGTGTGTCGGCTACAGTGATATTTTAGTGAGGTTTTGGATTTTACTGTAGCATTTATACTATTTAAGAACCAATCTCAATTACCAATTTGCCACTAGACCCAATTCTTACTCCAAAAATGAAACCAACCAAACCTTGGCATCCAAAATCTAATAACAATAGTCACTACATTAATGGTGATTTAATTCGGGTCAGTGGAGTTTCGGGATAAATACATGACCGAAAGTGCTGGGTGTTACAATGATGCATGTCACACAATGCTCAAATGCAAAACATAACAAACAACCAACCATTAACCCTACCGTTCCATGGTGTAGGCTCGAAGGCAAACGCACGCACTCCACCACTTATCTGGTCACTCCGCACGTATTCAATTACGTCGACTACGCTAACTACTCGCTTGTCAACCTAACAAGTATTAAGAAAATTCACTTAGTAATCATTCTAGAATTCTAGGGAATACTTAAACTAAAACTAACAACAAATTTAACTAACTTTAATACATAACACCCAAAATCTGATTTTCTCACATTTTTCATCGTCCAACTTCAATCGGCCCTAACTTACTGTTTTTCAATGGTTTTCAACGTTCCACCCCATTCTGTAAACCTCTACACGTCTACTATCCATTGAACTAATCAAATTTAGCAACCAAACAATATGGCCAATCAGAAATCACCAAAAGAGAATCGGTGACCAATTTTCCCAACATCGGTTTTTCACAAACTTCCACCAATTCTCTAATCTAACCACCTAAACAACCTAAAGCAACCTATCTAATGTTTAAACAAACAAAAATAGGAAGAAAACTAGCCAATGAATGAAAATTTCGGACCCCTTACTTAGGGTTTCCCAAACCCTAACCAAATTTCACCAAAATCCCACCAAAACACCAAAAATCATTCCCTATATGAATACAACATAAAACCCACTCAAAACTAACCTTGATTCCTTGCAAAAATTGAAGAAACGAAGAAGTAGAACTCCTCAAATGGTGCTGCAAATTTTCGTGGAAGGGAGGAAGAAGAAAGGCAACTTTTGACTTTTAACCCTAACCTAACACCTTTTATCAAATCACACTTCTTCCCCTTTTAAATTTTCCCCACCAATCTTTTAATTTTTGTAAATTAGCCACTCACTTCTCTTCCTCTCTAATCCCACGTTTAAGGCTCCCATTTCACTTGTCTTCCCCTTGATTTTCTTTACTTTTCTTTATCTCAAACCAATAATAGATTAAACCTCTTCCACTTTATGTTTTCTCATAAAATTCTCTTCCAACTATCACTTTCCCCTCAAGAGCCTAGGAGAACACTAGGATAAATGTTAAACTCTCATGACATACCCTAAACTAGGGCTACGTACGTTATAGAAAATTTTTGGGTGTTACAAGAATGAGGGATCTTTATGTATGTGTATTGACTACCGAGAGCTGAACAAGTTGACTATCAAGAATAAGTACCCGTTGCCGAGAATCGACGATTTATTTAATCAACTTCAGGGGGCGGGTATTTTCTAAAATCGATTTGTGCTCAGGCTATTATCAATCGAAGGTCAAGGCAGAGGATATTCCAAAAACTGTCTTCAGGACCCGCTATGGGTATTATGAATTCTTGGTTATGTCGTTTGGATTGACGAATGCCACAGCTGCATTTATGGACCTAATGAACAGGATATTCTAGGATTTTCTTGACAAGTTTGTAATCGTTTTCATTGACGATATCCTGGCCTATTCTCAGAGTGAAGAGGATCATAAAGACCACCTGAATGTAGTACTATCCACTCTGAAGCAGCATCAGTTGTATGCCAAGTTATCAAAGTGTGGATTCTAGCTGGACAGAATTAATTTTCTAGGCCACCATAGGAGAGTTATTGTTCGAGGATATTTGGTGAAGTATTGTTAAGTGTAGGTCGGATGGGTAGTTTAGGTTGATTGTGCATTAGAATGCTTTCCTAGGTTCTTTTATGTATTGTTCTATGTTTCTTTACTTGTATTGCACTACTCATGCTCATGCAGCATGTTTCGACTTTTTTTTTTTTTTTTTTTTTTTTTTTTTTTTTTTTTTTTTTTTTTTTTTTTTTTTTTTTTTTTTTTTTTTTTTTTTTTTTTTTTTTTTTTTTTTTTTTTTTTTTTTTTTTTTTTTTTTTTTTTTTTTTTTTTTTTTTTTTTTTTTTTTTTTTTTTTTTTTTTTTTTTTTTTTTTTTTTTTTTTTTTTTTTTTTTTTTTTTTTTTTTTTTTTTTTTTTTTTTTTTTTTTTTTTTTTTTTTTTTTTTTTTTTTTTTTTTTTTTTTTTTTTTTTTTTTTTTTTTTTTTTTTTTTTTTTTTTTTTTTTTTTTTTTTTTTTTTTTTTTTTTTTTTTTTTTTTTTTTTTTTTTTTTTTTTTTTTTTTTTTTTTTTTTTTTTTTTTTTTTTTTTTTTTTTTTTTTTTTTTTTTTTTTTTTTTTTTTTTTTTTTTTTTTTTTTTTTTTTTTTTTTTTTTTTTTTTTTTTTTTTTTTTTTTTTTTTTTTTTTTTTTTTTTTTTTTTTTCCCCGGTAGATGGAAAGGGCTATCTAACCGCGAGATGTGCCCTCTCCATTTGATGAGAGTCAATCCCCGGTGACACCTCTTGTTATGTAACTAAATAATGAAAAAGGAATGCATGATTTTATGAACCCCGCACGCATAGCATGCATTTTTGTTTACGTAGATTTACTGAGCCTTTAGCTCATAATTTATTTCTATGGTGTAGGTGAATTCGATACAGGTGAGGATGATATTCCTCCACCTGACGCATGAGCTGGTTGAAGAAGGGTACCCGTGGGAGCGTGCTGGGCAGTCGACGCACGTTTTGACCCGTGGGGGTAATGGTTAGGTATTTTGAGGATTTTGGGTTATGTTAGGCTAATAGGTATTGATGTGGAAAAAAAGGGGTATAGAAAATACATGATAGGGTGCTTGGTACTGAATAGGGTATACGGTGATGTTTTGGAATTTACTGGAACTGCTTGGTGATTTATAAACCTCGTAGGGAAAATGTTTAGTTTTCAAATGGAACCACGCAGTTCGTTTTTATGAAATTTCACTACGTTTTCTAACGGTTCCGTGTAGTTTTGAGAATTTGATGAACTGAGGAATGTGAGGGTAATGGTGTTTTGTTATGATGAATGAAGTGTTGGTATAGTTTTGTGAAGTATAGTATTAGGAGTTGATGGGGATGAGATAAAAGAAAAGGGGAGGAAGAATGTTGAAGTGGGCGTGAAGGGAAATGGGGTAGCTCCCTGGAATCGAATTTCCAGAAAGCAAGCCGTTCGATCGCCAGAAGAGGGGCGATCGAACGTAGAATTCTCTGGAAAACCAGAGAGTTATCCGATCGTTTGCCAAAAAAGGGGCGAACGATCAGCTCCTGCAGGCTTCGCTTTGGAAAAATTCCAGAGCGGCAGCCGATCGATCGCCAAAAGAGGGGCGATCAATCGGCTGTGCAAGGGCCGATCGATCGGCTGTCAAATAGGCCGATCGATCACCCCTTGTTTTCTTTTTTTGGACACGTTTGCCCTCGACATTTTACACTGCATTTATTCCTCAGCTTAATTCATTGTTTTATTCAACGATTTTAAACGATTTCAAGAACCCGAGACTTCGATTTTGTATGAAGCTAAAATTTTATGAGGCTTACAAAAGAAAAAAATTTTTTTACGAGAAATCAAGGGTACGGATAAGGGTCGTCACAATTATGGTATCAGAGACCCCTGGTTTTAAAATCGGTTCTGTAGACTGCCCGACTGCACAGCCACTATGCGGAACATCCTTCCTCAACTGTAAGTACATTTTATTTTATTGCTTTGCTTTTGTTTCCTAGGATTATTTGTTTTAACCTTTATAGGAGTTATAAAATGGTCCGAGCGAGAGACGCTAGAGACGAAGCCTTGGATAGGCTAATAGATTTGCTGGACCGCCAGGCTCAGCATATGGATAGACAAGCCCAACAAATTGAGAGGTTGGTAAACCGTGAGGATCTGAGGGCCCAAGAATTGATAGTTTCAAACAATCACGGTATGGAGAGGTTCTAGAAACTTAGGCCTCCAGTATTCGACGGACAGTCTTCGGACCCCTCATTTGCTGAGGAGTGGGTTCGGACGATGGAAGACATGTTGGGCTATGCTAAGATTGACAATGGGGAGAAGGTCGCCTGCGTTACATTTCATCTTGCGCTAGACACTCGATTTTGGTGGGACTCCATCAAGGCGACCACGGATGTTACAGTAATGACTTGGGAACGGTTTAAGACTGTATTCTACGATAAGTATTTCAGCCGTACGGTGAGAGCGGCAAAAAGAGTGGAATTCACGCAGCTGAAGCAGACTCGCTTTGTTGCAGAGTATATTCGAAAGTTCGAAGCCTTATCACGGTTTGTGCCGCGTCTAGAGAGCGATAATGAAGATAAGGTGCACCAGTTTATGGATGGGCTGAACCCGAAGATTCGGAAGATCATTATAGTATCCGGGATTCTGGATGTACCGTACTCAGACATTGCAGCAAGAGCTTTGGACTTCGAGGCTGCAGAGTTGACTTGCGTTAAGCCAAGGGAGCCTACTAAGGGCTTCTTTCGTGAGATCCAGCCTCAGTTACGGAATCGAGGTTGGCAACCTAGAGGACAACAACCACAACAACAATAGCAAAGAGGCGTCAAAAGACCTTATGGGGGAGGAAAGGATCAGGGTACTCAGTTACGGAATCGAGGTTGGCAACCTAGAGGACAACAACCACAACAACAACAGCAAAGAGGCGTCAAAAGATCTTATGGGGGAGGAAAGGATCAGGGTAAGGAACAGGGAACTACTCAACTGCCTCTGTGCCCCAAGTGCCAGAAAGAACACAGTGGCGATTGCAGACTTGGCACTAACAAGTGCTATCGGTGTGGCGAGATTGGCCATTACGTCAAAGATTGCCCGAAGCCGGGGCGAGATCAGTTAGGCAGAGATCCGAGGAGAGTGATGCCGAGGATCTTCGCCTTCATCAAGCCTGGTGATATTGACGACGAGGCTCAACCTTCTGATATAGTAGGTACTATCTTAATCACTGGTATAGCTGTATTTTCACTGATAGACACGGGGGCTACGCACTCCTTTATTTCAACTGCATGTGTGTCTAGATTGGGGTTAGTGCCAGAGTTAGCAGAGTGTGAGTACAGAGTGATGCTGCCTTCGGGAGAATATATGCAGTCTGATCGTATTTTCCAGGGCAACGTTGTCTCAGTGGGGAATAACACCTTTTATGCCCGGTTGATAGTTATGGGCATAGAGCGATACGATCTGATTTTGGGAATGGACTGGCTGTCACGTCATTTTGCCACCATAGATTGCCGATCCGGGTTAGTAACTTTTCGGCCCCCGGATAAGGGAGAGTTTTCTTATCAGGCAATGAATAGGTTGAGTGGGTCGCCTACTTCCTATTCTATGAAGGTCCAAGCGCAGTTTAGAGGCGAATGCTCAGTTTATCTAGCTACAGTGGTCGATACTCAGTTGCTCAACGAGGTAAAACCAGAAGACCTTCCGGTAGTTAAAGAGTTCTGTCAGATCTTCCTCGATGATCTTCCCCTGATTACCACCGAATAGGGAGATCGAGTTTACTATTGATGTTTATCCAGGCTCTTGGCCTGTATCGAAGAATCCGTACAGACTGGCACCTGGTGAACTAAAAGAGCTGAAGTCTCAATTTGAAGAGTTGTTAGACAAGGAGTTCATTCGACCCAGCTTTTCTCTTTGGGGTGCGCCAGTCCTGTTCGTTAAGAAAAAGGACGGAACTCTCAGGATGTGTGTTGATTATAGAGAGTTAAATATATTGACAGTGAAGAATAAGTATCCACTGCCTCGGATTGATAACTTGTTTGACCAATTGCAGGGTGCCCGAGTGTTTTCAAGGATTGACCTACGCTCGGGTTATTATCAGTTGAAGGTCCGGAGAGAAGATATTCAAAAGACTGCATTCCGAATGAGGTATGGGCATTATGAATTTCTTGTGATAACTTTTAGACTTACAAATGCCCCTGCAGCGTTTATGGATCTGATGAATCACATCTTCAAGGATTATCTAGACAAGTTTGTCGTCGTCTTTTTTGATGACATCTTGATCTATTCAAAGACAAAAGAAGAGCATGAGGAGCACTTACGGTGTAGCGGACCCTTAACCATTCCTTAAATTTCCTGTAAAAATTTTTCTTTTATACACTCATAATATTTTGACTCTTAAAGCATTAAATCATTGTCTAAGTCGTTTAAACCATTTAACGGAACATATAAAACAGAGGAATGAAAATTGTTCAAAACCATTTAATAAAATCACTAAAATTGCTTTGAAAATCACTTGAGAAAATACATTAAAACAGAAGAACAATCCGCCAAAGGAACTGAGGGCAAAAACGTCAGAGGCGAGAAAACAAAGGGGCGATCGATCGGCCACATGACAGCCGATCGATCGGCCCTTGACCAGCCGATCGATCGCCCCTCTTTTGGTGATCGATCGGCTCACATTCTGGTATTACTCCAGAACGTGGCCTTCAAGAGCCGATCGTTCCTCCATTACAGGCGAACGATCGGGAACTCCTCTGGAAAACCAGAGAGTTCCGCGCTCGATCGCCCTTCCTTCCGCGATCGATCGCCCCCCTTTCCTTCTTCTTTCCTACTTCCTTCACCACTTCCTATCGCTCTTCCCTTCAACTCCAACACCAATCAACATACTAAACACTTTAACATAAACTTACTCACATATCCTTCAATTTACCCATCACTATAAATACGACTCAAAGCATTTATAAACGAAGTAAACTTCCTGAAAACGAACTGCGTGGATCCATTTGAAAACCAAACATTTCCTTCTGTTTGAAAATAACAAAAACACAACAAAATACTATACATTATCTATCCAATTACCAAACATCCTAAAATGATTCATCTATACAATTTTTCTATCTTTCTATCTATCAAATCCCCAAAACACTTACTTATATCCCACGGGTCAAAATATGCACCGACTGCCCAGCGCACTCCCACGGGCCAACCTTCTTCAACCAGCTCATTCCTCAGGTGGAGGGATCTCATCCTCACCTGTTTTGTAATCACCTATACCATAGAGATAAACTATGAGCTAAAGGCTTAGTAAACTTCGTAAATGCAAATGCATGTTGTGCATATGAGGTTCGTAAATCATGCAGACATTTTCATCGTTACATTACAGAACAGAACAGATTGTCACCGGGGTCTAACTCTCACCAGATGGAGAGGGCACGTCTGGCAGGTTAGACAGCCCTTTTCATCTACCGGGGGGAAAACATGCTTCCATCCGTAAACAGTCATGCCTGAACCCCGTCATGACCATATTACGTACATTCATTTCTTTAATTCATTTCTTTTCTTAAACACGTGTAGAAATCCATTTTCATGCTATTTTGAAAGAGCATGATGCATGTACAGTTAAATGCATATCGTAACTAAAACATAAAAGCGTGAATACAATCAAAACAGTACAAACATTCCTATAAAACCAAATAGACCTAGGCTACCACTTAAGTTTACCCAGAACATCCTACATTTCCAAAACCTCAAACAACATTCCTTCTTATGGCGTAGGCCAAATCGACCAAACAAGTCACGGAGACTTACCTCGCGTTCGTATCACACCGGGCTCCGTCCATGAGCATTGTTCACCAAAACATATCACAACAATCGTCATTTAAAACCGAGTTTAAACTGTTAAATTTCCAAACTAACGAAACCTTAACTAAGAAAATCTCCTAAAACTCTAATTTAACTCATTGAAACATTTTGTCGAGCAATTCGTGCTCGACATTTCAAAACCTCCATTAATGGAGTTTTCCAAAGCTCCAAACCTCCGAAACCCTAACATTCACCAATAAATCGTCTAACTTCGTCCAATAATCTCTAATACGTCAATTAGAGGCATAATCACGCTATACCTATCAATTTCAAACCTTAATCCATGTTTTTAACAAAAACCCTAAACAAACTCTAATCGTTTAACAACCTAAAAATCAAGAATAAACTGTCCAAGACTATATATTCTTACCTAGAACGTTGTTTGGAGGAGAAATCGTGAAAGACTCAATTGATCGGGGAGGAGGAATCGCCGGCGTGAGAGAACGTCGGAGGAGGAGATGAAATCGCTGAGAGAGGAAGAGAAAAAAAAAAGAAAATCGTGAAGTGTTATGGAGAAGAAGAAAGGGTTTTGCCTTTTTTTATAAAATTAACTTGACAAATGACCGTTTTGCCCCTTCTTTGATTTTGTATTAGTTTCGTCCTTTGTTTCGTTATTTAGCTAACCATTCGGTTTCTTCAAAATTTTCTTATTTCACCAATAATTCCAATTTATTACTAGGGCTTTATTAAAATGTTCTTTATATTACGAGAAACACAAAACCCTCATAATTCGGTGTTACAACTCCAAAATTTCCGTACTTCCCCTAAAATCCATATTATTCATGATTATTCTAATAAAGCTCTCTATTCGCAAAACGGCTTAATTTGAAATATTTACAAAAATGTCATTATATATTGGAATATTTAAAATCCCGTAAAACCGGGTGTTACATACGGATAGTTCTGAGGATTCTATGTCAACACTAATTGACATGCCTCGGGATGCATACTTAATGAAAGTTAGTAAAAATCCTTGCCTTATCTAAATTCTCTATTTATTACGTGTTTTTATTTTTGTAGGAAAATTTATGAAGAAGGATTGCCTATGGATCACTTGGAGGAGTCACGACTTAGCCCAATGGAAATTTGTCTTCCCGGGCCCTATTTTTGTAATTTTTATTTCGAACTTACTTGGCATACATTCGCCTTTATTGTAAGAATTTTATAAATTGCATTGCATGCATTAGATTGTGTGGTTAGGGTTAGATGAATGTTGGTGTATTATGGGTTGAAGAATTTCAACTCAAATATTCAAGGAAAAAGTCTAAAACAAATGGAGCCCAAAGGAAGCCATGGCCCAAAGAAGAGCCCATATTTAAAGGTATGATTTTGCAGGTACAAGAGTTAGTGGCAACATGGATTGATGATGTGGCAAGATTCCCTCCATTGATCCCTTTAGGCATGGCATTCATCTCCTCCCTAGGATGTGTGCTTGTTTGCTTTGATCTTGGTCATCCATCATTTTTCATCCAAGGGACACCATCCATTCATCCTTATGGAAACCCTAATAATCCACCCTAGGACTCTATAAATTCATAGCATTGGTCCATGTATGACAATTTTTTTGCCCATTTATAAAATTTCTATTTCTCTACTCAAAGGAGGGTATCCTTAGGAGTGTTTTCCTTGGTTCCTTGAACCAAGAGGAGTTAGCCTCCATTGCTAGCCTAGCTTGGGTTGCTAGGTTAGCTCTTACTCATTCCCTCACCTTCTCTATTGGGAGTTGGATCGAGGACGAAAAATCCCGGCCTACGGTGGTCGTTTTCCTCCCGAAAAACGTTTATCCTAGAGCTTAACCCGTAAGATCGCTCTAAGGAACCTCCAAGGGTATTTTCTTTATTTTTACTGCTATCACATCCACACAATATCACTCTTTATTTTCGGCTCCACCAATCATACACCCTCACTTTTTATTTTATGTCATTTTATTTCCTTTTTGCATTGCATTTGACATCTCATCCATAACATTTCTTCTCCATCTCTTTCCTTCTATTTTTTTTCTTTATATTTCACATCCTCACACATCATATAATATTCGGCCCTAGCATTATTAATCCATTGTTTATTTTCTTGCATTTTATTTCTTTTTTTATTTTTTTTAGTAATTTCTTCCCTTTATTCATCATTTTTACATGAACACACAACCGAGAACTTATCTTGACTATTTGTGGATTGTACACGGGCCCTTTTCTAGGGGACCCCGTGTCAAGTGGTATCAAAGCCACAAGGCTTCCCAAATGCGTTTAGTTGCCATGACAATAGTCAAAAATCGGCACAAACCCGGGATAGCAGCTCGTTTCCTTTTCTAGCATTAATTCCTTTATTTTTCTGCATTGTTTTCCATATATTGTTGATCTAACTTTGTGATAACTTGGTGCTAATCTAACTCTTTTATTTGCTGCCATTTTAATGCTATTTATTAACTTGAATATCTTGTTGAAATATGGTTTGCAATAGAGGAAGAAATCAGCCGAGGTATAATTAAATCTTTCCTAGTTATTCTCTTTTCCTTTTCGGTCTATTCTTCATCTTAGCATCGGTTCTTCTATGATATTTGCTTTATATTTAATCGCTATTTTCGTCTAGATCTAAACCAAAACTTTGCTGAAAATATGGTAGAAAAATGTGCATGAAATCGGCCAAAAGAAAATTGCAAAATCGGTTTATAATTTGTTGCATAATTTTCACGGTTTTTGCTTCTTCTTGTTCTCGGGTTATCTTATCTTTAGCCACGGTTTCTTAGCACCTCTTGTTGACATTTGAGCCATGATTAACACTTAGATATTGTCCAATAATTATATTAATTTTCTGGAATTTTTGGTGTTAAAAATCGGCTTGGATCTATCATTATCGAAATCGGATTATTATTGCCTTATATCATCGATTTTTGCATCTTCATGATATGTTCAAATTTGCCTATTAATTTGCTGATTATTGCTTTTATTTTAACTTATAAACTCACCTATTATATGCTGTTAATTAAATGCACGAAAATTGGTTTATAAGAGTTTAGCAATTGCATCATTAAAAGTGGCAACAATTGAACCAAACACTACATTAAAATTCTGCTTATTATTCTGAAAATTTCAGCATGTTTCTATTGATTAAACTTGTGAATTAATGTTATTACTTGCTGTTTTTGGAATAATTAAGTTTATTTCATTATTGTCTTGAGTGGATTTGCTTAAAAATTGATAACTTGGATTTACTTGGGCTAAATTTGTGGTGATTAGCATTTATTGAAATATTCATTTCTATAATTAATTGTTAAGTGTTTAATGTTATCATTAAGTTGTTTCCTTAAGTGAGAATGATCCCAATTTTGTTGTCTTAGCTAAGAATTTACCTTAGTACTTAAAATTTTCCTAAGATATTAAGAAGATAAGCATCTCACTAATTTAGGAAATTTAACTTAGACAAGAAATTGAATTAAATTAAAACACTTAACTATGACTAATCGAAGTGGGTTCAATCGAGATCCACCCTACCAAGAACCACATCGGGCTAGGGATACTCCCCCACCTGAAAGCACACGACACGAAGGTGAGACTAGCTCACAAGAAGGCATGCAAGGACAAATTGATGCCTTAACAAGCATAGTTAATAGCCTCACCCAACAAGTCCAAACAATGTTGAACAATCCTCCTCGTAGAGAGTTCTACGAACGTGTCCCTTCTCAAGAGACCTCCTCTAGGATTATTCCCGAACGCCCTAGGCGTAGAGCACCTTTTCAACCACCTATAGAGGAAGATTGGAGTGAACCCCAAAGAAGGAGACAACCATATTATTCGGAGGATGAGGATTGGGTGGATGATGAAGAGTATCGCCCAAATCGTCGTAGGGACATTGACGACCTCCGCAACATCAAGATTACTATTCCCCCTTTTGATGGAACGTGTGACGGCCACACATATTTAGATTGGGTTGACAAAGTTGAGAGAGTTTTTGAGTGCCATGATTACTCCGAGCGAGGTAAAAATTCAATTAGCCTCTCTTGAACTCACGGGCCACGCCGCCTTGTGGTGGTCCAACCTTAAAGCCCAAAGAATTAGAACATTAGGACTCCCGTTACAACTTGGACTTCCATGAAAAAAAACTTAATGCACCATAGGTTCGACCCTCGTCACTACAAGCACGAATTCTTTCATCCCACTTCACACCGTTTTAAAAAAACTAGCCTCTCGGTAGATGAATATCTTACCGAATTCGAAACCCTTAACATGTGATGCGCAATTGATGAACCCCAAAGAAGGAGACAAACATATTATTCGGAGGATGAGGATTGGGTGGATGATGAAGAGTATCGCCCAAATCGTCGTAGGGACATTGACGACCTCCGCAACATCAAGATTACTATTCCCCCTTTTGATGGAACGTGTGACGGCCACACATATTTAGATTGGGTTGACAAAGTTGAGAGAGTTTTTGAGTGCCATGATTACTCCGAGCGAGTAAAAATTCAATTAGCCTCTCTTGAACTCACGGGCCACGCCGCCTTGTGGTGGTCCAACCTTAAAGCCCAAAGAATTAGAACATTAGGACCTCCCGTTACAACTTGGACTTCCATGAAAAACTTAATGCACCATAGGTTCGACCCTCGTCACTACAAGCACGAATTCTTTCATCAACTTCACACGTTAAAACAAAATAGCCTCTCGGTAGATGAATATCTTACCGAATTCGAAACCCTTAACATGTGATGCGCAATTGATGAACCCCAAAGAAGGAGACAAACATATTATTCGGAGGATGAGGATTGGGTGGATGATGAAGAGTATCGCCCAAATCGTCGTAGGGACATTGACGACCTCCGCAACATCAAGATTACTATTCCCCCTTTTGATGGAACGTGTGACGGCCACACATATTTAGATTGGGTTGACAAAGTTGAGAGAGTTTTTGAGTGCCATGATTACTCCGAGCGAGTAAAAATTCAATTAGCCTCTCTTGAACTCACGGGCCACGCCGCCTTGTGGTAACATTAGGTACCTCCGTTACAACTTGGACTTCCATGAAAAACTTAATGCACCATAGGTTCGACCCTCGTCACTACAAGCACGAATTCTTTCATCAACTTCACACGTTAAAACAAAATAGCCTCTCGGTAGATGAATATCTTACCGAATTCGAAACCCTTAACATGTGATGCGCAATTGATGAACCCCAAGAACAACTCATCGCTAGGTTCATAAGAGGCTTGAACCGTGATATTGGAGATCTTATTGAAATTCAACAATTGGAGACCATGGAATTGGTCATCCAACTAGCCCTCACGGTGGAGAGACAATTGAAAAGAAAGCGCAAGACTGACTTGCCTAACAAATTTTCTCCCCGTAATTTCAATTCCGAGAAATCCATCCAAAAACATGAAGAGAAGAGACCGTTCAACCAAAATTGGCCCCTGAAAATGCCCAATACCCCTCACCATCCCCCACCAAACAAAAGCCAAGAATCCCTACCTAAAGGACCTAGAGCACGTGATGTGCAATGCTTCAAATGCTTAGGAAATGGGCACTATGCTAACGAGTGTTCTAATCACCGTGTGATGGTCATTAAGGAGTCAACGGGAGAATGGGAAAGTGAAGAGGACGAAGGCCAATACAATAAAGTCGATAAGGACGAAGTAGAAAAAGAGAGCGAAGATGAAGCCGATGAATGCAAGCCTCAAGACGGACCTTTACTAATGGTTATAAGGCGAGCATTGACAACTAAGCACGTGGACAAGGACTGTCAACGTGAGAATCTATTTCATAGTCGATGTGCTGTAGGAGATAAAGTTTGTTCGTTAATAATCGATGGAGGAAGTTGCATAAATACGGCCTCCCAAGACATGGTCGGAAAATTAGGACTTGAAACCCGTAATCATCCTACACCCTATAAGCTTCAATGGTTGGACGACAAAAATGAGCATGAGATCACCAAACAAGTAACCGTAAATTTCACTATAGGAACGTACCAAGATTCGGTTATTTGTGATGTTGTTCCGATGAGTGCCAGCCACATCCTTTCGACCATGGCACTTTGACCGAAGGGTAAACTATGACGGATTCCTCAACCGTTATACGTTTAATTTTGGAAGAAGAAAAATCAAATTTCTACCGATGACCCCCGACCAAGTTGCTCAAGATGAGGCCACCCGCCAAAAAGGAAAATCAAAGGAAAATTTACTATTGTCAAAATGCGGGTTGAGTGAAAATCAAGAACCCCCTCCTATCAATTGGCATGACAATCCCTTATATGAAGAAAAGGTGTCCTATGCCTTGGAAAATGTTGAAGAAAGGAAAATAAGTGAAGAATGCATTTATGGAATAGGAAATATGATTGTAGCTCAATTCCCTTCCTTCCCGCATCTAGAGAAAACTTCCTTATTCCAAGAATACTCAAATCCTTTATTTGCCAATGAATTGCCTTACCAATTGGGGAATGAATTTATAAGGCCTCATGAGAAGACGGAATTAAATGACGAAATTATTTTTGGGATAGGTAGTATGATCATCACTCCTTTTCTTTTTCGTCCAAAACTTGAGGAAATTTTTCGATCTGTTTCATTCCTAAGGAAGAGGTTAATCTATGGTCTCGAACCAATCATTTACCTTCCTTTTTATATTTTTAGAGCTACACACACTAATAGGAATATTACTCCCTTTGTAGCTCATAAACACTCTAAACTTCAAATTGGCGGTTTACTAAAACCTTGTTCCCCACCATTCGATGTCCACAAATTCTACCATAGGACTAGAGTTAAAGTTCTATTGGTAAATAAATTTTCTTTTAAGGTCTTGAGGATAATTAGATCATTTCTTTGGTTGAAGGATTTTATCATTTCCATCCCACTACTTGTCAAATTCGACTACTTTGGAAATTTCTTTTCATCTTTGAGCAAACGCCCTCCAAAGTAGACCTCGGATTCAACTTTTCCACCCTTACCAAAGGAAATTTTAGTAAGACCATCCCTCCTCCATGCCACTTAGAAATTCTAAAGAAAGAATATATCCTTATCGCCTTCAAACTCCAACCTATCAAACGTAATAAACAAACTAGTAGACGAGAATTTGTTAGAGTCCTCCTTGCGAATAGTCAACCATCGGATTTGAGGTCAAATCCTCAAATCACCTGTAGAGGATGACATGCCTCGGGATGCATACTTAATGAAAGTTAGTAAAAATCCCTTGCCTTATCTAAATTCTCTATTTATTACGTGTTTTTATTTTTGTAGGAAAATTAATGAATAAGGATTGCCTATGGATCACTTGGAGGAGTCACGACTTAGCCCAATGGGAATTTGTCTTCCCGGACCCTATTTTTGTAATTTTTATTTCGAACTTATTTGGCATACATTCGCCTTTATTGTAAGGATTTTATAAATTGCATTGCATGCATTAGATTGTGTGGTTAGGGTTAGATGAATGTTGGTGGATTATGGGTTGAAGAATTTCAACTCAAATATTTAAGGAAAAAGTCTACAACAAATGGAGCCCAAAGGAAGCCATGGCCCAAAGAAGAGCCCATATTTAAAGGTATGATTTTACAGGTACAAGAGTTAGTGGCAACATGGATTGATGATGTGGTAAGATTCCCTCCATTGATCCCTTTAGGCATGGCATTCATCTCCTCCCTAGGATGTGTGCTTGTTTACTTTGATCTTGGCCATCAATCATTTTTCATCCAAGGGCCACCATTCATTCATCCTTATGGAAACCCTAATAATCCACCCTAGAACTCTATAAATTCATGGCATTGGTGCATGTATCACAATTTTTTTGCCCATTTATAAAATTTCTATTTCTCTACTCAAAGGAGGGTATCCTTAGGAGTGTTTTCCTTGGTTCCTTGAACCAAGAGGAGTTAGCCTCCATTGCTAGCCTAGCTTGGGTTGCTAGGTTAGCTCTTACTCATTCCCTCACCTTCTCCATTGGGAGTTGGATCGAGGACGAAAAATCCCAGCCTACGATGGTCGTTTTCCTCCCGGAAAACGTTTATCCTAGAGTTTAACCCGTAAGATCGCTCTAAGGAACCTCCAAGGGTATTTTCTTTATTTTTATTGCTATCACATCCACACAATATCACTCTTTATTTTCGGCTCCACCAATCACACACCCTCACTTTTTATTTTATGTCATTTTATTTCCTTTTTGCATTGCATTTGACATCTCATCCATAACATTTCTTCTCCATCTCTTTCCTTCTATTTTTTTTCTTTATATTTCACATCCTCACACATCATATAATATTCGGCCCTAGCATTATTAATCCATTGTTTATTATCTTGCATCTTATTTCTTTTTTTATTTTTTTTTAGTAATTTCTTCCCTTTATTCATCATTTTTACACGAACACACAACCGAGCACTTATCTTGACTATTTGTGGGTTGTACACGGGCCCTTTTCTAGGGGACCCCATGTCACTAATTGTACCCAAAGTTCTCCAAGTACGAGTTTTGGCTGGATCGAATTAGTTTTCTCGGCCATATCATATCTCAGGAAGGAATTTCTGTGGATCTAACTAAAATTGAGGTTGTCAGAGATTGGCCGCAGCCTAAGAATGTGCGAGAAGTACGAGGATTTCTTGGATTGGTTGGATATTACCAGAAATTTATTGAGGGGTTCTCCAAGATCGCATTCCCTCTATCCCGATTGACAAGGAAGAATGAAAAATATGTATGGTCGGCTGCATGCGAAAAGAGCTGAAATAGAAGCTAACTACGGCACCAGTTTTAACACTGCTAGTTGAAGGCGATAAGTTCAGTATTTACTGCGATGCCTCAAAGATCGAACTTGGGTGTGTATTGATGCAGGAGGGCAGAGTCATTGCTTATGCTTCTCAGCAGTTGAAGCCGTATGAGAAAACTTATCCTACGCATGATCTGGAATTAGCAGCCGTCTTCTTTGCGTTAAAAATCTGGCAGATCACATAAGCTTAAAGTATCTGTTCACACAGAAAGAGTTGAACATGCGGCAAAGAAGGTGGTTGGAGTTCATTAAAGATTATGACTTTGAAATTAAATACAACCTAGGGAAGGCAAATAAAGTCGCTGATGCCTTGAGCCGAATGCCCACTACGAGTCAGCCTTCACTTGCATCAATGTTGGTAATGCTGAGGTCTGAGATTGAGGGGTTTGATGTGGAGATTGTGGCTGAGTTATCCACTACGCTCACGAACATTTCTCTTAGGCCGACAATAATTGACAAACTCCGAGAAGGTCAGAAGGAAGACTTGAAGTGTGAGAGATATCGATCAAGTATGACATCTGAGGACCCGTCAGATTTCAACCTGTTGGATGATGGCATATTGAGATTCAGACATAGGTGGTACGTGCCTAACGATGAGGAATTGAAGAGAGAAATCTTGGCCGAGGCACACTCTTCGGCATACTCGGTGCATCCTGGAAGCACTAAGATGTATAGAGACTTGAGACAACACTTCTAGTGGCCAAACATGAAAAGAGAGATTGCCAGGTATGTGAAAACCTGTAATATCCGACTTGTACGGAAATTTATATTATAATATATATTGACATTTTTGTAAATATGTCAAATCAAGCTCGTTTTACAAAAAGAAAGCGCCATTATGATCCTAATTATTAATATGGATTTTAAGAATTTATGAGAATTTTTGGAGTTTAGACGTTTAATTCCGAGTAATTGAGTTTCTCGTAATATAAAGGACGTTTTAGTAAAAATAGTAAACGAGGTTCGTTTTGCAAACGGACAGTTTTGTTAGGACCCAAATAATAAGTTGGACTTATTGGTGAAATAAGGAGATTTGGTGAAACCGAATCTTTGGTCGATTAACGAAACGAAGGACGAAACAAATATATAAACTAAAGAAGGGCAAAATGGTAATTTGCAAAGTAAATTTTATAAAATAAACAAAAACTTCTTTCCCCTCATATTCCTTTCTTCTTCTCTGCTTCCCACGAACGCCAGAGAGAAAAGCTCTCTGCCAGCCACGGCGATCCGACGATTCCGGCCTCCATTCTCCTCAGTTTCTCCTCCATTCTTCATGATTTCTCCTCCTCTCACAACCCTAGGTATGAATCTATGGTTCTAGAGCATTAGTTTTCCGTTTCCACGAAGTTTATCGTTAGGGTTTTCGTTAGGTTTTCGTTAAAAACGTGATTTAGGATTCGTAATTAATAAGTTTATCGTGTTTAAGGATATAAAGGATATATTGGACGTTATTGGACTAATCTAGTTGATTTAGGAAAAATGTTATAATTTGTGAAATTTCGAGATTTTAGGGAAAACTAGTAAATTAGGAATTGTGGTGCCGAGCATAATTTGCTCGAATAAATAGCTCAATAAATTGGATTAGAACTTTAGGAAGTTCCTTAGTTAAGGTTTTGTAAATTTGGACGATCGATAGTTTAAACTCGTTTTAACTTCGATATTATGTTTTTGCCTCAGACAAACAATGCTCGTGACGGAGCTTGAGCTGCTTTGTACACTAGGTAAGTTCTCGTGATCTTCTTTGGCCGATAGGCCTACACCGTACATCAAAGTCGTCTCGAGGAGTTTTGGAGATGCGTATGTTTATTTGCTTTGGTTGGGTAGACAGGTTTAGTTGTTTATAGGTTATAGGTTATGCATTTATAGTCTTGATGGTACACGCTATTGCTGTGTTTACTTTATGATATAGAAAACTTTCAGGCATCACGTTGCATAGCATAGCATTGCATAGCATAGCATTGCATAGCATAGCATTGCATAGCATAGCATTGCATAGCATAGCATTGCATAGCATAGCATTGCATAGCATAGCATTGCATAGCATAGCATTGCATAGCATAGCATTGCATAGCATAGCATTGCATAGCATAGCATTGCATAGCATAGCATTGCATAGCATAGCATTGCATAGCATAGCATTGCATAGCATAGCATTGCATAGCATAGCATTGCATAGCATAGCATTGCATAGCATAGCATTGCATAGCATAGCATTGCATAGCATAGCATTGCATAGCATAGCATTGCATAGCATAGCATTGCATAGCATAGCATTGCATAGCATAGCATTGCATAGCATAGCATTGCATAGCATAGCATTGCATAGCATAGCATTGCATAGCATAGCATTGCATAGCATAGCATTGCATAGCATAGCATTGCATAGCATAGCATTGCATAGCATAGCATTGCATAGCATAGCATTGCATAGCATAGCATTGCATAGCATAGCATTGCATAGCATAGCATTGCATAGCATAGCATTGCATAGCATAGCATTGCATAGCATAGCATTGCATAGCATAGCATTGCATAGCATAGCATTGCATAGCATAGCATTGCATAGCATAGCATTGCATAGCATAGCATTGCATAGCATAGCATTGCATAGCATAGCATTGCATAGCATAGCATTGCATAGCATAGCATTGCATAGCATAGCATTGCATAGCATAGCATTGCATAGCATAGCATTGCATAGCATAGCATTGCATAGCATAGCATTGCATAGCATAGCATTGCATAGCATAGCATTGCATAGCATAGCATTGCATAGCATAGCATTGCATAGCATAGCATTGCATAGCATAGCATTGCATAGCATAGCATTGCATAGCATAGCATTGCATAGCATAGCATTGCATAGCATAGCATTGCATAGCATAGCATTGCATAGCATAGCATTGCATAGCATAGCATTGCATAGCATAGCATTGCATAGCATAGCATTGCATAGCATAGCATTGCATAGCATAGCATTGCATAGCATAGCATTGCATAGCATAGCATTGCATAGCATAGCATTGCATAGCATAGCATTGCATAGCATAGCATTGCATAGCATAGCATTGCATAGCATAGCATTGCATAGCATAGCATTGCATAGCATAGCATTGCATAGCATAGCATTGCATAGCATAGCATTGCATAGCATAGCATTGCATAGCATAGCATTGCATAGCATAGCATTGCATAGCATAGCATTGCATAGCATAGCATTGCATAGCATAGCATTGCATAGCATAGCATTGCATAGCATAGCATTGCATAGCATAGCATTGCATAGCATAGCATTGCATAGCATAGCATTGCATAGCATAGCATTGCATAGCATAGCATTGCATAGCATAGCATTGCATAGCATAGCATTGCATAGCATAGCATTGCATAGCATAGCATTGCATAGCATAGCATTGCATAGCATAGCATTGCATAGCATAGCATTGCATAGCATAGCATTGCATAGCATAGCATTGCATAGCATAGCATTGCATAGCATAGCATTGCATAGCATAGCATTGCATAGCATAGCATTGCATAGCATAGCATTGCATAGCATAGCATTGCATAGCATAGCATTGCATAGCATAGCATTGCATAGCATAGCATTGCATAGCATAGCATTGCATAGCATAGCATTGCATAGCATAGCATTGCATAGCATAGCATTGCATAGCATAGCATTGCATAGCATAGCATTGCATAGCATAGCATTGCATAGCATAGCATTGCATAGCATAGCATTGCATAGCATAGCATTGCATAGCATAGCATTGCATAGCATAGCATTGCATAGCATAGCATTGCATAGCATAGCATTGCATAGCATAGCATTGCATAGCATAGCATTGCATAGCATAGCATTGCATAGCATAGCATTGCATAGCATAGCATTGCATAGCATAGCATTGCATAGCATAGCATTGCAGCATTGCATAGCATAGCATAGCATTGCATAGCATAGCATTTGCATTTACGAGTCTTACTGAGATTTTTATCTCATAGTTTGTTGTATGGTGTAGGTGACCTAGACATCGAGGCAGGTGAGGACGATGTCCCTCCTCCTAGGCATGATGCAGTTGACGGGGAATGCTCGCGGGAGTGTGTTGGCGCAGTCGATGCTTAACCGACCCGTGGGGAAGTATGTATAGATTTTGAGGGTTTTTGGGATGTTTTGGGCTGACAATTGTATAGAATATTTTAGGATGCTTGGTTCTGGTAGTTGATAGGTTTACGTTTTGAGGTTTTAAACGTTTTGAAAACCTGTTTTTATAAACTGCTTGGGCGTTTTAAATCAGGAGGAAAGATACACTTTCAAACATACCCACGCCATTTGTTTTTACAAAAGTTTGAATTGCGTTTAAGCCGAATAGTTGAGCTCATAATTGGTGATGTATATATGTTACAGGATATATGAAATGAAGAATTAGAGTGCATGTTTAAGTACAGGGGATGTGAAGTTTTGCTCTCTGGAATCCAATTCCAGAGAGTAGGATTAGTCGCTGCAATATGCAGCGACTGGTCGCTGCATTATGCAGCGATCGGGCGCTGCATTATGCAGTGACTGATCGCTGCATAATGCAGGGATCGGGCGCTGCATTATGCAGCGACTGATCGCTGCATAATGCAGCGCTTGCAGCGACCAGTCGCTGCTTCTCTTTTCCTTTGCCTTCTGGTTTTGCCCTTGACCGATTTGATAAATGTTTCAATTGTTTTATTAATTGTTTTAAATAGTTTTAAGTTATAAATGGTTTTGTTTTAAGTGGTTTAAAATGTAGACCTCAATTCCGCTTAAGTTTAAAATAAAAATATAAAAAAAATATAGTACTGGAAATACGGGTACAGTATTAGGGTCATGACAAAACCTGTTTGGTTTGCCAACAGGTCAAAGCACAGCATCAAAGGCCGGCAGGAACCTTACAGCCACTGCCGATTCCGGAGTGGAAATGGGAGCAGATCTCCATGGATTTCATATTTGGACTCTAGAAAATGACGAAAGGGCACAATGGCATCTGGGTGATAGTGGACCATTTGACAAAGTCGGCCCACTTTCTATTAGTGAAGATGACCTATTATATGGATCAGCTTGCCGAGCTGTATGTGCAAGAGATTGTTAGATTGCACGGGGTACCCATTTCGATTGTCTCCGATAGAGATGCTAGGTTTACTTCAAAATTTTGGAAGAGTCTGCATAAAGCTATGGGAACTCAGCTAAATTTCAGCACAGCATTTCATCCTCAGACTGACGGACAGACAGAAAGAACAAATCAGATTCTTGAGGATATGCTTAGAGCTTGCGTGCTGGAGTTTCAGGGCTCGTGGAGTAGATATCTGCCGTTGATTGAGTTCTCATACAACAATAGCTTCCGGGCTAAGATTGGCATGGCTCCGTACGAAGCACTTTATGGTCAGAAATGCAAGTCTCCGCTATATTGGGATGAGGTAGGCAAGGCTAGTATAATCGGCCCAGACATTTTACAGCAAACGACAGAGAAGATCGCCGTTATCAGGCAATGTATCGAGGTACACTGAGCCGCTAGAAAAGTTATGGTGACATCAGACGGAGGGAATTGGAGTTCAATGAGGGTGACGAAGTATAATTGAAGATTTCTCCATTTAAGGGTGTGATGCGGTTCGGAAGAAGAGACAAGTTGAACCCTCATTATGTGGGGCCGTTCCCTATGTTGAAGAGGATCGGGAGGTTAGCTTACCAATTACAGCTTCCGACGTCGATGGAAGGCATCCACAACATGTTTCACATATCCATGCTTCGGAAGTGCGTGAGCGACCCATCACATGTCGTAGAAGCACGAGAGATCGAGGTACAGCCAACATTGTCTTACGTGGAAAGGCTAGTGCGAATTTTGGAATCCTCTGTCAAAGTATTACGTAATTAGGAGATTCCGCTGGTGAAAGTCCTATAGCGGAACCATGACGTAGAGGAGGCTACTTGGGAGAGGCAGCAAGATATGATGTCTAAGTATCCTGAACTGTTTGTATAATCAAATTTTGAGGACAAAATTCTAATTAAGGTGGATGGAATGTAACACCCGGTTTTAAGGGATTTTATTTATTCCAATATAAAATGGTATTTTTGTAAATATGTAAAATGAAGTCTGTTTTGCGAACGAAAAGTTTTAATAGAGCCCTAGCAATAAATTGAAATTTCTGTTGAAATAAGGAAATTTTGAAGAAAACGAATTAATGACTAAATAACGAAATAAGTGAGGAAACAAATAGAAAATCAAATGGAAGGGCAATAAGGTAATTTGACAAGTCAAATTTATTTAAAACAACATAAACCCTTTTCTTCCTCAACACTTCAACGAAAACTTCATTTTCTCTCCCTCATCTCTCGGTGATTTTCTTCCCCTCACGTGACTCTCCTCTCCGGCGACGAAGCTCCTCCTTCCGGCAATCCATTCTTCGTGTTTCTTCCTTGTCTTCGCTCCTTAGGTAAGGTTCTATAGTTGTCGGACGTTAGATTTTGGATTTCACGGATTTAAACGGTTAGGGTTTCGTTTAGAATTTTTGCAAAATAGTTGGGTTAAATTAAAAATCATTAGGATTAGCTTGTTTATGACCCTAATGGACGTATTTGTGGTTGTGAGATGTAGTTAGATGGTTTAGTGTGAATATTGGTTGATTGGAGAAATTAAAAAACTCCATTAATGAAGGTTTGGGCAAGCTGAGCACAAATTGCTCGATAAAATGCCTAAACAAAGTAAAATAGAGATTTAGGAAATTTCCTTTAGTTAAGGGTCTTGCTAGCTTTGGAAATTTAACAGTTTAAGCTTGGTTTTGATAATGGTCTCAATGAATTGGTTTAGGTGAATGACGCTCGTGGACGGAGCTCGGTGTGCTACAGACGCGAGGTAAGTATTTGTGACTCGTTTGGCCGATCCGGCCTACACTATAGGAGAGTTATTGTTCGAGGATATTTGGTGAAATATTGTTAAGTGTAGGTCGGATGGGTAGTTTTGGTTGATTGTGCATTATAATGCTTTCCTAGGTTCTTTTATGTATTGTTCTATGTTTCTTTACTTGTATTGGACTACTCATGCTCATGCACCATGTTTTCGAACTAGCACGCAAAACGAATTTCCGCATGTGTTTTCATGAAAAGAAATGACTAATGAAAGATATGAATGCATGTAATCCCGGTCACGTTGGGGTGGGGTTCAGACATGGCTGTCCTAAGAGGAGGAGCATGTTTTCGCCCCTGTAGATGGAAAGGGCTATCTAACCTCGAGATGTGCCCTCTCCATCTGGTGAGAGTCAATCCCTGGTGACACCTCTTGTTATGTAACTAAATAATGAAAAATGAATGCATGATTTTATGAACAACGCACGCATAGCATGCATTTTCATTTACATAGATTTATTGAGTCTTTAGCTCATAGTTTATTTCTACGGTGTAGGTGAATTCGATACAGGTGAGGATGATATTCCTCCACTCAACGCATGAGCTGGTTGAAGAAGGGTGCCCGTGGGAGCATGTTGGGCAGTCGACGCACGTTTTGACCCGTGGGGGTAATGGTAAGGTATTTTGAGGATTTTGGGTTATGTTGGGCTAATAGGTATTAATCTGGAAAAAAAAGGGGTATAAAAAATACGTGATAGGGTGCTTGGTACTGAATAGGGTTTACAGTGATGTTTTGGAATTTACTGGAACTGCTTGGTGATTTATAAACCTCGTAGGAAAAATGTTTAGTTTTCAAACGAAACCACGCAGTTCATTTTTATGAAATTTCACTACGTTTTCTAACGGTTCCGAGTAGTTTTGAGAATTTGATGAACTGAGGACTGTGAGGGTAATGGTGTTTTGTTATGATGAATGAAGTGTTGGTATAGTTTTGTGAAGTATAGTATTAGGAGTTGATGGGGATGAAATAAAGGAAAAGGGGAGGAAGAATGTTGAAGTGGGCGTGAAGGGAAATGGGGCAGCTACCTGGAATCGAATTTCCAGAAAGCAAGCCGTTCGATCGCCAGAAGAGGGGCGATCGAACGTAGAATTCTCTGGAAAACCAGATAGTTACCCGATCGTTCTCCAAAAAAGGGGCGAACGATCGGCTCCTGCAGGCTTTGCTTTGGAAAAATTTCAGAGCGGCAGCTGATTGATCGCCAAAAGAGGGGCGATCGATCGGCTGTGCAAGGGCCGATCGATCGGCTGTCAAATGGCCGATCAATAGCCCCTTGTTTTCTTGTTTTGACACATTTTCCCTCAGCATTTTACACTACATTTATTCCTCAGCTTAATTCATGGTTTTATTCAACGATTTTAAATGATTTCAAGAACCCGACACTTCGATTTAGTGTGAAGCCAAAATTTTATGAGGGTTACAAAAAGAAAAAAAAAATTTACGGGAAATCAAGGGTACGGATAAGGGTCGTCACAGGAACGTCTAAATCTGATGAAAAACGAGTAAGTTATGGCCGATTGAAGTTGGTTGATGGAAATTGTAGAAAAATCAGGATTTTGTACATTGGATGTTTAGGGTTAGCTAATTTTTGAGTAAATGTTCCTTAGTTTTAGTTGTATGCTTACTAAACTATTTTCTCCTTAAATATGTTAGGTTAACGAGCGAGTATTTGGAATAAGCGAAGTGAGTGAATACGTGCCGAGAAATCAGGTAAGTAGAGGAACGTGTGTTTTTGTTGCCTTCAGGCTTACACCATGGAATGGTAGGGACGATTGTTTGTTTATTTGTTTGTTTTGGTTTGAGAATTATATTGTCATGCATCATGTTTTCAACTACAAAATACGAGTTTTAGCATATTTTGAGTTATGAGTATGAAACGTAAGAAGATATGAAGATAGATATGCAACTTGGTCTCAAGTAGAATCACCTCATCAGGAATGAGTGCTTGTGTGTAGCACCATGAGAGGGTTTCTATGAGAGATGCTATGCTGAAAGTACGTAATGTGTCGTGAGTACGAACGCCTCGATATGATCTTACTAGAAGGCACACTGAGGGTTCTATGATCGATGTGGGAGGAGATTAGGTATGGCCATCCAGGATTGTGATGGGATGTGTGCCTCCGATCTTGCTCTGTTGGGTCAATGTGTGGCCGTCCAGGATTGTGTTAGGACGTGTGCCTACTTGATCCACATGTAAAAGTAAAAGATTAATGCAACGAAAATAAAATGAAAACAACAGAGTGAGTAGAAACCACATTTAGAAGTTGAGTTGAGCATGCATTGTTTTGAATTGCATTATCCTCTACTTGCTAAGCATTAGGCTTACGTTTTGTGTTATGTGGTGTAGGTGACGACGTGTTTACAGGTGATCTAGATGAGTGATTCCAGGAATATGGAGCAGTCGGCGACGCACAGGGCACGCCAGTGCAGGTATTTATCGGGGCATCTCGACCATGGGTTGCTGGGAGTTGTGAGTGATAGGTATATTTTTGATAGTATATAAGTTTGGAATGATGATAACCTTTTGGTTGTTTGTTGGGATTTGTTGTAAATATTTATTTTCAGGTTTGTGGTTTTTCAGGTTTGTGGTTTTTCAGGTTTGTGGTTTTTCAGGTTTGTGGTTTTTCAGGTTTGTGGTTTTTCAGGTTTGTGGTTTTTCAGGTTTGTGGTTTTTCAGGTTTGTGGTTTTTCAGGTTTGTGGTTTTTCAGGTTTGTGGTTTTTCAGGTTTGTGGTTTTTCAGGTTTGTGGTTTTTCAGGTTTGTGGTTTTTCAGGTTTGTGGTTTTTCAGGTTTGTGGTTTTTCAGGTTTGTGGTTTTTCAGGTTTGTGGTTTTTCAGGTTTGTGGTTTTTCAGGTTTGTGGTTTTTCAGGTTTGTGGTTTTTCAGGTTTGTGGTTTTTCAGGTTTGTGGTTTTTCAGGTTTGTGGTTTTTCAGGTTTGTGGTTTTTCAGGTTTGTGGTTTTTCAGGTTTGTGGTTTTTCAGGTTTGTGGTTTTTCAGGTTTGTGGTTTTTCAGGTTTGTGGTTTTTCAGGTTTGTGGTTTTTCAGGTTTGTGGTTTTTCAGGTTTGTGGTTTTCGAAACTTTAGTTGTTATGCTGCTCAGTTTTTCGTAAAGTAAACGATGTTTATTTTCAATTGTTTTTACGTTTTCGCAGATGCTTTAGAGTAGGGTTTTTGGAATTTTCAAGTGTCGGGGAGTGGGAAATGTCGGGAAAAGTTTTGGGGTAAATTTTAGGTGTTTTGGTTGGGGAAGATTTAAAGAAAAATAGAAAATGGTGTAGAAAGTGTGCTGGTGGCTGGAGGTGTGCGCAGAAGGCGCGCTTGCGCCGGGCTGTGCACGCGCAGCAGGCGCGCGGTGCGCGCCCAGTGCCCATCACCGATCCATTGGCGCCAAGCGCCGATCGATCGGTAGTTTGTGCTATTCATCGATCGCCAACCCGAGAGGTTGCCGATCGATCGGCACCTCGCACTCGGGTGCGCGCGTAGTACGCGCAGTGGCAGCACGCACATGCGCGCACCCAGTGTGTGCGCGTGGCGCCCATGGTGTGTCCACTTTGAAACATTTCAAATTTTACCCCTTTCGAATATGCATTAACCCGACCTTTTTCGACACATTTTGCACGTATTTTACGCACGTTTTCCAACCATTTTTGAGGGTACGAAAAACCCAAAAATTGAGTCAAAATTTTATCAAAAATTATTTTAAATTACGTTTTAAACGTGTGATTGATAAGCAAAGTAGCGCACCGAGCCAGGATAGGTTCGGGGCCGTTACAAGTTCCACTCTCATTCCCTCGAGCCAAAGGGGTTCCTAACTTATTTGTTCATGTTGTAGGATCTTCATTCTTAGTGTGGATGATAAAGCATACGTCTAAAATAAAAGGAGACAAACACTTGGAACAAAGGGGAAGGAACCAGTTTCCAAGCACCAAGGAGCACCCAATTTGTGAAGCACTTAAGGAGGCCAACTTCATTCATTCTTTCTTTGATAAAGTGAAGAACAATGAGGCTCAAGACTTGAAGGAGCCAAGCCACCTTGCAAGCAAAGAAGCATCCCTCAGCCCTCCTCAAGTTGAAGAAGGAATTTGTCCTCCTTTTTGACAATTGATGTAACCGAGAACCACTTTTAATTTCTTATGTTTTAAAAACCTAGTTTTTTTATGTTTTGTTGCATGCATGGCTGAATACTTTGCATGGCATGCATGTTATGTTTGTTTTGGAGGAAAAAGAGCTACAATCTTATTGGTGGGAGAGACAAAAGGGGAGCTTAGTCATGAGGTGGCCGAATGAGGCTTTTCTTCTAGAGCCTTTTTCGTCCTTTTGTTGGTTGAACCCTACCTGTACTAAGGGGGTAGAGGGGTATTTAAGAATCTTTTTCAAGTTGCAACCTTAGTTTTTACTGATTCAAATATTAAAGTTTATCTTCCAAAACAAGAAAATACCTTCGGGTATTCGCCGACATGACTTCCTCAGTGTGTCACATCCGAGCAAGGTGTTGTTCATTGTTTCCAAGTTTGTAAGTATACTTGGAGGCTCTTATTATCACTCTTTTCCCTGTCTGCCTAGAGGGTTGGATCTTTAGTAAAAGGGCCCGACATTGCGAGCTCAGGTTTATCTTAGTTTTTACTCGCGTTTCAGGTTCTCGTGTTCTTGATACCCCTAGTTCTCATCAATTCAAGTATTAATCTGGAAGATTAAATGGATAGCTTTGGTTCTAACCACAAGTTCGATTAGGTCAAGTTTCTTTGATTGAGAAATTTGGTTCCGTTGTCAAAGTTCGATAGAGTTCAAGTCCCTCATACTTTATTCAAAAGTGTTCCCAAGTCTTAGTTACTCGTCGATGAAGGGTCTCGGGTTCTTAATACATGTGGTTTTCATCCCTTTAAGGTAAAACTTGGAAGATCAAAATGATAGCTTTAATTCTAACCACAAGTTTGGTTAGGGTGAAGCTCTTTTGCTTAATATCTTTCGTTTCGTCAGCAAAGTATGATAGAGTCAAGTCAGTCATACTTGATTTAGAGACGTCATTAAGTCTTAATTACGAGTCGTTTAAGGATCTCAGGTTCTTTATACCCCTGGTTCTCATCATTTCAAGTAATCACCTGGAAGATAAAATTGATAGCTTTCATTACAAACACAAGTTTGGTCTTGGTCAAGCTCCTTTGTGTGATAGCTTTGATTCTGTCAGAAAACTTCGATAAGGATAAAGTTTTTTATTCTTGATTCAAAGAAATTTCTTAGTCTTGATTAGGAATTGTTGAAAGGTTTCTGGTTCTCAATACTTGTGCTTTGAATCACTTAATGATAAAGACTCAAAAATCAAATTGATAGCTTTGGCTCTAACAACAAGTTTGGTTAGGGCTAAGCTTCTTTGCTTGATATCTTTGCTTTCATCAACAAAGTTTGTTTAGGTTCAAGTCATTCATACTTGATTTAAAAGTGTTCACTTCATCTTAATTACGCATCGTTGAAGGGTCTCGGGTTCTGAATACCCTGGCTTCTACTTATTTAAAATTAAAACTTTGAAGATCAAATTTATAGTTTTGGTTCTAACCACAAGTTCGATTGTGGTAAAACTCTTTTGCTTGATAACTGTGGTTCTGCCAGAAAAGTTTGATTGTTTCTAAGTCTTAGTTATGCATCATTAAAGGGTCTCGGGTTTTCAATACTTATTGTTCTCATCATTTCATGCTAAAACGTAGAATATCAAATTGATAGCTTTGGTTATAACCACAAGTTTTGTTAGTGTCAAGCTTCTTTTATTGATAAATTATTTCAAGTTAAAACCTAAAAGATAAAATGGATGACTTAAGTTCTAACAACAAGTTTGGTTACGGTCAAGCTCCTTTGCTTGATAACTTTAGTTCTGTCGGAAAATTTCGATAGGAGTCAAGTCTCTCATACTTTATTCGAAGCCATTTCTAAGTTTTAATTAGGCATCGCTTAAGAATCTCGAGTTCTCAATACCCGTGGTTCATATCACTTCATGATAGATGTAACGGTCCCCAGGGCACTCACACTAGAGTACGTCACCCCCCAATTTTAACCTCGACCACGTGGCATTCCCTCTCAGAGCACATCATCCCACGTGGCCAGGTGGCACCGTTCCTCAAGTGGTATAGCACTTGTAGCCTATGGATTATAGCCTAGAGGTCCTGGGTTCGAGTGCTGGGGAAGGCAAAAACTCTCTTTCTAGGGGAGAGAAGATCGTGAGGAACGGTGTCACCTGGCCACGTAGGATGACGTGCTCTGAGAGGGAGTTCCACGTGGTCAAGGTTAAAATCGAGGGGTAACGTGCTCTAGTGTGAGTGCCCTGGGGACTGTTACAATAGAACTTTGAAAATCAAAATGATAGCTTTGGTCACAAGCTTGGTTAGGGCTAAGCTCTTTTGCTTGTTGTAACACCCAAGAATTTTTCCTCAGTTTTATTAATAGAAAGAATTGGAGAGAAAATAATAAAAAGGTAAAGTAATTAAAGTGAATAAATTGGTTGAACTAAAATGTTTATTAAATTAGGTTCGTGAAATTAAGCCGTGAGTTATAATTAAGAATGAGAATTAATGAAAATCGAAATGGTCGGAAACACGGGATGGCAAAACGGTAAATGAGGATTTGATTAATTAATGGTTATTATTATTAATATTAATATTATTATTATTATTATTATTATTATTATTATTATTATTATTATTATTATTAAAAAAAATAATAATAAAATCAACAGAATAGCCGAAGCTATTCTATCGAGCCCGAGCCTGAGCGCGAGGGGAGAGGAGAGGAGAGGGAGACGACGAGCGGCGTCCCTCCTCTGACGAACACCGGCGACTCCGGCGTTCTCTGGCCAGACGACAGCGACGAGAGGTTCCGGCCTGTCTCCGCGCACGAACCGACGGTAAGGCTCGGTTTTTTTTCTCCCCTGTTTCGGTTCTGTTCAAGGCCGACGGTGACGAGCCGGATTTGGCTCCGAGCACCGCCGTTTTTAGGAGTTCTCGCTGTGGGTTTGCTGACCCTTGAACCGGCGATGGCCATTGATCCGTGAGGTGCTCAATTTGAGCAAAAATCAGTGAATCCCGAATTGGGCATTTCGGGTTTTGTGTGTGTAGCCTTGGAATTTTGATTAGTTTATGTTAATTAGGTATGAGTAGGATAGATTGGTGAAGAAATTGGTGTGAATTGATGAAAAATCGAAATGGGGAAATTTTTTGGGTTAGGGCAGTTCGGGTTTTGCCTGATTTGACCTAGCTACGGTCGTTTGTTTTGAAATTCTTTTTAGTAGGTTAAAATAGGTTATTAGAGGAGTACGTGGCCGCTGGAATCGTTCGATTCCGATAACCGACGCAAAAGTTACTCGTATTCGAAGTTTCGGGTCAGTTTTTACCAAACCCGAATTTGTGGCCCGTTTAGTTAAGTTTTAGTTGGATTAAGCTAGAAATAGTAGTTTGAGAGTAAATTGGTCAATGTGGGCTTAATTGTAATGAAATTTGAATATTTGTCGTAGGTCAAGCCGTAGGCGGGCAGGTAACCGAGTAGCCCCAGCGAGCTACAGAAGACAGGTAAGTTCTCGTGATCTTCTCTGGCCGATTGGCCTACACCGTACGTCGAGGTCGTTTCGAGGGATTTGGTGATGCACTTGTTTATATTGCTTTAGTTGGGTAGTTAGGTTTATTTGTTTTATAGATTATGCTTTACAGTCTTGATGGTATACATGATTGCTTGTTTACTTTCTGTTATATTGAACTGTTCACGCATCACGTATTTTAACTTAGCATGAAAATGAATTTCAGCACGATGTTTTCAGAAAACCAATGTGGCCCAGAAATTGGGGGCTATTGATCTATCGTGCGGGCCGATTAAGGGTCTGGCCAATACCACATCTCATGTACTGTAATTAATGAACGTAATCTGTTATCTGGTCAAGCGAGGTGGGGCTCAGGCACGGCTGTACGTGTTGTAAGCGTGTACCCCCCTCCTCTAACCGCACGGGGTAGTCCGATCGCTGGATGGGCCCCCTTCGGTTAGGGGGATGAGATCTCGGTGATATACTGTCTGCGACGCTCTATATGTTATGCATGATTTCTGAACTCCATATGCACTGCACGCATCTGCATTTACGTAGAGTTTACTGAGATTTTTATCTCATAGATGTCTGTATGGTGTAGGTGACTTCGACATAGGCGAGGACGAGGTCCCTCCACCTGAGGAGTGATGCAGTTGAAGGAGGATGGCTCGTGGTGGTATGCTGGCGCAGTCGAGGCGTATTTTGACCCGTGGGACTCATGGTTTGATGTTTTGAGTTTTTTTGGGAATAGTCGGGTTGATGGTGGATTAAAATGGATAATTGTACTGTTAGATCATTTTAGGATGCTTGGTTCTGGATAGTTGATAGGTTGACATTTTGATGTTTTGGCAAACCTGTTTATAAAACGTTTTGTTAAGGTTTTATTTAGACTTTCATGAATTGTTTGGTGACTTTAAAACAGGAGGATATGTTAAACTTTCAAACGGAACCACGCAGTTTGTTTTCATGGAAATGTGTTTTGTTTAGATATGTCACGAGTTGTTTTGAACGTGATTATGGAGATGTAGGAGTATTGGTGGTTTGAAATTAAGTTGTAATGTGAAGGGTATGATTGTGATATGGATAGAATTTATGGTATAGATAGAATTGTGTTAGCGAAATGGTGAGGTTGTATTTTGTAGGTGTTTGTGTACGAGTTTGTTTAAATAATTGTTTTGTAATTATTTTAAACGTTTTATTAAATTGTTTTCCACCTAAACGCTAAGCATAAAAAAAAAAGAAGAAGAATTTCGTACGGGAAATTAGGAATAGTATGAGGGACGTTACACTTGTTAACTCTAGTTGTGTCAGTAAAGTTTTGTTGGGTTCAAGTCCCTCATACTTGATTTAAAGACGTTTTGAAATCTTAATTACATATCGTTGAAAGGTCTCGCAGTTCTCAATAATCGTGGTTTTCATCACTTCAAATTAATATCTGGAAAATGAAGTTGATAACATTGGTTCTAACTACAAGTTTGATTATGGTCAAGCACCTTTGCTTGATAACTTTTCTTCCGTCGGCAAAGTTTGATAGGGGTAGAGTCCCTCATATTTGATTCAAAGGCTTTTCTAAGCCTTATTTACGTGTTCTCGGGTTATCAATTCTCGTTGTCCTCATCACTTCAAGTGAAAACCTTAAAGATCAAATTTATCGTTTTGGTTCTAACCAAAATTTTGGTTATGGTCAAGCTCTTTTACTTGATAACTTTAGTTTTGTCAGCAAAGTTGTCAAGTCCCTCAGACTTGATTCAAAAGCATTTCTAGGTCTTAATTACGCATCGTTGAAAGGTCTCAGGTTCTCAATACTCGTAATTCTCATTACTTCAAGTTAAACCATGCTAAATCAAATATAGAGCTTTCGTTCTAACAACATATTTGGTCAGGGTCAAGCTCCATCGATTCATAACTTTAGTTATGTCAGCAAAGTTCAATTGGGGTTAAGTCTCTTATACTTGATTAAAATGCTTACCTAAGTCTTAATTATGCGACGTTGAAGAGTCTCGGCTTCTAAACAACCCATTGTTCTCATCCCTTCATATTAAAAACTTGATGATCAAATTGAGTTTTATTTCTAACCAAAAGTTCAATTACATACAAGTTCTTTTATTTAATAACTTTGGTTTCGTCGACAAAGTTTGATTGTGGTCAAGTCTTTCATACTTGATTCAAAAGTATTTCCAAGTCTTATATACGCGTGTTGAAGGGTCTCAGGTTCTCAAGTTAAAACCTTGTAGATCAAATTGATAGCTTTGGTTCTAACCATAACTTTGAATATAGTTAAGCCCTTTTGCTTAATAAATTTGATTATGTCGGCAAAGTTTGATTAGGGTCTTTGAATCTTCGTTCAAAGGTGTTGAAGGGTCTCGGGTTCTCAAAACTCGTGGTTCTCAACATTTCAAGTTAAAACTTGGAAGATCATTTGATAACTGTGTTCTACCCACAAGTTCGATTAGGGTGAAGCTCTTTTACTTGATAACTTTGGCTTCGTCTGCAAAGTTTGATTGTGTCCAATCTGTCATACTTGATTCAAAAACATTCCTGAGTCTTAATTACGAGTCATTGAAAAATCTCAGATTCTCAAAACGCATTGTCATCACTTTAATTTAAAACATGGAAGATCAAATATATAACTTTGTTTCTTACGACAAGTTCGGCTATGGTCAAAGTACTTGATAACTTTTATTCTATTGACAAAGTTTGATTGCGTTGGAGTCCCTCATACTTGATTCAAAGGCGTTCCTGGGTCTTAATTACACTTTACTGAAGGGTCTCGGGTTCTCAATACTTGTGGTTTGCATCACTTAATGAAAAACTAGAAGATCAAATTGATAGCTTTTGTTCTAACAACAAGTTTGGTTAGCGCCAAGTTTCTTTGCTTGATAACTTTTGTTTCATCGACAAAGTTCGATTAGGTTCAATTCATACATACTTGATTTAAAATATTTCACTTTATCTTAATTACGCGTCATTGAAGTGTCTTGGGTTCTCAATACCAGTGATTCTCATTATATTCTCATTATTTAAAGTTTAAACTTAGAAGATCAAATTTATAGCTTTGGTTCTAACCACCAATTTGGTTATGGTAAAGCTCCTTTACTTGATAACTGTGGTTCTGTCAGAAAAGTTTGATTAAGGTCAAGTAACTTATACTTGATACAAAGATATTCCTAAGTCTTAATTATGCATCATTAAATGGTCTCGAGTTTTCAATACCCGTTGTTCTCATCATTTCATGTTAAAACATAAAATATCAAATTGATATCTTTGGTTGTAACCACAAGTTTTGTTAGTATCAAGCTTCTTTTATTGATAAATTTGGTTCCTTCGACAAAGTTTGATTCGAATCAAATCCTTCATACTTAATTCAAGCGCAATCAAAAGTCTTTATTACGTGTTGTGTAAGGGCTCAGGTTTCAATACCCGTGATTTTCATCATTTCACGTTAAAGTTTAATAACTTTGGTTCTTAGAACAAGTTCGAATATGGTCAAGCCTCTTTGCTTGATAACTTTGGTTCCATCGGCATATTTCAATTGGAGTCAAGTCCTTTATACTTGATTCAAATGCATTCCTAAGTCTTAATTATTTGTCATTGATGGGTCTTGTGTTTTTTATATCCCTGGTTCTTATCACTTCAAGTTAAAACCTAAAAAATAAAAACCACAAGTTCGGTTATGGCCAAGCTCCTTTACTTGATAACTTTGGTTTCGTAAAAAAAGTTTAATAGGGGTCAAGTCTCTTATGCTTTATTAAAAGGCATTTCTAAGTCTTAATTAGGCATCGATGAAGGATCTCGGGTTCTTGATACTCGTGGTTCACTGCCCTTTATGATAGAATCTGGGAGATCAAATGGATAGTTTTTGTTCTAACCACAAGTTCGGTTAAAGACAAGCTCTTTTGTTTGTTAACTTTGATTCCGTCGACAAAGTTTGATTGGAGTCGAGTCTCTCATACTTGATTTAAAGATGTTTCTAAGTCGTAATACGCGTCTTTGAAGGGTCACTTGTTCTCATAACTTCAATTTAAAATTTTGGAGATCAAATATATAACTTTTGTTTTAATCGTAAGTTCGATTAGGGTCAAGCTCCTTTACTTGATAACTTTGATTTTGCCTTAATAATGGATCATTGAAGAGTGTGAGATTCTTTATTCTCATTGTTCTTATCACTTCAAGTTAAAACCTTGTAGATCAAATTGATAGCTTTGGTTCTAACCACCAATTTGGTTATGGTAAAGCTCCTTTACTTGATAACTGTGGTTCTGTCAGAAAAGTTTGATTAGGGTCTTTGAATCTTCGTTCAAAGGTGTTGAAGGGTCTCGGGTTCTCAAAACTCGTGGTTCTCAACATTTCAAGTTAAAACTTGGAAGATCATTTGATAACTGTGTTCTACCCACAAGTTCGATTAGGGTCAAGCTCCTTTACTTGATAACTTTGGCTTCGTCTGCAAAGTTTGATTGTGTCCAATCTGTCATACTTGATTCAAAAACATTCCTGAGTCTTAATTACGAGTCATTGAAAAATCTCAGATTCTCAAAACGCATTGTCATCACTTTAATTTAAAACATGGAAGATCAAATATATAACTTTGTTTCTTACGACAAGTTCGGCTATGGTCAAAGTACTTGATAACTTTGGTTCGTCGACAAAGTTTGATTGGAGTCGAGTCTCTCATACTTGATTCAAAGGCGTTCCTGGGTCTTAATTACACTTTACTGAAGGGTCTCGGGTTCTCAATACTTGTGGTTTGCATCACTTAATGAAAAACTAGAAGATCAAATTGATAGCTTTTGTTCTAACAACAAGTTTGGTTAGCGCCAAGTTTCTTTGCTTGATAACTTTGGCTTCGTCTGCAAAGTTTGATTAGGTTCAATTCATACATACTTGATTTAAAATATTTCACTTTATCTTAATTACGCGTCATTGAAGTGTCTTGGGTTCTCAATACCAGTGATTCTCATTATATTCTCATTATTTAAAGTTTAAACTTAGAAGATCAAATTGATAGCTTTGGTTCTAACCACCAATTTGGTTATGGTAAAGCTCCTTTACTTGATAACTTTTGTTTTAATCGTAAGTTCGATTAGGGTCAAGCTCCTTTACTTGATAACTTTGATTTTGCCTTAATAATGGATCATTGAAGAGTGTGAGATTCTTTATTCTCATTGTTCTTATCACTTCAAGTTAAAACCTTGTAGATCAAATTGATAGCTTTTGTTCTAACAACAAGTTTGGTTAGCGCCAAGTTTCTTTGCTTGATAACTTTGATTTTGCCTTAATAATGGATCATTGAAGAGTGTGAGATTCTTTATTCTCATTGTTCTTATCACTTCAAGTTAAAACCTAAAAATAAAAACCACAAGTTCGGTTATGGCCAAGCTCCTTTACTTGATAACTTTTGTTTTAATCGTAAGTTCGATTAGGGTCAAGCTCCTTTACTTGATAACTTTGGTTCCATCGGCATATTTCAATTGGAGTCAAGTCCTTTATACTTGATTCAAATGCATTCCTAAGTCTTAATTATTTGTCATTGATGGGTCTTGTGTTTTTTATATCCCTGGTTCTTATCACTTCAAGTTAAAACCTAAAAAATAAAAACCACAAGTTCGGTTATGGCCAAGCTCCTTTACTTGATAACTTTGGTTTCGTAAAAAAAGTTTAATAGGGGTCAAGTCTCTTATACTTTATTAAAAGGCATTTCTAAGTCTTAATTAGGCATCGATGAAGGATCTCGGGTTCTTGATACTCGTGGTTCACTGCCCTTTATGATAGAATCTGGGAGATCAAATGGATAGTTTTTGTTCTAACCACAAGTTCGGTTAAAGACAAGCTCTTTTGTTTGTTAACTTTGATTCCGTCGACAAAGTTTGATTGGAGTCGAGTCTCTCATACTTGATTTAAAGATGTTTCTAAGTCGTAATACGCGTCTTTGAAGGGTCACTTGTTCTCATAACTTCAATTTAAAATTTTGGAGATCAAATATATAACTTTTGTTTTAATCGTAAGTTCGATTAGGGTCAAGCTCCTTTAC
This sequence comes from Begonia masoniana, assembly GCA_022432975.1. Classification (NCBI taxonomy): domain Eukaryota; kingdom Viridiplantae; phylum Streptophyta; class Magnoliopsida; order Cucurbitales; family Begoniaceae; genus Begonia; species Begonia masoniana. The sequence goes on along the minus strand of CM039503.1, from coordinate 37,895,106 downwards.
TTGATAACTTTGATTTTGCCTTAATAATGGATCATTGAAGAGTGTGAGATTCTTTATTCTCATTGTTCTTATCACTTCAAGTTAAAACCTTGAAGATGATGTGCCAATGAGAGCCATCTCTCAAACTCACCCAAGCCCTTGGCTAAATCTTTTATCTAATGAGTTTGGTCTCTTTAAAGGTACTCATCTTAGAGGACATGTTGAATCAAAACCTATTAATCAAAGCAAGCATTTGCAACCAAAAGGAATATTCAACCAAGGCAAATGAGAGGAAGAAACCGAAGGTGTAGAGCATGGCAACCTACATGCTTGTCCCGACCAAATTGGAATTATGGAGGCCGATCAATTGAAGCACTCCAATGAGAAAATTAGATCCAACCCAAATGCTCAAGACATGGAAGAGACACGCCACTCACCAATATAAGAGCACCTCGGCCATTCAATTTTGAAGGGGGAATTTGTCTTCCTTGTTTCAATTTTTGTAATCGACTAGTTGATGAATTATTTAGTTTTTGTAGTTTAATTGTGCTTTCTTAGGTAGCTGGATATTGATGCAATTGAAAGGCATCATTAGCTGTGAATTTTGGAGGGAAGAACAACCTGAAGAAGGGACATTTGGAGAGAGAAAGACTTTGCCAAAAATGGCAAAACATGGCTTGTCCTTGCTTGGTCCACTTGGTCAAATCTCCCCTCTTTAGTCTCCCTTTCTTTTCTGAATTTTGAAGCCATAAGGCTGAAGAGAGGAGGGGTATTTAAACCTCTCTTCCAGCTCTGTAAACCTAACTTTGATTGAATGAAAACTGAAGCTTTGCTGCTGAAAACTTGAAGCTCTCTGAGCCTCAAAACAACTCCATCACACGATGAGTCACATTCGTGTTTTGTTGTTCTTCTTGGTTTCCATTTCATGACTAGTGGATTCCAATCTATTGCCCCCTTCTCTGCCTTCCTTTAGAGGGTAGAAATATTTAGCAAGGGTGCACTTAGCTCACCCAATCTCATTGGAGTGTCTTCCCCAAAAAGGAGACCAAATACCCGAGGAGGTGCATACTATCACCACCGGACAATGAAGTATTTTTTTTTTTTTTTTTTTTTTTTTTTTTTTTTTTTTTTTTTTTTTTTTTTTTTTTTTTTTTTTTTTTTTTTTTTTTTTTTTTTTTTTTTTTTTTTTTTTTTTTTTTTTTTTTTTTTTTTTTTTTTTTTTTTTTTTTTTTTTTTTTTTTTTTTTTTTTTTTTTTTTTTTTTTTTTTTTTTTTTTTTTTTTTTTTTTTTTTTTTTTTTTTTTTTTTTTTTTTTTTTTTTTTTTTTTTTTTTTTTTTTTTTTTTTTTTTTTTTTTTTTTTTTTTTTTTTTTTTTTTTTTTTTTTTTTTTTTTTTTTTTTTTTTTTTTTTTTTTTTTTTTTTTTTTTTTTTTTTTTTTTTTTTTTTTTTTTTTTTTTTTTTTTTTTTTTTTTTTTTTTTTTTTTTTTTTTTTTTTTTTTTTTTTTTTTTTTTTTTTTTTTTTTTTTTTTTTTTTTTTTTTTTTTTTTTTTTTTTTTTTTTTTTTTTTTTTTTTTTTTTTTTTTTTTTTTTTTTTTTTTTTTTTTTTTTTTTTTTTTTTTTTTTTTTTTTTTTTTTTTTTTTTTTTTTTTTTTTTTTTTTTTTTTTTTTTTTTTTTTTTTTTTTTTTTTTTTTTTTTTTTTTTTTTTTTTTTTTTTTTTTTTTTTTTTTTTTTTTTTTTTTTTTTTTTTTTTTTTTTTTTTTTTTTTTTTTTTTTTTTTTTTTTTTTTTTTTTTTTTTTTTTTTTTTTTTTTTTTTTTTTTTTTTTTTTTTTTTTTTTTTTTTTTTTTTTTTTTTTTTTTTTTTTTTTTTTTTTTTTTTTTTTTTTTTTTTTTTTTTTTTTTTTTTTTTTTTTTTTTTTTTTTTTTTTTTTTTTTTTTTTTTTTTTTTTTTTTTTTTTTTTTTTTTTTTTTTTTTTTTTTTTTTTTTTTTTTTTTTTTTTTTTTTTTTTTTTTTTTTTTTTTTTTTTTTTTTTTTTTTTTTTTTTTTTTTTTTTTTTTTTTTTTTTTTTTTTTTTTTTTTTTTTTTTTTTTTTTTTTTTTTTTTTTTTTTTTTTTTTTTTTTTTTTTTTTTTTTTTTTTTTTTTTTTTTTTTTTTTTTTTTTTTTTTTTTTTTTTTTTTTTTTTTTTTTTTTTTTTTTTTTTTTTTTTTTTTTTTTTTTTTTTTTTTTTTTTTTTTTTTTTTTTTTTTTTTTTTTTTTTTTTTTTTTTTTTTTTTTTTTTTTTTTTTTTTTTTTTTTTTTTTTTTTTTTTTTTTTTTTTTTTTTTTTTTTTTTTTTTTTTTTTTTTTTTTTTTTTTTTTTTTTTTTTTTTTTTTTTTTTTTTTTTTTTTTTTTTTTTTTTTTTTTTTTTTTTTTTTTTTTTTTTTTTTTTTTTTTTTTTTTTTTTTTTTTTTTTTTTTTTTTTTTTTTTTTTTTTTTTTTTTTTTTTTTTTTTTTTTTTTTTTTTTTTTTTTTTTTTTTTTTTTTTTTTTTTTTTTTTTTTTTTTTTTTTTTTTTTTTTTTTTTTTTTTTTTTTTTTTTTTTTTTTTTTTTTTTTTTTTTTTTTTTTTTTTTTTTTTTTTTTTTTTTTTTTTTTTTTTTTTTTTTTTTTTTTTTTTTTTTTTTTTTTTTTTTTTTTTTTTTTTTTTTTTTTTTTTTTTTTTTTTTTTTTTTTTTTTTTTTTTTTTTTTTTTTTTTTTTTTTTTTTTTTTTTTTTTTTTTTTTTTTTTTTTTTTTTTTTTTTTTTTTTTTTTTTTTTTTTTTTTTTTTTTTTTTTTTTTTTTTTTTTTTTTTTTTTTTTTTTTTTTTTTTTTTTTTTTTTTTTTTTTTTTTTTTTTTTTTTTTTTTTTTTTTTTTTTTTTTTTTTTTTTTTTTTTTTTTTTTTTTTTTTTTTTTTTTTTTTTTTTTTTTTTTTTTTTTTTTTTTTTTTTTTTTTTTTTTTTTTTTTTTTTTTTTTTTTTTTTTTTTTTTTTTTTTTTTTTTTTTTTTTTTTTTTTTTTTTTTTTTTTTTTTTTTTTTTTTTTTTTTTTTTCATCTTTGCAATTTTACCCTTTGAAATTTGGAGGGTATCTCTTTCATTCGTCAAGTAAGTTCTTATTAAAATTTCAAGTCATTAAGTGTTAAACTAAGAAAGTTGTGCATTTGGAAAGTTAAGCCATTCTCAGCCCACTAGCAAAATTCATCTGAGCAGTTTTTGTATTTTTGTTTCGAGCATATCTTTTTGTCCACTTAGAATTTGGTTCTAAAAATTTAAGAGTATTTCATACATATTTTTGGCAACGTTTTTTTAAATTTTTAGGGCATTTGGATTTCATTTCGTTAAGATATATATATTCTGGTTGTTTGTGGTAATTCTCGGCTAGAACCGGGTTTTACCAAATCGTGCTTGAGTTACGGTTGCTTTTCCATTTCATCCATAAGTTGAGGTGTATCAGTTGGATTCAGAGATTGTTGTTCTTCGTTTGATATTTTCTGTCATTTTGGTGGGATTTATTTGTGTGAAATGATGACTAGTAGTGGTGCCAATGCTAACCAAAACCGAGAGCACAATGCTCAACCACCTTTAGCACAAACCCCGAGTATGGGTGAATGTAGTGTAGTGACCCAAAATTTACCCTTTTAAACTATACCAAAAATCGCATAAAATTTTAAAACTTTTTAGTTCATCCTTATACTTGGACTTGCATATTACCCTCGCCCATTCTCATACAATTTCTTTCATTTTCATTTTTTTTACATTCATCATTCATTATTCATTTCCTTTCCTTTTCGTTCACTCACTTTCATTCATTAGAGAATGGGATCGGCATGCAATCTATATCCATCGTCATTTAGGGTCTAACTTAACTTATTTAATCATACATGCATAGAGGTAATTAACCCCAATCAGCGAAAGACTATATTTGATTGTGGAAATTCCTATTAAATTAAACTTATTGGCAATTGTTAAACTTTAGCATAACAGGGGGACGACACCTTATTCCTCTCGGGTTTCATCAATTTGAACAGTGGTCGAGATAAATAACATTTAACTTCTCTCGGGTTTCTTCAATTTAAACAGTGGGGGTCGACGTGGCCTTTGTAAGGAGATCAGTCGATGTTCATAAAACAGACGGGGAATTAATTTCACTCGGGTTGCAACTCATTCGTCCACATAATCGAATGACGTTATCGTCCACATAATCGGATGACGTCCATACTTTGGACGATGTCACCACTTTGGACAACATCCAAACTTTGGATGATGTCACCACTCTGGACGACATCCATACTTTGGACGATATCCATATTTTGGACGATGTCACCACTCTGGACGACATCCATACTTTGGACTAGGGGTGGGCACGCCGGTTCGGTACGGTCCCTAGCCCGGACCGAACTGGCCCGAACGGTTTCGGGATTTTCATCCCAGAACCTAGATCGGTCCGGTCCAGGACCGGGACTAAACCTGGACCGCACCTGAAATGCCGGTCCAGTCCAGGTTCGGTCCTGATTCTGGACCGGCGCCATTTTCATTTTTTTTTTAAATTAAATTTCCAATTTTCTGAAAGTGGATCAGCCATGGAGGTTTAGACCTTCTTCTCTCTCTCTCGAACTTTGTCTCTCTGCTTTCATCATGAAAATTCCAGTGACAACTTTAATTTGCCTGATTACCATGAAATCACCATAGTTATAGAATAATTAGATCACTTAATCAAACATCAACCACCAATTGGAAGAACAATACTATAATCAACAAAGTCTAATTAGTCAAACTATATAATCTTCTGGTCTCTTAGGCTTCTCTCGCTCTCTCTAAAAGCTAGATCAGAGCTGGAAGGCACCAGTCTAGGTGGCCAGCGATTCCATCAAATAATCTCTCGTTAATCACGGAGAAGATACATCCTTTGAAGGCCACATTTTACTTTGACCACAATACGCGTATCAAATTAAATGCCACGCGTGTCCCACAAAGCTAGTTCATATATATTCACTTGGTTCTCAAGGTACTACTCTATCCCTTGAATAGATTCTGACTCGTGCATTTTAACTCTCTTTCTATTTTTCATCCACACTAAGAGAATCCCAATAAGACAAGACCTATTGTTGAATCGATAATCTCCTTTATAGTAGAGAAATTTTCGATGTCTCGATCCAACTCGTGGCTACAAGAGACAAAACAACAAATAGCACAAACAATATCATCACTTAGCAGAAAACAACAAAAGGAATTTAAATTGCGGTTTAAAACACATACAATGAGGCAAAATGAACAAATCTCAAAATTAGAGCGGCCGAGTGGCGAGCAAAGAGTAGTGAGCACTGAGCAGTGAACAATTGAGCACCTACAGAAGTTAATTTCAAGATTACACAAGTTAATTTCACAATTCACAAACATACACTTTGCAATGGAAGGGAAATTTTTTATTTTCTTGATTTTGCTAATCCTAGTCTTTGTTTTTTGTTGTGTTTAAGGAAACAGTTTTTGTTGTACTTATTTCTTAGAAGCATCGTTAGTTACTAGCTTATTTCTTCGTATTTCTCAAATTCTGGTTCTCACATTTGTAGAGGAGATCAATTCACTTGAGAGCGAAGCCAACATCTGTACCACATAAAATATCTGTTTTCTAATCCTAGTCTTTAAAGTGAAAAACAATCGCTTACAGGTTGCGCATACAGTAGTTTACATTTTACAATTAGTCACTTACAGTGAGCAGGCAGAGGAGAGTTGGCGAGGTTCTCTTCTCTAGCAGTATGTTTGGAGCAATTGCAGGTCAGAGGCTTCCTGAATTGGAGGTCGCCGGTTTGGGGACACTTGACAGTGGAAGGAGCAGGGACTTTCAGGTGTTCAGAATTCGGCCCTCAGAACAGCCGAACAGGGGGGAGACAGAAACTCTGGGGTCAGAGTTCGGCGCAGAGGAGACCGACACTTCGCCGTTCGCACTTCGCCGTTCGCACTAAAACTTCGCCGTTCGCACTTTGCTCTTAGGGACTCGGTTCGACTTCGCACTTCGCCTTTCTCACCGAAACTTCGACGTTAAAGCTTCGCCGTTCACGACTTCCATCAGAGAGAGGCAGAGAGCAAGGCAACGAGCTAGGTCGGGAGTCGGGAATGGGAGACTCGGGACAAGGAGTCTGGGCGAGTTATTTAGGTGCTTCGGTCCGGTCCGGTTCTTCGGGATTTCAAGCACTGGACCGAGGACTGGACCGAAGGTCCTCGGTTCCTGTTGTTTTGAACTTGGATCGAACCCGCGGTCCATTGTTTATGGACCAATCCTATACCGAACCCGCCGGTCCGATCCAGTTCCCGATCCACGGTCCGGTCCTGCCCACCCTTACTTTGGACGATGTCACCACTCTGGACAACATCCATAGTTTAGACGATGTCACCACTCTGGACGACATCCATACTTTGGACGAGGTCACCACTCTAGACGACATCCATACTTCAGACGATATCCATACTTCGGACGACAACTCGACCGAATTACTTACTTTCAGGGGTCGACTTCTCAACCCCATTTTCCAAAGAACTTAACACTTTCTGGACTTTATTCCTTCTAATCGGTCGACGTTCCTTTATCAAAAACTTAACAGATTTCCAGAGAGCTTAACTTCCTCTCTGGAAATTTACTCCTTCATTTGGGTTGACATCCTATACTCATAAAACAGACACAATTCATCAATGACTATATATGTACGACAAAACTTATAAAAATCATCAAATGGAAATTCATCTCCAATGACTATCAAGAAAGCCTTTTTAAACATCATCATACATGCAATATACGTGAATTAAACAGTACCAAGCATCCTAGAATTAAACAGTACCAAGCATCCTAAAATTAACATCTATACATTTTTCCTAACTAAACACTCCTCAACCCGAACACATCAAAAAATACTTATCCTTGGCTCCCACTGGTCAAAAAGGCGCTGACTGCACAGCGCACTCCCACAGGCATGTTCCTTCAATCCACTCTTTCCTCGGGTGGGGGAATATCTTCCTCACCTTGATCGAGATCAACTACACCATAAAGACATTCTATGAGCTAAAGGCTCAGTAAGTTCCATAAATGCCAATGCATGAACATGTATATGCAACTTTTATGAAGGCCGTCCTTGTCATTTCATTTCATTTATCGGTCCATGTCAGTCTTTGGTTATCGGGACTTAACCAGTCAAATGGATAGAGCACATCAAGCGGGTAGATGGCTCACACCATTTGAAAGGAGGAAGACCCGCTCACCATGGAATGCCAGGTCTGAACCTCTCCCTGATAACCACCATGCATTGTTTGCTGTGATACTTTTCTTTCATTCAGTCCTTACTTTTTTCTTTCTCATGAAAATTATGCATAAATCTGTTTTCCATGACATTTTGTAAAACAATTGTGCATAAGTAATTTAACGCATAACATAAACATAAACAGTAGGAATACCATCAAAACAGCACAAACATACCTTATAAAAACAACTAAACTTAATCTACCCAGCAAAAACATAAAACATACATTTCACCTCAACAATCCTCGACCAATAAAACTAACATATGGTGTAGGCCAATCGGCCACAGTAAGTCATGAAAACTTACATGTTGTCCTTAGCACGCCGAGCTCCGTCCTTGAACTTTGTTCACCTAATGTGATGACCCGGATGTATAAGTATGTGTACGATGGCTGCACGAACTGGAACCCAGATGGCGGTACATCAGCGCGGGCGAACCGGAAGGTGAAGGGTCAGGGGGTCGTCACAATCCCACATCGCTTGGGGAAGTATGTGGAAATGAAACATATGTAAAGAGACCCTCCCAAGGTAGCAAGACGTGTTTTGGAGCACAATTGGCAACGGATCCCATAAGAACTCCGAAGTTAAAAGTGCTTCGGCGAGAGTAGTACCAGGTGGGGTGACCGACTGGGAAGTCCTCGCCAAAACAAAGCCGTGAGGGGAGGATATTGGGCTACGGCACAATTCCTAGGGTGGACAATATCTTGCTGGGAAAAGGGGTCATTACACCTAAGCCAATCCACAATACACGACATTAAAATCGAGCCTAAACAATCAAATTTCGAAGACTAGCAAAATCCCTAATTAAAGGGTATCTCTTAATACCACAATACTCTTTTTGTGGGCATTTTATCAAGCAATCCGAGCTCAACATATTCTAAACTCCCATTAATGGAGTTGCTACTCATTTCTACTTCCAGATTTTAACCTAAATTCATCAAACCACTCCACTTGCAATAAAAACTCTACTTCTTCCCTCGAGAGCCTCAAATGCTGTAGCTTAACATTTTCTAGCGAGACCCGATAGTTTTGCCAACATCACCAGCGAAACCCTAACCGATTAAACTCTAGAAATAGAAAACTAACAGTCTAAAGCATAGAATTTTACCTAGGATGCTGTTTTGAGAAGAAAACGTGAAGAAAATTGATCGGTTGGAGGAGAAACTGTTGAGGAATTGCCGTTGGAAGCTAAATCGCCAGAGAGGGAAAAAGTGGGGTTCTGGAGAAGAAATCGTTAAGTGTTGGGAGAAATGAGGGGTTTGTGACTTCATGTTAAATTAGCTTACCGAATGACCATTTTGCCTTATAGTTTAATTGTTCTCATGGTTCGCTAGTTCGTTATCGATTCATTTTCTCCAAATTTCTCTATTTCACCCATTGTTCTAACTTATTCCTAGGGTTCTAATAAAATCTTCTGTTTTGCAAATGGACTTAATTTACTATTTTTATGGATTAAACCGCTGTAGGGTCAAAAAAGAAAACTAGAGCGTTACATTTCGATTTGAATTTCTAAAATTCTCATATTTCTCCTAAAATTCATATTAACCACAAGGGTTCCATTAAAACTCTCAATTTGCAAAATGGACTTATTTCAATTATTTACAAAAATGCCATTACGCGTAAAATTCAAAAACCCTTAAAATCGGGTGTTACATTCCATCTACCTTAATTGAAATTTTGTCCCCAAAATTTGATTACACAAATAGTTCAGGATACTTGGACATCATATCATGTTGCTTCTCCCAGGTAACCTCCTCCACGTCATGGTTCCGCCATAGGACTTTCACCAGCATAATTTCTTTATTGTGCAATACCTTGATAGAGGATTCCAAAATTCACATTGGCCTTTCCTCGTAAGTCAGTGTCGGTTGCACCTCGATCTCCCTTGTCTCAATGACGTGTGACGGATTGCGCACGCATCTTCTAAGCATCGATACGTGGAACACATTGTGGATGTCCTCCATTGATGCCAGAAGTTGTAACTGATAAGCCAACCTCCCGACCCTCTTCAAATAGGGTACGGCCCCACATAACGAGGGTTCAACTTGCCTCTCCTTCCGAACCGCATCACACCCTTAAACAGAGAAATCTTCAAGTATACTTCGTCACTCTCACTGAACTCCAATTCCCTCCGTCTGATGTCAGCATAACTTTTCTGGCGGCTCTATGCTATCTCTATACATTGCCTGATAACAACGATCTTCTCTGCTATTTGCTGCAAAATATTTGGGCCGATTATACTAGCTTCGCCAACTTCGTCCTAGTATAGTGGAGACCTGCATTTCTGACCATACAGCGCTTCGTACGGAGCCATGTCAATCGTAGCCTGGAAGCTATTGTTGTATGAGAACTCAATCAAAGACAAATATCTACTCCACGAGCCCTGAAACTCCAGCACGCAAGCTCTGAGCATATCCTAAAGAATCTGATTTGTTCTTCCTGTCTGTCTATCAATCTGAGGATGAAACGCGGTGCTAAAATTTAACTGAGTTCTCATAGCTTTATGCAGACTCTTCCAGAATTTTGAAGTAAACCTGGCATCTCTATCGGAGACAATCAAAATGGGTACTCCGTGCAATCTAATAATCTCCTGCACATACAACTCGGCAAGCTGATTCATAGAATAGGTCATTTTCACTGATAGAAAGTGGGCCGACTTTGTCAAACGGTCCACTATCACCCAGATGCCATCGTGCCCTTTCGTCGTTCTCGGGAGCCCATTAATAAAATCCATAGAAACCTGCTCCTACTTTCACTCCGAGATCGGTTGTGGCTGTAAGGTTTCGGCCGGCCTTTGATACTCCGCCTTGACCTTTTGGCAAACTAGACAGGTTTCCACGTACCTGGCAACCTCTCTCTTCATGTTCGGCCACCAGAAGTGTTGTTTTAAATCTCTATACATTTTCGTGCTTCCTGGATGTACAGAATATGCCGAGGAGTGTGCGTCGGCTAAAATTTCCTTCTTTAACTCCTCGTCCTTAGGCACATACCACCTATGCCTAAATCTCAATACGCCATTATCTGACAGGCTAAAATCGGACGAGTCTTCAGGTGTCGTACTCAACCGATACTTCTCCCACTCAAAGTCTTTTTGCTGGGCCTCTCGGATTTTGTCCATTACCATCGGCCTTAGTGAAATATTCGCTAGCATACTGGACAGCTCAGTAACAATCTCCATATTAAACTTCACAATCTCTGCTTTTAATGCTACCGACATAGATGCAAGCGAGGGTTAACTTGCCGTGGGCATTCTACTCAAGGCATCGGCGACCTTATTCGCTTTTCCCAGATGGTATTTGATCTCGAAGTCGTAGTCTTTGACAAACTTCAACCACCTTCGTTGTCGCATATTCAGCTCTTTCTGTGTAAACAAATATTTGAGGCTCCTGTGGTCTAAGAACACCTCGCATTGTTGCCCATACAGATTGTGTCTCCAAATTTTTAACGCGAAGACTACTGCCGCCAGTTCCAAGTCATGCGTTGGATAATTTTGCTCATACGACTTCGACTGCCGAGAAGCATATGCGATAACCTTTCCCTCATGCATAAGCACACATCCAAGTCCAACCTTCAACGCATCACAATATATGCTGAACCTGTTGCCTTCAACTGGCAGTGTCATAACGGGAGCCGTAGTCAATCTCTGTTTTAGCTCTTGAAAGCTCTTTTCACATGCAGCTGACCATACAAATTTCTCATTCTTTCTTGTCAATCGGAATAGGGGAACTGCAATCTTCGAAAATCCCTCAATAAATTTCCAGTAATATCCAGCAAACCCAAGAAATCCACTTACCTCTCACACGTTTTTAGGCTGCGGCCAATCCCTGACAACTTCAATTTTTGTCGGATCTACTGAAATTCCCTCCTAAGATATGATATGGCCGAGAAAACAAATTCGATCCAGCCAAAACTCGCATTTAGAGAACTTCGGGTACAATTGGTGTAACAACCCCAACGGAATCGCCACACAAATTCATTACTTGATCTCTTAATCATTTGATTCTTGCTTCCATACACTTTATTCATCATAGTGTTAATATTATTCCCTCTTTATTTTCTCTTTTGTCTTTTCTTTTTTTTTAAACATCTCTTGATCTGCATCCACCGATAGAGTTATAGACTCACATCGACCGATGATCACGTGTCCGCTGCGCGACACATCTGATCTCAACCAGCAATAGACATCTGCCGGTGGTCACGGGCATTGCACGTGCCGAATTAAAGACATCGCCCGGTCCCGAACATTCTCCACTAGATGTTCGTATTTACCCTACATTGACCGGTGGACATGTGTGCTTCACGTGACCGATTTAAAACATTTCCTGACTTTAAACAATAAGAAAATACTCACATCATCCGGTCACTAGACGACAAAACCGTGTTTATATCATCCGGTGGAGAAACTCTCTACATCATCCGATGAAATAAGGGTACATCATCCGGTGACTTATTACACTACGTCTGCCGATCACTAGACGACAAAATAGCACTTTCATCATCTGATGGCTTAAACTGTAACGCCCCGAATCCTTAAACTCGGTTTGTTACTAAACTCGTGACGTAACTTGATCATAATAGTCCACATATTTATTCATCTATTTTTTTTGACTTAACATAACTTAAAACATCTCATTCAATTCACTGAATATATCCATTATAACTCTCACTCCTGCCGATCACTAAACGACGAGCTTCTAGTTGATCTGCCGGTCAGCACGTGCATCCCACATGATTCATTAAACATCTATCGGCAGACACACATATTTGCATCTGCCGACAGTCACGTGCAACCCGTGTGATCAATTAAAACTCACTTCCTCTACCGGTCAGTAAACGACAAAGAACTCACTTCCTCTACCGATGAGTAAACGACAAGGAACTCACTTCCTCTACCGGTCAGTAAACGACAAAGAACTCACTTCCTCTACCGGTGAGTAAACGACAAGGAACTCACTTCCTCTACCGGTGACGTCAGTCGGAAGACAAACCTACCCGACTTCCATCACAATTCTTCTACCGATGACGTCAGCCGGAAGACAAATACTTTTCCTCTTCCGATGACGTCAGCCGGAAGACAAACTCTCCCGACTTCCATCACATTTCTTCTACCGATGACGTCAGCCGGAAGACAAATACTTTTCCTCTTCCGATGACGTCAGCCGGTAGACAAACTCATTTCCTCATTCCTCCAATATTCCTCAGCGGAAGACATCCTGGTTTTCTCAGACTTCTATCTAGATAAACGTAGACCTCATAACTTAAATCTTAATGGCCAAAACTCATCGGAATAATCCATAAATTCATTCAAACTCACACAGCGGAAGACTTAGGTAAAATAACTCATTCTATATCTTCATAAATAATTTTCAGACTCAGTACTCATATTAGACAGACTTAAAACTCAATATTCGAAAGTAAACTCATCATACTTAGACTTCCTTGTTCATAAACATTATTAAAATCTTAAAAGCTTAAACCAGAGAGTCATGTTCGCCATCCAGCCACAGATTTTCCACCCTGATCACTTCCAGCAACCGAACTCAGACACTTTCATCAATCTTGAAATCCTCACCTGATATTTCTTCACCTACATCATAAGGTGTAACTGTAAGCCTAAGGCTTAGTAAGGAATGCAAACTATTATGAGTTCATGAATGCATAACTTGGAGAAAAACATGCTCATGAGTCTTTTCTTTTCGTGTTCTTAGTCTTAATCATCATTCATAATCGTATCTCGTATTCATTGATCATAATCATCATTCATGGACATGCTCATATTCATCATTCGTATTCTTCATTACATTATGTGGATTAAGAGAGGATTTGTGCTGGTAAAGGGGGTTCGACAGTGAGTTTGATCATGGTCCCTACTGCGGGTTGTATTCATATGTCCTACTGCGGACTGTGACATACGCCGAACCACCCCCAACCCTCACTTAACCACGTTGCATAAGTTTTATCTTCTTATTTTATTCATGAGAAAACATATTTCAAAACATTTTCATATGCTTGAGAAGTAAAACATGATGCATAACATAAATGCACTTAATCATCGAACTAAGACAGGGGAGTATATCAGAATACCAGAATCATATCCATCGACATTTCATCGAACTTATAGCTGACAACGTTCACTAAGTGTAACATAATCCTTTGATGTAGGGCCCTATTGGCCGGAAACTTAGTACATTCACTTACCTGGATTCCTTAGCAACTTGAATCACTTTCTCTTCAACTTCTTCACCTAAAACATTCCACATTACAGTAGTTAAAATAAAGTCCTAAAAGTTCTACTCGAAAGTCATCCTAGAATCTAACAGCTAAAGTCATTCCGATTCCACTGTTTGACACACTGCAGTCTGAAATCCGAAACTAGGTGGACAGGTTTTACCATTGATTAAATCCGAGTTGGTTACTTTAAAATGTTCAGAATCGATTTGGGATGGCATTTCTACTTTCAGACTTAAAAGAGTCTAAAACTACTCGGCCACTGCTAGAAATCCGAACTCAAATGCCGAGTTGAAAGCAGAGCTTTAATCACTAATAAATGACTACATTGTCCATTTCATACCTCGGGTGCGGATTGCAGAGAAAAGCAGGCTGAAACCAGCCGTCGGCAAGGGGAGGTTCTGATAGCCGAGAGTAAAAGCTTGGGAGAGAAGGAATCGCCGAGAGGGAATGTAGGCTACAGTGGTAATAAATGAGGTTTAAGGTTTCCATTTCCTATTTATACCTAACCCATAAATTTTAATTACAAAACTGCCACCCAACCTAGTTTTACTCAACTTGTAATAATTTTATCTTAACATTAAATTTAAATCATAAAGGTTAAATAAGAGGGTGACAATGAAAATGGTCAGAAAATCACCTGGCCGAAATGTCGGGTGTTACATAAACACTACATCTGCCGATCGCTAGACGACAAAATAGCACTTTCATCATCCGATGGCTTAAACACTACATCTGCCGATCGCTAGACGACAAAATAGCACTTTCATCATCTGATGGCTTAAACACTACATCTGCCGATTGCTAGACGACAAAATAGCACTTTCATCATCCGATGGCTTTAACACTACATCTGCCGATGACGTCAGCCGGATGATTGCCTCATCCATCATTCATAGTCATTGATCATATTCATCATTCATAGTCATTGATCATATTCATCATTCATAGTCATTGATCATATTCATCATTCATAGTCATTGATCATATTCATCATTCATAGTCATTGATCATATTCATCATTCATAGTCATTGATCATATTCATCATTCATAGTCATTGATCATATTCATCATTCATAGTCATTGATCATATTCATCATTCATAGTCATTGATCATATTCATCATTCATAGTCATTGATCATATTCATCATTCATAGTCATTGATCATATTCATCATTCATAGTCATTGATCATATTCATCATTCATAGTCATTGATCATATTCATCATTCATAGTCATTGATCATATTCATCATTCATAGTCATTGATCATATTCATCATTCATAGTCATTGATCATATTCATCATTCATAGTCATTGATCATATTCATCATTCATAGTCATTGATCATATTCATCATTCATAGTCATTGATCATATTCATCATTCATAGTCATTGATCATATTCATCATTCATAGTCATTGATCATATTCATCATTCATAGTCATTGATCATATTCATCATTCATAGTCATTGATCATATTCATCATTCATAGTCATTGATCATATTCATCATTCATAGTCATTGATCATATTCATCATTCATAGTCATTGATCATATTCATCATTCATAGTCATTGATCATATTCATCATTCATAGTCATTGATCATATTCATCATTCATAGTCATTGATCATATTCATCATTCATAGTCATTGATCATATTCATCATTCATAGTCATTGATCATATTCATCATTCATAGTCATTGATCATATTCATCATTCATAGTCATTGATCATATTCATCATTCATAGTCATTGATCATATTCATCATTCATAGTCATTGATCATATTCATCATTCATAGTCATTGATCATATTCATCATTCATAGTCATTGATCATATTCATCATTCATAGTCATTGATCATATTCATCATTCATAGTCATTGATCATATTCATCATTCATAGTCATTGATCATATTCATCATTCATAGTCATTGATCATATTCATCATTCATAGTCATTGATCATATTCATCATTCATAGTCATTGATCATATTCATCATTCATAGTCATTGATCATATTCATCATTCATAGTCATTGATCATATTCATCATTCATAGTCATTGATCATATTCATCATTCATAGTCATTGATCATATTCATCATTCATAGTCATTGATCATATTCATCATTCATAGTCATTGATCATATTCATCATTCATAGTCATTGATCATATTCATCATTCATAGTCATTGATCATATTCATCATTCATAGTCATTGATCATATTCATCATTCATAGTCATTGATCATATTCATCATTCATAGTCATTGATCATATTCATCATTCATAGTCATTGATCATATTCATCATTCATAGTCATTGATCATATTCATCATTCATAGTCATTGATCATATTCATCATTCATAGTCATTGATCATATTCATCATTCATAGTCATTGATCATATTCATCATTCATAGTCATTGATCATATTCATCATTCATAGTCATTGATCATATTCATCATTCATAGTCATTGATCATATTCATCATTCATAGTCATTGATCATATTCATCATTCATAGTCATTGATCATATTCATCATTCATAGTCATTGATCATATTCATCATTCATAGTCATTGATCATATTCATCATTCATAGTCATTGATCATATTCATCATTCATAGTCATTGATCATATTCATCATTCATAGTCATTGATCATATTCATCATTCATAGTCATTGATCATATTCATCATTCATATAAGTTGTGGGGATTACAGAGGATTGACCGTACAGGGGGTCGCAGTGATTTGATCTTGTCCCTACTGCAGGTCGTATTCATATGTCCCTCTTTGGACTGTGACATACGCCGAACCGCCCACCCTACTTAGTCCACGTTGCATAAATCTTATATATATATATATATATATATATATTATATATATATATACATATATACATACATATTCTGTTCATGGAAAACATGCATTAAAACATTTTCTTATGCTTGAGAAACATTCATGATGCATGAACATGAGAACTTTTAACTCATCATACTATGACAAGGATCATACCAGAGCAGACAACTTCACATTCACTAGCAAGTCATCAAATGATATAACTCACAACATACATAAATCCTTCAAGTGCAGACAAGCTCATTATCATAAGGTAAACATTAGACATCTAAACAACCTAGTACTCCCACGATGTAGGGCTCTATTAGCCGAAAATCTTAATACATTCACTTACATGGTCTCCTTAGCACTTTTAGCTCCTTTCTCTTCAAACTTCTTCACCTAAAACATTTACATTGCAGTAGTTAAAACAAAATCCTAATAGTTCTAATCTCAAGTCATCCTAAGGTCTAATAGCTAAGAGTCATTCCCACTCTCGGATTTCAAATGTTCTTATTATTAGTCGGCCATTGGAAAACCCAAAACTCCAATGCTGAGTAGAAAACAGGGCTAACGAACTAACAGATAGCTACGTTGTCTATTGCTTACCTCGGGCACAGAGTAGTCGAGTAGTGGCAGAGAAAACCGATCGTCGAAGAGGGTATGCTAAAATCAGAGAGCAAGACCTTGGGAGAGAAGAAATCGCCGAAAAGGAGGGTGTCGGCTACAGTGGTTCAAGTGAGGTTTAAAACATTTCCTTTTTCTTTATATAGTGGTCATCTCCCTCCATTATTACAACTTTGCCACTCAACCTAGTTTAAATCCACATGAAATTAATTATTCTTGGTATAAAACTCTAAACCGTGAAGATTGAATATTTATGACCGTTAATACAGTTAGGAAGTCACCTGGCTGAAGTTGTCGGGTGTTACAATTGGTGCTGACACAGAATTCTCAGAACAATTCACAAGTGTTCCTCGTGCTTTTCCTTTGTCTTTGAATAGATCAAGATGTCATCAATGAAGATGACGACAAACTTGTCTAGATACTCCTTAAAAACACGGTTCATCAAATCCATAAACGCTACAGGGGCGTTTGTAAGTCCAAAACATAACAAGGAATTCGTAATGCCCATACCTCGTGTAAAATGCTGTTTTATGTATATCATCCGGACCTTCAACTGATAATAACCCGAGCGTAGGTCAATCCTCGAAAACAATCGGGCACCCTACAATTGGTCAAACAGGTCATCAATCCGGGGCAACGGATACTTATTCTTCACTGTTAATTTATTTAACTCTCTGTAATCAACACACATCCTGAGAGTTCCGTCCTTTTTCTTAACAAACAGCACTGGCACACCCCAAGCAAAAAAGATGGGTCGAATGAACCCCTTTCTAACAACTCTTCTAATTGAGACTTCAGCTCCTTTAGTTCAGCAGGTGCCAGTTTGTATAGATTCTTCGACACAGGCCCGGAGCCTGGATAAACATCAATAGTAAACTCGATCTCCCTGTCCGGTGGTAATCCGGGACGATCGTCGAGGAAGATCTTAGAGATTTCTCTAACTACTGGAAAGTCCTCTAGTTTTACCCCGTTGAGCAACTTAGTATCGACCATTGTAGCTAGATAAATTGAGCATTCACCTCTAAACATCTCTCTGACCTTCATCGAATAGGAAGTAGGTAACCCACTCATCCTATTCATTGCCTGGTAAGCGAACTCCTCTTTACCCGGGGGCCGAAAAGTTACCAACTCGGATCGGCAGTCGATGGTGGCGAAGTGGCGAGACAGCCAATCAATTCCAAAAATTAAATCATACCGCTCTATGCCCATAACTATCAACCGAGCATAAAGGGTGTTATTTCCCACAGAGACGACATTGCCCTGGAAGATGTGATCCGACTGCATAAATGCTCCCAAAGGTAGCATTACTTGATACTCGTACTCTGCTAACTCAGGCACTATCTTCAATCTAGCTACGCATGCAGTGGAAATAAACGAGTGCGTAGCACCCGTGTCTATCAAGGAAAATACTACCACTCCGGTGATTAAGATGGTACCTGCAATAACGGAGAGCTGAGCCTCGTCATCAATGTCGCTGGGCTCGATGAAAGAAAATTTCTCGGGGTCACTCTTCTTTGATCGGTAGCCCCTCTTGGGCAATTCTAAGCGTAATGGCCCACCTCCCCACACCTATAACAATGATTCGTGCCCATCTTACAAGTGCCAAAGTGTTCCTTCTGGCATTTTGGACATAACGGCTTTTGGGTAGCCCCTGTACCTGTTTGCCCTTGCTTTGGTCGCCCTTACCATCGTAGGGCCTCTTAGTACCTCTTTGTTGTTGTTGTGGCTGTCCTCTCGGTTGCCAGACCCTATTCTGAGGCCGAGGCTGTATCTCCCGAAAGAACCCTTTAGCTGGCTCCCTCAATTTGACGTAAGTTGGTTCAGCAGCCTCAATCTCTAGCGTTCTCGCCACAATCTCCGCATAAGGCACATTCCGCACCCCTGCTATGATGACACTTTTTTGGATCTCCTAACTTAGACCTTGCATAAACCGACGCACCTTGTCCTCATTAACACTGACCTGGCGTGGTGAGAACCAGGATAGAGCCTCAAACTTTCTAACGTACTCGGCAACTGAGCCAGCCTGTCGCAGTTGCATGAACTCCATCATTTTGGCCTCCCGTACTGTATGGCTAAAGTATTTGTCATAAAATATGGCTTTAAACCGCTCCCAACTCATCATGGTTATATCTGTGGTTGCTTTGATCGTATCCCACCAGAAACGGGCATTCAAAGCCAAATGGAAGGTAGCGCACCTTTCTCCCTGTCCTCGATCTTAGCGTACTCAAACATATCTTCTATGGTTCGAACCCACTCCTCACCACTAGAGGGGTCTGACGATTGTCCATTAAAAACTGGAGGTCGTAATTTCTGAAACCTCTCCATTCCATAGTTACTAGGAGCCGCCACCTCCTGAGTTCTATTGCCCTCACGGTTAATCAGCGTATTAAGCTGTTGAGACTGTCTTTCCATATGTTGAGCCTGTCATTCTAAGTGTTGGGATTGTTGAGCTATAAATTATCTCAACTGGTCTATCGTGTCATCTCGCTCATCCCTATCGTTCCCTCGACGCACCATTTTGTAAACCTATGCAAGTTAGAAACAATAACTCTAAGAAACAAAAACAAAGAAATCTTAAAAATGTACTTACAGTTGAAGAAGCATGTCCGCGTAGTGGCTGTGCAGTCGAGCAGTCTATATAACTGATTTTCAAACTCGGGGGCTCTGATACCATAACTGTAGTGACCCAAAATTTACCCTTTTTAACTATACCAAAAATCGCATAAAATTTTCAAACTTTTTATTTCATCCTTATACTTGGACTTGCATATTACCCTCGCCCATTCTCATAAAATTTCTTTCATTTTCATTTTTTTTGCATTCATCATTCATTATTCATTTCCTTTCCTTTTCGATCACTCATTTTCATTCATTAGAGAATGGGCTCGGCATGCAATCTATATCCATCGTCATTTAGGGTCTAACTTAACTTATTTAATCATACATGCAAAGGGGTAATTAACCCCAATCAGCGAAAGACTATTTGCCTGTTGAAATTCCTATTAAATTAAACTTATTGGCAATTGTTAAACTTTAGCATAACAGGGGGACGACACCTTATTCCTCGCGGGTTTCATCAATCTGAACAGTGGTCGAGATAAATAACATTTAACTTCTCTCGGGTTTCTTCAACGACGTGGCCTCTGTAAGGAGATCGGTCGATGTTCATAAAAGAGATGGGGAATTAATTTCACTCGGGTTGCAACTCATTCGTCCATATAATCGGACGATGTTATCGTCCACATAATCGAACAACGTCCATACTCTGGACGATGTCACCACTTTGGACGACATCCAAACTTTGGACGATGTCACCACTCTAAACGACATCCATACTTTGGACGATATCCATTCTTTGGATGATGTCACCACTCTGGACGACATCCATACTTTGGACGATATCCATACTTTGGACGATGCCACCACTCTGGACGACATCATATTTTTGACGATGTCACCACTCTGGACAACATCCATGACTACATCCATAATTCGGACGATATCCATACTTTGGACGACAACTCGACCGAATTACTTACTTTCAGGGGTCGACTTCTCAACCCCATTTTCCAGAGAACTTAGCACTCTCTGGACTTTATTCCTTCTAATCGGTCGACATTCTTTTATCAAAAACTTAGCAGATTTCCAAAGAGCTTAACTTCCTCTCTGGAAATTCACTCTTTCATTTCGGTTGACATCCTATAATCATAAAACAGACACAATTCATCAATGACTATACATGTACGACAAAACTTATACAAATCATCAAATGGAAATTCATCTCCAATGACTATCTAGAAAGCTTTTTTAAACATCATCATACGTGCAATATATGTGAATTAAACAGTACCAAGCATCCTAAAATGAATGTCTATACATTTTTCCTAACTAAACACCCCTCAGCCCGAACACATCCCAAAATACTCAAAATACTTATCCTTGGCTCCCACGGGTCAAAAAGGTGTCGTCTGCACAGTGCACTTTCACAGGCATGTTACTTCAATCCACTCTTTCCTCGGGTGGAGGAACATCTTCCTCACCTTGATCGAGATTACCTACACCATAAAGACATTCTATGAGCTAAAGGCTCAGTAAGTTTCATAAATGCCAATGCATGAACATGTATATGCAACTTTTATGAAGGTCGTCCATGTCATTTCATTTCATTTATCGATCCATGTCAGTCTTTGGTTATTGGGACTTAACCAATCAAATGGATAGAGCACATCAAGCGAGTAGATGGCTCACATCATTTGAAAGGAAGAAGACCCGCTCACCACGGAACGCCAGGTCTGACCCTCTCCCCAATAAGCACAATGCGTTGTTTACTGTGATACTTTTCTTTCATTCAGTCCTTACTTTTTTCTTTCTCATGAAAACTATGCATAAATCTGTTTTCCATGACATTTTGTAAAACAATGATGCATGAGCAATTTAACGCATAACATAAACATAAACAGTAGGAATACCATCAAAACAGTACAAACATACCTTATAAAAACAACTAAACTTAAGCTACCCAGCAAAAACATAAAACATACATTTCACTTCAACAATCCTCGACCAACAAAATAGACATATGGTGTAGGCCAATCGGCTACAGTAAGTCATGAAAACATACCTGTTGTGTAACAACCTCAGTTGGAGTCGCCACGTACTTCATAACTTTCATAGAACATTGACTCTAAATTATACTCTGTACATTTTTTTTGAAGCTAATTGCAAAACTGACAGAACTCTACCTTCAAGAACTCGACTTTTCCTAAAGTAGTTAGCATAATTCATCACAGAGTAGAGTGACTAAACACAGACGTTAATCCATAACATAATCGGGCAGAAGGAAGAAAATGCCTCCCCCAGATTACTCGTGAAAAATTAAAACATCATCCGGTCTCGAACATCCATTACTAGATGTTCTTATTTACACTACATCGACCGGTGGTCATGTGCGCCTCGCGTGACCAGTTAAAACATCACTCGAACACTAACGACAAGAAAATACTCACATCATCCGATCACTAAACGACAAGAAAACACTCATATCATCCGGTCACTAAACGACAAGAAAACAGTCACATCATCCGGTCACTAAACGACAAGAAAACACTCACATCATCCGGTCACTAAACGACAAGAAACACTCACATCATCCGGTCGCTAAACGACAAAAACGTGTTTATACCATCCGGTGGAGAACTCTCTACATCATCCGATGAAATAAGGGTTCATCATCCGGTGGACATATGCTTCTCACGTGAATAATTAAAACATGACTCGGCCACTAAACGACAAGACACCATTCACATCATCCGGTGAAGGAAATACACTTCATCCACCGAACGCTAGACGACAAAACTAAACTCACATCTTCTGATAGCTTTAACACTCTACATCTGCCGATTGCTAGACGACAAAATAGCATTTTCGTCATCCGATGGCTTAAACACTCTACATCCACCGGTCACTGGGCGATGAAATAACACTCACATCATCCGGTGACCTAAATACTCTACATCTGCCGATGACGCCAGCCGGATGAGTACCTTATCCAGCTTCTATCACGCGGTAGAGAACACTACAATCATCGAACGACTTCATCCAACAGAAAATACCACAACTCATTCAGATTTTTTTAACCTGGTAACTATAAACTTTAACGAGTAAGAATCATAGACTCATTCAGAATGCATATAGCGGAAGACTTAAGCAACAGGTCATTTAATAATCCCTATAATCAATCCCAGACTCAGTGGTCAACCAGACAGTTTCAAAGCTCAATGTTATAAAATAATCTCATCCTACTTAAACTACCATATTCTTTATCATACTGAAATCATAAGAGTATTAACCAGGGGTCATAATCGCCTCTCCAGTCCCGCACTGTCACCTTGAGCTCTCACCAGCTACCAGTCTTAAACTTCTTCATTAAACTTGGTATCCTCACCTGTAAATTCTTCACCTACACCATAAGGTTTAACTATAAGCCTAATGCTTAGTAAGGAATGCATGCTGACAGACATACATAAGTGTACAGATTAAAGAAACATAAGTTCGTATGTCTTTCCTCATTCATATTCTTTTTCATCTTTTGCATAGCATGTATTAAGAGGGAAACGAGGGAGAAAGACAGGGGTACATAATCATTGGCCAGTCGGGCAATCATAGTAACGACTAGCTCGGCCTCCACCGGCGGGAGAATTCGCAAACAATCGTGCAGTATTAACTCGGCCTCCACCAGCGTGAGGATTCGCGAGTGTTCCTGCCAATCCGGTCTCCACTAGTGGGAGAATTCGCGAACCGTACTTAACATCAACTCGGCCTCCACCAGCAGGAGAATTCGCGAGTCTTACTTAGCATTAACTTGGCCTCCACCAGTGGGAGAATTCGCGAGTCATACTTAAGCCTTGTGAACATATCATAGTCATTTTCCCCCGTTCTACGCTTAATCATGCTTACATTTGTTTTTCATGTTCTTGACTCGATCATAAACGTGCAAATAATGCATGGACACGAATTTCACAGAGGAATGTCATACTATAAGAACGAGTAGAAACATCATGTAACTTAACATCTTCTTGCTCAAATACTTCATATCATGGCAACTACTTGTTATAATCATCAGACAAACATTTCAACAATTTTTCCTAGTATCCTTGCGGTGTAGGGCCCTAGTGGCTGGAAATCTTAATACATCCACTTACCTGGTCTCCTTCGCACTTGAGCTCCCTTCTCTTCAAACTTCTTCACCTAAACATTTACATTGCAGTAGTTAAAACAAAATCCTAGTAGTTCTAGTCTCGAGTTATCCTAAGATCTAATAGCTAAGAGTCCTTCCCGAGTTCTTAGTTTAATACTCAATGTAACCCGGAATCCCAAAATTAAAACAGACGGATTCGATAATGATAACTCAGGGTTGGTTGTTTTAAATGTCCAGAATCGACTCAAAATGACATTACCAATCTCGGGTTTCAAAATGTTCTTATTAATATTCGGCCATTGAAGAATCCAAACTTCAATACAGAGCTAGAAAACTGGGCTAATAAACCAATAGATAACCACATTGTTAAACCCGTACCTCGAGCACAAAGTAGCCGAGAAGCAGCAAGGAAACCGAGCGCCGAAGGAGGGATTTCCAGCTGACAGAGAGCGAGAGCTTGGGAGAGAAGAAATCGCCGGAAGTTGGGGATGTCGGCTACAGTGGTTTAAATGAGGTTTGAATCCTTTCCTTTTTCTTTAAATACTGGCCTCAACTTCCAATATTACCATATTGCCACTCAACCTAGTTTAAAACCCACATGTAATTGATTAAACTTGTCATAAAATTCTAAACCGCGAAGATTAAATATTCATGACCGTTAATATAGTTAGGAAAGTTACCTAGTCGTATCTCGGGTGCTACATCCACCCCTCCTTAAACAAAATTTTCGTCCTCGAAAATTGCTCAAACAAATAACTCCGGATATTTGTCTAGCATGTCTTGCTGTCGCTCCCATGTGGCTTCTTCAATGCCGTGGTTTGTCCATAAAACTTTCACCAGTGGAATTTCTTTATTCCTCAGAGTCTTAACTGCATATTCCAATATCTGTACCGGTTTCTCTTCATATGCCAGTGTTGGCTCCAACTCAATGCCTGTTGGTTGAATAACTTGTGTCAGATCTCGTATGCATTTCCTTAGCATTGACACATGGAAGACATTATGAACTTTATCCAATGATGGGGGCAATTGCAGTCTGTAAGCTGTGCCACCAATTCTAGCCAAGACAGGGAAGGGTCCAATAAACCGTGGAGTGAGCTTTCCTTTGTTGCCAAATCTTAGGACTCCTTTAAATGGTGAAATCTTTAAGAACACTTCATCTCCGACTGCAAACTCAAGATCCCTTCTCCTTCGATCAGCATAACTCTTCTGTCGACTTTGCGCAGTCATCATCCTTTTCCTGATAACAGAAATCTTATCCGACATCTGCTGCAGAATATCGGGTCCAAGAAGTTTTGCTTCACCAACCTCATCCCAATATAGAAGTGACCTACACTTCCTACCATACAGTGCTTCATATGGTCCCATACCAATGGTGGACTGATAACTGTTGTTGCAAGAAAATTCAACCAAAGGTAGATGTCTGCTCCAAGTCATCTGAAAGTCCAACACACATGCTCTCAACATATCCTCAAGTATCTGAATAGTCCTCTCTGATTGGCCATCTGTCTGTGGGTGAAAAGCAGTGCTGAAGGATAACTTTGTACCCAATGTACCATGCAAACTTCTCTAAAATCGAGAGGTAAATCTGGGATCATGATCAGAGACAATAGATACGGGGATTCCATGTAATTTAATGATTTCTTGCACATAGATATAAGCAAACTGGTCCATTGTGTAAGTTGTCTTTACGGGTAAGAAATGGGCTGATTTTGTCATCCTATCGACAACAACCCAAATACAATCATGTCCCTTAGTTGTCATAGGTAATCCTAAAACGAAATCCATAGTTATGTGTTCCCACTTCCATTCGGGAATAGGTAAAGGCTGGAGGGTACCTCCTAGGCGTTGGTGCTCGGCTTTAACCTGTTGGCATACTAAGCATGACTCTACATACCTAGCAACATCCCTCTTAAGGTTAGGCCACCAGTACAATGTTTTCAGGTCTCGATACATCTTGGTGTTGCCAGGATGTACAGAAAAAGGAGACGAATGTGCCTCGGCCAAGATCAATTTACGTAGTTGCTCATCACAAGGGATATACCATCGATTTCTAAATCTTAGAATACCATTCTTGGAAAGACTAAACTCAGAGGTGGTGTCCTTCAACCGGTTCATCATTCTGTTATTCTCCTCTGAATCCTCCTGTTGCGCTTCTTTGATCTTTTCCAAAATCATTGGTTGAATGGTCAACTCTGCAAGTAAGGTTGACAATTCCGGAACTATATCCAATTCAAATTTCTGAACTTCTGTCTTCAAAGGCAAAGACATAGCTGATACAACAGGTTGCATAGTTGTTGACATCCTACTCAATGCATCAGCTACAGAATTAGCCTTGCCCAGGTGATACTTGATCTCAAAATCGTAGTCCTTAACAAATTCCAACCAGCGTCTCTGTCTCATGTTCAACTCCTTCTGTGAAAAGAGGTACTTCAGACTTTTATGATCAGAAAACACCTCACACTGTTGTCCGTATAGATAGTGTCTCCAAATTTTCAGGGCAAAAACAACAGCAGCCAATTCTAAATCGTGGGTGGGGTAATTCTGTTCATAACCCTTCTGCTGCCTAGAGGCGTACGCTACCACTTTACCCTCTTGCATCAAAACACAGCCCAAACCAACTTTAGATGCATCACAGTATACACTAAACTTCCCTTCTTCGGTTGGAAGAGTCAAGACAGGGGCTGTTGTTAACTTCAGTTTCAACGTCTGGAAGCTATCTTCACAAACTTCGGTCCAAGAATACTTATTGTCCTTCTTTGTTAAGTTCGTCAGAGGTTTGCCTATCATCGAGAATCCCTTGATGAACTTCCTGTAATAGCCTGCCAATCCAAGGAAACTACGGACTTCGCTGGCATTCTTAGGTTGAGGCCATTCCTTTACTGCCTGGATTTTGGTCGGGTCCACAGATATGCCTTTAGCAGAAACTACATGACCAAGGAAATTAACCTTATCTAACCAAAATTCACACTTAGACAGCTTGGCATAGAGTTGGTGCTCCTTCAATGTTGTCAAAACTACTTTCAAATGTTCTGCATGGTCAGCCTCAGTTCGCGAGTATATCAAGATATCATCTATGAATACAATTACAAACTTATCCAAATACTCACGAAACACTCGGTTCATTAAGTCCATGAAGGCTGCGGGTGCATTTGTCAATCCAAACGACATGACCAAGAATTCAAGTGTCCATAACGGGTTCTGAAGGCTGTCTTTGGTATATCTCCTTCTTTAACCTTCAGTTGGTAGTAACCCGACCGCAAGTCAATCTTTGAAAACACTTTAGCTCCTTGTAATTGGTCAAACAGATCATCAATTCGGGGCAAAGGGTACTTATTCTTAATTGTCAACTTGTTTAACTCTCTGTAATCTATGCACATTCTAAGGGAACCATCTTTCTTCTTAACAAATAGGACAGGCGCACCCCAGGGGGAACTACTAGAGCGTATAAATCCCTTGTCTACTAATTCCTGTAATTGGACTTTTAACTCATTTAGCTCAACAGGTGCAATCCGATAAGGATTCTTAGATACGGGTAATGCCTCGGGGTATGTATCAATTACAAACTCTATTTCTCTATCAGGTGGTAATCCAGGTAAATCGTCTAAGAATGCCTCAGGGAACTCTCGAACTATGGAGATGTCCTGTAACTCTACTTTATTCTTCACTCGGGTATCCATTACACTAGCTAGGTAACATTCACAACCACCTTTCAATATCCGTTGAGCCTCTAGTGAAGTTATAATCGGTATTTTACTTATCTTAGGAATAGCCTGGAAGGAATAATGATTACCATTTGGGGGTCTAAAATCAACTACTCCAGATCTACAACTAATCGTGGCATAATGCCTAAATAACCATTCCATTCCTAATATCACCTCATACCCATTCATGTCTATAACAATTAATTCCGCATAGAGTTTCTTATCCCCTAAGGACACAATGTCTCCCTTAACAATCTGTTCGGAATGTAGAGATTTCCCTGATGGTAGCATAACACTATATGACCTTTCAGCTGGTAAATATCCTATGTTATGATTGCATACAAACAAGGTTGATATAAACGAGTGTGTGGCTCCTGTATCTATAAGTGTGTAAGCAGCAAAACCACAGATCATAATGGTACCTGTTATGACTGTATGCGGCACTGTACCCTCATCTTCCAACATAGCATAAACTCTGGGTACAACTCTTGCACGGTTCGGGTCTGGCGACATGGGGCAGTCTCTGACTAGGTGTCCAGCCTTATCACACCTGAAACAGCGGCCAGAAAGCAACTTGCACTTACCAGGATGGTTCTTCTGACAAGTGGGTCATAGGGGTGCCAGAGGTATTTTTCCTTTTCCCTGGTCATCATTTGGATTGAAGGGTCTCTTTATACCCTGCTGTTGTTGTTGAGGTCCCCTGTTCTGTTGCGGTTGCCATCCTCTGTTCTGACGTGGTGGTGGCTGAGCTTCCTTAGTGATCTTTCTTGGTGGCTCACGCTGTGCATAAGTTGTTATCTCAGCCTCCTCCAGTTCCAAGGCCTTAGCTGTCACTTCTCCAAAGGACACATTGTGTATTCCGGCAGTCTTCACTCTCATAAACAGACTCGGTTTCAATCCTTGAACAAATTGGTGGATCTTGTCCTCATCATCCTCTACCATTTGAGGTGCAAACCGAGATAAAGCCTCAAACTTACATATGTAATCCGTCACAGAGCCAATCTGGCGTAAACTCATGAATTCCTTCTTTTTACTGGCCCGAACAGTCCTATTGAAATACTTGTCAAAGAAAGCAGTTTTAAACATCTCCCAAGTCATGGCTCCTGTACCAACAGTGCTCTGGATGGAGTCCCACCAATGCCTTGCATCCAATTCTAGGTGATAAACAGCATAGGTGACCTTGTCTCCTTCGTCAACCATTGCGTACTTAAACATGTCCTCTATTTTCCTGATCCATTCCTCAGCATAAATAGGATCTGAAACTCGTCCATTAAACACCGGGGGTTGAAGCCGGTGAAAACGCTCGTCACCATGATCTCGAGTTGCATTAGTGCTAGAATTTCCTTGTTCTTCCCTGATAGCTACAAGCTGTTCAATCTGGCGAGATTGGCGAATGACCAACTCTGTTAACTGAGCAATAGTGGTACTGTCCACGTTATCTTTCCTCTGTTGACCTCTTACCATCTTGGAATTCCTAAACAAATAGTTATAGATATATCTTAACTTAGTGACATTTACTGAAATCATAAATACTTACAGTTGCTGGAGAGTACTCAAGTGACAGTCAGTGCTGGAAGGCAGTCTGCAGAATCGATTTTAGAACCTGGTTTTTGATCTGATACCATAATTGTAACGACCTCAGTTGGAGTCGCCACGTACTTCATAACTTTCATAGAACATTGACTCTAAATTATACTCTGTACATTTTTTTTGAAGCTAATTGCAAAACTGACAGAACTCTACCTTCAAGAACTCGACTTTTCCGTAAAGTAGTTAGCATAATTCATCACAGAGTAGAGTGACTAAACACAGACATTAATCCATAACATAATCGGGCAGAAGGAAGAAAATGCCTCCCCCAGATTACTCGTGAAAAATTAAAACATCATCCGGTCTCGAACATCCATTACTAGATGTTCTTATTTACACTACATCGACCGGTGGTCATGTGCGCCTCACTTGACCAGTTAAAACATCACTCGAACACTAACGATAAGAAAATACTCACATCATCCGGTCACTAAACAACAAGAAAACACTCATATCATCCGGTCACTAAACGACAAGAAAACACTCATATCATCCGGTCACTAAACGATAAGAAAACACTCACATCATCCGGTCACTAAACGACAAGAAACACTCACATCATCCGGTCGCTAAACGACAAAAACGTGTTTATACCATCCGGTGGAGAACTCTCTACATCATCCGATGAAATAAGGGTTCATCATCCGGTGGACATATGCTTCTCACGTGAATATTTAAAACATGACCCGGCCACTAAACGACAAGACACCATTCACATCATCCGGTGAAGGAAATACACTTCATCTACCGAACGCTAGACGACAAAACTAAACTCACATCTTCCGATAGCTTTAACACTCTACATCTGCCGATTGCTAGACGACAAAATAGCATTTTCATCATCCGATGGCTTAAACACTCTACATCCACCGGTCACTAGGCGATGAAATAACACTTACATCATCCGGTGACCTAAATACTCTACATCTGCCGATGACACCAGCCGGATGATTACCTTATCCAGCTTCTATCATGCGGCAGAGAACACTACAGTCATCGAACGACTTCATCCAACAGAAAATACCACAACTCATTCAGATTTTTTTAACCTGGTAACTATAAACTTTAACGAGTAAGAATCATAGACTCATTCAGAATGCATATAGCGGAAGACTTAAGCAACAGATCATTTAATAATCCCTATAATCAATCCCAGACTCAGTGGTCAACCAGACAGTTTCAAAGCTCAATGTTTTAAAATAATCCCTTCCTACTTAAACTACCATATTCTTTATCATACTGAAATCATAAGAGCATTAACAAGGGGTCATAATCGCCTCTCCAGTCCCGCACTGTCACCTTGAGCTCTCACCAGCTACTAGTCTTAAACTTCTTCATTAAACTTGGTATCCTCACCTGTAAATTCTTCACCTACACCATAAGGTTTAACTATAAGCCTAATGCTTAGTAAGGAATGCATGCTGACAGACATACATAAGTGTACAAATTAAAGAAACATAAGTTCGTATGTCTTTCCTCATTCATATTCTTTTTCATCTTTTGCATAGCATGTATTAAGAGGGAAACGAGGGAGAAAGACAGGGGTACATAATCATTGGCCAGTCGGGCAATCATAGTAACGACTAGCTTAGCCTCCACCGGCAGGAGAATTCGCGAACAATCGTGCAGTATTAACTCGGCCTCCACCAGCGTGAGGATTCGCGAGTGTTCCTGCCAATCCGGTCTCCACTAGTGAAAGAATTCGCGAACCGTACTTAACATCAACTCGGCCTCCACCAGCAGGAGAATTCGCAAGTCTTACTTAGCATTAACTCGGCCTCCACCAGTGGGAGAATTCGCGAGTCATACTTAAGCCTTGTGAACATATCATAGTCATTTTCCCCCGTTCTATGCTTAATCATGCTTACATTTGTTTTTCATGTTCTTGACTCAATCATAAACGTACAAATAATGCATGGACACGAATTTCACAGAGGAATGTCATACTATAAGAACGAGTAGAAACATCATGTAACTTAACATCTTCTTGCTCAAATACTTCATATCATGGCAACTACTGGTTATAATCATCAAACAAACATTTCAACAATTTTTCCTAGTATCCTTGCGGTGTAGGGCCCTAGTGGCTGGAAATCTTAATACATCCACTTACCTGGTCTCCTTCGCACTTGAGCTCCCTTCTCTTCAAACTTCTTCACCTAAACATTTACATTGCAGTAGTTAAAACAAAATCCTAGTAGTTCTAGTCTCGAGTTATCCTAAGATCTAATAGCTAAGAGTCCTTCCCGAGTTCTTAGTTTAATACTCAATGTAACCCGGAATCCCAAAATTAAAACAGACGGATTCGATAATGATAACTCAGGGTTGGTTGTTTTAAATGTCCAGAATCGATTCGGAATGACATTACCAATCTCGGGTTTCAAAATGTTCTTATTAATATTCGGCCATTGAAGAATCCAAACTGGGCTAATAAACCAATAGATAACCACATTGTTAAACCCGTACCTCAAGCACAAAGTAGCCGAGAAGCAGCAAGGAAATCGAGTGCCGAAGGAAAGATTTCCAGCTGACAGAGAGCGAGAGCTTGGGAGAGAAGAAATCGCCGGAAGTTGGGGATGTCGGCTACAGTGTTTAAATGAGGTTTGAATCCTTTCCTTTTTCTTTAAATACTGGCCTCAACTTCCAATATTACCATATTGCCACTCAACCTAGTTTAAAACCCATATGTAATTGATTAAACTTGTCATAAAATTTTAAAACGCGAAGATTAAATATTCATGACCGTTAATATAGTTAGGAAAGTTACCTAGTCGTATCTCAGGTGTTACATGTTGTCCTTAGCATACCGAGCTCCGTCCTTGAACTTTGTTCACCTAAACCAATCCACAATACACAGCATTAAAACCGTGCCTAAACAATCAAATTTCGAAGACTAGCAAAACCCCTAATTAAAGGGTATCTCCTAATACAACAATGCTCTTTTCCCGGGCGTTTTACCGAGCAATCCGAGCTCAACATATTCTAAACCCCCATTAATGGAGTTTCTACTCATTTCTACTTCCAGATTTTAACCTAAATTCATCAAACCACTCCACTTTCTATAAAAACTCTACTTCTTCCCTCGAGAGCCTCAAATGCTGCAGCTTAACATTTTCTAGCTAGAACCGATAGTTTCGCCAACATCACCAGCAAAACCCTAACCGATTAAACTCTAGAAATAGAAAACTAACAGTCCAAAAGCATAGAATCTTACCTAGGATGCTGTTTGGAGAAGAAAACGTGAAGAAAATTGATCGGTTTGAGGAGAAACCGTTGAGGAATTGCTGTTGGAAGCTAAATCGCCAGAGAGGGAAAAAGTGGGGTTCTGGAGAAGAAATCGTGAAATG
Source organism: Begonia masoniana (assembly GCA_022432975.1). Taxonomy (NCBI): domain Eukaryota; kingdom Viridiplantae; phylum Streptophyta; class Magnoliopsida; order Cucurbitales; family Begoniaceae; genus Begonia; species Begonia masoniana. The sequence continues at coordinate 37,862,782 of CM039503.1, read as the reverse complement.
TTGGGAGAAATGAGGGGTTTGTGACTTTATGTTAAATTAGCTTACCGAATGACCATTTTGCCCATATAGTTTAATTGTTCTAATGGTTCGCTAGTTCGCTATTGATTCATTTTCTCCAAATTTTTCTATTTCACCCATTGTTCTAATTTATTCCTAGGGTTCTAATAAAATCTTCCGTTTTGCAAACGAACTTAATTTACTATTTTTACGGATTAAACCCCTATAGGGTCAAAAACGGAAACTAGAGCGTTACATTTCGATTTGAATTTCTAAAATTCCCATATTTCTCCTAAAATTCATATTAACCACAAGGGTTCCATTAAAACTCTCAATTCGCAAAACAGACTTATTTAAAATATTTACAAAAATGTCATTGCGCGTAAAATTCAAAAACCCGTAAAACCGGGTGTTACATGTAGTTTCCAAGGGCAAATTGATGAAGTAAACCATAGGCTTGATAATATAGTTCATTGGATAAAGGAGATTAGGGATGAGCGTATGAGGGTTCCCCAAGCTCCTTTGCCTAGGAGAAGAGATGGAAACCCAAGAAGTAGAAACAATATTAATGAAAGTCATGAGGTAGAATCCGAGGATGAGGGGTTTGAAAATTCTCTTGCTAGGCGTGGGCCTAACGAGGACTTGAAACATTTAAAGATCTTCATTCCCCCTTTAACGGATCTTGCAATGGAGACACATTTTTAGATTGGACAGATAAGGTCGAAAAGGTCTTTGACTATTATGATCATTTGGAAAGGGCTAAAATTCAATTAGTCTCTCTAGAATTAACCGAATATGCAAGTTTGTGGTGAGACAACTTGAAATCCTAAAAGAGGCATGAAGGTGATGAACCAATTGATACTTGGAGGGTCATGAAGACCTCCATGAAAAAGAGGTTTGTGCCTAACCACTACAATCAAGAGTTGTTCTTGCAAATGCAAGGCTTGAAGCAAGGCACATATTCAGTTGAGGAGTACTTGATCGAATTTTAAACCCTTACAATAGAAGCGGGAGGAGCCCGAGGAGCAAATCATAGCACGTTTCATAAGGGGTTTATGTAACACCCGGCTTTACCGGATTCTATAATTCAACTATATAGTGGCATTTTTGTATATAAGTCAAATTAAGTTCGTTTGACGAACGAAAAGTTTTAATGGAGCCCTAACAATAAATTGGAATTATTGGTAAAATGAGAAAATTTGGAGAAGACGGATCGATAGATCAATTAACGAAATCAAAGGAGGATTAAAAGAAAATTTGTAGTAAGGCAAAAAGGTAATTTGCTAACCAAAATTTTAACAAACACTTAAACCATTTTCTCTTCCTCCCCCATTCCTCTTTGTTTCCACGAAAAGCTCCAGAGAGCTTTAGTGATTTCTCCTCCCCTCTCACGCGACTTCTCTTCTGGCGAGCAACGCTTTTTCGATAGACTCCCGTTCTTCGCGTTTCTTCTCTGAAAACACTCCCTATGTAAGGTTCTATGGTTATGGAAAGTTTATTTCCAGTTTACGGGTTGTTAAACGGTTAGGGTTTTGTTTAGGGTTTTGCAAAATCGTCGGGTTTTGTTAGAAACGGCTAGGTTTATCCTATTTTTGACTCTAATTGGTGTATTTAAGGTTATTGGTGAAGGTTAGTTGGTTTAATGAAGGTTGTTGGAGTTTTTGGTTGTTGGAGATTTTGAAAACTCCATTAATGGAAGTCTAAGGATTCACGAGCATGAATTGCTCGATGAAATGTCTCAACGAGTTAAATTAAAGTTTTAAGGAGAATTTCCCTTAGATAGGAGTTTCACTAGTCTTCGAAATTCGATGTTCTAGGCCCGATTTTAATTATGGTTTCTATGAATTGGTTTAGGGGAACAACGCTCGTGGATGGAGCTCGATGTGCTACGGACGCGAGGTAAGTCTCCGTGACTCTTTTGGCCGATCCGGCCTACGCCATAGGAGAGTTTATTGATCGAGGATATTTGGTGAAATTATTGTTTAGTGTAGGTTGGATGGGTAGTTTAGGATGATTGTTATGCTAGAACGTTTTGTTTTTAGGTTTTATGTATTACTTTATGCTTTCTTTATTTTAATCCACAATCCATGTCCATGCATCATGTGTTCGAACTAGCACGAAAAATGAATTTCCGCATACGTTTTCATGAAAAGAAATGACTAATGAAATATATGAATGAATGTAATCACGGTCATGTCGGGGTTGGGTTCAGAGATAGTTGTCCTTAAAGGAGGAGCATGTTCCCCCTTCCCCCCCTCCCCCTAGATGGAAAGGGCTATCTAACTGGCAGATGAGCCCTCTTTATCTAGTGAGAGTCAACCCCCGGTGACGCCCATCTTATGTAACTAAAGAATGAAAATGGATGCATGATTTTGTGAACTGCATACGCATGGCACGCATTTGCATTTACGTAGATTTACCGAGCCCTTTAGCTCGTAGGTTGTTTCTATGGTGTAGGTGATTTTGAAACAGATGAGGAATACGTCCCTCTACCAGACGAACACACGGATTGAAGGAGGATGCTCGTGGGAACGGGCTGGACAGTCGACGTGTATTTTGACCCGTGGGGATGGCACGTAGGTATTTTGGAATTTTAATTGATAGAATTGGTTGATAAATGTATAAGAGGGGCTAAATTGGGTTGATGGGTGATTAGTTAGAAAACATACGTGTTTTGATGTTTTGGAAAACTCGTTTTATGAACTTCTTTTGCTAAGTCTTTTATTAAGATTATATTGGATCTGTTTGGAGTTATTTTAGGTTGGGTATGGATATGCTCGAGTTTTAGAGCTATCCATGCAGTTGAATTCCGTGGTTTTTGTCTCGTTTTGACTACGTCCTAGGATACGTTTCGAGTTGCATTTTTGTGTTTGATGAATTGAGGAATTGATGAGGCTAAGAGTAATTTTATGTCGAAGTGTTTGTTATGAAATGTGTTTAGAAGTAAGTTGATGAAGGGAATGGTGGAGGAAAGAAATTGCGAAGTGTGTGATATATGTAGGGAGGAAAAAAGGTTTAAGGCAACTCTCTGGATTTTGAAATTCAAAGAGTTCGCCGATCGATCGCCAGTAAGGGCGATCAATCGGCAACTGAATGGTTAAGCGCTTTGGTTTTCCAGAGCGCTAGCAGATCAATCGGCCAAAAGGGGTGATCGATCGGCTGTTAGAAAGATAAATGCTCTGGTTTTCTAGAGCGCTAGCCGATCGATTGCCAGAAAGGGGGCGATCGATCAGCTGTCAAATGGCCGATCGATCGCCCCTTTTGTTTCTTACTTCGGACGTTTTTACCCTCGGATTCTGCACTGTGGTTTTCTTTAGTTTTATATACTTTCATTAAAAGATTTCCAAAACGATTTCATTTGATTTAGAGGTTTAGAAGTCAAAAAATTTTACGAGTGTTATAAAAAGAAAAATTTATACGGGAATATCAAGGAATAGGATTAGGGGACGTTACAAGTTATAGTATTAGAGCGCTTGGATTTTAAAATCGATTTTTTAGACTGCTCGACTACACAGCCACTACGCGGACATCATTCCTCAACTGTAAGTACGTTCTTTTTTATTTTCTCGTTTTGTTTCTTAGAGTTATTGTTTTAACTTTTATAAGAGTTATAAAAAAAAATGTTCGGAGGTAGAGACGCTAGGGACGAAGCCCTGGATAGGCTGAAAGATTTGCTTGATCGTCAAGCCCAGCATATGGACAGGCAAGCGTAGCAAATTGAGAGCCTAGTAAACCGTGAGAATCAGAGAGCTCAAGATATAGTCGTTCCAAACAATCACGGTATGAAGAGGTTCCAAAAGCTATGACCTCCAATGTTCAACGGACAATCTTCGAACCCCTCTATTGCTGAGGAGTGGGTTCGAGCTATGGAGGACATGCTGGCGTATGCAAAAATAGAGGATGGAGAGAAAGTAGAATGCGTCACTTTTCATTTGGCATTGGATGCTCAGTTTTGGTGGGACTCCATCAAAGCAAAAACCGATATAACGGTAATGACTTGGGAACGGTTTAAGACCGTATTCTATGACAAATACTTCAGCCGTACAGTGAGGGTAGCTAAAAAGATAGAATTCACACAGGTAAAATAGACTGGTACGGTTGCAGAATATATTCAGAAATTTGAGGCCTTATCTTGGTTTTCACCGCGCCTAGTGAGCGACAACGAAGACAAGGTGCACCAATTCATTGATGGACTGAATCCGGAGATCCGGAAGAGTGTTATAGTATTGGGGATTTTTGATGTGCCTTATATGGATATTGCAGCTAGAGCTTTGGAATTTGAAGCTGCAAAACTAACATGCGTTAAACCAAGGGAGCCTGCTAGGGGCTTTTTCTGTGAAATTCAGCCTCGACCACAGAATCGGGGTTGGCAACCTAGAGCGCAACAACAACAAGTACAACAACAAGGAGTGAAGAGGCCCTACGATGGAAAGGGCGACCAGGGGAAAGGAAAGCAAGTCCAGGAGGCTCCTCGACAGCCTCTGTGCCCTAAGTGCCAGAAAGAACATAGTGGCGATTGCAGATTTGGCACTAATAAGTGCTATCGGTGTGGAAAGGTTGGCCACTACGTCAGGGATTGCCCGAGAGCAGGCAGAGATCAGAGAAGGGTTATGTCGAGGATCTTTGCTTTTATCGAGCCTGGCGATGTCGATGACGAAGCACAGTCGTCTGTTATATCAGGTACTATCTTAGTCACCGGTATAGTGGTATTTTCATTGATAGACACGGGAGCCACGCACTCCTTTATTTCCACTGCATGTGTAACTGGATTGAAGTTGGTACCTGAATTAGCAGAGTGTGAGTATAGAGTAATGCCGCCTTCGGGAGCGTATATGCAGTCTGATCATATTTTCCAGGACAATGTCGTTTCAGTGGGGAATAACGCTCTTTATGCCCGGTTGATAGTTATGGGCATAGAGCGGTATGATATTATTTTGGGGATGGACTGGCTGTCATGCCATTTTGCCACCATAGACTGCCGATCCGGGTTAGTGACTTTTCGGCGCCCGGATAAAAAGGAGTTTGCTTATCAGGCAATGAATAGGTTGAGTGGGTCGCTTACTTCCTATTTTGTGAAGGTCCAAGTGCAGTTTAGAGGTAAATGCTCAATTTATCTGGCCATAGTGGTCGATACTCAGTTGTTCAACGGGGTAAAACCAGGAGACCTTCTGGTTGTTAGAGAATTCTCTGAGATCTTCCTCGACGATCTTCCCGGATTACCGCCGAACAGGGAGATCGAGTTTACGATTGATGTCTATCTAGGCTCTGGGCCTGTATCAAAGAATCCGTACAGACTGGCACCTGCTGAATTGAAAGAGTTGAAGTCTCAGCTAGAAGAGTTATTGGATAAGGGATTCATCCGACCTAGCTTTTCTCCTTGGGGTGCGCCAGTTCTGTTTGTTAAGAAGAAAGACGGAACTCTCAGGATGTGTGTCGACTACAGAGAGTTGAATAAATTGACAGTAAAGAATAAATATCCGTTGCCCCAGATTGATGACCTGTTTGATCAACTACAGGGTGCCCGAGTATTTTCGAGGATTGACCTATGCTCGGGTTATTATCAGTTGAAGGTCCAGAGGAAAGATATTCAAAAGACGGCGTTTCGAACGAGGTATGGGCATTATGAATTTCTGGTAATGTCCTTTGGACTTACAAATGCCCCTGTAGCGTTTATGGATCTGATGAATCGCTTCTTTAAGGAGTATCTAGACAAGTTTATCGTCGTCTTCATTGATGACATCTTAATCTATTCAAAGACGAAGGAAGAGCATGAGGAGCACTTGCAGATTGTTTTGAGGATTCTGTGTCAGCACCAATTGTACCCAAAGTTCTCCAACTGTCAGTTTTGGCTGGATCAAATTAATTTTCTCGGCCATATCATATCTCAAGAGGGAATTTCTGTGGATCCGACTAAGATTGAGCTTGTCAGGGATTGGCCAAAGCCCAAGAATGTACGAGAGGTACGTGGAGCTTGGCCGGATATTACCGAAAGTTTATCGAGGGATTTTTGAAGATTGTTGTTCTTCTGTCCCAGTTGATGAGGAAGAATGAGAAGTTTGCATGGTCGCCCACTTGTGATAAGAGCTTTCAAGAGCTGAAACAGAAGTTAACTACAACCCCAGTTTTAACACTGCCGGTTGAAGACGACAAGTTCAGCATATATTGTGACGCGTCTAAAGTTGGACTTGGATGCGTACTCATGCAGCAGGGAAGAGTTATTGCATATGCTTCTCGGCAGTTGAAGCCGTATGAACAGAATTATCCGACGCACGACCTGGAATTGGCAGCCGTCGTCTTCGCACTGAAAATTTGGAGACACTATCTATATGGGCAACAGTGCGAGGTATTTTCAGATCACCGGTGTAGCGACCCTTAATCCCATATCCTAATTTCCCGTAAAAAAATTTCATTTTATTGACCGCAATTATATTTTATCTTCTTACACCTTAAATCAAAGTCTAAGTCATTGAAAATCATTTGAAAACTATTTGAAGAAACATATAAACACATAGGAAAATCTTAGAACAAACAAGCCAAAGCCAAAAGGGCAATTGTGCCCAAAATTGCATGGCCGATCGATCGGCCATTTCAACCGATCGATCGACTGTGGCGTTTATATGCCAGGCGATCGATCGCCTGATCAATCACCCCTTGGCGATCACATTTGACCGATCGATCGCCCTTACCAAGCGATCGATCGGCACACGCTCTGGAATTTCTTCCAGAGCGTGGCCAAAGAGGGCCGATCTTTCGCCATTTCTTTGGCGAACGATCGGCAGACTCTCTGGAATTTCCAGAGAGTCGCCCCTCTTCTGCCGATCGATCGCCCCTCCTGGCGATCGATTGGCAGACTCTCTGGATTTTGGAATCTAGAGAGCTGCTCCTCATCCTCCTACCCTTCTCCTTTCTTTTCTTCAACTCCCTGCACACACGCACATACACTTCACACTTTTTCTTCATCAATTCACCTCTAAACACTACATACATCACAACAACCCATTTCAACATAAAGTCACCCGACACTCGTACATCCTTCATAATCTTACTCAAAAACTGACTCGAGACGTATATAAAAACGTAGTAAAATTTTGTGAAAACAAGCCTCGTGGATCCGTTTAAAAACCAAACATTTCCCTATGAAATTTCAACCACCAAGCAGTTTCAGTAAATAGTTCATAAAACGAGCTTTCTCAAAACATCAAAACATTTGCACGTCTATTATCCAGAAACCAAGCATCCTAAAATGTTTCAACTATACAATTCTCTTATCTATTCACTCGTCAACCCATTTTTAACCCAAAATACTTACGTACGTCCCCGCGGGTCAAAATGAGCGTCGACTGCGCCAGCACACTCCCACAAGCATTCTTCTTCAACCTGCTTATACATCGGGTGGAGGAACGTCGTCCTTACCTATATCGAAGTCACCTACACCATAGAAAATAAACTATGAGCTAAAGGCTCAAAAAATATACGTAAATGTAAATGCATGCTATGCATGCGGGGTTTGTAAAAACATGCATTTCTTTTTCATTATTTAGTTACATAGCTGGAGGTTTCACTGGGGGTTGACTCACCAGATAGAGAGGGTACATCTTGCAGTTAGATAGCCCTTTCCATCTGCAGGTGGAAAACATGCTCCTCCTCTCAGGACAGCCATGTCTGAACCCCATCCCGACGTGACCGGGATTACATGCATTTCATATCTTTTCATGAAAACATATGCGGAAATTCATTTTTCGTGCCGGTTCGTAAAACATGATGCATGAACATGGATTTGAGCATAAACGTAAAGAAAAACACAAACAATACACAGAACCTAATAAAAAAATGTTCTAACATACAATTATCCTAACTACCCTTCCAACCTACACTAAACAAGAATTTCTCCAATTATCCTTGATCAACAAAACTCATCCAAGGTGTAGGCCGGATCAGCCAAACAAGTCAAGAAGACTTACCTTGCGTCTGTTGCAATCCAAGCTCCATCCACGAGCGTTGTTCACCTATGGCAATTCACAACATTTGTCATTAAAATCGAGTCTAAACTATTGAGTTTCGAAAACTACAAACTCCTAGCTAAAAGAAATTTCCTAAAACTCTAATTTAACTCGTTGAGGCATTTTATCGAGCAATTCGTGCTTGTGAATTTTTAAACCTCCATTAATGGAGTTTTTAAAACCTCCAACCACCCAAAACCTCAACAACCCTCATTAATTCAACTAACTCTTACCAACGACCATAAATACGTCCATTAGAGCCATAATCACGGTAAACCTATCGATTTCAAGCCTTATTTCACGTTTTTAACAAAACCCTAAACGAACCCTAATTGTTTAAACTCTAGAAACCGAAATCTAAAGCTCCAAAATACTAGATTTTTACCTAGGGTCAGGATTTGAGAAGAAAATGTGAAGAACGGAAGTCGATCGGAGGAGTGTTGGTCGCTGGAAGAAGAATCGCGCGAGAGAGAAGCAAAAATCGCCAAAGCTCTCTGGAGGAACAATTTTCAGGATGAAAATCATGGTAAGGGAAGGATATTTGCCTTTACTAAAATTTTGATATGAAAATTACTTATTTGCCCTTAAACCAATTCTCTTTTAATCCTTCACTTATTTCATTAATTGGCTTATCGATTCGTTCTCTCCAAATTTTCTTATTTCACTAATAATTCCAATTTATTATTAAGGCTCCATTAAAACTTTCCATTCGCAAAACGGACTTCATTGGATATATTTACAAAAATATCATTATATATTGGAATAATAAAATCCCATAAAAGCGGGTGTTACAACCGAAGCTTGAAATATTTGTTTACGCAGAAGGAGCTGAACATGCAACAAAGAAGGTGGTTGGAGTTCGTCAAAGACTACGACTTCGAGATTAAATACCACATGGGGAAAGCAAATAAAGTCGCAGATGCCTTGAGCAGAATGTCTACTATGAGTCAGTCTTCGCTTGCAGCAATGTTGGTAATGTTAAGGTCTGAGATCGAGAAGTTTGATGTGGAGATTGTGGTTGAGTTGTCCACTACGCTCACAAACATTTCTCTTAGGCCGACAATAATAGACAAAATCTGAGAAGTTCAACAGAAAGATTTAGAATGCGAGAAGTATCGGTTGAGCATGACTTCCGAGGACTCGTCCGATTTCAACTTGTCAGATGATGGCATATTAAAGTTCAGGCATAGATGGTATGTGCCTAACGAAGAGGAGCTAAAGAAGGAAATTTTGACCGAGGCACACTCTTCGGTATACTCTGTACATCCAGGAAGCACGAAAATGTATAGAGATTTAAAACAGCATTTATGGTGGCCGAATATGAAGAGAGAGGTTGTCAGGTATGTAAAAACCTATTTGGTTTGCCAACAGGTTAAAGCTAGAGCACCAAAGGCCGGCAGGGACCTTACAACCCCTGCCAATCCCGGAGTGGAAATGGGAGCAGATTTTCATGGATTTTATAGTTGGACTCCCAAGAACGGCGACACGATGGCATCTGGGTGATAGTGGACCGTTTGACAAAGATGGCTTACTTTCTATCAGTAAAGATGACCTATTCCATGGATCAGCTTGCTGAGCTGTATGTGCAGGAGATTATTAGATTGCACGAGGTGCCCATTTCGATTGTCTTTCAATAGAGATGCCAGGTTTACTTCGAAATTTTGGAAAAGTCTGCCTAAAGCTATGGGAACTCAGCTAAATTTCAGCACAGCGTTTCATCCTCAGACTGAGAGACAGACAGAAAGAACAAATCAGATTCTTGAGGATATGCTTAGAGCTTGCGTGCTGGAGTTTCAGGGCTCGTGGAGTAGATATTTACCGTTGATTGAGTTCTCATACAACAATAGCTTTCAAGCTACGATCGGTATGACACCATATGAAGCGTTGTATGGTCAGAAATGTAGGTCTCCACTGTATTGGGATGAGGTTGGCGAGGCTAGTATAATCGGCCCAGATATTCTATAGGAAACGGCGGAGAAGATCGCCGTTATCAGACAACATATCGAGATAGCACAGAGCCGCCAGAAAAATTATGCTGATACTAGACGGAGGGAATTGGAGTTCAATGAAGGTGACAAGGTATACTTAAAGATTTCTCCGTTTAAGGGTGTGATGCGGTTCGGGAGAAGAGGCAAGTTGAGCTCTCATTACGTGGGGCCCTTCCTTATTTTGAAAAGGGTCGGGAAGATGGCATACCGATTGCAGCTACCGACATCAATGGAAGACATCAACAATGTGTTTCACGTATCAATGCTCAGGAAGTGCTTGCGTGACCCATCTCGTGTCGTGGAAGTAAGAGAGATCGAGGTACAACCAACACTAACTTATGTGGAAAGGCCGGTGCAGATTCTAGAGTCCTCTATCAAAGTATTGCGCAATAAAGAAATTTCGCTGGTAAAAGTCTTATGGCGGAACCATGACGTAGAAGAAGCTACTTGGGAGAGGCAGCAGGAAATGATGTCTAAGTATCCTGAACTGTTTGTGTAATCAAATTTTGAGGACAAAATTTTAATTAAAATGGATGGAATGTAACACCCGGCTTTACGGGATTCTATAATTCCACTATATAAAGACATTTTTGTATATAAGTCAAATTAAGTCCGTTTGGCGAACGGAAAGTTTTAATGGAGCCCTAACAATAAATTAGAATTATTGGTAAAATGAGAAAATTTGGAGAAGACGGATCGATAGATCAATTAATGAAATCAAAGGAGGATTAAAAAAAAATTTGTAGTAAGGCAAAATGGTAATTTGCTAACCAAAATTTTAATAAACTCTTAAACCATTTTCTCTTGCTCCCTCATTCCTCTTTGTTTCCACGAAAAGCTCCAGAGAGCTTTGGCGATTTCTCCTCCCCTCTCACGCGACTTCTCTTTCGGCGACCAACGCTCCTCCGATCGACTCCTGTTTTTCGCGTTTCTTCTCCGAAAACACTCCCTAGGTAAGGTTCTATGGTTATGGAAAGTTTATTTCTGGTTTTCGGGTTGTTAAACGGTTAGGGTTTCGTTTAGGGTTTTGCAAAATAGTCGGGTTTTATTAGAAACGGCTAGGTTTACTCAATTTATGACTCTAATAGGTGTATTTAAGGTTATTTGTGAAGGTTAGTTGGTTTAATGAAGGTTGTTGGAGTTTTTGGTTGTTGGAGATTTTGAAAACTCCATTAATGGAAGTCTAAGGATTCATAAGCATGATTTGCTCGATGAAATATCTCAACGAGTTAAATTAGAGTTTTAAGGAGAATTTCTCTTACATAAGAGTTTCACTAGTCTTCGAAATTCGATGTTCTAGGCCCGATTTTAATTATGGTTTCTATGAATTGGTTTAGGTGAACAACGCTCGTGGATGGAGCTCGGTGTGCTACGGACGCGAGGTAAGTCTCTGTGACTTGTTTGGCCGATCCGGCCTACACCATAGGAGAGTTTATTGATCGAGGATATTTGGTGAAGTTATTGTTTAGTGTAGGTTGAATGGGTAGTTTAGGATGATTGTTATGCTAGAACGTTTTGTTTTTAGGTTCTATGTATTACTTTATGCTTTCCTTATTTTAATGCACAATCCATGTCCATGCATCATGTGTTCGAACTAGCACGAAAAATGAATTTCCGCATACGATTTCATGAAAAGAAACGACTAATGAAAGATATGAATGAATGTAATCACGGTCATGTCGGGGTGAGGTTCAGACATGGCTGTCCTGAGAGGAAGAGCATGTTTTCCCCCCAGTAGATGGAAAGGGCTATCTAACCGCAAGATGTGCCCTCTCCATCTGGTGAGAGTTAACCCCCGGTGATGCCCATGTTATGTAACTAAACAATAAAAATGGATGCATGATTTTATGAACTGCATACGCATGGCATGCATTTGCATTTACGTAGATTTACTGAGCCCTTTAGCTCATAGGTTATTTCTATGGTGTAAGTGATTTTGAAACAGGTGAGGAATACGTCCCTCTACCAGACGAACGCACGGATTGAAGGAGGATTCCCGTGGGAGCGTGCTAGACAGTCGACGCGTATTTTGACCCGTGGGATGGCACGTAGATATTTTGGGATTTTAATAGATAGAAATGGTTGATAAATGTATAGGAGGGCTAAATTGGGCTGATGGGTGATTAGTTAGGAAACATACATGTTTTGATGTTTTGGAAAACTTGTTTTATGAACTTATTTTGCTAAGTCTTTTATTAAGATTATATTGGATATGTTTCGAGTTATTTTAGATTAGGTATGAATATGCTCGAGTTTTAGAGCTATCCATGCAGTTGAATTCTGTGGTTTTTGTCTCGTTTTGACTACGTCCTAGGATACGTTTCGAGTTGCGTTTTTGTGTTTGATGAATTGAGGAATGGATGAGGCTAAGAGTAATTTTATGTCGAAGTGTTTGTTATGAAATGTGTTTAGAAATAAGTTGATGAAGGGAAGGGTGGAGGAAGGAAATTGTGAAGTGTGTGATATATGTAGAGAGGAAGAAAGGTTTAAGGCAACTCTCTGGATTTTGAAATCCAGAGAGTTCGCCAATCGATCGCCAGTAAGGGTGATCTATCGGCAACTGAATGGCTAAGCTCTCTGGTTTTCCAGAGCGCTAGCCGATCGATCGGCCAAAAGGGTCCGATCGATCGGCTGTTGGAGGGCTAAGCGCTCTGGTTTTCCAGAGCACTAGCCGATCAATCGCCAAAAAGGGGGCTATCAATCAGCTAGTTCCAGGGCCGATCGATCGGCTGTCAAATGGCCAATCGATCGCTCCTTTTGTTTCTTGCTTCAGACATTTTTACCCTCGGATTCTGCACTGTTGTTTTCCTTAGTTTTATATACTTTCATTAAAAGATTTCCAAAACTATTTCATTTGATTTAGAGGTTTAGAAGTCAAAAATTTTATGAGTGTTATAAAAAGAAAAATTTATACGGGAATATCGAGGAATAGGATTAGGGGACGTTACAGCTTAAATAGAAAAATTGGAGATATTGTGGAACTACAAAGTTTTGAAACAATGGATAATGTTATCCAACTTGCCTTGAAGGTGGAGAGGCAAATGAAGAGAAGAGGGAAGGGAGTTAGTGGTCGATTTCCCCCCAAGGCTGAGAACTCCTACAAGCCACCCCCTAATAATGTGGTTGAGGAGAAATGAAGCACAAGAAGTTTGCCTATAAAGGCCCTTGAAGACAAGAAGGTGGATGATGCCACTCGACCAAGGGCAAAAGAGATCAAATGCTTTAAGTGTCTTGGCTTGGGACACATTGCTTCTCAATGTCTCAATAAAAGAGTGATGATTATTAGAGAGGGTACAAATGAAGTGGTAAGCGAAGATGAACAATTTGAGGATTTGAGTAAGGGGAGCTTAATATGCGACAGAGAAGGTGGCTAGAGTTCATCAAAGATTATGATTTCGATATTAAATACCACCCCAGAAAGGCGAACAAGGTCGCTGATGCTTTAAGCCGAATGCCTTCTGTGAGTCAGCCTTCGCTTGCAGCGATGTCGGTTACATTGCGGTCTGAGATTGAGAAGTTTGATGTGGACATTGTGGCAGAGTTGTCCAGTATGCTCACCAACATTTCTCTCAGGCCGACTATTCTGGATAAGATACGTGAAGCTCAGTAGAAAGATATGGAGTGCGAGGAGCTTCGATTAAGCATGACCTCGGGAGACGTGTCTGAATTCAACTTGTCAGATGATGGTATTCTGGAATTCAGGCATAGGTGGTATGTGCCTAACGATAAGGAGCTAAAGAAGGAGATATTGGCCGAGGCACATTCTTCAGCGTACTCTGTGCATCCAGGAAGCACTAAAATGTACAGAGATTTAAAGCAACATTTCTAGTGGCCGAACATGAAGAGAGAGGTCGCCAAGTACGTTGAAACCTGTTTAGTTTGTCAATAGGTAAAAGCGGAACACCAAAGGCCGGGCGAAACATTACAGCCACTACCGATTCTAGAGTGAAAATGGGAGCAAATCTCCATAGATTTTATTGTGGGGCTCCCGAGAACGACGAAAGGACATGACGGCATCTGGGTGATCGTGGACCGATTGACAAAGTCGGCTCATTTCCTATCTATGAGGATGGCATCTTCTATGGATCAGCTCGCCGAGCTTTATGTGCAGGAAATTGTTTGGCTGCATGGAGTGCCAGTTTCTATTGTCTCAGACAGAGATCCGAGATTCACTTCTAAGTTCTGGAAGAACCTGCACAAAGCTATGGAACTCAGCTAAATTTCAGCACGGCATTTCATCCTCAGACTGATGGTCAGACAGAGAGAACGAATCAGATTCTGGAGGATATGCTCCGAGCTTGTGTGTTGGAATTTCAGGGATCGTGGAGCAGGTATTTGCCGCTGATCGAGTTCTCTTATTACAACAGCTTCCAGGCTACTATTGGTATGGCTCCGTACGAGGCTTTGTATGGCCGAAAGTATAGATCTCCATTATATTGGGACGAGGTTGGTGAAGCCAGTATTGTTGGTCCTCAGATTCTACAGCAAACGGCAGAGAAGATTGCCGTTATCCGACAGCGTATCGAGGTAGCTCAAAGTCGACAGAAGAGCTATGCTGACACAAGACGGAGAGAACTAGAGTTTGAAGAGGGTAATGAGGTTTATTTGAAGGTTTCTCCGTTTAAAGGTGTAATGCGATTTGGAAGGAAGGGCAAGCTAAACCCTCGATATATGGGGCCCTTTCCTATTTTGAAGAAGATCGGGAAGATGGCGTATCGACTACAGTTTCCGGCTTCAATGGAAGGCATCCACAATGTATTTCACGTGTCTATGCTTCGAAAATGTTTGCGCGATCCATCACATATCGTGGAGGCAAGAGAGATCGAGGTACAGCCTACCTTGACTTATGTGGAGAAGCCTGTACGTATCTTAGAGTCTTCCATCAAAGTATTACGCAACAAAGAAATTCCGCTGGTTAAAGTCTTATGGCGGAACCACGAGGTGGAAGAAGCTACTTGGGAGCAACACCAGGATATGATGGCTAAGTATCCTGAGTTGTTTGTATGATCAAATTTTGAGGACAAAATTTAAATAAGGTGGATGGAATGTAACACCCGGATTTACGGGATTTTTCTAATATATGTGAAAATTAGCATTTTTGTAAATATGTCAATACGAGTCGGTTTCATGAAAAGAAAGCGTTATTACGATCCTAATAATTAATATGGATTTTAAGAAAATTTTGGGAATTTTAGGAGTTTAACGCTAATTTTACGATAATTACGTTTATCGTAATATAAAGGATACGTTGGTAAAAATAGTAAATGAGGTCCGATTTACGAACGGACAGTTTTAATTGAACCCTAATAATAAGTTGGAGTTATTGGCGAAATAAAGAAATTTGGAAAAACCGAATCGTCAGCTAATTAACGAAACAAAGGACGAACAAATAGAAAATCAAAGGAAGGGCAAAATGGTAATTTGTCAAGTAAATTTTATAAAAAAATCACAAGTCTTCTTCTCCAGCAACACTCCACGCGAATTCCATTTCTTTTCTCTCTCTGTCCAGGCGATTTTCATCGCCTCTCACGGTGTTCCCACTTCCGACAACGATTCCTCCTCCGATCGACTTCCATTCTTCGTGTTTTCTCCTCCAAACGACATTCTAGGTAAGGTTCTATGGTTTTGGTAAGTTTATTCGTAGTTTTTGGGTCGTCTAACGGTTAGGGTTTCGTTTAGGGTTTTGTGAAAAACGTGATTTAGGGTTTGAAATTGATAGGTTTACCGTAGTTGTGGATGTAATTGACGTATTGAACGTTATTGGACGAAGTTAAGTCGATTCGTGAGAAGTGTTAAAGTTTGAGGATTTTAGGGGTTTTTGGAAAAACTCGTTAATGGCGGTTTTGAGGTATCGAGCGTTAATTATTGTTAAAATGCCTCGATTAGTTAGGTTAGAACTTTAGGAATTTCCTTAGTTAAGAATTTCGTTAAGTTGGACGTTAATGGTTCGAACGCATTTTAACAATAACTATTGTGAATTTCCTTAGGTAAACAATGCTCGTGGACGGAGCTTGAAGTTCAACGCACACGAGGTAAGTTCTCGTGACTTACTGTGGCCGATTGGCCTACACCATAAGCTGAGTTTGTTGTTGAGGATATGCTGGTGCTTAATTGTTTATGTTGGTTATTGTTTTGTCTGATTGTTTCAGTTGGGTAGTTTAGGTTCGGTTGTTCTATAGGTTGTTTGTTGTAGCGTTTTGATGGTATTTGTAGTGTTTTGATAGTATGCTTGTTATGTATGTTATATTGAACTGTTCATGCATCATGGTTTAAAAACGTCATGAAAATGAATTTACTGCACGGATTTCATGAAAAGAACATGCATGTAAAGGCAAGTAAAGTATCACAGTAAACAACCATGACATGGGGTTATCAGGGATGTGGTTCAGACCTGGCGTTCCGTGGTGAGCGGGTTTTCCTCCCTTCAGATGGTGTGGGCTGTCTAACCGCTGAACGTGCCCTATCTATCTGTCGAGCATTTCCGATAACCATAGACTGACACGTACGGATATATGAAATGACATGGACGGTTTTTATAGCATTGAGCATACATGATTATTCATAAGCATTTACGTAGAATTTACTGAGATTTTTATCTCATAGGTGTCTTTATGGTGTAGGTGATATTGACATAGGTGAGGACGAGATCCCTCCACCCGAGGAATGATGTAGTTGAAGGAGGATGGCCCGTGGGAGTGCGCTGGGCAGTCGATGCTCCTTTTGACCCGTGGGGGAAGTAAGTGTATGTTTTGGGAACACGATAGTTAAATAAAATTGTATAGTCGAACATATTAGGATGTTTGAGATTTGATTAGTTGATAGGTTTATGTTTTGATGTTTTTGCAAACTATTTTATAAACTGCTTGGTGATTTAAAACAGGAGGAAACATTTAGTTTTAAACGGATCCACGCAGTTTGTTTTTTTTATAAATTTTCACTACGTTTTCAGCTAAGTTTTGTGTAGGTTTTGTGATTTACGAAATAGAGAAATGTATAAGAAAATGTAGGAGGTTTTGAATGAAATGGTGATGAAGTGTTTAGTTTAGTGTGTGTTATGTGTATGTGCAGGGGAAGAAAGAAAGAAAAGAAAGAGAAGCGATGCAAGTTCGCTGGAAATAAATTTCCAGAGGACTTGGCGATCGATCGCCTGAGGAGGGGATCGATCGCCAAGCTTGGTCGCCACGCTCTGGAAAAATCCAGAGCGTGTGGCGATCGATCGCCCAAAGGGGGGCGATCGATCGCCGCTTTGAGGGGTGAACGTTCGCCCCTCAGTTTTCTTCACAGGCGATCGATCGCCTGTTTTGGGCGATCGATCACCCCTATAAATTTTGGGACAAATGTCCCTTATGCCCTCCAGTTTGTTGGCCGATGCTTTTTCTTTGTTTTAATTGTTTTTAAATAATTGTTTTAAGTTTTATTTCAATTGTTTCAAGTTTTATTTAAGTGATTTTAAGAATAGTTTCCGAATGATTTTTAACGAATTAGTCAACTATTTAAATTCCGCTCAAATGATACAAAGTTATAAGGATAAAAAAAAATATTATGGGAAAATATGGGTACGGATAAGGGTCGCTACAAAATAGGGACATTTGGAGAGAAGAATTTTGCCAAAATGGTAAAACATGGCTTGTCCTTGCTTAGTCAACTTGGCCGAACCTCCCCTCTTTAGTCACCCTCCCTTTTCTGAATTTTGAAGCCCTAAGGCTGAAGAGGGGAGGGGTATTTAAACCACTCTTCCAGCTCTGTAATTCTAACTTTGATTGAATGAAAATTGAAGCTTTGCTGCTACAAACTTGAACCTCTCCGAGCCTCAAAACAACTCCATCACACGATGAGTCACATCCCTATTTTGTTGTTCTTCTTGGTTTCCATTTCGTGAGTGGTGGATTCCAATATATTGCCCCCTTCTCTGCCTTCCTTTAGAGGGTAGAAATATTCAGCAAGGATGCACTTAGCTTATACCCAAGCTCATTGAAGTGTCTTCCCCCAAAAGGAGACCAAATACCCGAGGAGGTGCATACTTATCACCAACTGAACCAATGAGTATTTCGTTCTCCATATCTCTTTTATCTTTACGATTTAACCTTTGAAATTTGGAGGGTATCTTGTCCATTCATCAAGTAAGATTGTATTAAAATTTCAAGTCATTTGGTGTTAAACTGAGAAAGTTGTACATTTGGAAAGTTAAGCCATTCTTGGCCCACTAGCAGAATTCATCCAAGCTGTTTTTGTGTTTTTGTTTCGAGCATAACTTTTTTTCCACTTCGAATTTGAATTTGGTTCTAAAAATTTAAGGGTATTTCATACATATTTTTGCCAAGGTTGTATTAAATTTTCAAAGCATTTGGATTTCATTTGGTTAAAATATATATTCTGGTTGTATGTGGTATTTCTCAACTAGAACCGGGTTTTACCGAACCGTGCTTCAATTGCAGTTGTTTTTCCATTTCATCCATAAGTTGAGGCATATCAGAAGATAAAATAGATAGCTTTTGTTCTAACCACAAGTTCATTTATGGTCAAACTCCTTTACTTAATAACTTTGGCTCCGTCAGACTAGTTCGATAAGGGTCAAGTCAGTCAAAAAGATTCAAAGACGTTTCCAAGTCTTAATTACGAGTTTTTAAAGAGTCTCAGGTTCTCAATACCTATGGTTTTCATCACTTCATGTTAAAACATGAAAAATTAAATTAATAATTTTGGTTCTAACCACAAGTTCTTTTAGGGTCAAGCTCCTTTGCTTCATAACTTTAGTTATCTCGCCAAAGTTTTATTGGGTTTAAGTACGTCATACTTGATTTAAAGGTGTTCCTAAGTCTTAATTACGCATCATTGAAGGGTCTCGGGTTCTCAATACCCTTTTTTCTCACTTCATGTTAAAACCTAGAAGATCACATTGATAGCTTTAGTTTTATCAACAAGTTCAATTAGGATCAAGCTCTTTTGCTTCATAACTTTGGTTCGTTTGGCAAAGTTTTATTTGGTTCAAGTCTTTCATACTTAATTATAGTCATTGAAGGGTCTCGATTTCTTAATACTCGTGGTTCTCATCACTTCAATATAAAACCTGAAAGATAAAATTGATAATTTTAGTTCTGACCACAAGTTTGGCTAGGGTCAAGCTCCTTTGCTTGATAAATTTCATTCCATTGGCAAAGTTCAATTGGGGTACAGTCCCTCATACATGATTTAAAAGTGCTTCTAAGTCTTACTTCTACATCGTTGAAAAGTCTAAGGTTCTTAATAGCTGTTCTTATCATCACTTCAGGTTAAAACCTAGAAGATCAAATCGATAGTTTTGGTCTTTACCACAAGTTCGGTTATGGTCAAATTCTTTTGCTTGATAACTTTGTTTCTGTCGACAAAGTTTTTTTGGGTTCAAGTTCCTCGTACTTGATTTAAACGCTTTCCTAAGTCTTAATTACGCGTCGTTAAAAAGTCTTGGGTTCTCAATACTTATTATTCGCATCACTTCATGTTAAAACATTGAAGATAAAATTGACAACTTTGGTTTTAACCACAAGATCGGCATTGGTCAAGCTTCTTTTCTTAATAACTTTGGTTCCATCGACAAAGTTCCATCGGGGTTAAGTCCCTCAATCTAGAAAACTTCAAAATAATTGACTATGAACTTTATCGGATAACCTTTCTAAACTTGAGGTAGCAAGAGTATCATGACAGTGCTAAGAGAAGGAGGATGGCCAAGAGGTATAGCTAAATCCTTCAAGAATGCCTCAGATAGTTGCATAAAATGCATTCTCCTTTGGTCTTGATCATGCTCCTCCCCTAAGTGCAAATAGGGTGGGTATTTTTTCACCAAAAAAATAAGAGGCATATTCATCTTGACACATTTTCTTGTTCCCAAATAGCTAGTAAGCTCAACCCCAAGAAAACTTGAATTTAACAACTTTCTATTTCCAAAGCAAGGAAAGTCAAATTGCTTAACTGCACATGAACATCCAACATTACTAAGATTGTCATCCATCACCATATCATCCCATTCGTCATGCCAAATTATCAAGTCTATACCATTATGAATAAAGTCTCCAATTTATCCAATTTTAAGAAACTAAGACATCGAGTGGTTTAAGGCTACATACCTTTTCGATGAAGTAGTTACAACTTCATTTGACTCTCGATGCTTGTAGTTTGTCGTCAAAAAATACTAAGAAGAAGTTACGTAGGTGGGGCATGAAAATATTGTTCATCAAATCTTGAAAAGTAACCAGGGCATTGGTGAGTCCAAACGGCATCACTTTGAACTCGTTGAACCTATAAATTGTTGTTGCTGCTCAAGTAAATCTGTCCTGTCCCCATAATAAATTGAATATAGCCCTTGTGAAAATTAAAGGATATTGGATCGAATTGGCTCAACCAATCGACCCCCAACACCAGGTCGCTAGCACCCAATTTAAGTGCTCTAAAATTAAAGTCGAGCTATCGTTGATCCATTTTCCACGTGATAGGTTTAAGTAACTTAAATCTATCCACCCTTTCTCCATTTGTGATAAGAACTGCAAACGAGGCCAAATAGTCCAATTCAAATTGCAGCTTTCATGCAATAGACAAATCAATGAAACTATATGAGCTGCCCGAGTCTACCAATATAGATATGGATTACCTTTTTAATAAAACCTGGTAGTCGAATGGTTCTATGTGTTACTTCTCAAATCAGAGGATGTAATAAAATAGTGTCTAGTTTGTCTTCAACATCAAACTGCACTATGTCTTCCTGTGCATTGTTGGGAGTATTTTCCTCCAGTGGGTCCAACAATAAGAAATGTAGAGATTGATTCTTGTACGTGTGTCCAAGGAAATATTTTTCATCACAACTGGTAACATAGCCCTTGGGCTCATTTAGCGCTTAGTTCGTCAGGAGTGATGTGTTGGAACTGGGATCCCATGTGGGACCCTTCCTTAACAACATTTGCTGGCTTCGTAGAATGGACAATAAGTTGTTGGCTAGGTCTTAGAGGCTGTAAAATGTTGTTTAGGTTTTGGACCACGTTGGATAGCCATAATCACTGCTTCTTGAAGAAGGGCAATTTCAAACACATGACCTAACGAGTCATGTCAGAGCATCTTTGTCATTGCCTTGATTTCTTCTTTAAACCTCTCTAAAAAATGGAAATGTGAAACATTTCCCATAGATTAGAAATATACACATCACTTGGGACTTTAATTCTTCAAACTTCTCTTGGTATTCAATAACAGATCCTCTCTGTCGTACCTTGTTGAAGAGATCAATAATTTCTTCGGGCGGTGTATCTGAAAATCTCCTGTAGAGCTCAGTCACAAAAAAATTCCACGAAGCCTGTGGATAACTAGTAATAAATCCGTGAAACCACGCATCTGCCTTATTGAAAACAGAGTTCTCTGATATGAACAGTAGAGAACAGAAGGAATGAGAGAAACAAAGGAGAAAAAGAAGAAGGCGGCGATAATTAATGCTGTAGTAGTGAATTGGAAGAAATCGTTTTTTACATGTATATACCCAATATAGTAATGATGAAAGGAATAAACTAGTTGTAATGAAAACTAAAAATGTATAGTGAACTGAAAATGAATAGTGAGTGTGTGTTCTAATATCCCCCCTTAAGAGCAAGGTCGACGGCCAAAGATCTTGGATAAGAACATGTTGAATGCCATTGGTGGGAGAGGCTTCGTGAGAGTGTCAGCGAGTTGGTTGGATGAAGGAGTGAACTTGACTGAGAGTTGCTTGTGAAACACCTTTTCCCTGACAAAGTAAAAATCAATCTCGACATGTTTGGATTTTGAATATAGTACCGAATTGGAGGCCAAATAGGTTGCAATCAAGTTATCGCATAGTATGAGAGGTGCTGTGGAAGAAGGAAAACCAAGCTCCTGTAAGAGCGACTGCAGCCAGAGAACTTCGGCGGCACCATTTGCAACACTACGATATTCTGATTCCGTGCTAGAGCGCGAAACAACCTTTTGTTTGGTAGATGACCAAGAGATAAGGTGTAACGCCTAAGTTGTTCTGGGTTTCCGCTCTAGGGGCATTTTCGTAAATAATAGATATAGATCTGTTTTGCAAGCGGGAGGTTTTATTAGGGCCCTAGGAATTTATGAGGATTTTTAGTGGAGTAAGTAAATTTTTAGAAATCCAAATTGATAGCGTAACGCCGAGTTTCGATTTTCCGCCTACAGTGTTTTAAGTCGTAAAAATAGTAAATTAAATCCTGTTTCACGAACGAAGAGTTTCGTTAGAACCCTAGAATAAGTTGGAATATTTGGAGGAATAAGAAAGTTTTGGAGGAACCAAATTGATAGACGAAATAACGAATTAAGCAAATAATTGAACATAAGCGCAAAAGAGTAATTTGTGAGGTTTGATTTATTTAAAACACAAATCTCTCCTTTTCTCTTCTTCATTTTCATGCCAAAGCTCCACAGAGCTTTTCTTTGGCATTTTGGCGATTTCTTCCTCCCTCTCACGGCGTTTCACCAATCATCCATCCAACGCTCCGTTTTTCTTCTGATTTCCTTCTCCAATCAACATTCTGGGTAAGCTCCAAGCTCTAGACCCGTTAGTTTCCGTTTTATAGTTGATTTCGATTATGGCATTTTTGATTTAGGGTTGAGAAATCGTAAGTTTTGTTAGAAATTGATAGTTTAAGAATATTAATGCCCATTGACGATGCGTTTGTTGTTATTTAGGTAGATTAAATGGATTGATGGTGTTTGAGTGATTGTTGTAACACCCCAGACACTGTACCCGTATTTCCGTATTATTTTTTTTTTTTTTTTTATACTTTTTACTTTTCTATACTTTAAATCAAACTTAATGCGGAATCTAAACTGAAGTTGAAATCAGAACTGAAATCGGAATTAAAACTGAACTTTAAAAGCATTTAAAACAAAACCTTTAAATAATAATTAAAACTAAAACATTTAATAAAACTTTTAGAAACAAATAAAAGAAGGGAGGGCAGAATCGGAATTCTGCCCTCAAAATGCAGCAGCGACCGGGCGCTGCAGCATGCAGCGCCTGATCGCTGCACACTCTGTGCAGCGATCCCCCAGCGATCCGCCGTTGCTTTCGATCGCCATCTCTCTTTCTCCTCTTCACTTTTCTCTCTTTGTTTTTCCGGTACTCTCTGGAAACTCCAGAGAGTAAAACCACAATTTGCTCTCTGGAATCCGATTTCCAGAGAGCAATACTTCTACAAATAACAACCTAAAATCAATTTCCATGATTTAACGCAATAATTTAAAAGCGATAAATTTCCTAAAAAAACAAATCACGTGGATAGCTCTAAAACTCGAGCATATCCGTACCGATCCTAAAACATTTCAAAACATTTTTAACAAAGCATTTTACATACCATTTACCAAAACATTTAAAATATCAAACGTGAATCTATCACCTATCCAGATTTCCCAAACATCCTATTATAATCGTCTATACAATTTAACCAAAAACATCCAGATAATCCTCGAAATACATACCCAACCCAAACCCTCAAAACACGTATATACTTCCCCCACGGGTCGGTAAAGCATCGACTGCGCAACACACCGCCGCAATCCATCATTCGTCAACTGCCTCATGCCTCAGGAGGAGGAAGCTCGTCCTCACCTGTTTCCTCGTAAACACCTACACCATACAGACATCTATGAGATAAAAATCTCAGTAAGCTCTAGTAAATGCAAATGCGTGCTGTGTATATGAATCTGTAAATCATGCATTGTTTTCTTTACTTTACTTTACTTTACTTTACTTTGCTTTGCTTTGCTTTGCTTTGCTATAAAATATATACCGATTTCTTTACTTTGCTTTGCTATAAACTGTATACCGATTTCTTTGCTTTACTTTGCTATAAACTGTATACCGATGGGCCATTTAACTATATACCGAAATGTCATGTAAACGTTTCTTTACCTTGCTTTGCTTTGCTTTGCTATAAACTGTATACCGACGGGCCATTTAAACTATATACCGAGGGTCATTCTTTCTTTGCATTTACTTTAAAACATCGTGCAGAAATTCAATTTTCATGATCTTTAAAAACACGTGATGCATGAGCAGATATGAACATAAACTAAACAACCAACATACATACCATCAAGACCAAATTAGAATAACCTATAACAATTATAAACCTATCTACCCAACCAAAGCAATTTAAAACAAACAATCCATTGAGATCCTCGACGCTACATCGAAGTACGGTGTAGGCCAATCGGCCAGAGAAGATCACGAGAACTTACCTCGCGTCCGTTGCAGCTCAAGCTCCGTCCACGAGCATTGTTTGTCTGAGACAAAACACAACGATCATCAATATCACGTGCTTAAACTTCTAATCGTCCGAATTCAACAAAACCTTAACTAAGGAAACCTCCTAAAGCTCTAATCCAATTCATTGAGCTATTTACTCGAGCAATTTACGCTCGGCACCACAATTCACAATTTACGAGTTTTTCTCTAAAAACCCGAAAATCCCCAATTTTCAACTTTTCCACAAATCGGTTTAAACTCGTCAAATAACGTTCCATACGTTCAATACATTCATAAACTTAGCAAACCTATCGATTTTAAACCCTAACTCGCGTTTTTTACGAAAACCTAATCGAAACCCAAATTGTTCAAACTCCGTAAAACTCGAAATAAACGCTCTAAGAATGTAGATTCATACCTAGGGTAGCGGGAGGAGGAAAAATAACGAAGAATGGAAGACAAACGGGAGAAGAAACGAAGGTCGGCGTTGAAGAACTCTCGCGGGCAGAGAGGAAGAAATCGCCTCTGGAAATAACGCAGGAAGAGAAATGAAGAAGAAAGAGGATTTGTGTTATTTTTTATAAATTTGGTTTGGCAAATTACCATTTTGCCCTTAACACTTAATTCTATTTGTTTCGTCCTTCGTTTCGTTAATCGGCCAACGATTCGGATTATTGAAAACTCCATATTTTGCCGATTACTCCTATTCATGCCAGGGCTTTATTAAAATTGTCCGTTCTCAATTTGGACTTCATTTACTATTTTTACTAAAACGTCAATTAAATTACGATAGAGGTAATTACTCAGAATATAGCGTCACTATTCCGAAAAATCCCGTAAATTTCCTAAAATTCTAATTAGTCGTTAGGATCGAAATGACGCTTTCTTTTCATGAGACGGACCTGATTTGACATATTTACCGAAAATGCCACGTTTTATTAGAATATTAATATAATATATTAAATCCAAAAATCCGTACGAGCCGGATATTACAATTGTTAAATTAATTTTTAGGGTTATCGGAGAATTGAGAAATCCATTAATGGAGTTTAAGAGATTGTGAGCGCAATGTGCTCGATGAAATGCCTGAATGACGAAAACCATAGTTTTAGGAAAATAACCTTAGTTAGGTATTACGTTTAGCTTTGGAAATCGTTGATTTAGGATCGATTTTAATGCCTTTATTTGTGAAATGTATTAGGTGAACCAAGCTTTCAGACGGTGCTCGGCTTACTAAGGACACCAGGTAAGTGGGTGTTATGTTTCCGGCCCTTAAGGCCCTACATCGTGTCGATGCTAGGTTTTCGTGTTTTGATGATGATTTTCTGATTGTAAGGTTTCAAAGTGTCGGGTAGCCTAGGATGTTAATTATTAGTTGTTTGTTAGGTTCGTTGCGAGTAAAGTATGTTCATGTACGTTAGTGAATTGTTTTGATGATATGTTAAATGTAAATTCCTCATGCATCATGTTTACTTAAATGGCATAAAAATGTTTTACACGCATGAATTTTGTAAAGGAAATGTAACGAGAAAACATGAAATCGAAACGCATAGAATGATTAAGTGTGGGTGGGGGCTATATGATTATGTAACAAAACCGTCTATCTCGAGGGACCATGAATCACTGTCCATGCATTGGACCATGAATACTGTCCGTAAGGACCATGTACACGTACTCTGCCTCCTCCGCAACACGGAAAAGGATAAGAACAAGTAAATGAACATGTTTTATAAAAGTCATGCATTCATGCATACGTCATTTATAGTACATTCCCTTGCTAAGAATTAGGCTTAATGTTTATGTTGTATGATGTAGGTGAAGAGATCGGAGGTGAGGAGCCTCCTCTCAATGGTCAAGCATAAACGGTTGATGGATAGGACTCGTGGCAATGGAACGTGTTTTGACAAGGCTTACCGACCCATCGGTGGCTCCAAGCTATTTTGGTAAAAGTAGGCGTGTGTGTTGATATAGAATTTATTGGTTATAGCTTAGTTGTCTAGTGGTTAGCTCGGAGAAAATGTGATTTTGATAGTTGTATTTTTATGGGTCGCGTTTGGATGATGTTAGGAGTTTCCGCTGCGTATGTCTGACATTGATGTGTTTGATGATTTTTTATTATGGTTTTGAGATAAAAAAAATGGTGTTTACGTTTGATCTTGTGTTGTGAATTGGGTAGGATGGTATTTGATGATTTTAGGTACTTTAAACCCATAAGGATTTGCTCAGTTTTTAGAGCGATTCCATGCAGTCCGTCTCTGTGATTTATGTCGTGTCTTGGTTATAATTAGGCTATGCTCTGGGGAGTGTTTTTGAGGATTCGGGAATTGATGAATTTATGGGGTTAGAGGAGTAGTTATGTGAAGGAGTGATTTGGTATGGTTTATGAAGAGAAAGGTGAAGGGCTGTTAATTGTGAGTGTGTTGAGTGCTAAGTGTTGAAGAAAAAAAAATAGGTGAGGGTGAATTGAGGCAACTCTCTAGAATTCAGATTCCAAAGAAGTTGTCGATCGATCGCCACAAGGGCGATCGATCGGCAACTGATAGGCTAAGCGCTCTAGTTTTCCAGAGCGTTAGCCGATCGATTGGCCAAAAGGGGTCGATCAATCGGCTGTTGGATTTGTTAAGCGCTCTGGTTTTCCAGAGCGCTAGCCGATCGATCGGCCAACAAGGGGCCGATCGATCTGCTGTGAGTAAATGGGCGATTCTGCCCTTCCTCCGCGTACTACTTACTGTTTGTGTCATATATTGTTTTTCTTAATTGTTTTCACAACGGTTTGATCGACTTAGAACTTGATTTAGAGTTAAGGTGTAAAAATATATATATACACGAAAAATTTTACACGAGGTCTTATGTTAAGTATGTCACGGCAAGTCCGTGGTGGCCCTGACCGGGTTGGGGTCGTCACATAAGGTTTGTGTCGAGAAAATACAAAACCCACTGGAGTTTTTCCAATCATCTGGATAGGAGGCTCAATCAACGTCCGTATAACATATAAGGTCACAGGATCTAGAGGGCGTAAAGGAGATGCCGAGGGAAAGTGTACCTTTGAGATACCAGAGAATCCTCTTCACGGCCTGCCAATAGACGTCAGAAGGAGAATGCATGAACTGTGAGACCTTGTTCACTGTAAAGGAGATATCGGGACGTGTGAGGCAGTAGTATTGGAGACCTCCCACTATGCTGCGGTATAGAAAATCATCCTGTAGAGGGATTCTGGAGTGGAGAGACAGAATGGGTCCAGCGACCATAGGAGTCGGAACTGATTTTCAATAACCATATTTGCCCTGTGAAGGAGGTTAGAGATGTACCAAGATTGAGAAAGGTTCATACCGATAGATGTCACAGTGACAGAGATACCAAGGAAGTATGATAACAGTCCGAGATCTTGAACTCTAAACTGAGAATGGAGGTATAGCAAGAGTTGATCTAATAGTGAAGTAGAGTCACCTGTCACAATAATGTTCTCCATATAGACAAGCATGATGAGGACAGAGGATGGCGTGCGACGTATGGAAAGTGACGAGTCGAACCTAGAAGTAGAGAAACCCCAGTTAATTAATGCAGTGTATAGCTTGACATATCATGCTCTAGGAGATTGTTTAAGGTCATAGAGAGCTTTATAGAGAGGACAGACAGCCTGTGGAGAAGAGAAGTCAATAAAGCCTGAAGGCTGTTGCATATACACCTTCTCAGATAAATCCACATGTAAGAAGGCATTGCTAATGTCAAACTGTCTGATTGGCCAATGAAAAGAGACGGCTAAGGAGAGCACCGATCGAACTGATGCTGGTTTGACCACTGGACTGAACGTCTCATCATAATCAATACCTTCGGTTTAGTCATAGCCTTTGGTGACAAGACAAACTTTGTATCGGGAAACTGTGTCATCATAGTTTAGCTTTATCTTGAATACCCACTTGCAGCCTATAAGTTTTGCCCCTCAGTGTAGTGGAACTAACGTCTAAGTGTTGGTTTGGTTGAGGGCGGAAAGTTCCTCGTTCCTGGCGGTGAGCCAATGAAGAGACTTGGCAGCTTGAGTGAAAGTTTGTGGTTCAAGGGGAGGCGCAAGGAGGAAAGCCTTAGGTTTGAAAACACCAGATTTGGCTCTTGTTATCATAGGGTGAGGGATGGGAACAGGAGGATTGGGCACTTGGGTAATTATAGGGTTAGATGGGAGAATGGGTTGAGAGGGATTATTAGTAGGACTAAAGAAGGATTGGTTTGTAGGGATGGGTGGAGAAACTTGTTTTGGGAAGGAAGAAAATGGAAATTAAGACTTTATGAAGATAACGTGACGGGAGATGTAAACTTTGTGAGAGTTAGGTTCGAGACAAAAGTGACCTTTGTGATTTGGACTGAGGCCTAAGAAGACACACGGAAGGGACCTTGGTTGAAGCTTGTGTTGGTTGAAGGGACGAAGGAGTGGAAAGCAAAGATAGCCAAAAACACGAAGGGATAGTAAGGTGGGAGTTTGTGGAACAAACACTCAAAAGGGGACTTGTGGTTTAAGACTGGAGTAGAAAGGAAATTGATTAGACTAGTAGCTGTGAGAAAAGCATAAGGCTAGAAATGTTGAGGAACTGAGGAATAGAAAAGAAGGAAGAGACCCGTCTCAACAACGTGACAGTTTTTTCGTTCTACCCGACCATTTTGATTGGGGGTATACAGACAAGAAATACAATGCTGAATGCCCAGATATTTAAACAAAGGGATAAGAGACTAGAATTCACCACCCCAGTCTGATTGGACACTTTTGATTTTAAGAGAGAATTGAATAAGAACAAATTGATAAAAGTTCACAAAAGTGTTGTATACTTCGCTTTTTAATTTTAGTGGAAAATGCCAAGTGAAATGAGTACAGTCGTCAATAAATAGAACAAAATATCGTGCACCCATGACAGATTTAATCGGGGAGGGACCCCACACATCCGTATGTACAACATTGAATGGAAAACGAGCAGTGATTACGAAATTGGATAAGAAAGCTGATGGCTTTTACTCATTTGACAAGGGGTACAAGTTTCATACAAAATATTGTCAGAATTAAGATTACAAAAAGTAAGAACTTGTTGAAGCACCCGTGGAGAAGGATGACCCAGCCGACGATGCCAGAGGGTGGCGCAGAAACTGGAAGCCAAGCAGCAAGAGACAAAAGGGAACAGACAGAAGGAGTACGGTATAGGTCATCATGAAGTTCACCACGGAGGAGGAGTCGGTGAGAATGCCGATCCTTAACAAGAAAATAAATGGAGTGAAATTCAACATACACAGAATTGTCTTGGTATAATTTAGAGACACTCAACAGATTATGCGAGAAGTAAGGAGTGTGATAAACAGACTTTAACACCAGTGAGCAGCCAAAGGCTGGAAGAATAGACGAACCTGAAAGAAACAGAGGGAGAGTGTTACTGTAACGACCCCAGTAAGGGCCGAGACCCATTTCATAATTCTCATAGAATACTTACTCTAAATTACTCTCTGTACCCTTTTTGTTTGTTTTTTTTTTTTTGAACTATAACCGTCTGCATATCTAACAGAATTCTACCCTTCAAGGACACGACTCCCAAAAGATCATTAGCATAAGTCATCACAAAGTAGAGCGACTAGACTCAGGCATTTAATCCATAACATAATCGGGCAGAGAAGAAATGCCCTCAGATCACTCGACGTCATCCTGTTTGAGCTGCATGGGTTTACATGCATCGGCTGATAGGGTACACATCATCCGATTTGTCACGTGCAGTTCGCGTGACTCAATGGACATCGCCCGGTAGAGGTCATCTACCGATGGGCACGTGCAGAGCACGTAATCCATGGTGCATCATCCGGTATTTGAAATACACTACATCACCCGATCACTAGACGACAAAACTACATTTATATCATCCAATAGACATATGCATCTCACGTGACTACTTAACATCGCCAGTAAGAGGAATCATCCGGTGGGCAACAATTGTTCGCCATCCACCGGTGACGTCAGCCGGACGATTCACCCATCCATGTCCTCATTCAACAGAGTCATCATCCTGTAAGCATGTGCAGTACACATGACTCACTTACCTCAACCGATAAGAGACATCATCCGGTGAACAACAAACGTTCGCCATCCACCAGTGACGTCAGCCGGATGATTCACCCATCCAGCTTCTATCATTCAGCTCACACCGGTGACGTCAGCCGGATGATGTATTCATCCAACCTCTATCACACAGCAGTACAATACAAAAAACTTCAAACAACTCATATCGACAGAAAGATAATCTGACCTTCACAGGTCTCACACTCGTAGACATAAACATAGGCGGACATGAAACATGGACTCATCTAGGATATAAATAGCGGAAGACTTAATTAAAACAGATCATTCTATACCCTTATAATCATCTCCAAATTTTGATAACTAAACTAGGCAATCACAGAATCCAATGTTCTAAAGAAAATCTCATACTACTTAAACATCGGTTCATCATAAATCTTACTGACACATTATGAGCATAACTACGGGTCATATTCACCTGCCAGCCACAGACTTCCACCCTGAGAACCATCCTGTAACCAGTCTTAGACATCATCATTGAATTTGGAATCCTCACCTGCTAAATCTTCACCTACATCATAAGGTTTAAACTATAAGCCTAATGCTTAGTAAGGAATGCAATACTAACAAGTATGCATGAATGCTCATTTTAAGAAATAAATGCTCATGGATCTTTTCTTGTTCATATTCATACTCAAGGTCTTCATTCTTGTTCATCATTCGTATTCATTGTTCATAATCATCATTCATGCTCGTCATTCATATTCATCATTCATGTTCATCAATCATATTCTTCGCTCATGTTGTGTGGATTAAGAGAGGATTTGTGCCGGTAAAGGGGGTTGACAGTGAGAGTGTACATAGTCCCTTGCGGGTCGTAATCATGGTCCTTCCTTTTTGGACAGTGACATACGCCAAACCGCCCCCAACCCTCGCTTAATTCACGTTGCATAA
Organism: Begonia masoniana; assembly: GCA_022432975.1. Taxonomy (NCBI): domain Eukaryota; kingdom Viridiplantae; phylum Streptophyta; class Magnoliopsida; order Cucurbitales; family Begoniaceae; genus Begonia; species Begonia masoniana. The sequence continues at coordinate 37,831,561 of CM039503.1, read as the reverse complement.
GTTTTATATTCTTATCTTGTTCATGAGGAAAACATGCTCTTAAAACATTTTCATATGCATAAAACATTCATGATGCATGAACATGAGAACTCTTAACTCATCAAGCTACAGAATAGTGTATTCATCCAACATGAAATCATACCATTAAGTCAGACATCAACATGAGTAACAGACAGTAGCTTAAATAACTTCTAATCATCGTATCAGTTTCTACCTAACATCCTTGTGATGTAGGGCCCTAATGGCCAGGAATCCTACACATTCACTTACCTGGTTTCCTTAGCAACTTGAGCTCCTTTTCTTCAGACTTCTTCACCTAAAACATTTACATTACAGTAGTTAAAATAAAAATCCTACTAGTCCTAATCACAAATCATTCTAGAATCTAATAACTAAAGTCATTCCCGAATCCCTTAGTCTAGGTCTCTGTGTGCAGTCTGAAGTCCAAACCAAAACAGCTAGGTTCAACTAACGATTAATCAGGATCAGTTATATTAAATGTCCAGAATCGATTCGGAAACGTTATTACCAGACACCGATTATAAATATTCCTATTATTCGGCCATATCTGAAATCTCAAGTCCAACTGAAAAACAGTACTCAAATAGATAACCAGCAATCCACATTGTCTAAGTCTTACCTAGGGCGTCGATTGTCGAAGTAGGGAAGGAGAAATCCGTCGCCGATGAGAGAGTCGCTGGTGGAGAGGGAGACAGCTCGGGGAAATGAGAGGATGCAGAAGGGGAATGTCAGCTACAGTGAGGTTTAAAAGTTTTCATTTCCTATTTATACTTAATCTAACCATTCTTAATTACAGATTCTGCCACCCAACCTAATTTATGACACATGCTCATTAATTAAGCCTTGGCATAAAATTCCAAACCGAAAAGATTAAAATAAACACGGTCGTTAAAACAGTTAAGAAAGTCACCTGGTCAAACTCGTCGGGTGTTACATCCACCCCTCCTTAAACAAAATTTTCGTCCCCGAAAATTGATCAAACAAATAGCTCAGGATATTTGTCCAGCATGTCTTGTTGTTGTTCTCATGTGGCTTCTTCAATACCATGATTCATCCACAAGACTTTCACTAGTTGAATTTCCTTATTCCTCAAAGTCTTAACTGCAGATTCTATGATCCTTACAGGCTTCTCTTCATACATCAATGTCGGCTTGATATCGATTCTAGTTGGCTCAACAACATGTGTCGGATCACGTATGCATTTCCTTAACATTGACACATGAAAGACATTGTGTACCTTTTCCAGTGATGGGGGCAGTTGCAGTTTGTAAGCTGTACTGCCAATCCTTGCTAAGACAGGGAATGGTCCAATAAATCGCTGATTAAGCTTTCCCTCCTTACCAAATCTTAAAACCCCTTTAAAGGGTGAAACCTTTAAGAATACCCCATCCCCTACAGCAAATTCAAGATCTCTTCTTCTTTGGTCTGCATAGCTCTTCTGTCGGCTTTGTGCAGTCACCATTCTCCTCCTAATAATAGCAATCTTGTCTGACATCTGTTGTAAAATCTCTGGTCCTAAGAGTCTTGTTTCACCAACTTCATCCCAATACAAAGGTGATCTACATTTTCTGCCATAAAGTGCTTCATAAGGTGCCATACCAATGGTGGACTGGTAACTATTGTTGTAGGAGAACTCAACTAAGGGAAAATGTCGACTCCAAGAGGTCTGGAAATCTAGCACACATGCTCTCAACATATCTTCTAGTATCTGAATGGTCCGCTCAGATTATCCATCGGTTTGTGGGTGAAAAGCAGTGCTGAAAGATAACTTTGATCCTAATGTGCTCTGAAGACTCTGCCAAAATCTTGAGGTGAACCTAGGATCACGATTAGAGACTATGGATATCGGAATCCCATGCAACCTAATGATTTCCTGAATATACAGATTGGCAAGCTGGTCCATCGTGTATGTTGTCTTCACGGGTAGGAAGTGAGCTGTCTTCGTCAATCTGTCAACCACAACCCAGATGCTGTCATGACCTTTAGTTGTCTTAGGTAATCCAACAACAAAATCCATGGCAATGTTTTTCCATTTCCATTCAGGGATCGGTAAAGGTTAAAGGGTACCTCCTGGGCGTTGGTGCTCTGCCTTAACTTGTTGGCATACAAAACATGACTCCACATACTTGGCAACATCCATTTTCATATTTGGCCACCAATAATGTAACCTTAAATCCCGATACATCTTAGTGTCACCAGGGTGTACAGAGAAAGAAGAGGAGTGAGCCTCAGCCAAGATCAACCGACGCAACTCCTTATCACTAGGAATGTACCATCGATTCCTAAATTTCAAAATACCATCATTGGAGAGACTGAAATTAGAGGAGGCGTCCTTTAACTTACTCATCATACTATTATTCTCCTTTGAATCCTTCTGTTGTGCCTCTTTGATCTTATCCAAAATAGTTGGTCGAATGGTTAAATCAGCAAGTAAAGTTGACAACTCAAGAACTATTTCAACTCGAACTTCTGAACTTCCTTCCATAATGGTACAGACATGGTTGATACAGCGGGCTGCATTGTCTTAGACATCCTACTTAAAGCATCGGCTACAGCATTAGCCTTGCCCGGGTGGTACTTAATTTCAAAGTCATAATCCTTAACAAATTCCAACCAACGTCTTTGCCTCATGTTTAATTCCTTTTGGGTGAATAGGTACTTCAGGCTCTTATGGTCAGAAAACACCTCACACTGTTGACCATATAAATAGTGTCTCCAAATCTTTAATGCAAAAACAACTGCGGCTAGCTCTAAATCGTGAGTGGGGTAATTCTGTTCATAACTCTTCAGCTGCCTAGAGGCATACGCCACAACCTTACCTTTTTGCATCAAAACACACCCCAGACCAACTTTGGATGCATCACAGAAAACACTAAACCTTCCTTCTTCAGTTGGGAGAGTCAATAGTGGGGTTGTTGCCAACTTCAGCTTAAGTGCCTGGAAGCCATCTTCACAAGCTTCAGTCCAAAAGTACTTGGTGTCTTTCTTTGTTAAATTAGCTAAAGGTTTAGCTATCATAGAAAATCCCTTAATAAACTTTCTATAATAACCTGCTAGACCAAGGAAACTGCGAACTTCACTGGCATTCTTTGGCTGTGGCCAATCCTTAACGGCCTGAATTTTGGTTGGATCTACTGATATACCCTCAGCAGAGATGACATGGCCTAAGAAGTTGACCTTATCCAACCAGAACTCACACTTAGACAGCTCTGCATAAAGCTGCTGCAGATTTAATGTCGTCAAAACCACTCTTAAATGCTCTTCATGGTCAGCCTCAGTACGTGAGTATATTAGTATATCATCTATAAACAAAATCACAAACTTGTCCAAATACTCACGAAACACACGATTCATCAAGTCCATAAAGGCTCCAGGTGCATTAGTCAGTCCAAACGACATCACAAGAAATTCATAGTGCCCGTAGCGGGTCCTGAAGGCTGTCTTTGGTATATCACTCTCCTTAACCTTCAGTTGGTAGTAACCCGAGCGTAAGTCAATCTTTGAAAACACTTTAGCTCCTTGTAATTGGTCAAACAGGTCATCAATTCAGGGGTAAAGGATATTTATTCTTAATTGTCAACTTGTTTAGCTCCCTATAGTCAATGCACATTCTAAGAGAACCATCCTTCTTCTTAATGAATAAAACAGGTGCACCCCAGGGAGAACTACTAGGGCGTATAAACCCCTTATCTACTAATTCCTGTAGTTGGACTTTTAATTCTTTCAACTCAACAGGTGCCATGCGGTAAGGGTTCTTAGACACAGGTAAAGCCTCTGGATAATAATCTATTACAAACTCAATTTCTCTGTCGGGTGGCAACCCGGGCAAGTCATCCAAGTGCCCAACTTTGTCACATCTATAACAGTGGCCAGAGTGTAACTTGCATTCGCCAGGGTGGTTCTTCTGACAGGTGGGGCATAGAGGAGCCAGGGGTCGCTTCCCTTTTCCTTGGTCATCATTTGGATTGAAGGGTCTCTTTATATCTTTCTGGTGTTGCTGTGACCCTCTGTTCGGTTGCGGTTGCCAACCTCTGCCCTAGCGCGGTGGTGGCTGAGTATCCTTGAAAAACTTCCTTGGCGGTTCACATTGTCCTCGTACTGCCAACTCTACCTCTTCCAATTTCAAAGCCTTAGCAGCCACTTCGGAATAAGGTATGTTATGGATCCCTGCAGTCTTCACTCCCTGGAAGAGGCTCGGCTTCAGCTCGTGGACAAACTGGTGAATCTTATCCTCCTCATCATTCACCATACGGGGAGCAAACCGAGACAGTGCCTCAAACTTACAGATGTAATCAGCCACAGAACTGGTTTGACGTAATTGCATGAATTCCATTTTCTTGCTGGCCCGAACAGCTCAGCTGAAGTACTTGTCAAAGAAGGCAGTCTTGAACATTTCCCAGGTCATAGCTCCTGCATTAGCGGTGCTCTGGACCGAGTTCCACCAATGCCTTGCATCAAGTTCCAGGTGAAAGACAGCACACGTAACCTTATCTCCGTCTTCAACTTTTGCATTCTTGAACATGTCCTCCATATTCTAAATCCATTCATCAACATAAACGGGGTCTGAAACTTGACCATTAAATGTCGGGGGTCGAAGCCGGTGAAAAGGCTCGCCACCATGATCTTGAGCTGCATTTGAACTAGAATTCGCTTGCTCTTCTCTGACAGTCATCAGCTGTTCGATCTGGCGAGATTGGCGCATGACCAACTCTGTCAACTGAGCAATGGCATTGCTGTCCTCATTGGTCTCTCTTTGCTGACCTCTTACCATTTTGAGATTCCTAAACCAACATTCATAAATACATCTTAACTTCATGACATTTACTAAATTCATAAACACTTACAGTTGCTGGAGTGTACTCAGGTGGCAATCTGTGCTGGGAGGCAGTCTGCAGAATCAATTTTCGAACCCGGTTTTGCTTTGATACCATAATTGTAACGACCCCAGTAATGGCCGAGACCCATTTCATAATTCTCATAGAATACTTACTCTAAATTACTCTCTGTACCCTTTTTGTTTGTTTTTTTTTTAACTATAACCATCTGCATATCTGACAGAATTCTACCCTTCAAGGACACGACTCCCAAAAGATCATTAGCATAAGTCATCACAGAGTAGAGCGACTAGACTCGGGCATTTAATCCATAACATAATCGGGCAGAGAAGAAATGCCCTCAGATCACTCGACGTCATCCTGTTTGAGCTGCATGGGTTTACATGCATCGGCTGATAGGGTACACATCATCCGATCTGTCACGTGCAGTTCGCGTGACTTAATGGACATCGCCTGGTAGAGGTCATCTACCGATGGGCACGTGCAGAGCACGTAATCCATGGTGCATCATCCGGTATTTGAAATACACTACATCACCCGGTCACTAGACGACAAAACTACATTTATATCATCCAATAGACATATGCATCTCACGTAACTACTTAACATCGCCAGTAAGAGGCATCATCCGGTGGGCAACAATTGTTCGCCATCCACCGGTGACGTCAGCCGGACGATTCACCCATCCATGTCCAAATTCAACAGAGTCATCATCATGTAAGCATATGCAGTACATGTGACTCACTTACCTCAACCGATAAGAGACATCATCCGGTGAACAACAAACGTTCGTCATCCACCGGTGACGTCAGCCGGATAATTCACACATCCAGCTTCTATCATTCAGCTCACATCGGTGACGTCAGTCGGATGATGTATTCATCCAACCTCTATCACACAGCAGTACAATACAGAAAACTTCAAACAACTCATATCGACAGAAAGATAATCTGACCTTCACAGGTCTCACACTCGTAGACATAAACATAGGCGGACATGAAACATGGACTCATCTAGGATACAAATAGCGGAAGACTTAATTAAAACAGATCATTTTATACCCTTATAATCATCTCCAAATTTTGATAACTAAACTAGGCAATCACAGAATCCAATGTTCTAAAGAAAATCTCATACTACTTAAACATCGGTTCATCATAAATCTTACTGACACATTATGAGCATAACTACGGGTCATATTCGCCTGCCAGCCACAGACTTCCACCCTGAGCACCATCCTGTAACCAGTCTTAGACATCATCATTGAATTTGGAATCCTCACCTGCTAAATCTTCACCTACATCATTAGGTTTAAACTATAAGCCTAATGCTTAGTAAGGAATGCAATACTAACAAGTATGCATGAATGCTCATTTTAAGAAATAAATGTTCATGGATTTTTTCTTGTTCATATTCATACTCAAGGTCTTCATTCTTGTTCATCATTCGTATTCATTGTTCATATTCATCATTCATGCTCGTCATTCATATTCATCATTCATGTTCATCAATCATATTCTTCGCTCATGTTGTGTGGATTAAGAGAGGATTTGTGCCGGTAAAGGCGGTTGACAGTGAGAGTGTACATAGTCCCTTGCGGGTCGTAATCATGGTCTTTTCTTTTTGGACAGTGACATACGCCAAACCGCCCCCAACCCTCGCTTAATTCACGTTGCATAAGTTTTATATTCTTATCTTGTTCATAAGGAAAACATGCTCTTAAAACATTTCCATATGCATAAAACATTCATGATGCATGAACATGAGAACTCTTAACTCATCAAGCTACAGAATAGTGTATTCATCCAACATGAAATCATACCATTAAGTCAGACATCAACATGAAAAACAGACAGTAGCTTAAATAACTTCTAATCATCGTATCAGTTTCTACCTAGCATCCTTGTGATATAGGGCCCTAATGGCCGGGAATCCTACACATTCACTTACCTGGTTTCCTTAGCAACTTGAGCTCCTTTTCTTCAGACTTCTTCACCTAAAACATTTACATTACAGTAGTTAAAATAAAAATCCTACTAGTCCTAATCACAAATCATCCTAGAATCTAATAACTAAAGTCATTCATGAATCCCTTAGTCTAGTTCTCTGTGTGCAGTCTAAAGTCCAAACCAAAACAGCTAGGTTCAACTAATGATTAATCAGGATCAGTTATATTAAATGTCCAGAATCGATTAGAAAACGTTATTACCAGACACCGATTATAAATGTTCCTATTATTCGGCCATATCTGAAATCTCAAGTCCAACTGAAAAATAGTACTCAAATAGATAACCAGCAATCCACATTGTCTGAGTTTTACCTAGGGCGTCGATTGTCAAAGTGGGGAAGGAGAAATCCGTCGCCGATGAGAGAGTCGCTGGTGGAGAGGGAGACAGCTCGGGGAAATGAGAGGATGCAAAAGGGGAATGTCAGCTACAGTGAGGTTTAAAAGTTTCCATTTCCTATTTATACTTAATCCAACCATTCTTAATTACTGATTCTGCCACCCAACCTAATTTATGACACATGCACATTAATTAAGCCTTGGCATAAAATTCCAAACCGAAAAGATTAAAATAAACACGGTCGTTAAAACAGTTAAGAAAGTCACCTGGTCAAACTCGTCGGGTGTTACAGTTACCTTCGGTCGTAGTGACGTGAGAAGGAACTGGAAGATTCTCAGATTGAGTGAGACCTTCGGAAGACTGCAGAAAGTGATGGATGGCACTGAAGTCCATAACCCAGGAAGGAGTTGGCGAAGAGGAGACCGGAGTTGGGAGGAGGCCGGTCGGATTGGGCGAAGATGCAGAGGATTGAGGTTGAAACTCGAGGGAGATGGGCTTGTTGGGCTACAGACGAGAGGAGGTAACACCTGAGGGCCGAATGGCCCATCCGATTATAGATCTGGCACCTGGGCCAGAAATGTTGGTTGGACCGAGCAAGAGGGCTCGTTGGAACCTACGAGCTAGGTCCTCTGAAGGGAAAATCGGTCTGTGAGCTGGGCCGAAATGGAGCATTAGGTCGAGGGTTTCAAATCGGGCGATGAGATCGCTGAAAAATAGTGTTAGCCTGCAGCTGAGTCGGCGTCGGTAGAGCAATGACGAGATTTTGTTTCTCCAGCCAGAAGTCGTAACTTTGGAGAAGACTGTAAATTTCTTCAAGCGGTGGCTGGTAGGAGCGATTGGTGACGGAGGTCACGAAGGGGTTGCACTCACTACCTAAACCTCCCAAAAAGTAGAGAACTTGATTTTGATACGAGACACTTGGCCGATTGCAGCAAGAGTGTTGCAGATGGATGTAATTTTGTGTATGTAAGTGGTAGCCGAGATGCCATGTGACACCCCTAACACTGTACCCTTATTTACCGTACAAATTTTTCATTTTATCCTTTATTCTTAGCGTCTATGCGGAAACGATTTGAAAATAATTTAAAATCAATTTAATAAAACGTTTAAAACAAATAAAAACAATTAATTAAACCAATACGTACACAAACACTCGATACTCATACGTCTTCCGAAATACCACCTCAAAACCGACTCGAACGCCACTATAACAAATTACATTTTCATGAAAATAAACTGCATGGTTCCGTTTAAAAGTGTGACATATCCTCCTGTTTACAAAATCACCAAGCAGTTCATAAAAATCCAAATAAAAATCTCAACAAACGTTTTATAAAACAAATCTATCAAAACATCAAAACCTACTTTATCCACTAACCCGAACCAAACCATCTAAACATCAATCTATCAACTAAACAGAGTCCAAACATCCTAATATGTTCTATCTATACATTTTCTACTCAGAACATCTCAATCAATTTATAAAACAGGTTTTCAATACATTTAAAACCTCAAGAGTAAACCTATCATCTACCAGTACCAAACATCCTATAATTTCTATACATCCAACAGCCCAAAATGTCCAAAAACCCTCAAAATCTATACATCTTTCATCCAGACAATTCCCAAAACTATCAAAATACCTAACCATGAATCCCACGGGTCAAAATACGCCTCGACTGCGCCAGCACACCACCGCAGCCATCATCCGTCAACTGAACTATGCCTCAGGTGGAGGAACATCGTCCTCACCTGATATCTCGAAGTCTATGTCACCTACACCATACATAAACACACTATGAGATAAAATCTCAGTAAGCTCTAGTAAATGCGATGCATGCTGTGCTATGAGTTCGATAAATCATGCTTTATTTTTATCTTTCTATGCAATGCTCTATAGGTGTCACCGAGATCCTATACCCTCTAACCGGAGAGAGCTCATCCAGCGGGCGGACTACTCTTTCCAGCTAGAGGAGGGGGTGCACGCTTACAACCCGTACAGCCGTGCCTGAGCCCCACCTCGCGTGACCTGTAACTGTATGCCTTTCGGCCTGTAAGCCTTTCGGCCGGTGTACTGTAAGCCTTTCGGCCGTGAACTGTAAGCCTTTCGGCCGTGAACTGTAAGCCTTTCGGCCGGTGCACTATAAGCCTTTCGGCCGATGCTATGCTTTACGTTATCTTTAAAACCCTGTGCGGAAATTCGTTTTCATGCTTTTCTTTAAAACCAGTGATGCGTGAACAGTTCTCTATCGTAAAGTAAACAAGCAATAAACATGTACCATTAAAGACTGTAAAAGCATAAACTATACACTAAACATCCTAACTACCCAACCAAAGCGTTTAAAATCTATACGTCACCAAAACTCCTCGAGACGACACGATGTACGGTGTAGGCCGATTTGGCCAAAGAAAATCACGAGAACTTACCTGACGTCCGTTGCAAGGCTAGCTCCGTCCACGAGCGTGGTTCACCTACGCAATTGTTATCAATTTGTCGTTAATACGAGCTTAAACAATAATATGTCCAAATTTAACAAAAACCTTAACTAATGAATTTCCTAAAATCTTCACCTAACTAATCGAAGTATTTAAACAACGATTAACACTCGATAGTTTAAAATCACAATTAACGAGTTTTCCTAAAAACTCGAAAATTCACCAATTTTAACATTTCTCACAATTCACTCTAATTCCGTCCAATAACGTTCAATACGTCCTTTATATCGTTAATTACTATAAACCTATTAATTTCGGGCTCTAATTTGGGTTCGGTAAAAACCGACCTAAAACTTCGAACGCGCGTAACTTTCGCGTCGGATATCGGAATCGAACGATTCCAGCGGCCACGTACTCCTCTAATAACCTATTTTAATCTGCCAAAACGAATTTTAAAACAAACGACCGGAGCTAGGTCAATTTATCAAAACCCGAACTGCCCCTTTTTCCAAAATTTCACTTTTTCGATCTTTCATCAAAACTCATCAATTTCTTCACCAATCTATCCTCCTAACATCCAATTAACATAAACTAACCTAAAATCGGAGTTTCCAACCACAAACCCGAATTGCCCTAATCGGGCATTCACTGAAATTCGCCCAAACCGGGCATTCCGCGGCCAAGCATCAATAGCCGGCCCTAGGGTTGGCAAACCCACGCCGGAAGCGACCTAAAACGACCGGCGATCGGAGCCAAAACCGACTCGTCACAGTCGGCCATGAACAAACCCGAAAACCGAACCAAAACAGGGGAAACCGAGCCTTACCGGTCGGGTTTCGTGCGGAGATGGCCGGAGATTGCCACGTCGCCGACGTCTGGTCGGCAAGGGTCGGAAACCGCCGGTGAACGGCGCCGCATCGCGTCGCCACTTCCTCCCCCGCGCCTTCGCTGCTCGGGCTCGACATCGACAGAATAGCTTCGGCTATTCTGTCGATTTTATTATTATTAATAATAATAATAATAATAATAATAATAATTAAAACTAAAACTATTTCGTAACAAAACATTAATTTTGCCCTCTCGTGTTTTCGACAATTCCAATTTTCTTATTTCGCCAATAAATCCAACTTATTATCTGGGTTCTATTAAAACTGTCCGTTCGCAAATCGGACCTCGTTTACTAATTTTACTAAAATGTCCTTTATATTACGAGAAATCTAATTACTCAAAATATAGCGTCATTATTCCGAAAATTCTCAAACTTCCCTTAAAATTCTAATTACTCGTTAGGATCGTAATGACGTTTCCTTTTCGTAAAACGGACCTGATTTGACATATTTACAAAAATGTCATCCAATAATATAATAATAATATTCTTAAAAATCCGTACAAGCCGGATATTACATGCCATATTTGGAAAGACAGTGAAGCTGATTTCGGAGGTCAGTGATGCTAGCCTGCGAGGAAGAAGCAAAATGCGCGGCCAGAGCCGTCCAGACTGCACTGGCAGTGGTAAAGGCGACAAATTGGGGCAGCAAGTCCTCTAACATTAAGGAGAAGATTCAGCTCAGTATAAGGCTGTTGTATCGTTGTCAAATGAGGAAATCAGGATTTGGTTCAGAAGAGAGGTTGTTCAGAAACGAAGGAGGGTGCAAGTAAGATTCTTCGAGCAGGTGTGCAATTCTGTTTGCAGTGACAACGTGTAGAAGTTGAGTCTTCTATACGAGGTAATTTGTGGAGTTGAGTTGGGTGGTTACGTTTGATTCATGGACGGAAAAGGTGAGAGGGAGAGAGAAACAGCAATTGAGGGGGAGGAAATGGTGGAGGAAGAAGGAAACGTCATTTCACCGGCTCTGATACCACGTTGAAAAACAGAGTTATCTGATATGAACAGTAGAGAATAGAAGGAATGAGAGAAACAAAGGAGGAGGAGAAGAAGAAGGCGATAATTAATGTTGCAGTAGTGAATTGAAAGAAATCAATTTTTACATGTATATAACCAAGACAGTAATGATGAAAGGAATAAACTAGTTGTAATAAAAATGGAAAATGAATACTGAACCGAAAATGAATAGTTAGTGTGTGTTCTAATACTTGTCACTCAAATACATCTCCTAGAATCCCAACTTCTGCTCCTCGGTTATCAAATCAAGCTGAAAATACTTTTGGGCTCTGCGCACCCATTCCCTAGGATTTGTGCCAGAGAAGGTTGGAAAATCTATTTCCGGGGCCGGAGGTTGAGGCCGAACATCTTAGTACGCCTGAGTCGCACACACCGCAGTGGGTTGTCTCCCTAGTAAGCCGCTGGATGACGAAGCCAGCACGGAATCCTAAAACACTGCTTGTTTCTGTTTATAGTCGCCTGTTAAACGTATATTTAATGCAGACATCTGCGATGACATTTCTTTCATCAGGTGGGTCAGGCCGGCGATGCTCTGATCGGTGTTCATTGTGAGTGCGTTGATTTTAGAAACCAACCCGGATAAAATATAAGACATATCCTTCCTGAACCTCCTCGGTGAGTTTACTGAAATGATTGTCCACTGCTTTAGCTCGGGTTTCCGTTGTTGAAGATCGACTGCTCTGATACCAATTGTTGTGGTTGGAGCTGCTCTTCACCTGTTAGAAAATAGAGAAACAGATCCAACACTATATATGCAAAGTTACTGTAATAACTGTGTATATATTCGCTGCAGGAAATAACACTATAGAAGAGGACAAGGAAAGGAAACATACAGAATAGGAGATGAGAAGGGAAGAAGACGAGAAAAAGCAGCAGCGAGAGAGAGATGAGAGGAGGTTAAACAATTCTCAACTCACACCATCCTTCCTCTCCCCTTTCCCTGTTTATCCGCAGTTAACAAAATAGCCACGTAGGCAATGCAAAACGACAGTGTTTAAAGTAAACATTATTATTAAGCAATATTGAAATAGGTCTAAAGTCTTTTTAGCTTTCAGTTGTTAGAGGCTCCCCGACTGTGTCTTGCCCCAGGCCCTCGGAGGTATCCCTAGTGTTTGCTCCTCATGACGGTTAGATTGTCGGCAAACCTTCAGTTTGTACATTATTGGTAATAATTCCAGTTCCATTTTCAAATCCAAGTGGCGATTCTTTTAAAATCGACGAGGGAGAAAAAGTTATTTCTTCCCACCTACGAACCGTTGGGTAGAAAATAAGAGATAAGGGAAATAAATTGAGATTTGAAAGAACCAGCACTCGAACTAGCACCACTAAAGTTGCACTACTAAATATTTTGGTCAACCACAGAGAACAAGCACTTGCAGAAGGATTGAAGGTGAGGAATGCGGTAAAAACAAAAAAAAAACGAACATACTCTCTCTGCGCCAGAATGGTGAAAAGGAGAAGTAGGAGAGAGAGAGAGCGAAGAAATTCAAGGTGAGAGATGTTAGGTGATATTGGGTCTTATCAGTTTCAAAAGTTAGCTCAAAAGATGAAGTTTTTCCTCACACTTAGAAACTGATCACCAATCCCTTCCACAACCGATGTGGGATATCCTAACAATCTCCCCCTTCACACATCGGGTCTTGGGTCGGAGAAACGACAACCCAATTTCTCCGGATGGACTGAGATTTGTTGTAAACCTGGACTCTGGTACCAATGTTAGGTGATCTTAGGCCTTCTCAATCCTAAAAACTAACTCAATAGATGAGGTTTTCCCCTACACTTATAAACTGATCGCCAACCCCTTCTACAAACGATGTGGGATATCCCAACAAGAGAGAGAGGTCACTACGAGTCTATGAGTGGACGAAGAAGTTTGCTTATTGAGAAGTTATAGCCCCATCCAATAAATCTGCTTCAGTTTCTCTGGTTTTTTTAATTTAATTTTGTAAACTATGTGCGAGAAACATGTGTGTTAATCAAGAAACTAAGGTGTCCGTCGATAACATCTCAAATGATAGGTTTGAATTAACAAAATTACAAATTTAAGATATTCATTAAAAATATCTTATATAGTTCATGTTCATTTTATTTTTATCCCCAAAACTCCTGACTTTCATGTCTTCCCTTTTATTTTTCAGTTAAAACAGAGATCTGCAAAGCATGGTCCGTTTTTTATTCCTAAAATACCCCGAACGCATCTCTCTCTCTCTCTCTCTCTCGTTTGTTCTCTTCCTCTCTTTTTCTTCTTCTTCTCCTCCTAGAATGACCGAATCTAATCTTAAAATTCATTCCATGTCTCTTCTTTTTCCCCGTCAATTTCGCTCCTCAGACACGAATTTCTTAGAAAGCTTCCTACACGATGACAAACATATTTCCTCTACGGAGATCAAGTCTGGCGACACTGGTCTAACTCGGAGTAATGGTCAATGGTCTTCTACAAATAGGTGGCTTGCGGCGTGCTTAAAAGAAACAGATTGGATCAGCGTCTTCAACAGAACTTGAATGGCGACTCTGAGCAGGAAATTGGAGCTCGGACGGATTACCTCGATCTTACTGAAGACGGTTTTCTTCTCACCGAAGAGGACGGCTCAGATCGGGGCTTCGGTCGGCTCAGATCGGGGCTCTCGTTGCTTCACTGCGTGTCTGAAATTGGTCTGAAAATTTCCACCTTCTTTCCATTTCTGAGGTGGAGAAAAAGCTTGCCATTCTTGAGAGAGAGAGAGTGTGTGTGTGTGAAACCCACCAGCTACTTTGGGGAAGGAAACGCCTGAGGACAAAAAGGTAATTTTCTTTTTGTCAAAAATCAACTTGCCACCTATACATTTATCCTCCTCCTACTTAATGAATTCCCTTCTGTTATTTTCCCCCTCCCAGCAACCCTCCTGTTGAAGGCGCCGCGCACCAGAGGAGAACAAAGGAAATAGTGAGAGAAAGGTTGGATTTAACCTTCGGGTTTCAGTTTCTTCTCGTATCGTTCTAGTCCCAGTAATGGTTTTGCTTACCTGCCTTCTTTTTTTTTCTTTTTCCAGTTTCTTACGTTACTGCTTATGATATTGGTGTGCATCGGAGCTGCTATATTTCGCCAAAGCTTTATCTCTTTCCTTTTGGACTTGTTGATTTCTTTACGGTTGAAGTTTTTTTTTATCAGAGGAGATTGTCAAAACCCTTGAATTCTTCTCTGCTGGCCGTAGGTATGAACCCAAACCTTGAGTTCTTGTCTGCCATGTTTATTGTCAAAACCTTGGAGTACTTCTCTGCTATGTTTATTGTCAAGGGATATATATAAAGGTTCTTCTATGCTGTGGGAAATAATTTTCTGTATATAAAGGTCTTGCATCAATGGTAGACTTATAGTTAGCAAAACAGAGAGTTGGAATTTCTAGAATGTAGTTATATATGTATTGTAGTCGAGCCCAAATTGTGAAGAAATGAGACCAAATTATGGATTAATTACCCAATTTGATGTGGATTGACTTATGGAGAATGAATTGAGAGACAAAATAGCCCAAAAATAATGAATGACTTCATTCTTGGTTAGGTACCAACTTGTTGAATTAAAGTGTGGACTCATTGACTCGGGCACTTGGATATATTGAGTTTTGACATGTTGTAAGTGAAATCGAGGTAGGGGTTTATTTTATTTTTCAGTTAAGTATTATTATTTTCAATTCATAAATTGAATTCATTTATTTGGCATAAAATATTCATTTAATTTGGTAATATTGTTCTTTCACACATTTATCAACTGCATTATCTTATCATTGATAAAAATTGTGTGGTTTTAACTAGAAGTAATAGGACAGCTGAAGAGCCGTGTCCTTGGGCGCGAAACCCTAAATCTGATCAGGGTAATTATGGCGTGCGACCGCCTGATGTCGATGTTTTGGCATATGGCCCAGTGTGCTCGGAGTCCATGAGAGGCTCCATTTTCACCGAACATCTATTTAAATTGCACAACTGCATTTTTATTAAATCTATGCATAATATTATATGACTGCTGGAAATAAACTCTATCCCTATTGAGTTTAGTCGACTCACCCCAAACGACTACTATTTTTCAGGATTCAGTAAAGTAGAATTTGATTATCGGCATGGGAACAATCATCTTGTAGAAATTTCCTATTTTAATAAATTTTTCCTGAGGATATATCTTATATTTTTAAGGTGAGACACTACTTTAGATGTGTAAGCTTTGTTGTATTTAATTCACATGTGTTATTTTATTTGGACATATATCATTACATTATCTGGTGTCACTTGTTGGACCTGTTTATTTATCTGTCCGAGCCCTGAATCTTAATTGGTTAATATTCCGCTGCGTTTGGTGAAATTTGGTGTTAAGGGTTGGGCGATCTAGTCCTTTTCGGGCCGGGTCGTTCCCTGTTCTGTTGCGGGTCCCCTTTGGGTCGTGACAGAAAAAAATGGTATCAGAGCAAAGGTTGCCCATCTTGAAAAGTGACACTTATAAGATAGATGATGTGATGATATACGAGAATTATTCTTATGCCTAAGGATGTGATACAAAGGCTGATTGGGTCAAATATGCTATTTGGAAAGCATCTCGAGGTTGTTCGCTAGAGAATGAGTTTATTTCATATACGTGCATATGTGGTTTAGAGTAGTTGGAAATTAATGGAGAAGCGGTAAGTGTACGCTTCGTAAATTGATATAAGGGATGGAATAAGAGGATTAGAACTCTTTTGGATTAGTTTGTGAACCTTTGGGATTATCTGAAAAATAAAAATTACATCTTATGATATAAGTATTGGTCTCTTCTAGAAAATTCAAGACTTATATTGTCTTACTGGGAATTCTTTAGTCCGAGTTAGGGATTGTTGTTCGTAAATTTTAATTCAAAGACGAATTGTACGTATATTCTCGGTTCAAGAAAATATGGGTGAACGTTCTCAATATGTCTTCATTTTGTGTGTTCGGCTCAAGGATAGGTCTCTGTTAAAGTGGTTAAAGATTCTTGGATCAAGATTGTTATGAGAGAACCTTTATTTTTGGTGGTGTGCTTCTTTTATTAGTGGTGACCATGTGACAGTGAAGAGGTATCTAGATTTGTCGGTTGTAATCATGTGTTCTGACATCTGTTCTTGAGGATATGTCCGGGTTACCACCCGACCACGAGATTTATATGTCATTATGTTGCATTAATTTGAATCTACCATTGCTCCAATTTCTTATACTCTATTCATAATAATTTTAGTTTAGTGGAGAAGTCTGCATACAAAATGGAATGATTTATAGCGTTGTGCTTGCATGGGTACTGCACGTGGGATTTACCTATATGATTCAATTAGAGACAGTATCGTTGACGTAACTGAATTTGATTGTCAGGTGTTAGATTAATGTTACCATAGATTGGTATATCGGAGGAGAATGTTAAGAAATCTATTCTATTGTTTTTGGAGTATTTGATGTTGGACTTGCATATGCCACTTATGTAAAGGGTTTGAGTTCCATATTGGTCATGTTAAGACTTATGTTGAGCACTAAACATTTAAAAACTGTGTTGTGAGAATGTAAAAATCTTCTGTTATATACTCAATGAAAGAAATGTTGCTTTTGGATTACTAAAGTTAAATAATTAATAGACAACGTTACTTAAGGTGACCTTTCATTGGATCAAGCTTAGTTTGTGACAGTGTTGGATTGGGAGCAACCAAAGAATATTATTGATGCTTATATTTTTGAGAATTAGCTAGTTGTTGTTGTTGAGGCGATGACATTTGTCTTCTATGGTCAATCTTTTGACTCTTTTTACAGTAAAGAATGTTGAGAATGTTTGAAATGAAGGAATCTGTCAACCTTAAAAGTTAGACACGGATTGAGAGTGACACCTAAGTTGACAGTGAACGATAGTGATTGATAAAAGAGATTTATTAAGATGCACGAGTTGTACATTTTGACTGTGTGATAATACATCCTTGTAGAGTTCATGTATAAGTATTGTGAAGATTGAGATATTGAAAGTGAACTTACACCACTTATGGATTACGGTTGATCTTAACAATCTTTTGTCTCCATGTGACAAATTTTTCGTAAGGTGTGAAAGTGAGTTGGTTTATATGTCATTTAAATATGTATATCACTTTAGTCAACGTGATTAGAATCTCATATAAATGGGAAAGTTTGATTATATAAATTTGGTTGTAATTTTATCTTGAAAAGTCATACTGGTGAGTTAATGATATGACAGTGTTTTGGTTGACACCCTAAAGACTTTATTTTATATTCAGGGTGAAAAGATTGAGAGCGTCGTTTGACAAGACCTAGAAGTGAGAGGTTGAATCATTGATCTGATGGTTTTTGTATGTAATTTAATATAGCTCCTACTATTTTGCGACATATCAAGGAAATACTTAATCATGAATTTAACAAAATGTTTGGTCAGTTGAGTAATGTAAGATGAGAAAGTTGAGTTGGTGCATTTATATTTTGCAAAGACAAAATTATGAGATCAAATGACATTGTTAATATAGTCAAATTTTGGATGGATTGCCATGGAACTGAATATAGTGGTATGATATATGGTTGAACTTTGACTTATCTATGGTCTGGGGCTAAACAATAGAAACATGCTAGACTATTCAAAATGGTATATTTGGAGTGGACATTTGAAGACATTACGATGGATTTTGTTATCTATAATGGGAATGGTGCACGACCATTTTAATGTTGAAATTTTTATGAATTGTTTGCCAACCATCATTTCGTCTGAGTGTGGATAAATTTCTCTTGAGAAAGCTTTGTGGAGGACATAAATTTTGTTGTGTTTCATTTAGTTATATTTTATATGAATCCAAAGTTTATGTCTAAGTTTTTGAACCCATGCTAAGGATTTTGGGCAATGAAATAACTTCGATTTGACTTATCACCTTACGACAAATGGATAGTCTAAAGGACACTTCACTTTTAATGATATGTTGAGGACGTGAGATTTGATTCTTAGTTATAATTTTTGAATCATTTAATAGATACAAAGTTTGTGTTGCAATAGAAATAGAATGAAGAACTATGCAAACTTTTAGAGGTGAGATGTGTTATTTAAAACCCATGGTTTTGTGTTTCTGAAAGTTAGGATGTTGTTTTGGTGTGAAGATAAGTTGGTTATGAATGCAATGGAAGAATCACAATGAAAGAGAAAGTACTTGGAAACTCGAATCAGAGATGAAATTAAAGTATCCTCAACTGTTTAATGATGAGTCTATAGTTGATCTAAATTTCGAGGATGAAATTTCATTAAGTGGGAGAGAATGTGAAACCCACCAGCTACTTTGGGGAAGGAAACGCCTGAGGACAAAAAGGTAATTTTCTTTTTGTCAAAAATCAACTTGCCACCTATACATTTATCCTCCTCCTACTTAATGAATTCCCTTCTGTTATTTTCCCCCTCGTAGCAACCCTCCTGTTGAAGGCGCCGCGCACCAGAGGAGAACAAAAGAAATAGTGAGAGAAAGGTTGGATTTAACCTTCGGGTTTCAGTTTCTTCTCGTATCGTTCTGTCCCAGTAATGGTTTTGCTTACCTGCCTTCTTTTTTTTCTTTTTCCAGTTTCTTACGTTACTGCTTATGATATTGGTGTGCATCGGAGCTGCTATATTTCGCCAAAGCTTTATCTCTTTCCTTTTGAACTTGTTGATTTCTTTACGGTTGAAGTTTTTTTTGATCAGAGGAGATTGTCAAAACCCTTGAATTCTTCTCTGCTGGCTGTAGGTATGAACCCAAACCTTGAGTTCTTGTCTGCCATGTTTATTGTCAAAACCTTGGAGTACTTCTCTGCTATGTTTATTGTCAAGGGATATATATAAAGGTTCTTCTATGCTGTGGGAAATAATTTTCTGTATATAAAGGTCTTGCATCAATGGTAGACTTATAGTTAGCAAAACAGAGAGTTGGAATTTCTAGAATGTAGTTATATATGTATTGTAGTCAAGCCCAAATTGTGAAGAAATGAGACCAAATTATGGATTAATTACCCAATTTGATGTGGATTGACTTATGGAGAATGAATTGAGAGACAAAATAGCCCAAAAATAATGAATGACTTCATTCTTGGTTAGGTACCAATTTGTTGAATTAAAGTGTGGACTCATTCACTCGGGCACTTGGATATATTGAGTTTTGACATGTTGTAAGTGCAATCGAGGTAGGGGTGATAAGTGTGTATTTTTACACTTATTTATACCCTTTACACTTGATTTGATAAGTTTCTTCTCAAGTGTTGAAAGTATTTGATGAGTTTGGTGTAAATGTGCAGAAAACGTATTTAAAACAGGAAAATATAAGGAGTAAAAGAAAGACAAACATAGAGACAAGGAGTGACAAACAGTGAATATGGCGAGCAATCTCCACTGTCCAGCGACCAATCGCCACATTAATACAATTTTGGAAAGAATTGCTGCATCTGATCTGAACCATTAATGTAAGATCTCATGGAATCAAAGCGACGGATCAGCTGCAGAAGAAAAAGGAAATAATAACCAAAAAAAAAAACAGAGAGCAGCGCTCGGATTCGGTTTTGAGCGATTATGGAAAGAAACAGCAGATTCGTCGATTAGGCGATTTAATAGGATGCAACAGATTCAGCGACGGAGAGGAAGAAACTGAGAGTCTGCAATTTTGGGATTCGGCAACAGAGCTCTCGCCAGAGGCGAAGAGCTCGGATTCGGCCATTCTGGGCAGCGCCGATCCGACGATTCAGCAAGGGGAGCGATTTACACAGAAAGCTTCGGCGACTTGGAGTGCGAGCAGGTCGGTGACAGAGCTCTCGGCAGAAGGGGTTCTGGGCAGGCGGCGATTTTGTGACGCTTCGGCGATCTACAGAGCGAGAGCGCGGCAGCGAGGCAGGCGGCGATTTCGGCAGGCGAATATCCGGCGACTCTGGCGAGGAGTGATCGGCTGTCAGCGCAGCAGCTCCGACGAGATTGAAGAACGAATTCTGGCGAGAGGGGAGTCTGGCTTTGCAGAACATCAGCGAAGAGAAGTTTAACATTCAGCATAATTTTCTTTCTCTTTTCTTTAATTTTTATTTATGAAAATAATAAAAATCAGTATTATTATTTTAGTTTATTTTCGTTCTAGCATGAACTAACCTTTTATTTCTAGGGCTACGATGTAGCCGAACGATATTTATTTTATGTTCTTCGTTTAATTATATTTATTGAGTATTTCTTCCAATATTGTTGGCGCATTAGGTAGGGGTTTATTTTATTTTTCAGTTAAGTATTATTATTTTCAATTCATAAATTGAATTTATTTATTTGGCATAAAATATTCATTTAATTTGGTACTATTGTTCTTTCACACATTTATCAACTGCATTATCTTATCATTGATAAAAATTGTGTGGTTTTAACTAGAAGTAATAGGACAGCTGAAGAGCCGTGTCCTTGGGCGCGAAACCCTAAACCAGATCAGGGTAATTATAGCGTGCGACCGCCTGATGTCGATGTTTTGGCCTATGGCCTAGTGTGCTCGGAGTCCATGAGAGGCTCCATTTTCACCGAACATCTATTTAAATTGCACAACTGCATTTTTATTAAATCTATGCATAATATTATATGACTGCTGGAAATAAACTCTATCCCTATTGAGTTTAGTCGACTCACCCCAAACGACTACTATTTTTCAGGATTCAGTAAAAGAGAATTTGATTATCGGCATGGGAACAATCATCTTGTAGAAATTTCCTATTTTAATAAATTTTTCCTGAGGATATATCTTATATTTTTAAGGTGAGACACTACTTTGGATGTGTAAGCTTTGTTTTATTTAATTCACATGTGTTATTTTATTTAGACATATATCATTACATTATCTGGTGTCACTTGTTGGACCTATTTATTTATCTGTCCGGGCCCTGAATCTTAATTGGTTAATATTCCGCTGCGTTTGGTGAAATTTGGTGTTAAGGGTTGGGCGATCTAGTCCTTTTCGGGCCGGGTCGTTCCCCGTTCTGTTGCGGGTCCCCTTTGGGGCGTGACAGAGAGCTCTGTAAACCACAAGTACGCATGGAATTTTCTTAACTGGGTTAGAGAGACATGCCAAGAAAAAGAAGAAAAATCGGTATAGAAACATTAGGAGACGTTTCCCGGTTAGTATTCGAAAACGAAAATCAATTGCAGCCTAGGATTGCTTAATGCCTACTGGAGTTCATAACTGATCTCGAGCCAACAAACGGTGCTGAATCACTCAATTCGGTTCGCTTTAGGTTGATTTTTAATTTTCCACATAGCCAATATTTGATTCTAAAATTTGAAAATTTATAAAATTCTGTTCGATTTTGATTTGATACATGCAAAAACAAAACTAATCGAACCAAACGTCATTATCATTGGGTTTTAAAAAATAGTTCATTTTTGGAGTAAATAAATTGAAAATTTTGATAAATTCTTAGATTCAATATTGGTAGCATTTAATACAGTTAATTGTATCTAACTGATAATTTTATTATTACCAATAAGGAAAGAATTTAAGGTTAATTGGCGATTATGAGAACAATTTTGAATTATATATTTAATTAGTTAATTTAAGAATTTAATAATTTCATTTATCAAAATTTATTAATGAATTTTATTTTTAAAATTTCTCATTCTGTATTTTGATACTATTTTTGTTTGACTAATGATACTGGGACAGAAAGAAAACCGAACTGAGATTTTAGATTCAATTTCAGTATAATTTTGCACAAAAAAAAATCAGTTTCAGTCTAAAATGACAGGAACCGATCTCCAATTGTTTTGTTTGGTTCTATAACAAAATTGAACTGAACTGGATCATGAATAACACTATTAATGGTCGTGCTTCATATTCAAAACCAATTCCGGTTTTGCAAGAAAATGGAGGAACGAGAAGTTTAAAACTGGATCTAGAAAATCCATATAAAAACAGTGAACAAATATGTGGCTTAAGCTCGTTCTCTATCCATATGTTTGAAAAATTAGTTTTGTAGATGAGTGAAAATAACATGAAACCAAACACAATTATTTGTCATTCAATATCGAGTTCTTGTGCTTTCAACATGGAAGAAAAATCCTTGATTATTTGTGCAATTTTAAATTTGCATATATGTGGGATTAAATTTAAAAGGAAATAATCATATTAGTCCATGACTTATATTTGAAGTATATGATCTTCAAATTAATAAAGTTATAAATATAGTTCACTTCGTTGAGAACATATAATCATATCTCAACTATATATGTAGTGACATAAAGTGATTGTATTTATATAATATGATTATATAGAACTAGACCAGATGAAATTATATTTTTTTATAATATCCGTTAAATGAAGAACAATTAATTTTATCATAATGATAGTCATATATGTATAATCTTAATTCATTGTATTTAGTAGACTCCTATTTCATTTTAATTTATTCTTTGATTTACTCAGTAAAGTTTTGTATGAGTTACATTACATAAACCTTGTATTTTGGGAATAAATTAAAAGAATAGCTGGGAATGCTAACATTGATATAATGAAATCTATAATACAAGATTCCCTTGTTTGTTAGTTTAGGGATTGAATAATTAGCACGCAAATTCATAAATGTTATGAATTAATTATTCAATTAAGAACTGATGGTAGTCAATGATAAAGATGTAATATTAGAGGTTAACGAATTTTATACCTAGCTCTATTACGAATTTTAATGAAGGATTAATATATATGTAATGACTATATCAATAGACATTACTTTGAGTAAATATACTCTATAGTTCTAAGAGTGCAACTCTAGGTATTTAGTGGAATTACTCTAGAGTTAATAATTGTGTTATTTAATATACATAGTTTATATTAATTAACAAATATTATTGGAGCTTAGGACCATAGGTCCATCGGTCCCTCTGTCATCTTATATCATTATTTAATTTCCATGTTGCGAGAATAAATATATAAATGATTAATTATGATTAATTATTTATAAATTTATAAACGCTCAAATGATTCAAAATACATAAATAATTTTTATATTTTGAATTCAACATTATTTATAAGAGGAAAATTGGAGTAGACGGTAATGTAGAGACATTCAAAACAAGACTGGTGGCTAAAGGTTATACCCAAAAAGAAGGGATTGACTATGAAGAAAATTTCTCACCAGTAGCAACGCTTAAGTCTATTTGTATTCTGCTTTCCATAGCTGCTCATTATGATTATGAGATTTGACAGATGGACGTTAAGACGGCTTTTTTGAATGACCATCTTGAGGAGACTATCTATATGAAGCCACTAGAGGGTTTCTTCGCACAAGATGCACAACAAAAGGTTTGAAAATTGCGTAGGTCTATTTATGGACTCAAGCAAGCATCCAGGTCATGGTATATGAGATTTGATGATGCGATCAAATCTTATGGAATTTTACAATGTCTTGTGTATACAACCTCTTCAAAGGTAAGCAAATGGTTTTTCTAATACTTTATGTCGATGAAATTCTACTTGTTGAGAATACTGTAGCATTATTATCGGACATAAAATATTGGTTAGCTAAGCAATTCCAATTGAAAGATTTGGGAAAAGTGAGCTATATTCTTGGAATTCGTCTATTTAGAGATCGCAAGAATAAGTTGTTAGCCTTGTCTCAGGTATTGTATATTAACAAGTTGCTTGTCAGATATTCAATGCAGAACTCTAAGAAAGGTGATTTACCTTCTCGTCATGGAGTTAATCTTTCTAATAAATAGTGTCCTGACACACCTCAAAAGGAAGAGGATATGAGACGTTATCCATATACATCAACAGTTGGTAGCTTTATATATGTTATGTTATTGTAACGACCCGGGAAGGATCGCCACGTAATCCATGACTTTACTCACTCCTTTCACTCTTTTATATATATATTTTATTTTTTTTTTTACTAAGCAGCGGAAATACTAATTCTGTAGTCACATTTAGAATCTAGACAATAAAATAGGACATTTGGCTGGGGAAATTAAAACCCAAGGGCATCTGCCGAATCTCAACGACAAAACTTCACTCTCATCTACCGATCACTAAACGACAAAAACAGAAGAGAGCTCACATCTACCGATAAACTAAGCTACATCATCCGGTTATCCTGTGCATTTCAGGTGATTCATTAATCGCCCATCGGCAGATGTAAATTCTCACATCAACCGACAGTCACGTGCATCCTACACAATTAATTAAACATTCGTCGGCAGATATCTAAGCTGCATCTGCCGATGACGTCAGCCAGCAGGTAAACAAATTGTGTCTGCCGATGACGTCAGCAGGAAGATAAACAAACTGTATCTGCCGATGACGTCAGCAGGAAGATATATAAACTGTATCTGCCGATGACATCAGCAGGGAGATATATAAACTGCATCTGCCGATGACTAGACGACAGAAAAAAAATACTCCTTCATCACCCGATTGAAACACACGATATCTACCGATAGAAATCTCACTACTTCTACCGATAGGAGAACACTCTGCACCTACCGATAGAGAAGCACGTTACTCCTACCGATAAGACTAAACAACATCTCTCAATAGACATGATCATAAGCAAGTCTCAAACTTTCCAGACTTAACATTTCTATAAACAGAAATCAATGATTCCCTCAGAGTACCTATAGCGGAAGTCTTAAACAAGAGATATTCAATAAATTGTACCATCCTCAATTCAGTAACCAACCAGACAATTTCAAATCCCAGTACCATAACACAACTTCATTCCATTTATACTTCTATATTAAAAATCATTACTAACGTTCATAGAGCATAAACCAGAGTTTCCATCACCATCCAGCCATAGACTTGCACCTTGAACACCATCCAGCAGCCAGTCCTAAACATCCTCATTGATTTTGAAATCATCACCTGAATGTTCTTCACCTACATCATAAGGTGTAACTGTAAGCCTAAGGCTTAGTAAGGAATGCAATACTATCACGAGTGCATGAATGCATAATTCAGAGAAAACATGCTCATAAATCATTTCTGGTTCATGTTCCTGTTCGTATTCATCATTCATAATCATAGATCGTATTCATCTTTCATATCATTGTTCATATCGCTGAACCACATTCATCATTCGTATCATAGTTCATATCGCTGAACCATCTTCATCATTCATATCATTGTTCATGTTGTGTGGGATGAGAGAGGATTTGTGCCGGTAAAGGGGGTTCGACAGTGAGTTTGATCATGGTCCCTACTGCGGGTCGTATTCTTATGTCCTACTGCGGACTGTGACATACGCCGAACTGCCCCCAACCCTCACTCATCCACGTTGTAGGGATTTTATCGTCTTATCTTGTTCATGAGAAAACATGTTTTTAAAACATTTTCGTGTGCATAAAACATTGATAATGCATGAGCATGGGATTCTTTATCTCATCCTAGCTATAGGACAGAACAACCATCCAGTGTGAAAACTTACCATCGAACTACTCATCGACATAAATGCTAGACAGTAACATGAAAGAACTACTGATCATCGTATGAGCTTCTACCTAGCATCCTTTGATGTAGGGTCCTATTGACCGGGAAACCTATACATTCACTTACCTGGTCTCCTTAGCACTTTGAGCTCTTTCTCTTCAAACTTCTTCACCTAAAACATTCACATTGCAGTAGTTAAAACAAAGTCCTATAAGTTCTAACCTCAAGTCATCCTAGGGTCTAATAGACAAAGCCATCCTGAATCCTTAGTCTAACGCTCTGTGCAAAATCTGAAACCCAAGAACTGAAATAGACAGATTCGACTATCGGTTACTCAGGGTTGATTGTTTTTAAATGTCCAAAACTGATTCGGAGTGACATTACCACTCTCAGATTAACAATGAACTGTATTATTACCCTGTTGTTTAAGGATTTGAGTTACGGGTTCAAGTTGAAAACAGAGTTAAACGATTAACTGATAACTACATTGTCTAACTCATACCTCGAGCGTAAGGTAACCGAGAAATAGCAAGGGAACTGGTCGTCGAAGGAAGGATTACAGGCAGGCAGAGGGTGAGAGCTTGCGAGAGAAGGAATCGCCGAGAATGGAGGATGTCGGCTATAGTGAGTTAATGAGGTTTAAATCATTTCCACTCCCTTTAAATATCGGTCTAAGCCCTCTATTATTACAACTTTGCCACTCGACCTAGTTTAAACCCACATGTAATTAATTACACTTGTCTTAAAATTCTAAACCGCAAAGATTAAATGTTCATGACCGTTAATACAGTTAGGAAAATTACCTAGTCGTAACTCGGGTGTTACAGTTATGCACAAGACCTGACATTTGCTATGTAGTAGGGATAGTTAGTCATTTTCAGTTTAATCCAGGATTAGATCACTGGATAGCAATCAAGCACATTCTCAAGTATTTTAGGAGAATGAGAAATTATATGCTTGTATATTCTAGTAGGGATTTGATTCTTATAGGATATACAGATTCTGATTTTCAATCTGATATAGATGATCGAAAGTCGATATCTGAATCAGTATTTACTCTTGGTGGTGGAGTCATCGTTTGGAGAAGTATCAAACAAGGAGGAGTTTCTGACTAGACTATAGAAACCGAGTACATAGGTGCTTCAGAAGCAGTTAAAGAAGCTGTATGGCTTCACAAGTTCTTTAGTGATCTAGAAGTTGTTCCAGATATGAATAAATCACTCACACTTTATTGTAATAATAGCGGTGCAGTGGCGAATTCTAAAGAACCAAGAAGCCACAAAAGATCAAAGCATTGTAACACCCAGCTTTACGGGATTTAATTTTTATTCCAATATAAATGACAATTTTATAAATACGTCAAATTAAGTCCGTTTTGCGAACAAAAAGTTTTAACGAAGCCGTAATAATAAATTGGAATTTATGGTGAAATATGAGAATTTTGGAAAATCAGATCATTAGCAAAATAACGAGACAATTGGAGGAATAAATTGAAATCAAATGGAAGGGCAATTTAGTAATTACCAAACCAATTTTTATTAAATATTACAAATTTCTTCATTTCTTCTCCAACACTTCAACGCAAACTCCACTTCCTCTTCCTCTCTTTCACGCGACGCTCTCCTCTCCTCCGGCGATTCTCCTCTCCGTGGTCGAAGCTTGTCCTCCGGTGACTCGACTCTTCACGTTTCTCTTCCGTCTTCGCTCTCTAGGTAAGGCTCTAAGCTTTTGGAACGTTAGTTATCGATTTCTAGGGTTTAAAACGATTAGGGTTTGTTAGGGTTTTCGTTGAAAACGTAAATCGATGTTTGAAATTGATAGGTTGAGCTTAGTTATGCCTCTAATAGACGTATTGATAGTTATCGAAGCTTAGTTCATCGATTTGTTAAGGTGTATTGGAGACTTGGTTAAGTTGGAGCTTGAAAACCTCCATTAATGGAAGTTTGGTGATTCTCGAGCGCAAATTGCTCGATGAAATGCCTCAACGAAGTGTTTTAGAGTTTTAGGGAATTTTCTTTAGTTAGAACTTAGTTATTTTTGAAGTTTGAGGATTTAGACTCGGTTTAACGTATATGTTGTGAAATGTATAGGCGAACAAACGCTCGTGGACGGAGCTCAATGTGCAACGACGCGAGGTAAGTCTCTGTGACTTGTTTGGCCGTCTTGGTCTACACCATAAGAATAGAGTCGATCGAGGAAATTGGAGATATGTTGTGTTTGGGTAGTTTAGAACGGGTAGTTAGAATTATGTTTTGTTAGGTTGTTAATTGTTAGTTTTTATTGTATGTTTCTACTTTTTTTTTATCTCGTTCATAGCATGATATTTGTTCACGCATCATAGTTTTCAAACGGCATGAAAAAGAGTTTCTATACATATTTTCATGAAAAGGAAAATGATAACGAAAAGGTAAAGAATGTAATGACGATCACGTCGGTGGCGGTGGTTCAGACATGGCTGTCAGATGAAGCATGTCTTCCCCCCGGTTAGATACGAGGGGCTATCCAATCGCCTGATGTGCCGCTCCTATCTAATGAGAGAGAAGCCCCGGTGACGTAAATGAAATGTATAGCGAAAAGGTAGGACGCATGATTTCGAACTGTACATGCATAGCATAGCATTCACGTGCATTCACTTAGATTTACTAAGCCTCTAGCTCACGTGTTTAATTCTATGGTGTAGGTGATTTTGAGACAGGTGAAGAAGACGTCCCTCCACCTGAAGTATGAACACGTTGAAGGAGGATGGCCCGTGAGAGTGCGCTGGCAGTCGGAGCGTGATTTTGACCCGTGGGGACGTAGGTAAACGTTTTGGGGATTGATAGATAGAATATAGGAGATATGTATAGTTAAATACTTTAGGATGTTTTAGGTTGGATAGATTATATGTCGTGTTTTGGAAATTAAAAGGATTTTTGTAATGTATTGACTATTTTCAAACAGGAGGAAACGCTAAACGTTTAAACGGAACCACGAGGTTCGTTTTTAAGAAATTTTGTTATATTTTAAATGTGTTCTAAGTCGGTTTTCAGGCGATTGGTATAGTGGGGATTGTATACGAGGAGTAGAGTGATTGTATTGTTATGAAAAGTGTTAAAAGAAGTGATGAATGTGTGAGGTAGAAAAGGGGATTGTGAAGTGTGTTTTTTTTAGGTGTTGTATGTGTATGCAGGAAATCACGATCGATCGTGATCTGACCACGATCGATCGTGATCTGCAGAAAAGGGGAAAAAGGCCTATCACGATCGATCGTGATTTGACCACGATCGATCGTGATCTGGGAAAAATTTCTTATTGAATTCCAGAGGCAGTCCGATCGATCAGGCACACTACCACGATCGATCGGGATCAGTTCAGCGTGACCACAATCGATCGTGATATGACCACGATCGATCGTGATTGCAGGAAAAATGTTTAAATTTTATAAATTGTTTTATTAAGTTCCTATTAATGATTTTAAATGGTTTTCAATTCTCTGAACGATCTTAATGATTTAAATTTCCACTCAAACGTTACAGTGATACATTGATAAAAAAAAACAATAATACGGAAAAATACGGGTATAGTGTTAGGGTCGTTACAAGCATATAGAGAAAAATATCATCTAATAAGAGAGATTGTCCAACGTGGAGATGTCGCTCTTTTGAAGATTCCAACCACTGAGAATCTTGCTGATCCCTTCACCAAGACGTTGTCTACAAAAAGTTTTGATAAACATATAGAAGGATTAGGGATTAGAGACATGGCTCATTTGCTTTAGGGAAAGTAGGAGATTGTTGGGAATAATGTACCCAACAAGCAAATGTTATGAACATTTTTATTGTTGTAATTAATAAATAACTTTTATGATTAATTTTTATGTTTGCATTATTCGATATACTTTATAAATTCAAAGAAAAATCATTGATTATTTGTGCAATTTTAAATTTGCATATATGTTGATATATGTAAGATTAAATTTAAAAGAAAATAATCATATTAGTCCATGACTTATATTTGAAGTATAGGATCTTCAAATTAATAAAGTCATAAATATAGTTCACTTTGTTGAGAACGTATAGTCATATCCTGACTATATATGTAGTGATATAAAGTAGTTGTATTTTATATAATATGATTATATAGTACTGGACCAGATAAAATTATATTGTTCTTATAATATCCGTTAAATGAAGAACAATTAATTTTATCATAATGATGGTCATATATGTATGATCTTAATTCATTGTATTTAGTAGACTCCTATTTCATTTTAATTTATTCTTTGATTTACTTGGTAAACTTTTGTATGAGTTACATTACATAAACCTTGTATTTTGGGAATAAATTAAATGAGTAGCTGGGAATGCTAACATTGATACAATGAAATCTATAATATAAGATTCTCTTGTTTGTTAGTTCAGGGGATTGAATAATTAACGTGCAAATTCACAAATATTATGAATTAATTATTCAATTAAGAACTAATGGTAGTCAAGGATAAAGATGTAATATGAGAGGTTAACGGATTTTATACCTAACTCTATTACGAATCTTAATGAGGGATTAATACATATGTAATTACTATATCAATGGACATTACTTTGAGTAAATATACTCTATAGTTTAAAGAGTGCAACTCAAGATTTTCCATTTTTTTCTTACACCATTAGCATGTTGAAGAAGTTACGTAGGGTTCAAGGTGTCAACCGGTGCCGTCTATCACAGTGTCGACCGAGTAAATTCTCACAACGGTCACACAAGTATCGACCGAATAGATGAAGGTGTTGATCAATTCAGTATTTTTTTGAAGACTATAAATAGAAGAGGGCAGATTTGTGCAAAATCACTTAACTTGAAAATTTCAATGATGGCCTGCCAAATTTTCTTGAGAATTCATGTAACACCCGGTTCCATCGAACCGAATTTATCTTGTCAACTAATAGTGTACACTTTATGGATGAAATTGAGAGAATTATTAATTAGGTTAATGAGTGACTAAGTAAGGGCATAATGATAAATAGAGATCTATAGTGGATAACGTATTTAAAAGAGGGTTTAATGAGGTTTAGTCGCCACTGTTGTAACACCCGGTTTTACGGGTTTTAGATTTTTACCTATACAATGGCATTTTCGTAGATAAAGCCAATTAAGTTGCTTTGCGAACGGAGAGTTCTATTGGAACTCTATGAATGAATTTGAGTCTTTGGAGGAATAAGAGAAATTGGAGAAAACGATTAGATAGACAAACAATGAGATAAACGGGAAATTATGTAAAGGGGCAAACTTGTCATTTGACAAGTTTAATTCCATTAAATAGCAAAAACCCTTCTTCCCTCCCCTCATTTCTTCTTCCCCACGAACGCCATAACACTTTGGCGATTTTCTTCTCCAGGCGACGTTTCTTCATCAACGCTGGTGATTCTCCCTCCGACCTTCAACATTTCTTTACGTTTCCTTCTCCAAACAACGTTCTAGGTACGATTCCATAGTTTTTCGGCATTAGTTCTCGATTTTTTAGGTTGTTCAACGATTAGAGTTTCGTTAGGATTCGTTGGAAATGGTTGGGTTTTGTTAGAAAAGATTTGATAGCACCCTATTTGCGATTATTGGGGGTTATTGGTTGAAATAATGGATGTGTTTGGTGATAGGTTAGAAAAAAATTGGTTTTGAAGAGCTTGGAGAACTCCATTAATGGAAGATTATGAATTGTGAGTGTAAGTTGTTTGACAAAATGCCCGAGAGAGGTTTATTAGAGTTATAGGAAATTTCCTTTAGTTAGGAGTTTCGTAAATTTCTGAAATTTTATGTTTAAACTCGATTTTGACAAAAGACGCTATGGATTGATTTAGGTGACCAAGCTCGAGACGAGGAGCTCGGTGTGCTGAGGACGACAGGTAAGTTCTCGTGACTTACTGTGGCCGATTGGCCTACACCATATGTCAAGTTTTTTTGTGGATGATTGTTGGAGCTTGCTTGTTTAATTGCTTTGCCTTGGTTGGGTAGATTAGGTTTGATGGTTTTCTAGTATACGTGTTATGATGTTTTGATGTATTGAGAGGTTTTGATGGTATACTCATTAGGTATGTTTATATTATGTATTGAACTGTTCATGCATCATAGTTTTCAAAATGCCATGAAAACGAATTTACGCATTGGTTTCAAAGAAAAGGAATTGCATGCATGTGGCAAGTAAAGTATCATAGTAAACAACGCATGGTGGTTATTCAGGGAGAGGTTCAGACCTGGCGTTCCGTGGTGAGCGGGTCTCCCTCCTTTCAGATGGTGTGGACTGTCTACCCGCTTGATGTGCCCTATCAATCTGACTGAGAAAGGCCCCGGTAACCAAGACTGACACGTACTGAAATAAAATGACATGAACGGCTTTCATTGCATACATGATCGTGCATAAACATTTACGTAGAACTTACTAAGATTTTATCTCATAGGTGTCTTTATGGTGTAGGTGACTTAGAGCAAGGTGAGGAGGATTTCCATCCACTTGACGAGCCTGTAGCTTGAAGGAGGATGCTAGGGGAGCGGTTGGCGTAGTCGATGCGAACTTGACCCGTAGGGAGCTATAGGTTAAGTATTTTGTGGCTTTTGGGATAAGCGGGTTCATGGGTGATTAGTTAGAATGAAATGTATAGAAACCATTATAGAATGCTTGGTATCTGGATAGGTTGATATTTTGATAACCATGTTAGCTTCCGACGTGTATTGATGAATTATGTAATACCTGGCTTTACGGGTTATTATTATTTTAATATAAAATAATATTTTTGTAAATATGTCAAATCAAGTCAGTTTTGCGAAAAGAAGACATTAATAGAATCCTAACGATTAATAGGAATTTTAAGAAAATTATGAGAATTTTCGGAGTAGTAATGCTTAATTTCGAGTAATTACGTTTCTCGTAATACTAAGGGTGTTTTAGTAAAAATAGTAAACGAGACTCGATTTACAAACGGACAGTTTTAATAAATCCCAAATAATAAGTTGGAGTTGTTTGCAAAATAAGAAAATTTGGGGAAGCCAAATCGCTAGCTAATTAATGAAACGAAGGACGAAACAAAAAGAAAATCAAAGGAAGGGCAAAACGGTAATTATCCAAACCAAAATTATAAAATAACTTAAACTTTCTTTCTTCCTCATTTCTTCTCTACTGCGTGAAAAACCAGAGAGCATTCTCTTTGATCCCTCACGGCGATTTCTCCTCTTCCGACCTCTTTTTCTCCTCCGATCGACTCCGGTTCTCCGTGTTTTCTCCTCCTCTCGCAACCCTAGGTACGAATCTATGATTTTGGAACGTTAGTTTTCAGTTTTCACGGAGTTAGGATGTTAGGGTTTCGTTAGGGTTTATGTTAAAAAATGTGATTTAGGGTTCGAAATTGATATGTTTATCGTATTTGAGGATATAAAAGACGTATTGAACGTTATTGGACGAAGTTAGATTGATTTGTGACGAATGTTAAAATTTGAGTATTTTCGGGTTTTTTTGGAAAAAGCTCGTTAATTGTGGTTTTGAACTATCGAGCATTAATTGTTTGTTTAAATGTCTCGATTAGTTAAGTTAGAATTTTAGGAATTTCCTTAGTTAAGGTTTTGCTAAATTTGGACGTTTAGTAGCTTAAACCTGTTTTAACGGCGAATGTTGTGTTTTGCCTCAGACAAACAATGCTCGTGGACTGAACTCGAGGTTCTGTGCGCACGAGGTAAGTTCTCGTGACTTACTCTGGCCGATTGGCCTACACCGTACTTCGATGTCGCGTCGAGGATCTTAGAGTATTGTGTGTTTAAATTGCTTTGGTTGGGTAGTTAAGTTAATCGCTTATTAGGTCATGTTTTTATTCGTCTTGATGGTATGCATGTTGGTTGTTTATTTTATGCTTATAACTGTTCATGCATCACGTATTTTAACTAAGCATGAAAATGAATTTCCGCACGATGTTTTCAGACAACCGATGTGGCCCAAAAGGGGGGGGGGGCTATAGATCTATTGTGTGGACCGATTAAGGGTCTGACCTCTGACCAATACCACATCTCATGTAATGTAATAAAATATGTAATCTGTTATCTGGTCACGCGAGGTGGGGCTCAGGCACGGCTGTACGTGTTGTAAGCATGTACCCCCCTCCTCTAGCTGGAAAGAGTATCCGACCGCTGGATGGGCTCCTCCGGTTAGCAGTGATCGGAGTGATCGGTGGATGAGTGATAGGATGAACAGTGATCGGAGTGATCGGTGGATGAGTGATAGGATGAACAGTGATCGGTGGATGAGTGATAGGATGAACAGTGATCGGAGTGATCGGTGGATGAGTGATAGGATGAACAGTGATCGGTGGATGAGTGATAGGATGAACAGTGATCGGTGGATGAGTGATAGGATGAACAGTGATCGGAGTGATCGGTGGATGAGTGATAGGATGAACAGTGATCGGAGTGATCGGTGGATGAGTGATAGGATGAACAGTGATCGGAGTGATCGGTGGATGAGTGATAGGATGAACAGTGATCGGAGTGATCGGTGGATGAGTGATAGGATGAACAGTGATCGGAGTGATCGGTGGATGAGTGATAGGATGAACAGTGATCGGAGTGATCGGTGGATGAGTGATAGGATGAACAGTGATCGGTGGATGAGTGATAGGATGAACAGTGATCGGAGTGATCGGTGGATGAGTGATAGGATGAACAGTGATCGGAGTGATCGGTGGATGAGTGATAGGATGAACAGTGATCGGAGTGATCGGTGGATGAGTGATAGGATGAACAGTGATCGGTGGATGAGTGATAGGATGAACAGTGATCGGAGTGATCGGTGGATGAGTGATAGGATGAACAGTGATCGGAGTGATCGGTGGATGAGTGATAGGATGAACAGTGATCGGAGTGATCGGTGGATGAGTGATAGGATGAACAGTGATCGGAGTGATCGGTGGATGAGTGATAGGATGAACAGTGATCGGTGGATGAGTGATAGGATGAACAGTGATCGGTGGATGAGTGATAGGATGAACAGTGATCGGTGGATGAGTGATAGGATGAACAGTGATCGGTGGATGAGTGATAGGATGAACAGTGATCGGAGTGATCGGTGGATGAGTGATAGGATGAACAGTGATCGGTGGATGAGTGATAGGATGAACAGTGATCGGAGTGATCGGTGGATGAGTGATAGGATGAACAATGATCGGTGGATGAGTGATAGGATGAACAGTGATCGGTGGATGAGTGATAGGATGAACAGTGATCGGAGTGATCGGTGGATGAGTGATAGGATGAACAGTGATCGGAGTGATCGGTGGATGAGTGATAGGATGAACAGTGATCGGTGGATGAGTGATAGGATGAACAGTGATCGGTGGATGAGTGATAGGATGAACAGTGATCGGTGGATGAGTGATAGGATGAACAGTGATCGGTGGATGAGTGATAGGATGAACAGTGATCGGTGGATGAGTGATAGGATGAACAGTGATCGGTGGATGAGTGATAGGATGAACAGTGATCGGAGTGATCGGTGGATGAGTGATAGGATGAACAGTGATCGGAGTGATCGGTGGATGAGTGATAGGATGAACAGTGATCGGAGTGATCGGTGGATGAGTGATAGGATGAACAGTGATCGGAGTGATCGGTGGATGAGTGATAGGATGAACAGTGATCGGAGTGATCGGTGGATGAGTGATAGGATGAACAGTGATCGGTGGATGAGTGATAGGATGAACAGTGATCGGAGTGATCGGTGGATGAGTGATAGGATGAACAGTGATCGGTGGATGAGTGATAGGATGAACAGTGATCGGAGTGATCGGTGGATGAGTGATAGGATGAACAGTGATCGGTGGATGAGTGATAGGATGAACAGTGATCGGAGTGATCGGTGGATGAGTGATAGGATGAACAGTGATCGGTGGATGAGTGATAGGATGAACAGTGATCGGAGTGATCGGTGGATGAGTGATAGGATGAACAGTGATCGGTGGATGAGTGATAGGATGAACAGTGATCGGAGTGATCGGTGGATGAGTGATAGGATGAACAGTGATCGGTGGATGAGTGATAGGATGAACAGTGATCGGAGTGATCGGTGGATGAGTGATAGGATGAACAGTGATCGGTGGATGAGTGATAGGATGAACAGTGATCGGAGTGATCGGTGGATGAGTGATAGGATGAACAGTGATCGGTGGATGAGTGATAGGATGAACAGTGATCGGTGGATGAGTGATAGGATGAACAGTGATCGGAGTGATCGGTGGATGAGTGATAGGATGAACAGTGATCGGTGGATGAGTGATAGGATGAACAGTGATCGGTGGATGAGTGATAGGATGAACAGTGATCGGAGTGATCGGTGGATGAGTGATAGGATGAACAGTGATCGGTGGATGAGTGATAGGATGAACAGTGATCGGAGTGATCGGTGGATGAGTGATAGGATGAACAGTGATCGGTGGATGAGTGATAGGATGAACAGTGATCGGTGGATGAGTGATTGGATGAACAGTGATCGGTGGATGAGTGATAGGATGAACAGTGATCGGTGGATGAGTGATAGGATGAACAGTGATCGGTGGATGAGTGATAGGATGAACAGTGATCGGAGTGATCGGTGGATGAGTGATTGGACGAACAGTAATTTAATATTTCTTGCGTTTTCCTTAAACGATTTAAATGATTTCCAACTTCCAACGACTTTATCTATTTAAAGTTCACTTAACGTCATGAAGTTTACCCGAGTATAAAAAAAAAATAATAATAATAATAATACGGGAAAATAAGGGTACAGTGTTAGAGTCGCTACAAATTAGATATAGATTTTGACGTTTTGAGGATACGGATTTGGGTGAATATTAATGAATGTTATGTTTAAATGTTTTGGAAGTTCTGAGTGAATGGTATGTAAGTACAGGGGTAAATTGTATGGATTTTGGTTAAGTGATAGGTTACTGTTCACCGGTGGATGCTGGGTGATTAAGTCATCCGGCTGACGTCACCGGTGGATGTAGCTTATTTTGTATGGGTTTCGGTTAAGTGATCGGTTACTGTTCACCGGTGGATGCTGAGTGATTAAGTCATCCGGCTGACGTTACCGGTGGATGTAGCTTATTTTGTATGGGTTTCGGTTAAGTGTTCGGTCACTGTTCACCGGTGGATGCTTGGTGATTAAGTCATCAGGCTGACGCCACCGGTGGATGTAGCTTATTTTGTATGGGTGAGCGATAGAAGTGTTGAGCGGTGGACGTGATCAGCGGTGGATGTTGCCTGGTCAAAGTCAATCGTTAGATGTATTAGGTTACTGTTGAGCGGTGGATGTAAGCGATAGAAGTGTTGATCGGTGGATGTGTTCTGTGGATGTGAGCGATAGATGTCGTCCGCCGAGTTAATGAAGTCACATGGGTAACACGTGGTCTGCGGATGATAAGCTTAAATAAGTCTATGGGTTGACCACGGTCTCTGTTGACCATAGACGCTGCCTTCTGACTTCGTCGTCCACGAAGCCTTCTGTTTTAAATGTCCACGAAGCCTTCAGCTTCCGTCGTCCACGTCTGCCTTCGGTTCTGTTATCCAAACCCGATAGAATAAATAGTTGCCTTCCACTGTTCAAACTGAGGAAACCCGAGAGGAATTAAATGCCAAACTAGGTTAGCGAGACTTTAGAAAGTCGACCGAAACCATGTTTCACTGTTTTCATAGAATTTAAATTAAGTTAAACTTTAGTAGAATAAAGAAATTAGTCTTTAAATGTTGATGGATATGGATTTAATGCCTAAGTCTATTATCTCACTATTGATGAACGAATGAAAGGAAAAATGAAAATTGTGTGAGAATAGACGAGGGTAAGAAGAGATGTAAAAGTTCAAATTTTTCGAAATTTTTAGGATTTGTACAAGGGTAAATTAAGGGTCCTTACAGTTATGGTATCAGAGCCCCCGGGTTTTAAAATCGGTTCTGCAGACTGCTCGACTACGTAAGCCACTTCACGGACATGCTTCTTCAAACTGTAAGTACGTTATATGCTTTATTTGCTTTTATTTCTTAGAGTTATTGTTTTTGACTTGTATAGGTTCACAAAATGGTGCGTCGAGGGGATGATAGAGATGAACGAGACAACACCATAGATCTATTGAGGGATGTCATTGCCCAACAAGCTCAACAATTAGACCGACAAGCACAACATATAAGCGGGCTATCTCGCCAGCTTGAGACGTTGATAAACCGAGAGGGCCCTAGAGCCCAAGTGGTGGTTGCTCCTAGTAACCACGGTATGAATAGGTTCATCATAGGATTTCAACCACACCCAGTAGATGAAAAGCAACAAAGAGGTGTTAAAAGGCCGTACGAGAGGAGGAATGGCCATGGTAAAGGAAAACAGGCACAAGGAACTTCCCAAACACCTTATTGTCCTGGTTGTCAAAAGAAACATTATGGTGCGTGTAGGTTGGGTACGGATCAATGCTTTAGATGTGGGGAGGTAGGCCACTACGCCCATAATTGTCCAAGAATGGTTATCAATCGGGAGAGAGTCACGCCGAGGATAATCACCCCGATCGAAGACGAGGAAAGTGCACAGCCATCAGCTGCTTCAGGTAATGTTTTATCTTTTGTTAGAGAAGCAAAGAACAATAGTGTAAAAAGGGGTAGTCGGAGTGATAGCTTAATGACCATATGTGTACGATAGATTGGAGTTGCCATTAGAAGGATACAACTTGTGAGATATAAGATCTAAATAGATAGAAAATGGACATTAGTTGACAAACCCTAAGAATTTTAGAATACGATCAATCAAGGAGAAATTTGGAGCTTAGATGTGAGATTTACTAAAAGATACGCTAGATTGTCAAGATGTTGTTAGTGCGTATGAATAAACAGAAAATGGTAGCAGAAATTTGATATCCTAGATCCGGGAGAAGTTGAGAGTGTCTAGGCAAAGGTAGCCTTCAAAAGTTTAGTTTAAGTAAATTGTCGAGAGGGAATGTAAAGTGTTAATCTCTTTGGCAAAGGGGTGATGGATCAAATACAACGTTGTGGATGGGCTATCGAAGCGATTTCAAGGAAATATTCATATCAACCAATATCAATTAAGAAGATAAGGGAGTTACTCGAAGTTGGAAGGTTAACAAAACTCGAAGCAATAGAGAATCAAGGTTATATGAAAGGTAATAGTCGAGTAACAGAATTGGCCGATCTCCAAGGGATATGCATCGTCTGAGAAGACAAGTTGGTAATGGACGGTTTCTCATTTTGCAAAAAGATTTTGATCTACATACTATAAAAGGGAGACCAAGCGAAGTTAAGAGTGATCGGTAAGTAGTAAACATGTCGTGCATTGGTATAGTTTGATTAGAGGTTATGAAGCAAGAGTGTAAAAGCTAGAAGGAACTTAAAAACCCAAACGCAATAACTACTGAGAGCAAAGTTTAGCACTTTAAATTGGAGGTTGTACTTAGGGGTTTAAAGAAACCGGTATGATCATAGAAGGGATGACGATTCAACTAGAGCGAGTCTATAGTAGATACATAGTGGATACAGTTTAAGTTAAGAACCACAAACATAAGACTTACCTCCAGGGTGGAAGTCGGAACATCAGTGTTCGAGGAACTAAGAAGGTTAACCTGAATAATGAGATGTTTCTAAAATTTTCTTTTGGGAACATAGAAGAGTATGGTTTGTGAGTTTGAGGTTTGAGATTAAGGACGTAAACTTATTTACAACAAGTTTACAAACAAGAAGATTGTTGAATGAATCGTTGCACGAAAGCCAAATAGAATATTAAAACCCGACTAGAAGGGACGAAAGAGAGTAGACCATGTATTAACTTTGAAGAAATCCCGGTGCGGTATTAGGGATAAGTACAGGGGATTGTTAGATTAAATGAAGGGTTAAGATTGGAAGTTGAGTTCAGTGTTTAGTGTCGTGCGAATTGTGAAATTCGCAATTTATAGACTAAGTTAGAAACTATTTAAGTAAACTTAGAAGCGAAGCTAAGTTAGAAAATTTCAGAAGTTTGGCTCGTATTTGACAAGTCGAGACCAATGGATACATAAATGACCTAAGGTTAGAATGAATAGTTTGGAGTATATCAGTGGCGAAACTTGGGGATTTAGTTGTGCCCAAAGTTGATAAAGATTTAACTGTGCCCAAAGTTGATAAAGATTTAACTTAAGCAATAAGCATAATGCAGATGGAATGGAGATTCTAGTTAAGGGCATAGCGAGTGAGCTCATTAAGGTGGCTTAGAATAAAAATGTGATGTTTATAGGATCTTGCCTATAAAGAACCCAAGATCTTACGAGAGTAGTGATTTTAGCTCCCAATTGGACTTGTTGGGGCCTTGAGCCATTTTTAATAAGGTAGTCTGCGAAACATAAAGATTGGAATGTTACTGTTGGGTGCCCAATGAAGTGTACAGCTTTAGATACTGTAGGGTTATGAGGGACTAATACTAAAGAAAATGTAAAACTTGAGTTGGCGTCATTCCGACGATGGAGGGAGTTGATGAAATTATGAGGGAGTTTGGGATACAACCTAGGAGTTAAAAGAAAATTTTTAGACGAAATCCGATCTAACTGACGTTAGAAAGTTTGGACATAGAGACGATCTAAAGCAATAGCTAAGAGAAATTGAGTACTTGAATTGGGGCTTTAATCGGGAAGCCCGAATATAAGGCCAAGTCGGAAGGGTAAGGAAGTTTAACTCATGGACGATTGAGTGGAAATTAACAT
This sequence comes from Begonia masoniana, assembly GCA_022432975.1. NCBI lineage: Eukaryota > Viridiplantae > Streptophyta > Magnoliopsida > Cucurbitales > Begoniaceae > Begonia > Begonia masoniana. The sequence continues at coordinate 37,790,908 of CM039503.1, read as the reverse complement.
GTGTGTAAATTATTTAGGTGCATATTAATGCAGAGGGTTATTCAAATCGGAGACGTAGGGATTGCTAGCACACGATGCATAACCAAGGGATTGATTAATCAGATCAAACGCAGTGGACGTGGTCAGGAGACTATTGTTGCGTCATTTAGCTTTAGGGAGTTTAATTTAGAACCACGAAGATTGACTGTAAATATAGATAGGGTCAAAGTTCCTAAAGAGAAATTCAATTTGGAGAGATGGAGGGAAAATACTTGAAAGGAACGGAGCGATTATAAATCGAAGTATAAGGCCGCAAGACATGAGACGTTAATGTCAAGGACTACAAGCTAAATCAAATTTTGAGGACAAAATTTTAATTAAGGTGGATGGAATGTAACACCCGGTTTTACGGGTTTTAGATTTTTACCTATACAATGGAATTTTCGTAGATAAAGCCAATTAAGTTGCTTCGCGAACGGAGAGTTCTATTGGAACTCCATGAATGAATTTGAGTCTTTGGAGGAATAAGAGAAATTTGGAGAAAACTATTAGATAGACAAACAATGAGATAAACGAGAAATTATGTATAGGGGCAAACTTGTCATTTGACAAGTTTAATTCCATTAAATAGCAAAAACCCTTCTTCCCTCCCCTCATTTCTTCTTCCCCACAAACACCAGAACACTTTGGCAATTTTCTTCTCCAGGCGACGTTTCTTTTCAACGCTGATGATTCTCCCTCCGACCTTCAACGTTTCTTTACGTTTCCTTCTCCAAACAACGTTCTAGGTACGATTCCATAGTTTTCCAACGTTAGTTCTTGATTTTTTAGGTTTTTCAACGATTAGGGTTTCGTTAGGATTTGTTGGAAATGGTTGGGCTTTGTTAGAAAAGATTTGATAGCACCCTATTTGCGATTATTGGGGGTTATTGGTTGAAATAATGGATGCGTTTGGTGATAGGTTACAAAAAAATGGGTTTTGAAGAGCTTGGAGAACTCCATTAATGGAGGATTATGAATTGTGAGTGTAAGTTGTTCGACAAAATGCCCGAGAGAGGTTTATTAGAGTTATAGGAAATTTCCTTTAGCTAGGAGTTTCGTAAATTTCTGAAATTTTATGTTTAAACTCGATTTTGACAAAAGACGCTATGGATTGATTTAGGTGACCATGCTCGAGACGAGAAGCTCGGTGTGCTGAGGACGACAGGTAAGTTCTCGTGACTTACCGTGGCCGATTGGCCTACACCATATGTCGAGTTTTGTTGTGGAGGATTGTTGGAACTTGCTTGTTTAATTGCTTTGCCTTGGTTGGGTAGATTAGGTTTGATTGTTTTCTAGGATACGTGTTATGATGTTTTGATGTATTGAGAGGTTTTGATGGTATACTCATTAGGTATGTTTATATTATGTATTGAACTGTTCATGCATCATAGTTTTCAAAATGCCATGAAAACGAATTTACGTATTGGTTTCAAAGAAAAGGAATTGCATGCATGTGGCAAGTAAAGTATCACAGTAAACAACGCCTTTGTGGTTATTCGGGGAGAGGTTCAGACCTGGCGTTCCGTGGTGAGAGGGTCTCCCTCCTTTCAGATGGTGTGGGCTGTCTACCCGCTTGATGTACCCTATCAATCTGACTGAGAAAGGCCCCGGTAACCAAGACTGACACGTACTGAAATGAAATGACATGGACGGCTTTCATTGCATACATGATCATGCATAAACAATTACGTAGAACTTACTGAGATTTTATCTCATAGGTGTCTTTATGGTGTAGGTGACTTAGAGCAAGGTGAGGAGGATTTCCATCCACCTGACGAGCCTGCAGCTTGAAGGAGGATGCTAGGGGAGCGGTTGGTGTAGTCGATGCGAACTTGACCCGTGGGGAGCTATAGGTTAAGTATTTTGTGGCTTTTGGGATAAGCGGGTTGATGGGTGATTAGTTAGAATGAAATGTATAGAAACCATTATAGGATGCTTGGTATCTGGATAGGTTGGCGTGAGCGGTGGGTGTTCGAGAGTAGAAGACGTATTCTGTCTCTACGTCCACCGCTGAGACTATTTTGTTTCTGCTTCTGCTGCTAACACTGTTTAGTGGTGGATGCCTTTTGTTTCTATTTTTATCGCTGGAACTGTTCAGCGGTGGAAGTGTTCTGTTTTTTTGGTTTTCTTTCAACCAATTGTCTTTAATATTTTAATTAATTAATAAATGTCGTTTTATATAAATGAATTTTCGCTGCAAGTCTTAATGTTTTGAAGGTCAAATTTGATGGTTGTGTGAAATTTTAAAATTTTTGTAAAGTCTCATTGTTCGGTTCAGTATTATGAGTAGCGAACCGGGTTTATAAAATTCGGGGCGTTACAATTCATGCCTTCAACTTACTTCACACCTCTTCTACTGTGCAATTTGAGATTGTTACTCACTGAGAGTGTGTGAGAATTTATTTATTGCTTTCATGTAGCACCCGGCAATTATCGACTGCAATTGACATTTGTAGCGTACGTTTTATGGAATTAATGGGGGATATGGCTAATTGCTTGAGTATATTAATAGAGAGGAATGAGAATCAATGGTTAGGTTAAAGTTTGGTTAGTTAAGGGCATATGTGTAATTTGTAAAATATATATTATAAATGAGGGTTTAGCTAAGGGTTTAGCCTCCATACTTTTCACTTTCCTTTTTGGTACTCAGCTCGGCAATTCTCTCGGCGATTTTCTCTGCCCGATTCCTTCAATTCTGGTGAGTTCCTCCTTGATTCTTCTAGCTGGATGATTTAGGATGAATAGAAGATATACATTTAATGAACGGTTTATGGTGGAATAAAATAAAAAATCTTGAGTGTGCTGTTTTCGGGGCAGTTTTGAGTTTTGGTGAGCCACGACCGAGCCAACTACGTTTTACGGTTTCACGGTCCTAATCCTTCAGTTAGTAGACACCCCAAGTAGTCCATAACCGCTTGGATCGTCTGAAACGATCAAGCACGGAACCAGTGATGCAATGTGGAAGGTAGACAAAACTAGATAACCCCGAGTTTAGTTAGTTTGTAATGAACCAGTAGTTTCCTTTCGCATATTTGATGAATGAAGCTTAGTAGAAGTTAAGTTAATGTTGTGTTTATGATTTTAGGTGAGCAAACTCCCGAAGTAGCTTACAACCAAGCATTTCTAGGAAGCCAGGTAAGTGGAGTATGCGTGTGCCTTCGGGTCTACATCACAAAACAGTAGGTTTATGCATGCGTGAATGTTTCTAGTATATCACGCATCATGTTTTATCGAATGAGTAAGAAAATGAATTTACATGTAATGGCATGGTAAGGCATGAGCAGTTTGAATCAGACAAACTATTAAGGGAACTAATCCGCCCTTTAATCGATAAGAGGATGTTATGACTTTAAGAAGACTGATCCACTTCCCAACGAAAAAAAGGATCAGATTAGCTATTAAGAGAACTAATCTGTCCCCTAATCTAGTAGAGGATGTTATGACTTTGAGAAAGACTGATCCACTTCCCAACGGAAAGAAGGATCAGATCAGAGAAACGAATACAAAAGCAACTGAGATGTGAAAGTAGAAACTGCATGATTAGGATTTATGAATTCAGTGTTTCATTCATATTTGCTCTACTTATTTAGCATTAGGCTAATAGATGAGTTTTGTGATGTAGTGCTGAGTTTCCAACAGGGGATTTCTCTAAGTTTACAGAAGAATAGGCGAAGTTGATGGAACACATCTATGCCGTGTTTGGTGCACTGATGAGGCGGTTTAACAAATGTCAGTATGTGTAGTCTTAGTGGACAGGTGTGTTGTTGAAATGTGCTGAAGATTTTAATGACAGTAGTAGTTTTAATGTTTTGACATGTTTTGGGATTATCTTGACTATGAAAACACGATTGGTTTAATTGTAGCTTGCTATTCTGGATTTTTAGAAAGTTGTGGTTTTAAGTTGTTTAGTTGTTTGAATGATTGCAGTAAAATTTATAAGTTTCTTTTAGTAGGCAGAGTTGTCCGATGGTTTAGAGTGTAATACTATGTGGTTCTGCGTCGTTCGCAGATGTCAATGACAAAGATCATCGGCAGATGTTGAGTGTTACTGTTGAACGGCAGATGCTGTCGTTCGACAGAAGTCAAAGTCAATTGGTGGATGTGAGCGGTAGATGTGAGTAGTAGATTTTGTCGTTTTGTGATTGGTGGATGTGAGCGGTAGATGTGAGTAGTAGATTTTGTCGTTTTGTGATCGGTGGATGTGAGCGGTAGATGTGGGTAGTAGATTTTGTCGTTTTGTGATCGGTGGATGTGAGCGGTAGATGTGAGTAGTAGATTTTGTCGTTTTGTGATCGGTGGATGTGAGCGGTAGATGTGAGTAGTAGATTTTGTCGTTTTGTGATCGGTGGATGTGAGCGGTAGATGTGAGTAGTAGATTTTGTCGTTTTGTGATCGGTGGATGTGAGCGGTAGATGTGAGTAGTAGATTTTGTCGTTTTGTGATTGGTGGATGTGAGCGGTAGATGTGAGTAGTAGATTTTGTCATTTTGTGATCGGTGGATGTGAGCGGTAGATGTGAGTAGTAGATTTTGTCGTTTTGTGATCGGTGGATGTGAGCGGTAGATGTGGGTAGTAAATTTTGTCGTTGATGTGAGTAGTAGATTTTGTCGTTTGTGATTGTGGTGGATGTTGAGCGGTAGATGTGAGTAGTAGATAACCGCTGTGAGTAGTAGATTTTGTCATTTTGTGATCGGTGGATGTGAGCGGTAGATGTGAGTAGTAGATTTTGTCGTTTTGTGATCGGTGGATGTGAGCGGTAGATGTGGGTAGTAAATTTTGTCGTTTTGTTATCGGTGGATGTGAGCAGTAGATGTGGGTAGTAAATTTTATCGTTTTGTGATCGGTGGATGCCAGCGGTGGATGTATTTTGTTCAACTTCTACCGCTGAGACTATTTGGCGGAAGAAGTGTTCAAATTTAAGACATTTAAATATTCAACACATTTATGTCCTCGGTTCTTTTGACCGATTGCTTCTATTATTTTAATCGTTACACAAGTATTGTTTTAGTGTTTTGTTATAACCCTATTTTGTAACGCCCCGAATTATATAAACCCGGTTCGTTACTAAAAATACTGAACCACACAATGACATTCTGAGAAAATTTCAAAATTTTACTCAACAGTCAAAGTTTGACCCTTAAAACGTTAAAACTTGCAGCGAAAATTCATTTGTATAAAACGACATTTATTAAGTAATTAAAATATTAAAGACAATTGGTTGAAAGAAAACAAAACAAAACAAAACAAAACACGTCCACCGCGGAACAGTTCCAGCGATAGAAATAAAAAACCTAATACTCACTTCTACGCTCACATCCACGGTCACAAAACGACAAAACCTAATACTCACTTCTACGCTCACATCCACGGTCACAAAACGACAAAACCTAATACTCACTTCTACGCTCACATCCACGGTCACAAAACGACAAAACCTAATACTCACTTCTACGCTCACATCCACGGTCACAAAACGACAAAACCTAATACTCACTTCTACGCTCACATCCACGGTCACAAAACGACAAAACCTAATACTCACTTCTACGCTCACATCCACGGTCACAAAACGACAAAACCTAATACTCACTTCTACGCTCACATCCACGGTCACAAAACGACAAAACCTAATACTCACTTCTACGCTCACATCCACGGTCACAAAACGACAAAACCTAATACTCACTTCTACGCTCACATCCACGGTCACAAAACGACAAAACCTAATACTCACTTCTACGCTCACATCCACGGTCACAAAACGACAAAACCTAATACTCACTTCTACGCTCACATCCACGGTCACAAAACGACAAAACCTAATACTCACTTCTACGCTCACATCCACGGTCACAAAACGACAAAACCTAATACTCACTTCTACGCTCACATCCACGGTCACAAAACGACAAAACCTAATACTCACTTCTACGCTCACATCCACGGTCACAAAACGACAAAACCTAATACTCACTTCTACGCTCACATCCACGGTCACAAAACGACAAAACCTAATACTCACTTCTACGCTCACATCCACGGTCACAAAACGACAAAACCTAATACTCACTTCTACGCTCACATCCACGGTCACAAAACGACAAAACCTAATACTCACTTCTACGCTCACATCCACGGTCACAAAACGACAAAACCTAATACTCACTTCTACGCTCACATCCACGGTCACAAAACGACAAAACCTAATACTCACTTCTACGCTCACATCCACGGTCACAAAACGACAAAACCTAATACTCACTTCTACGCTCACATCCACGGTCACAAAACGACAAAACCTAATACTCACTTCTACGCTCACATCCACGGTCACAAAACGACAAAACCTAATACTCACTTCTACGCTCACATCCACGGTCACAAAACGACAAAACCTAATACTCACTTCTACGCTCACATCCACGGTCACAAAACGACAAAACCTAATACTCACTTCTACGCTCACATCCACGGTCACAAAACGACAAAACCTAATACTCACTTCTACGCTCACATCCACGGTCACAAAACGACAAAACCTAATACTCACTTCTACGCTCACATCCACGGTCACAAAACGACAAAACCTAATACTCACTTCTACGCTCACATCCACGGTCACAAAACGACAAAACCTAATACTCACTTCTACGCTCACATCCACGGTCACAAAACGACAAAACCTAATACTCACTTCTACGCTCACATCCACGGTCACAAAACGACAAAACCTAATACTCACTTCTACGCTCACATCCACGGTCACAAAACGACAAAACCTAATACTCTACTACTCACAATCCACCGGTAGACAATAACACTCAACGTCCACCGGTGGACTACATCCACCGATCGACAATAACACTCAACATAACAGCATATCAACCATTTTCACTCTAAACAAAGAAAAACTCCGACTACCAAAAGAGCTTGTACATTTTACTGAAATCGTTCAAAACAACATAAGTCAACAACTTTCTAAAGATATCCAGCAAAGCAACTACCTCTAAACTAAATCACGTTTTTCATACTCAAAACAAGAAAACCATAAAGTTGTTAAGAACATCAAAACTACTAATGTTATTAAAACCCTCTCCACACTTCCACAAAGCACTTAACCACTGAAACTTCCTATATAGACAATAGTTAAACCGCCTCATCAGAACACCAAATTGTGGCATTGAAGTGCTCTCCCAACCAGCCTAGTCCTCAACATGCTCAGAGAACACACCTTCTGAGGCTTCTTCACCTACATCACAAAACTCATCTATTAGCCTAATGCTAAGTAAGTAGAACAATAATGAAATGATATGCTGAAACATAAATCCTAGTCATGCAATTTCTACTTTCACGTCTCAGTTGCATTCACGTTCTTTCTCTGATCTGATCCCTCGGTTCCATTGGGAATTGGATCAATTTTCCCAAAGTCATACATCCTCTTCATAAATTAAGGGGTGGATTAGTTCCCTTAACAGCTGATCTGATCTTATATTCCATTGGGAAGCGGATCAATTTTTCAAAGTCATACATCCTCTTCATAAATTAAGGGGCGGATTAGTTCCCTTAACAGCTGATCTATTACAATCTGTTCATGCCTTACCATGCCTTTACATGTAAATTTATTTTCGTATTCTTTCCAAAAACATGATGCATGACATACAGAAAATATTCAAACATGTATAAACCTACTGTTTTGTGATGTAGGCCCGAAGGCACACACATACTCTACTTACCTGGCTTCCTAGGAAAAGTTGGGTTGCAAGCTATCTTGGGATTTTGCTCACCTGAAATCATAAACAGAGTGTTAATTCAATCTTCACTATAACTCATTCTAAACCATTCAGAAACCTAAGGAAGCTAACTTAGAACTCTATTAATCGTGCATTCTCGGTTTATCACCTAAACACAAACCTACTCTCATTCACAGCATTCCCAAACACACATTGTACTCTCTCTGCTATCTAGCCACTAAAACTCAAGAAAACTCACCTAGGTTGAGGAATGGAAATCGGAGAGGAAATCGTTTTGAGAGCTCTGCTGAACTTGAGCTGAATACCGAAAAAGGAAGTATAGAAAATAGTGGCGGCTACAGTACATTAATCGCAAAACCTCTTTCCTTAAATAGGTTATCACTATAAATCTCTATTTACCATTATGCCCTTGCTTAGTCTCTCATTAACCTAATCAGTAATTCTCCCAATTTCATCCATAAAATGTACACTATTATTTGACAAGGTAAAATCAGTTCAATGGAACTGGATGTTACAATCTACCCTCCTTAAAAGAATTTTACCTTTAAAATTCAATATCTGAATAATTCTGGATGTTGGTCCATCATGTCCTGCTGGCACCCCCAAGTTGTCTCCTCAACACTCTGGTTACGCCATAACACCTTCACTAGCTGAACTTCCTTATTACGTAGCACTTTTGTTGCATAGTCGAGAATTTCTACAAGTTTCTCCTCATAGGTAAGGGTAGGATGAACTTCAATGTTCTGCTGTTCTGCAATCTGAGATGGATCCCGCATACACTTCTTCAACATGGAACACATTATGGATTCCTTCCATAGAAGTTGGTAACTGTAATTGGTAAGCTGTCTTCCCCATCCTCTTCAAGATTGAGAATGCTCCAATATATCTGGGGTTCAACTTGCCTCTCTTTCCAAATCTCACAACTCCCTTAAACGGTGATACCTTAAGAAAAACTTCATCACCAACTTCAAACTCTAATTCTCTACGTCTCTTATCGGCATAGCTTTTCTGTCGGCTTTGAGCTGTTAAGATTCTCTGTCGGATTAGGGCAATCTTCTCCACTGTTTGCTGCACAAAATCAGGACCAATCAAACATGCTTCCCCAATTTCGTCCCAATAAAAAGGAGATCTGCATTTTCGTCCATACAATGCTTCATACGATGCCATACCTATGGTTGCCTGAAAACTGTTGTTATAAAACAATTCCACCAACGATAAATACTTACTCCAAGATCCTTGAAAATCTAATATGCATGCACGAAGCATATCCTCCAACGTTTGGATAGTCCTTTTAGATTGTCCATCTGTTTAAGGGTGAAAGGTTGTGCTAAAGTTGAGCTGTGTACCCATTGCCTTATGCAGACTCTTCCAAAATTTCGACGTAAATCTAGAGTCTCGGTCAGAAACTATAGTGCTTGAAACTCCATGCAGTCTAACAATCTCATGCACATACAATTCAGCTAGTTGGTCCATCGAGTAGGTCATCTTTATGGGCAGAAAATTGGCGGATTTGGTTAGACAATCAACTATAACGCAAATCCCATCATGTCCCTTTGCTGTTCTAGGCAATCCTACCACAAAGTCCATCGTTATTTGTTCTCATTTCCATTCGGAAACTGGTAATGGTTGTAATGCTCCTGCAGGTCTCTGATGTTCAGCCTTAACCTGTTGGCAAATCAAACACGATCCAATATACTCCGCCACACATCTTTTCATATTTGGCCACCAATAATGTTGCTTAAGGTCTCTGTACATTTTTGTACTTCCTGGATGAACAGAAAATCTAGAGGAATGAGCTTTAAAAAGGATCTCCTTTCGAAGTTCTTCATTTGATGGAAGAAACCATCTATTCCGAAACTTGAGAATTCCATTAACAGAACAGTTGAAATCCGATCTATCGGTACAATCCATGCATGACTTATACTTGTTACACTCAGCATCAATCATCTGAGCTTCCTTTATTCTTTCCAAAATAGAAGGCTTCAAGGTTGTGGCAGAAAGCATAGCTGACACACTGGACACAGCTTCCAAATTAAATCTTTGAAACTCTGCCTCTAAGGCTATCGGTATGTCAAGAATCAATGCAGAGGCTGATGTTGACACTCTACTCAAAGCATCAAGATTGAGAATAGTCCAATATATCTGGGGTTCAACTTACCTCTCTTTCCAAATCTCACAACTCCATTGAGTGGTGATACCTTAAGAAAAACTTCATCACCAACTTCAAACTCTAATTCTCTACGTCTCCTATCGACATAGCTTTTATGTCGGCTTTGAGCTGTTAAGATTCTCTGTCGGATGAGGGCAATCTTCTCTACTGTTTGCTGCACAAAATCAGGACCAACCAAACGTGCTTCCCCAACTTCGTCCCAATACATAGGAGATCTGGCATTTTCGTCCATACAATGCTTCATACGGTGTCATTCTTATTGTTGCCTAAAGCTGTTATTATAAGAGAATTCCACCAATGATAAGTACTTACTCCAAGAACCCTGAAAATCTAATATGCAAGCACGAAGCATATCCTCCAAGATTTGAATAGTCCTTTTGGATTGTCCATCTGTTTGAGGGTGAAATGTTGTGCTAAAGTTGAGTTGTGTATCCATAGCCTTATCAGACTCTTCCAAAACTTCGACGTAAATCTAGAGTCTCGGTCAGAACTATAGTGCTTGGAACCCATGCAGTCTAACAATCTCATGCACATACAATTCAGCTAGGTAGTCCATCGAGTAGGTCATCTTTATGGGCAAGAAAATGGGCCGTTTTGGTTAGACGATCAACTATCACACAAATTGCATCATGTCCTCTTAATGTTCTAGGTAATCCCACAACAAATTAATCGTTATTTGTTCTCATTTTCATTCGGGAACTGATAATGGTTGCAATGCTCCTGCAGGCCTCTGATGTTCACTTAACTTGTTGGCAAACTAAACACAATCCTACGTACTCGGCCACACTTCTTTCATATTTGGCCACCAATAATGTTGCTTAAGGTCTCTGTACATTTTTTATACTTCCAGGATGGATAGAGAGTCTAGAAGAAGCGCCTCCAAAGAATTTCAATTATAAGTTCAACATTACCGGAACAAACCACCTATTCCGAAACTTGAGATTTCCATCATCCGAATAATTGAAATCCGACTTATCGGTACAATCCATGCATGACTTATACTTGTTACACTCAGCATCAATCATCTGAGCTTCCTTTATTCTTTCCAAAATAGAAGGCTTCAAGGTTATGGCAGAAAGCATAGCTGACACACTGGACACAGCTTCCAAATTAAATCTTTGAAACTCTGCCTCTAAGGCTATCGGTATGTCAAGAATCAATGCAGAGGCTGATGTTGACACTCTACTCAAAGCATCAAGATTGAGAATAGTCCAATATATCTGGGGTTCAACTTACCTCTCTTTCCAAATCTCACAACTCCATTGAGTGGTGATACCTTAAGAAAAACTTCATCACCAACTTCAAACTCTAATTCTCTACGTCTCCTATCGACATAGCTTTTATGTCGGCTTTGAGCTGTTAAGATTCTCTGTCGGATGAGGGCAATCTTCTCCACTGTTTGCTGCACAAAATCAGGACCAATCAAACGTGCTTCCCCAACTTCGTCCCAATACATAGGAGATCTGCATTTTCGTCCATACAATGCTTCATACGGTGTCATTCTTATTGTTGCCTGAAAGCTGTTATTATAAGAGAATTCCACCAATGATAAGTACTTACTCCAAGAACCCTGAAAATCTAATATGCAAGCACGAAGCATATCCTCCAAGATTTGAATAGTCCTTTTGGATTGTCCATCTGTTTGAGGGTGAAATGTTGTGCTAAAGTTGAGTTGTGTATCCCATAGCCTTATGCAGACTCTTCCAAAACTTCGACGTAAATCTAGAGTCTCGGTCAGAAACTATAGTGCTTGGAACCCCATGCAGTCTAACAATCTCATGCACATACAATTCAGCTAGGTAGTCCATCGAGTAGGTCATCTTTATGGGCAGAAAATGGGCCGTTTTGGTTAGACGATCAACTATCACACAAATTGCATCATGTCCTCTTAATGTTCTAGGTAATCCCACAACAAAATTAATCGTTATTTGTTCTCATTTTCATTCGAGAACTGATAATGGTTGCAATGCTCCTGCAGGCCTCTGATGTTCAACTTTAACTTGTTGGCAAACTAAACACAATCCTACGTACTCGGCCACACTTCTTTTCATATTTGGCCACCAATAATGTTGCTTAAGGTCTCTGTACATTTTTTATACTTCCAGGATGGATAGAGAGTCTAGAAGAATGCGCCTGCAAAAGAATTTCAATTATAAGTTCAACATTAGCCGGAACAAACCACCTATTCCAAAACTTGAGATTTCCATCATCCGAATAATTGAAATCCGACTTATCGGAAGAATCCATGCTTGACTTGTACTTGGTACACTCAGCATCAATCATCTGAGCTTCCTTTATTCTTTCCAAAATAGTAGGCTTCAAGGTTATGGCAGAAAGTATAGCCGACACACTGGACACAGCTTCCAAGTTAAATCTTTGGAACTCTGCCTCTAAGGTTAACGGTATGTCAAGAATCAATGTTGAGGCTGATGTTGACACTCTACTCAAAGCATCAGCAACAACATTCGCCTTACCGGGGTGGTATTTGATCTCAAAATCAGTAATCCTTGACAAACTCCAACCATCTACATTGCCTCATATTTAATTCTTTCTGTGTGAAAATATACTTCAGACTTTTATGGTCCGAAAATATCTCACAAGACTGTCCATACAAGTAATGCCTCCAAATCTTTAGTACAAAAACCACTGCAGCTAATTCTAAGTCGTGTGTAGGGTAATTCTTCTCGTGTGTTTTCAACTAGTCTAGAAGCATAGGCTATTACTTTTCCATCTTGCATCAACACACAACCGAGTCCAACTTTGGAAGCGTCACAATAAATGCTTAACTTTCCATTTTCAACAGGGAGTGTTAATATTGGAGCATTGGTCAACTTCTGTTTCAAAGTTTGGAAACTGGATTCACATTCCTCTGTCCACGCATACTTAATGTTTTTCCTTGTTAACCGAGTGAGGGGTGTTGCAACCTTCGAGAACCCTTCAATAAATTTCCTGTAATATCCTGCTATTCTAAGAAAACTCCGAATATCAGTGGCATCTTTCGGTTGGGGCCACTCCTTAACTGCTTGAACCTTGGCTGGATCGACAGATATTCCATCACCCGAGATCACATGACCCAAAAAGTGAACTCTATCCAACCAAAACTCACACTTGGAAAACTTGGCAAAAAGTTGGTGCTGCCTTAGTAATCCTAACACCAAGCTCAAGTGTCTTGGATGATCATCCTTAGCACGTGAGTAGATTAGTATATCATCAATAAATACTATGATAAACTTATCCAAATACTCATGAAACACCCTATTCATAAGATCCATGAATGCTGCTGGTGCATTTGTCAATCCAAAGGACATAACCAAAAACTCATAATGTCCTTATCTTGTGCGAAAGGCTATCTTAGGAATATCTTCTGATTTGACTTTCAATTGGTAATAACCGGACCTTAGGTCAATCTTAGAGAAAACACGTGCACCATTAAGCTGGTCAAATAGATCATCAATCATTGGCAATGGATACTTGTTCTTGATAGTTAACTTATTCAATTCTCGATAATCAACGCACATACGCATTGATCCATCCTTCTTCTTAACAAAAAGAACTGGTGCACCCCACAGTAAAAAGCTTGGGCGTATGAACCCTTTTTCCATTAGTTCCTCCAACTGTTTCTTTAATTCCTTAAGCTCCGTAGGTGCTAATCTATAGGGATTCTTAGATACAGGATCGGCGCCTGGGTAAACATCTACAACAAATTCCATTTTCCTATCTGGCGGTAAGCCAGGAATGTAACGACCCCAGAGAGATCATCACATAATCCATATCTTTCTTAATAATTTAATTCTTATTACTCACACATTATTCATTATTAGTAATGTATTTTTTTTTTTTTTTGAAACATAATTTAGCTCAAGATGTCATACGCGATTCACTAGGCCTCATTCGGCAAAGGAACACATTACAGATCTGCCGGCGGGCAGTGCAATGTGTATCGGCTGGTGAAGGGAAACTTAAACCTTTAGACTGCATCTACTGATAGAGGAATAAACCACATCTACCGGTCACTAGACGACAAAACCATGTTTATACCATCCGGTGAAGAAACTCTCTACATAATCCGATGAAATAAGGGGACATCATCCGGTGAACATGTGCTCCTCACGTGAATAATTAAAACATGACCCGGTCACTAAACGACAAGATAACCCTCACATCATCCGGTAACTAGACGACAAACTATACTTACATCTTCCGATAGCTTAAACGCTCTACATCGGACACTCTACATCTGCCGATCGCTAGATGACAAAATAGCACTTTCATCATCTGATGGCTTAAACACTCTACATCTGCCGATCGCTAGATGACAAAATAGCACTTTCATCATCTGATGGCTTAAACACTCTACATCTGCCGATCGCTAGATGACAAAATAGCACTTTCATCATCTGATGGCTTAAACACTCTACATCTGCCGATCGCTAGATGACAAAATAGCACTTTCATCATCTGATGGCTTAAACACTCTACATCTGCCGATCGCTAGATGACAAAATAGCACTTTCATCATCTGATGGCTTAAACACTCTACATCTGCCGATCGCTAGATGACAAAATAGCACTTTCATCATCTGATGGCTTAAACACTCTACATCTGCCGATCGCTAGATGACAAAATAGCACTTTCATCATCTGATGGCTTAAACACTCTACATCTGCCGATCGCTAGATGACAAAATAGCACTTTCATCATCTGATGGCTTAAACACTCTACATCTGCCGATCGCTAGATGACAAAATAGCACTTTCATCATCTGATGGCTTAAACACTCTACATCTGCCGATCGCTAGATGACAAAATAGCACTTTCATCATCTGATGGCTTAAACACTCTACATCTGCCGATCGCTAGATGACAAAATAGCACTTTCATCATCTGATGGCTTAAACACTCTACATCTGCCGATCGCTAGATGACAAAATAGCACTTTCATCATCTGATGGCTTAAACACTCTACATCTGCCGATCGCTAGATGACAAAATAGCACTTTCATCATCTGATGGCTTAAACACTCTACATCTGCCGATCGCTAGATGACAAAATAGCACTTTCATCATCTGATGGCTTAAACACTCTACATCTGCCGATCGCTAGATGACAAAATAGCACTTTCATCATCTGATGGCTTAAACACTCTACATCTGCCGATCGCTAGATGACAAAATAGCACTTTCATCATCTGATGGCTTAAACACTCTACATCTGCCGATCGCTAGATGACAAAATAGCACTTTCATCATCTGATGGCTTAAACACTCTACATCTGCCGATCGCTAGACAACAAAATAGCACTTTCATCATCTGATGGCTCAAACACTCTACATCTGCCGATCGCTAGACGACAAAACAGCACTTTCATCATCTGATGGCTTAAACACTCTACATCTGCCGATGACGTCAGCCGGATGATGGCCTTATCCAGCTTCTATCATACGGCAGAAAAACACTATCATCATCAAACAACTTCATCAAATAGAAAATACCACAACTCACCCGAATCTTAACTTAGTAACTATAAACCTCATTGAGTAAGAATCGTAAACTCATCCAAAATACGCATAGCGGAAGGCTTAAGCAAAACATACCATTCAATAATCTTTAAAATCATCATCAGACTCTTAAGTCTAATCATTCAAATCTAAATCTCATGGTTATAAGAAATTCTATTCTACTTAGACATCTGTTTATCATAAACTTCACTGACATACTATGAGCATAACCAGGGGACTTAATCGCCTGCCCAGCCTTGCACTGTCATATTGAGCATCCTCCAGCAACTAGCTTTAAACATCATCTCTGGACTGGAAATCCTCACCTGTTAGCTCTTCACCTACATCATAAGGTTTAACTATAAGCCTAATGCTTAGTAAGGAATGCAACACTAACATGGATGCATGAATGTAAAATTCGGGAAATCACATATTCATAAGTCTCTTTTTCTTTTTTCTCGTTCATATCTTTGCTCGTAATCATCATTCATAGTCATGGATCATATTTATCATTCATAATCATTGATCATATTCTTCATTTAAGTTGTGTGGATTAAGAGAGGATTTGTGCCGGTAAAGGGGGTTCGACAGTGAGTTTGATCTTGGTCCCTACTGCGGGTCGTATTCATATGTCCCTCTTTTGGACTGTGACATACGCCGAACCGCCCCCAACCCTCACTTAGTCCACGTTGCATAAGTTTTATCTCCGTACTTTATTCATGAGGAAAACATGCTCTTAAAACATTTTCATATACCTAAAATAGTCATGATGTATGTACATGGAAATTCCTAAATCATCAAGCTACAGACAGAGCACTATCCAACATAAAACCTTACCGTTGAACTAATCATCAACATAAATACTAGACAGTAACATAAGGGAACTACTAATCATCATATGAGTTTCTACCTAACATCCTTTGATGTAGGGTCCTAATGACTGAGAAACCTATACATTCACTTACCTGGTCTCCTTAGCAATTTGAGCTCCTTTCTCTTCAAACTTCTTCACCTAAAACATTTACATTGCATTACTTAAAACAAAATCCTATTAGTTCTAATCACAAGTCATCCTAGGATCTAATAGCTATAGTCACTCCCGAATCCTTAGTATAGTTCTCTGTGCAGTTTGAAAACAAAAACCCAAAACAGACAGATTCGATTAGTGATAACTCAGGGTTGGTTGTTTAATATCCAAAATCGATTCGGAATGACACTTCCACTTTCAGATTTTAAAATACCCTTACTAATACTCGGCCATTGAAGAACCCAAAACTTCAACACATAGCAGAAAACAGAGCTTAACGACTAAAAGATAGCTACATTGCCAAACTCGTACCTCGAGCACAAAGTAGCCGAGAAGCAGCAAGGAAACCGATCGTCGAAAGAGGGATTTCCAGCTGACAGAGAGCAAAAGCTCGGGAGGGGAAATCGCCGAGAGTAGGAGATGACGGCTACAGTGGTTTAAATGAGATTTGAATCCTTTCCTTTTTCTTTAAATACTGGTCTCAATCCTCCATTATTACTGTAGGATCGAGATTGTGTAAGAGGGGGGTGAATTAAACCCTTTTTTAATTTTACTTAAAACTATTAGCAATGTTAATCAACAGCAGATATAAAAGAGAGAGTAAGAGAAAAATGACACCAGTAATTTTTACGTCGTTCGGCTCAACCCAGGCCTACATCCACGCTTCAAGGTTCACCCCTTGAAGATCCTTAACCTTCTCCTCGAGAATAAACAGATCGGAATTCTGGCCTCCGATCAACTGCCTTTACAAATCTGGATTGAACTTGACAGGCGTCAATCCACTGCCTTATACAGAATGTTGAGTTCGTAAATGGTAAGCTCAGACTACACTCTCACAATGATTGAATCTCAAGTTAAATCGAGAGGTGTAGGAATAATACAGAGTATGATAAAATTTCGCAAGTTAGAGCTCAGGAATTCAAATTGCAAAAGT
The DNA here is from genome assembly GCA_022432975.1 of Begonia masoniana. NCBI lineage: Eukaryota > Viridiplantae > Streptophyta > Magnoliopsida > Cucurbitales > Begoniaceae > Begonia > Begonia masoniana. The sequence goes on along the minus strand of CM039503.1, from coordinate 37,773,506 downwards.
TGGGTCTTCGTGCTCTAACCTTGACTTAAATACTCTGTGTGTTAATCAGCTCTTGCCTTCAATGCTCCTTATCCAATAATGGAAGCTTTGTTACCGTTGGAGCAGCTTTCATACAATCTCAGGTAGCCGTTGCCGTTTGTAGTTGCAAGTCGTCAGTCGCCATTAAAGTTCTGGAGTTAATGCTGAAAACGACGTCACTGTAGCTTCGCAGCTCTTTTGTATTCTGGCGGAAGATCATCGGTGGAAGCAGCTTTGATTCACTTGCCACGTCATCGGTATGTGTTGCTCTAAGAATCCATCGGTATGTGCAACTTGAAAGTCATCGGTCAGATGAAGCTTGAAGAACCATCGGCATGTGTACCTTGAACCTCATTGGCAGGTACATGCTTTGAAGTCCTCAACGCCATCGGCAGATGTATCTTCAACGCCATCAGCAGATGCAAGACGAATAAGTTATCGGCATGAGCAAGCTTTGAATTCCATCGGTAGAAGCAACTTGAACCGCCATCGGCAGAAGCATCTTGAAAGGCCATCGGTAGGAACAGCTTGAAAGTGCCATCGGCAGAAGCAGCATTAACGTAATCGGTAGATGTATCCTTAAAGACTATCGGCAGAAGCAATCTTAACAGTGCCATCGGTAGAAGCATCTCCAAACGCCATCGGTAGATGCAGACCTTGTACTCCATCGGCAGATACATACCTTGTACACTTAACCAATATTATTAGAACACTAAAATACCCTTTTCAAGGGTATTTCTAAAGGATTTAAATCAAATGCATAATTCGATAATCTCATTTTATAAACATAATCAAATTACTTACTTATCATTCAAATACATTATCAAAAACATATTTAGACTTAAACTCTATTTAAGTCAACAATCTCCCCCTTTTTGATGATGACAAATATATTAAGGTAAATTTGATTACATGTTACTCTCCCCCATAATTCAAGCTCCCCCATAGCAAATGCATACATTCTATAAACAGACACAGAGCATACCAGAGTTTCAAAAAGATGCATATAGCCAGATTTTCAGATTTTATTTTTTTTTTTCTTTTTTTGTTTAAAATATGCAAACACAAATCATATTCCACATGCATATTCAATATCAATCAAATGTATTCTCCCCCATTGACATTATCAAAAACAATCAGAGAGACAACATAAATAATGGATTCAACACAATTCAGAAAGACATCAGAGTAATGGCATTAGAAAATCAAGAAATGTGTATACAGGAAATCAAGTCCGTTATTTAAAGAAAGCTACAAAATGTGACCAAAACGCTTGGCTAATCCAAGCAGGCACTTCACAATTCGAGTTTAGATAAGCATCTACAAACGCTAGAAGGGAGTGAATGTCAAGAAAAATGGGAGGTTTATAAGCACAAGTTCTAGACATGGAGCAGGCGATGGCTGAGGAGCAGTAGAGGTTGAGGGGCCTTGATACACCACCATGTCCATACATGGAGGAGTTTCGACAGGAGGAACAGCAGTAGACGCATCAGGAGGAGAGAATGCAAATTCAGTCTCCTGAAGATCCAAAGGCATCACCCGAATATCTTCAACTACCTCAGGTCTGCAAAAAGGAAGATGGAGGTCTTCAAAAGTAGGCTCAGTGGGGCAGGAAGGAATATGTGGTGCAGGGCAAAGAGCCTCAACTTTTAACTTGAGAGCCCGAAGGGAACGATTGAACATCTCATTATTTCGATCCATTTTACGATCCATTTGACCCTGAGCCACAGCAGCCTCAACACTCAAATCCTTTTTGAGTTGAGTGATCTTTGTATCAATGGACAAGTCAAAGTCAACCTTGAGTTTGTTAATGCAAGACACCAACTCAGAATACTGTTCCTCACTTAGGAAAGATCTCCTTTGATATGTTTTGAGAGGGGCAGGAGGAGTTGGCAGAGCTGGTAAGGAAGGTTGGACTACAGGAGGAGATGAGACTGGAAGAGGAATGACAGAATCCTCTGAAAGTGGAGAAGCAACAGAGATGACTGGAGAGAGAGGTGCTGATGGAGGCAGAGTAGGTAGTGGAAGTGCAGGGGGAGAAGAGGGTTGGCAGACAGGAGATGGTGAGACTGGTGGAGAAGGTGGGACTGGTGGAGAAGGTTGGATTGGTGGAGGCAGTGATGGCAACAAAAATGTTGAAGGAAGGGAAAAGGGTGCTTCTGAAATTAGAGGGGGCACAATAGATGGAGCAGAGATTGCCTCTGCAATAAGTGCTCTTGAGGAAGGGGCACGACACCTTCGCACAAGAGGAGGAGGTTGGAAACTAGACGTCTGAGATTGAGAAGGGGAATTAACAAATGCAGGTATCTCAGAGTCATCCCCTCCTTCAGCAGTGGACTCCTCTGGCAGATCAAGTGCTCTCTTCCCTTTTCGGGCAGCTGCTGCATTTTCAGAATTTTTCTTAGAAACAACCACAACAAGCACCCATGTCCTTGTTCTCTTAATCCCCATTTTGTTCAGTGTGGTTTTGGAATAATAATTGGAGGGTTGGAGACGGACAGGATCTTCATCCTCTGGAAATACAACCTCAAGCTGAGCAAAGATCTTCATTAAGAGCAGATTGTATGGAAAAGATGTAGCTCTGGATGATACTGCTTGAATCATTCTTCGAACAACCACATAGCCAAGATTGAAGGTGGTCTTGAGGTAAAGTGTAAACAGAACAAACAGCTCCATTGCACTTACTTCGTCATGATGACCACCCTTAGGGACAATGTTGTACCCTATCATCTGATGAAATAATCTGGCCCTTGCGGTCAGATGCTTGCCTTTTAACTGATCAGGAATATGGTTGGGGTCCAAAGCAATGGTCTTTAGAAACTCTTGACCATCATCAGTACCAAGGAAAGGAGGCTCAGTGCCAGACACAAACTTGTAAGGGCAACTATCTAAATGAGAGACCTCCAGAAGAGCATTGATAAACTGAGGTGTAATTTCAATTTGCTTGTTATACACATAGCTCCTAATAATGGAGAAATCAGTAGTAAAACTCATATTGGCATAGAACATCTTAATTGCTTTCGGGTAATAGTAGGAATCCACATCAAACAGTCCTAACAACCCGAGGGCCTTCAAGGGTTCGACAATATTCATACCGGCTAAATCATCAAAATAAATACCACGATTCGGAATCAAAGATTTGTACTGATAGTTGTCATGATACCTTAGCTCAGCAGCTTTAGAGACGAAGAACAGAGATGGAAAATCTTTTGCCCGTGGAATCTCATGAGGAGGACGAGCGGAAACTTTGGCCTTCTTCTTGGCCAGTTTGGGAACTGCGTGAGACGATGAAGACATTGTCGGTATTGACGATGATGAAAAAACCTAGAGAGAACGAAAGAGGTTTTTGGCTGAGGTTTTTTTGAGAGAGCGCGAAAATATGAAGCGTCTTTGAGAAGAAACTGAGTTTTTAAAAAAAAAGAAAGGGGCAGCGCCCGACGAGATGGAGTCACACGTGTCGGTAGAAAAACACCGCATCTACCGATGGAAATGCATCTTCGATGCCTATAGAAAAACGCAGCATCTACCGATGCCTTCCGATAGACCTGCATCTTCAGATACCTATTAAAAACTCATCATCTACCGATACCATCACAGAAGAAAATACTCTAACACTCAGGATTTTCTAACAGAGAAAGATAAACTTATTTTTTCTCAACCCGAATGAGGCCTAGCCTTATTCTAATATTATTGAATGTCTTTTCATCCAAAGGCTTGGTAAAGATGTCGGCCAATTGATCAACAGAATTGACAAATTCTAAAGATATATCACCTCTTTGAACATGATCACGGATGAAGTGATATCTTACATCAATATGTTTGGTTCTAGAATGCTGAATAGGATTTTTAGATATGTTAATTGCACTGGTGTTATCACACCGAATAGGAATTCTATCATAAAACAGATTATAGTCTTCTAAGGTCTGTTTCATCCATAACATTTGTGCATAGCAACTGCCAGCAGCAATATATTCACTTTCTGCAGTTGATAATGCAACAGGGTTCTGTTTCTTAGAATGCCAGGAAACTAAAGATTCACCAAGGAATTGACATGTTCCACTAGTGCTTTTCCTATCAACTAAACTACCAGCATTGTCAGAATCTGAGTATCCAATCAGATCGAAAGAAGTACCTTTAGGATACCATAAACCAAGATCATAGGTTCCACTTAGATATTTAAAAATCCTTTTTACTGCAGATAAATAAGACTCCTTAGGGGCAGCCTGAAATCTAGCACATAAACAAACACTAAAAAGAATATCTGGCCTACTCGCAGTCAGATATAACAAAGAACCAATCATACCACGATATTTCTTGATATCCACACTTATACCATTTTCATCCTTGTCCAATTTAGTAGTGGTACTCATGGGAGTTCTAGAGGATTTGACAGATTCTAAACCAAATTTCTTAAGGAGTTTCTTAATGTACTTTTCTTGACAGAAGAAAATTCTATCAGGAGATTGACTAATCTGGAATCCTAAGAAGAATTTTAACTCCCCCATCATACTCATTTCAAATTCACTTTGCATGAGGGAGGAAAACTCATTACACATATTGACATTTGTTGATCCAAAAATAATGTCATCGAGATAAATTTGAACTAACAGAATATCCTTATCATTTTGCATGGTAAATAGAGTTGAGTCGGTGTTACCCCTTTTGAAATTCCTTTTCACAAGGAAGTTCTTCAACCTATCATACCAAGCTCTAGGAGCCTGTTTAAGACCATAGAGAGCTTTCCTTAACTTATAGACATGGTCGGGTTTATCAAAAGCTTCAAAACCTAAGGGCTGCTCAACATAAACTTCTTCTGTAATATAACCATTTAAGAATGCACTCTTTACATCCATTTGAAAGAGTGTAAAGTTTTTGTAGCAAGCAAAAGCTAGGAGCATCCTAATTGACTCTAATCTAGCTACAGGGGCAAAAGATTCCTCAAAATCAATACCCTCTTCTTGAGAGTATCCCTTAGCAACTAGTCTAGCCTTGTTTCTCACAGCAATCCCATTTTCATCCAATTTATTCTTATAAACCCATTTTGTTCCAATAATGGGATGATCTTTAGGCCGTGAAACAAGTTCCCATACCTTGCTCCTTTCAAATTGATTTAACTCTTCTTGCATGGCCATAATCCAATTTTCATCACCCTCGGCTTCTTCAAATTTCTTAGGCTCTACTTGTGAAATGAATGTCACATTGGCACAGAGATTCTAAAAGAAGCTCTAGTCTTAACTCCTAAAGAAGGATCACCTAAAACTTCATCTATTGGATGATTTTTGACATATTTCCAATCTTTAAGAAGAGCAGGATTTTCATCCTTGACAGGAACAATTTCTAGAGATGCAGAGGAGGGTTCTATTGGATTTTCTACTTGAGGAGAATCACTTGGTTTTTCTAAGGAAAGGGAATCTAGTTGATTATCCAAAGAATCATCCTCATCCACATTGATTGTGGGTTAAGGGGACTCATCAAAGTTAACATGAACAGATTCCTCTACAACTAGAGTTCTCCTATTGAATACTCTATAAGTTTTGCTGGAAAGGGAATAACCCAAAAAAATTCCAAGATCAGATTTGGAATTGAATTTTCCTAAGTTATCCTTAGTGTTAAGAATGAAGCATTTGCTACCAAAGGCTCTAAAGTATTTAACAGAAGGAGTTTTTCCACTCCATAGCTCATATGGAGTTTTCTCAAGAATAGGTCTTATGGAGACCCGATTAAGCACATAACAGGCTGTTGCAACAGCTTCAACCAGAGATACTCAGGAAGTGAATTTTCATTAAGCATAGTCCTAGCAAGCTCTTGGAGAGATCTATTTTTCCTCTCAACAACACCATTTTGCTGAGGGGTCCTAGGAGAAGAGAAATTGTGCTCAATTCCATTCTTGAGACACAAGAGTTCGAATTTTTCATTTTCAAATTCTCCACCATGATCACTACGAATAGCAATAATGGTGAGCTCCTTTTCATTTTGAACTCTTTTCCTAAAGCTAGAAAAGGTATCAAAAGTCTCATCTTTTGATTTCAGAAAATAAACCCAAGTAAATCTAGAAAAATCATCAACAATGACAAAGGCATAGAATTTGCCACCTAGGCTAGCAATATTAGAAGGACCGAAGAGGTCCATATGAAGGAGTTGGAGAGGCTTAGAAGTTGAAATTACATTCTTCGATGCAAAGGAACTTTTGATCTGCTTACCCATTTGACAGGCATCACAGACCTTATCCTTCACAAAGGATATCTTAGGGATTCCTCTAACTAAATTCTCCTTAGTAATCTTAGATAAGGTATCCATTCCTACGTGACCTAATCTCCTATGCCAAATCCAGTAGTCATTAGAAGAATTCACAGCAAAGCATTTTTCATTATCACAAACAAAGTTATCTAAGTCAATAACATAGATATTCTCTTTTCTGAAGCCAGTAAAGAGAACTTTGCTATTAGATATATCCTTAATAATACAGCAATTTTTCTTGAAGACTACTTTGTAACCCTTATCACATAATTGACTGATGCTTAGCAGGTTATATTTTAGACCTTCGACTAATAGAACATTTTCTATAATAATATTATCATGATTACATATATTGTCGATGCCAACAATTTTACCCTTCTGGTTTCCACCAAAAGTGACATTACCTTTCTTTTTGTTGACAACAGCAAACATGGATGCATCTCCAGTCATGTGCCTAGAACAGCCACTGTCTAGGTACCACTGATTCCTTATTGGAGACACATCATCCGGCAAAACAGAGATCAAGTAGTCTTCTTAGGTACCCAAATCTTTTGGGTCCTAGTGTTAGTTTTGGTTCCTTTGGGAACCCATTGCAACTTACTGCCAGTTTTCATATTATTTGTTTTTAAAGGACATACAAATGATTCTACTTCATTGCATGCATGACAGACAGTGGATTTAACAAAAAGCTTTTTATATGTTTTCTTTTTACTAATCCCGTCATACCCTAGGCCAGTTTTATCAAACTGCACTCTCTGGCTGCTCAATAACATGTTCAGATTTTTACTACCTTCAGTGAAATTCAGAACAAGTCTATTTAACGTCTCATTTTTCTTTTTAAGTACAGAGACTTCCTTTTCATGCTGATTACACTCATTGGCATGCTTTTCTGACATACTGACATTTTCCTTTTTCAACAGATTGTATTTAGTTTTTAGCATGCCAAATTGTTTAACTAAATCATTAAATGCATCAATTAATTCTCCATCATCATTATCGCTTTCACTATCACTTAAAGTAGTGGCAGAAGAAGGACTTACCTTATCCTCATGTGCCAAAAAGCACAGGTTGGCTACTTCCTCATCTTCTGAAGAGGAGGTGTCACCTTCACTGTCATCCCAAGTGGCCTTCATAGCCTTCTTCTTGAATTTCTTGGGATACTTCTTTGCTTGTGGACAATCTGCCTTCATATGGCCAGGATTTCCACACCCAAAACATGTGATCTCCTTGTCTTTTTGAGACTTCTCACCCTTTGGAAATCTCCTTCCTTGCATTCTTTTTCTTTGGCGGAATTTGCTGAACCTCCTAGTAATGAGGGCGATATCCTCATCATCTTCTTCTTCTTCTTCCTCAGACACATCTTGTTTACTGGAAGAAGCTTTCATAGCAATGTCTTTTCTTTTTGTAGCTTCTTTCTCCTTGAGGTCTTCCTTCTCGTTTGACCTCATTGTGATCTCATGTGTCATGAGAGATCCAATGAGTTCCTCAAGTTTTAGAATCTTGAGATCCTTTGCTTCCTGTATGGCAGTCACCTTTGGCTGCCATCTTCTTGGAAGACATCTAAGAATCTTCCTGACCTGTTCTTCACAAGAATATGATTTACCAAGAGCTTTTAAGCCATTGGTGATGTTAGTAAACCTTGTAAACATAGAGGATACAGATTCATCTTTCGGCATAGAAAATAACTCATACTCATGTACAAGCATATTCAATTTACTCTCTTTTACCTGATTTGTTCCCTCATGAGTGACCTCTAATAAGTGTCAAATTTCTTGAGCACTTTCACACCCTTGTACCCTATTAAATTCACCTCTATTTAAGGCACAATATAGAGTGTTTATCGCCTTGGCATTAAGGCTTAGATTTCTCTTATCTGACTCAGTTAGAACAGTGGAAATCTTAGGAACACTTTGGCCATCTACAGTTTTCATGGCTTTAAATGGACCATATTCTATAATGTTCCATAGCTCATAGTCCATGGCTTGAATGAATATTTTCATTCTTGCCTTCTAGTAAACATAATCACTCCCATCAAAGAAGGGATGCCTATTTGTAGCTTGACCTTCTACGTGTGTGGAGTTAGTGTTGAATGCCATTGCCATTGTAAATATATCACACAATGAATAAAAGACTGCTTAGACAATGATAACCTTGCTCTGATACCAATTGTAGGATCGAGATTGTGTAAGAGGGGGGTGAATTAGACCATTTTTTAATTTTACTTAAAACTATTAGCAATGTTAATCAACAACAGATATAAAAGAGAGAGTAAGAGAAAAATGACACCAGTAATTTTTACGTCGTTCGGCTCAACCCAGCCTACATCCACGCTTCAAGGTTCACCCCTTGAAGATCCTTAACCTTCTCCTCGAGAATAAACAGATCGGAATTCCGGCCTCCGATCAACTGCCTTTACAAATCTGGATTGAACTTGACGGGCGTCAATCCACTGCCTTATACAGAATGTTGAGTTCGTAAATGGTAAGCTCAGACTACACTCTCACAATGATTGAATCTCAAGTTAAATCGAGAGGTGTAGGAATAATACAGAGTATGATAAAATTTCGCAAGTTAGGGCTCAGGAATTCAAATTGCAAAAGTTGGGTCTTCGTGCTCTAACCTTGACTTAAATACTCTGTGTGTTAATCAGCTCTTGCCTTCAATGCTCCTTATCCAATAATGGAAGCTTTGTCACCGCTGGAGCAGCTTTCGTACAATCTCAGGTAGCCGTTGCCGTTTGTAGTTGCAAGTCGTCGTCGCCATTAAAGTTCTGGAGTTAATGCTGAAAACGACGTCACTGTAGCTTCGCGGCTCTTTTGTATTCTGGCGGAAGATCATCGGTGGAAGCAACTTTGATTCACTTGCCACGTCATCTGTATGTGTTGCTCTAAGAATCCATCGGTATGTGCAACTTGAAAGTCATCGGCAGATGAAGCTTGAAGAACCATCGGCATGTGTACCTTGAACCTCATCGGCAGGTACATGCTTTGAAGTCCTCAACGCCATCGGCAGATGCAAGACGAATAAGTTATCGGCATGAGCAAGCTTTGAATTCCATCAGTAGAAGCAACTTGAACCGCCATCGGCAGAAGCATCTTGAAAGGCCATCGGTAGGAACAGCTTGAAAGCGCCATCGGCAGAAGCAGCATTAACGTAATCGGTAGATGTATCCTTAAAGACTATCGGCAGAAGCAATCTTAACAGTGCTATCGGTAGAAGCATCTCCAAACGCCATCGGTAGATGCAGATCCTTGTACTCCATCGGCAGATACATGCCTTGTACACTTAACCAATATTATTAGAACACTAAAATACCCTTTTCAAGGGTATTTCCAAAGGATTTAAATCAAATGCATAATTCGATAATCTCATTTTATAAACATAATCAAATTACTTACTTATCATTCAAATACATTATCAAAACATATTTAGACTTAAACTCTATTTAAGTCAACAATTACAACTTTGCCACTCAACCTAGTTTAAATCCACATGTAATTAATTAAGCTTGGCATAAAATTCTAAACCGTGAAGATTGAATAATCATGGCCGTTAATTCAGTTAGGAAGTCACCTGGTTGAAGTTGTCGGGTGTTACAAGGAAGGTCATCTAAAAATACTTCTAGAAAGTCTTGGACAACTAAAACATTTTGAGGACTTGCTTTTCCTACAAACTGTGTATCTATAACGCTGGCCAAAAAGCATAAATACTCTCTGCATGAAGAGGGTTTAGCGTTGATAGAAGTCATAACAGACATTCCCTTACTCTTCTTCGAGGCTTGAAAGGTATGCTTCAAACCATCAGGGGGTTGAAAACTAACTACTCCAGTCCTACAATCAATTGTGGCATAATGCTTGAACAACCAATCCATTCCTAAGATTACATCAAATCCCATTATATCTATAATAATGAGATCAGCAGGTAAATTCTTATTTCCTACCAATACAACACTATCAAACATCACTTGGTTAGAGTGCATGCGTTCACCAGAGGGTAACGCGACGTTAAACACTTGCTCAGTAGGGGTAAACTGTACATCTAACTTGACAGCAAACGCAGACGCTATAAACGAGTGTGTTGCACCAAAATCTATTAAAGTAAAAGCAGGTATAGAGTTGATCAAAATGGTACCTGACACTACAGCGGGTTGTTCCTCATCGCCCGACTCCATCATGGAAAATATCCTCAGCTTTATCTTAGCAGGGCCACTCTTCAAAGCTGGACAGTCTCTGTTGATATGGCCGACTTTGTTACAGTTGAAGCATCGTGTGATTCTGGGATTCGGGCAATCCCTGTATGTGTGTCCAACTTCCTCACAGTTGAAACACTTTCTCGTCCCAAATCTGCACTCGTCCAGGTGATATTTCAAACACTTCGGGCACTGAGGAAACTTCCTGGTGTCCTGCACTTTCTTTCCTGTTCCCTGGTTATTCTAGCCTTCACTTGGCCTCTTCATTCCTCTCTACTGATGTGGCTGGATAAACTTTCGTGGGGCTTCCTTTGGCCCAGCACACTTCATCTCCGCTTCTTCCACCTCCAACGCCGTGGACACAACTTCACTGAAGGACAAACCCTTAATACCACAAAATTTGACTCCTCTGTAAATTTCGCGCTTCAGTCCTTGCATAAATTGAAATACCTTATCTTCATTCCTGTGAATAAGGTGTCCAGCGAACCTTGACAGTGACTCGAATTGTCTGTTGTACTCAGCCACAGACCCTGTTTGTTTTAATTGTAAGAACTCCACTTTCTTAGAAGTCTAGATGGCACTACTGAAATACTTCTCATAGAAGACTTCCTTGAATTGCACCCAAGACATTGCCAGGACATCGGTAGTGGTCTCTATCGACTCCCACCAAAGCTGAGCATCACCTGCTAGATGGAATGTTACCAAGGTGATCTTGTCCCCCTCCCCAACATTGGCATACTTGAACATGCTCTCTATCTTCCTAAGCCATTCCTCAGCGACAATCGGATTGGACGACTTTCCATCAAATGTGGGTGGATGTAGCCTCCGGAATCTGTCTCCTGAATGTTCATTGCTGGAACCCGAGTTGGCACTTCCTTGCACCTCCTGGTTCAACAACACTCCTAACTGGTCGGATTGCTGACGCACCAAATCTGTCTGTTGGCACACCAAGTCTGTCAGCTGTCTAATTACACTAGGGTCCTCCTCACTTCTCAAATTTTGCATCTCTCTCGGTACTCTTGGTCTTCCTGGTCGTCTAGTCATTTTGCTATATTCCTGGACAAGGTTAATTACTCTCATAAATATCTAATAGCTAAGGTTAACACAAACACTTACAGTTGCTGAATTACTTCCATGCAACGATTGGCACTGATGAGTAATCTTTTGAACGGTTTAACTGAATGTCTCTGATACCATACTGTAACACCCCGAATTATTTAAACCCGGTTCGTTACTCATAATACTGAACCACACTATGACATTCTGAGAAAATTTCAAAATTTCACTCAACGGTCAAAGTTTGACCCTTAAAACGTTAAAACTTGCAGCGGAAATTCATTTGTATAAAACGACATTTATTAATTAATTAAAATATTAAAGACAATTGGCTAAAAGAAAACAAAACAAAACAAAACAGAGCACGTCCACCGCTGAATAGTTCCAGCGATAAAAGTAGAGACATAATAGTCTCGGTGGTAGAAACGAGAATAGAAGGCATCCACCGCTAAACAGTGCCAGTTGAACGACATGTCGACTACCCACATCCACCGCTCAAGAAACAAAAGGCATCTACCGCTAAACAGTGACAGTCGAATGACACGTCGACTACCCACATCCACCGCTCACGTGCATCGATAAAATCCTACGTACGACAGTAATCCTTAGCATCCACCGATCACAAAAAGATAAAATCCATTACTCACTTCCACCGATCACAAAACGACAAAAATCTATTTTTCACATCCACCGATAGACTACATCCACCGGTGAACAGTAACACTCTACATCCACCGATAGACTACATCCACCGATAGACAACATCAACCGATAGACTACATCCACCGGTGAATAGTAACACTCTAAACAAACGGACAACTCTGCCTACCAAAAGAACTTATAAATTTTAACAGCAGCTATTCAAAACAACATAGATCCACAACTTTATAAATCCAGAATAGCAATCTTCAACTAAAACCAATTTGTGTTTTCAAAATCATAAAAACTCCAAAATTATTAAAAACATTAAACTCCTACTGTCATTAACATTCTCAGCATACTATAACTGAACTATTGTCAACTAGACTTTCACACCTTCTGACATTAGTTAAACCGCCTCATCAGATCGTCAAGTCGATGCGTGAATGTACTCCTCCAACCAGCCTAGTCCTCAACATACTCAGAGAACACACCTGCTGAAACTTCTTCACCTACTCACAAAACTCATCTATTAACCTAATGCTAAGTAAGTAAAGCAATAATGAAATGATATGCGGAAACATAAATCCTAGTCATGCAGTTTCTACTTTCACATCTCAGTTGCATTCACGTTCTTTCTCTGATCTGATCCCTCAGTTCTATTGGTAGTTGGATCATTTTTTCCAAAGTCATAAATCCTCTTCATAAATTAAGGGCCGGATTAGTTCCCTTAACAGCTGATCTGATCCTATATTCCATTAAAAAACGGATCAATTTTTCTAAAGTTATAAATCCTCTTCATAACTTAAGGGGCGGATTAGTTCCCTTAATAGCTGGTCTATTACAATCTGTTCATGTCTTACCATGCCTTTACATGTAAATTCATTTTCGTATTCTTTCCAAAAACATGATGCATGACATACGAAAAATATTCAAACATGTATAAACCTACTGTTTTGTGATGTAGGCCCGAAGGCACACACATACTCTACTTACCTGACTTCTTGGGAAAAGTTGGGTTGCAAGCTATCTTGGGATTTTGCTCACCTAAAATCATAAACAGAGCGTTAATTCAATCTTCACTATAACTCATTCTAATCCATTCAGAAATCTAAGGAATCTACTTTGGAACTCTATTAATCGTGCATTCTCGGTTTATCACCTAAATCCGAACCTACTCTCATTCACAGCATTCCCAAAACACACATTGTACTCTCTCTGCTATCTAGCCACTAAAACTCAAGAAAACTCACCTAGGTTGAGGAATGGAAATAAGAGAGGAAATCGCTTAGAGAGCTCTGCTGAGCTTGAGCTGGATACCGAAAGAGGAAGTATAGAAAATAGTGGCCGCTACAGTGCATTAATTGCAAAACCTCTTTCCTTAAATAGGTTATCACTATAAATCTCTATTTACCATTATGTCCTTGCTTAGTCTCTCATTAACCTAATCAGTAATTCTCTCAATTTCATCCATAAAATGTACACTATAGTTGACAAGGTAAAATTGATTCAATGGAACTGGGTGTTACACACTCACCTCTAAATCACCCAAAATTTACCCCACACTTTCACGACAGTCTCGACTCCTTAACACGTAAAAATCCTGGAAATCCGACTCCAAAATGTCAAAGGAAATGCAAAAATCGTTAAAAACTGATGTCGTTTGCTTTACTAAAAACCGAGCAGCATAACGACTAAATTTTCTAAAACCAAAATCGGAAAAGAAAGCATTTTATATACAATTCAAAAACACTAGCATTCACCCAAAAAAATCCAACAAACCTCCAACATCCACAATCATCCCAAAATAGTTAAAAACTATTTACAATCAAAATACCGCACCCCACACATTATCCCGAAGACCATGGTCGAGACGCCCCGACAACTGCCCGCACCGGGATACCGCGTACATCACCGACTGCGTCCCAATCCTAGCTTTTCTTATAGCTCTCACCTGTGAAGACGTCACCACCTACACCATAGAACACAAAATGTAAGCCTAATGCTTAGCAAGTAGGGAGTAATGCATACAAAAACATAATGCACACTCTACTCATAACCCATGCAGTTTCTAACTCTCGGTTGTGTTCTTCCCATTCTCACTTCACTAGTTGTTGACGAACATCTCTCATAGAGACATTTAGGCGTACCTCTCTCGTAGAAATCCTTCTACTCAAGACACTTCGGCGTACCTCTCTCGTAGAAATCCTTCTACTCGAGACACTTCGGCGTACCTCTCTATAGAAATCTTTCTACTCGAGACACTTAGGCGCACCTCTCTCGTAGAAATCCTTCTACTCGAGACACTTAGGCGTACCTCTCTCGTAGAAATCCTTCTACTCGAGACACTTTTGCATATCTTACGTTTCGTACTCACAATTCAAAGCATGATAAAAACTCATATTTTCGTAATTCAAAACCATGATGCATGTCACACAATGCTCAACACAAAACAACACAAAAAACAAGCAAACAAATCCCTACCGTTCTATGGTATAGGCCCGAAGGCAAACCACAAACGTCCTCTACTTACCTGGATTCCCTGTGCATGCTCATAATTACTCGCTCGGTTGGTCCAATCGTTCACTCGTTAACCTAGAAAATATAGGGAAAATCATTTAGTAACAACCTAGGAATTCTAAGGAATGCCTAAACTCAATTTAACACAAAGTAAACCAACTTTACAACACAACCACTAAAAACCCAATTTTCCCCCTTTTTCCATCATCCAACTTCAATCGGCCATAACTCACTCAGTTTTTCATCGGATTTCGACGTGCCACCTCATTCCGTAAACCTCTACACGTCTACTATCCATTGAAACAATCAAATTCAGAAATCAAACAACCATGGCTGGTCGAACACAGCAAACCAGAACCGGTGCACATTGTTTCTAAAACCAGTTTTTGCACAACTCACCACCAATCTTTAATCTATCCTTAAAAAATACCTAAACTTACATATATAAGAATTAAACTACTAAATTTAGGAAGAAATGTGACGACCTCGACCCCACGTCGGTTCCGCCATGACCTGTGTCGTGCGTGCATACATACGTACATGTGTATTAACCTCGCCCGTTCTCACTTAAAAAAATTTTTTTCCTTTTCTTTCTTTGCATTTTTCGTTTAATCATTAGAGAACGGGCTCGGTTTTGGGTTCTTAAAATCCTCTACAATACTTGGGGATTGTTAAAATAACCATAAGCGCCGATCGATCGGGACATAGGCCCGATCGATCGGGCCCTCTCTGGACTCCGACTTAAAATTTTTCATATACCCCGATCGATCGGCGCTTGGGCACGATCGATCGGGAGGGCACGTTCTGGGCGCGCGCACAGCACGCTCAGCGCGCCTCCAGCGCCCGGCCAGCGCGCGCCACCCGCGCCCTCTCGCCCCTTTTCCTACCCCTTTGCCATTTTCTTCAATCTTTCACCTAAAACACACTCCAATTTCCGTCATCAAAACATCCATCAACAATCCAACTAAATTACACCTCCCAAAACCCGAACATCCGATCTAAATCATCAATTTTCGACACAAAACTACAATTTCAACTTAACACCACAAACCTACTCTCCAATCACCAAAACTCATACAAAATCTATTCTATTTCATCAAAACGTTCCACAATCCTCAATATTCACCCAAAACACATCAACATCAATATCCTATCTATTTTCATCAAAACTATCCATACATAGCGGAAACTATCAAAAATAAAATCATCAAAACATAAATTTCCACCTATCTAGATACCAAACATCCTAATATGTCTTTCTATACATTTCATCAAATAATCCCAAAACATATAACCTAGGCTCCTCACGGGTCGTGCTCGCGTCGACTACGCTGGCCGCTCCCACAAACAGCCTTCCTCAAGCTGCAGGCTCGTCGGGTAGAGAAACATCGTCCTCACCTTGGTCGTAGTCACCTACACCATAAAGACACCTATGAGATAAAAATCTCAGCAAGTTCTACGTAAATGTATATGCATGATCTGTATGCAATGAAAATCGTCCATGTCAATTCATTTATCAGTACGTGTCAGTCTATAGTTATCGAAAACGCTCGACAGATGGATAGGGCACGTCAAGCGGTTAGACAGCCCACACCATCTTAAGGGAGGAAAACCTGCTCACCACAGAACGCCAGGTCTGAACCTCATCCCCGATAACCACATGCCATGGTTGTTTACATGATACTTTACTTGCCTTTACATGCATTTTCTTTTCATGAAATCCATGTGTAAATTCATTTTCATGACGTTTTAAAAACCGTGATGCATGAGCAGTTCAATGAACAATAAAGCATACATGACGAGCATACCATCAAAACCTCACAAATACTATCGATGTATCACAATACTTAACCTATAAAATAACTAAATCCTAACTACCCAACCAAAACAAATAAACAAACAATGCACCAGACAATCCTCAACACGATTTTCGACTTTTAGTGTAGGCCAATCGGCCACAGTAGATCACGAGAACTTACCTCTCGTCTCGTGCACACCGAGCTCCTCATCTCGAACTTGGTCACCTAAATCAATCCATAGCGTCCTTTGTTAAAACCGAGCTTAAACGTAAAGTTTCAGAAATTTACGAAACTCTTAACTAAAGGAAATTTTCTAAAACTCTAATAAACTTCTCTCGGGCATTTCGTCGAGCAATTTACGCTCACAAATTCCTAAACTCCATTAATGGAGATTTCCCTAAGTTCCATTTCCAGTTTTTCAAACAAAACCATAAATACCTCCATTATTTCACCTAATAAACGTTAATAAGGTAATTTCTAACGTTTCCTAACAAAACCCGACTATTTCTAATAAAATCTAACAAAACGCTAAATGTTAAACAACCTAGAAATCACGATCTAAAGCCGAAAAACCATAGAAACTCACCTAGAATCGCGAGGGGAAGAGAAAACGTGAAGAACTCGAGCGATTAAAGAAGAGATCGTTGAAGAAATTGTGAAGAGCCATGGAGGGGAGAAGGAAATCGCCAAGGGTTGAGAGCTCTGGAAATTTCAGAATGAAATACGTGGGAGGGAGGGGCTTTTGTGTTTAAAAATCAATGTGGCTTGTCAAATGACAAGTTTGCCCTTCAGTTTAACTCTCCGTTTATCCTATTGTTCGACTATCAGTTCGGTTTCTCCAAAATTTTCTTATTTCTCCAATAATTCCAACTTATTATAGGGCTCTTATAAAACTTTCCGTTCGTCAAACGGATTTATTTTACTATTTCTACAAATTAAATCTCTATAGGGTCAAAACCGAAAACTTAAGCATTATATTTCGGTTTGATTTCCATAAATTTTCATAATTCTCCCAAAATTCTTATTAATTACAAGGACTCCATTAAAACTCTCGGTTTACAAAACGGGCATATTTCAATTATTTACTGAAATTGCCATTGCGTGCTCAATTCAAAAATCCATAAAACCGGGTGTTATAAGAAATTTAACCAAGGAACCAAAATTTCGGACCTCACATCTTAGGGTTTCCAAACCATAATCAAACTCTCACAAAATCCACTAAAAACACCAAAAACCATCACTAAAATGTATCAAACTCAAAACCCAATCATTCTTACCTCAAAATCCCTTGCAACACTTGAAGAAATGGAGAGGAGAAACCCTAAATGGCTGCTGGTTTTTCACGAGGGAGAAGGGAAGGAGAAAGAGGAATTTGACTTTCAAACCTCACTTTACTAATATTTAACATAAATATTTTTTTCCCACTTTTAAATCTTCCACCAAAATTTCACATTTTATAAAATCAACCCCCCCCCCCTTTATCTCCATCAAATGCCAACGTGAAACCCCTTCCAAACCAACTTAATACACTTTTCATTCATTAAATTCCTATTGATTCTAACTTCTTTGACTTTTCAACCAATTATTTCTTCTTTTTGACTTTTCAAACATTCTTCTCAATCTTTCTGTTTTTGTGCATAATTCCATTTGACTTTTCCAAACATTTCTTTTTTACTTTGTAACACTTCATTATCTTAGCTTCATGCATGCCAACATAGAAGACCTTCATTTCATCCATATTTTATCACTTAATTTATCCTTAAGTCAATTAAACTCACACAAACTTCTAACCACTCCAATCCTAGGATTTTCTCTTAATTCCCCTTTCCAACTTTACTTCCAACTCAAAAGTTTAGGAAAACCCTAGAACTAATGTTAACACTCATAACATACCCTACCTAAGGTTGCGCACGCTAAGGGAAATTTTCGGGTGTTGCATTTTTTTTACGCTGCATGTTGAAACCTTCTTGTAAAGTGTCGACCGCTGCATCGCGATTATAAATAGACAAGTGTGGGCCAAACCTTATTCCGCATTGTTCTCTCGTTTTTCTCTCGATTTTCTTGCGTTTCGTCACCAATTCTTTCCATTTTAGCCCATACTCTTCTTTTCTTTATTATTTCTCATCAAATGGAATCTTCTTCACGAATCGATTCTCGAAACGTGAAATGTAAAATTGGGTCTTTGTGAAACCTCGAACCAGACCTTAGAAAGTCCTCCAAGCCCTTCAAAAATGCTGACTCCAGGACTAGGTATAATGATGTTTTAAATACAAGACCTTGATTCTATCTCGTTGTGTTTCATTTTTCAGTTTTCTAGGTTTGGATTTAAAAAATACTTGTAAATTTTGGGGCAATACAAATTATGCAAATTAGAGGATCCTTATTTTGAGAAGTCTATTAGGACATTTTACGCAAATATGGAATATAATCCTCGTCCGTTAAAGGTTCATAGTTATGTTTATGGAAAGAATATCACTTTGATTGTAACACCCGAGTTAACGGCCAGGTGATTTTCTTAACTGTATTAACGGTCATAAATATTTAATCTTCGTAGTTTAGGAATTATGCCAAGCTTAATTAATTACATGTGGATCTAAATTAGGTTGAGTGGCAAAGTTGTAATATTGGAGGATTGAGGCCAGTATTTAAAAAAAAAGAAAAGGATTCAAACCTCATTTAAACCACTGTAGCCGACATCCCCAACTTCCGGCGATTCCTTCTCTCCCAAGCTCTCGCTCTCTGTCAGCTGGAAATCCCTCCTTCGGCGATCGGTTTCCTTGCTGCTTCTCGGCTACTTTGTGCTTGAGGTACGGGTTTAACAATGTGTTTGTGTTTAGAACTCTGTTTTCAGCTCGGCATTTGAACTCAGATTTTATCTGTAACACCCAAATTTTGAAATCCCCAATTTTGAAACCCTAATTTGAAAACCTTAAAATTTTTCCCAAATTGATTTTGAAATTGAGTATTAAGATCATAATTTAAAATTTAGAACATATTAATTGAAAACTTAAATATTACGGAAGCTTTGATAATTAATTTATTTAAATCTTGAAAACCATCGCATATTTAAAACAATAAATGAAACTTTATTTAATAATAAAAATTCAACACACTGAAATAAACTTCAAATATCGTTTGAAAAACTAAAGCATACTAGTTTAAATCATTTCCCTCAAAATCATCAATATGATCTTCGTCTGTATGCTCGCTTGCCACTGGAGGATTCTCAATTGCAGGAATTTCTTCCTCAGACAAAAACTCACCTACATCACAAGTTTAAAATAAAAAGGTGAGAAAACTCAGTAAGTGGAAATACGTGCAAAACTTTTACTTTTACTTTTACTTTTACCGAATCCTATTAAGACTTAGTCATCTCATTGTCGTTCAGGCATCGTCATCTTTTACTTTTAATTTTAACGATCAAGCTCACCATCTCACTGTCGTTCAGGCTTTTGCTATCACGTTAAAACATATGCTCAAGCTCACCATCTCACTGTCGTTCAGGCTTTTGCTATCGCATTTTCTTTTACTTTTTCATACACATGCAAATAACCTATCCATTTTATCTTTTAAACTATTCTATGTCGATATTCTAACATACGTGCTCAATCATTGAAAACGTGTGACTGAAAAATAAAATAATATAAATATCTTGTGATGTAGGGCCGTAGCCAAAATTTGTATTTACACTTACTTGGATTCCGAGCAATTAGCGTTTATCGGGATCTTTCAAAATTTCCAAAAATAATAACCTGCTCAAATCAAATCTTTGAGTTAAAATCCTACTTAATAAATCTAATTTCAAAGTTATTTGAGCAGAATTTACTTACGTTGCGTTACCGGGTCAGATCGGGTCGGTTGAGTCGATTTGGATCGAATCGGACGGTTCCAAAATATTTTCTACTTAATTCGAATAACAATATTAAAATCCCACTTAATTTTAATCCAACTTTAAAAGAATTTGGGCAGAAATTCTTACCGGATAAATTTTCGATCGGTTCGGTTAGAATCGGGTCGAAAAATCGGTTCGAGTCGGGTCCGGGTCGGGTGAACAGTACTCGGGTCGGTGAACAGTAATCGGGTCGGGTCACTGTTGGTCCGGTTCGGTTCGGGTCAGCTTGGTCTGGTTTGGTCTGGGCTGAAATAAGTGAATCGATTTGGTCTGGATTGCTGGACCGGTTCAGGTTATAAAATAAAATCAGCTTCTCTTCTCCTTCTTCGTCGCGACTTCTGCAGAGTGAGAGGGAGAATCAGAGAGAGATCGATCGAGGCAGCGATAGAGAGATGAAAACGGAGGGAGAACACTTACTCCGGAGCTGGGTCGTCGATGGAGGCCGAGAGGCTTCGTCGGAGCTCGGCCGAGGAGGGTTCTTCTCGTCGGAGTTATGGTGGTCGGAGCTCGGCTGCCAGAGAGGAGGACTTCGTCGCCGGTGACCGAGAGGTAAGTTCTCTTTTCAGACTTCAGAGAACTCGAGAGAGAGGAGAGCTTCGGTGTGAGTTTCCTCCTCCACCGAAAGCCTCTATTTATAGGGGAGGATCGACTCCCGTACTCTCCGTGAAATCCGAGTATCGATCGGATTTTCCGAGCTGTAAACAATCAGCTCGGATTTTCAGGGAAGACTATTCTGATTCCTTCTTGTTTCTGGAGGTATTCCAGGCTTGGTTCGTTCAGTTTAGCATCGGATTTCCAGTGATAAATCCTACTAATTTGCTGAAAATCTGGTTCTTTTCCTGATTTGTTGCTCTGAATCTCAAATCCCTTTTGTTTTTAGTCAATTTATGAGCTAGGTTCATTCCGAGTTTGTGATTATCCTCTGATTCTGTAAATTCGAAATTGATTTTAGGTTAGCTTTGATTTGGGAAATTTGAATTGAATTTGGGAAATTTTGAATTAAATTTCTAATTGTTACAATCTCCCCTCCTAAAAAGAAATTTCGTCCTCGAAATTTAAAACAATTACTTAAATAACTCTGGATAAATCTTCTTCATTTCTTCTTCTCGTTCCCAAGTTGCTTCCTCAATGTTCCGGTTCTTCCAAAGCACTCTTACAAGTGTGACCTTCTTATACCTTAGTTCTCTTTCTTCGACGTCTATGA
Source organism: Begonia masoniana (assembly GCA_022432975.1). Lineage (NCBI taxonomy): Eukaryota > Viridiplantae > Streptophyta > Magnoliopsida > Cucurbitales > Begoniaceae > Begonia > Begonia masoniana. The sequence goes on along the minus strand of CM039503.1, from coordinate 37,751,952 downwards.
TTTGGGTCGGTCTCTCTTCATATGACAATTCAGAGTTGATTGTGAAGTCAAGAGATCTCGATGGTAATACATGCGAGGGGTCTGGAACATACTTCTTCAACATCGAGACGTGAAAGACGTTGTGCACGTGCTTAAATGAATCTGGTAAGTCCAACTGGTATGCAACTTCTCCTATCCTTCTGATGATTTCAAATGGGCCTGTGAATCTTGGGCTTAACTTTCCTTTCTTTCCAAAGCGCATAACACCTCTCATTGGCGAGATCTTCAGGAAAACTTGATCTCCCACAGCAAATTCCAACTCTCTTCTTCTCCTATCAGCATAACTTTTCTGTCTACTCTGAGCCGTCAGAATTCTCTTCCGAATTAATGTAACGATCTCGGCGGTCTGTCTCAAAATATCTGGCCCAACAAGTACTCCTTCGCCCACTTCGTCCCAATGTACTGGAGATCTGCATTTTCTACCATATAGTGCTTCATAAGGTGCCATCCCAATCGAAGCTTGGTAACTGTTGTTGTAGGCGAACTCCACCAATGGCAAATTCTTACTCCAATTTCCTTGAAAGTCAATAGCACATGCCCGTAACATATCCTCCAAGGTTTGAATCGTCCTTTCCGATTGTCCATCTGTCTGAGGGTGGAAAGCTGTACTGAAGTTCAACTGAGTACCCATAGCCTTCTGCATACTCTTCCAAAATTTCGAGGTAAAACGAGGATCTCGATCAGGTACGATAGAAACAGGCGTACCATGCAGTCTGATAATCTCTTGAACATAAAGCTGAGCATACTGATCCAAGGTATAGGTAGTCTTTACAGGAAGGAAGTGTGCTGATTTGGTCAATCGATCCACTATCACCCAAATGGAGTCGTGACCCTTAAGCGTCTTAGGAAATCCTACTACAAAGTCCATAGTAATATGCTCCCACTTCCACTGAGGCACCATGAGTGGTTGCAAAGTACCAGCAGGTCGTTGATGCTCCGCCTTGACTTGTTGACAGGTAAGACACTTCTCCACAAATTTGGCTACATCCACCTTCATCCCACGCCACCAATAGTGCTGCTTCAAATCCCGATACATTTTTGTTGATCCAGGATGCACCGAGTAAGGGGTTGAATGTGCTTCCTTCAATATAGTCTCCTTTAATTCAGCATCATCTGGTATACACCATCTTCTTTTGAACTGGATAATCCCGCCATCTGATACAGAAAACTTAGAAACTTTTCCTGCCTCCAGATCACTTTTAACTTTGCAAATAAAAGCATCTCCTCGTTGTTTCTCCTTTATCTGCTCAAGCAAACTTGGCTAAAGTGTCATAGCAGACAATCTCTCAAGTAGCCCAAACGGCACAACTTCGATGTTAGATCTATGCATCTCCTCGGTTAACTGTTCTGGAATTAGTCGCAATGAAGAAATTTGAGATGATGCTCTCCTACTCAAAGCATCAGCTACGACGTTAGCTTTGCCAGGATGGTAAATAATTTCGCAGTCGTAGTCCTTAACCAATTCTAACCATCTGCGTTGTCTCATGTTCAAATCCTTCTGGGTTAGAAAGTATTTCAGGCTCTTGTGATCCGTATAAATCTCGCATCGCTCTCCATAAAGATAATGTCTCCAAATCTTTAATGCATGAACTACCGCTGCTAGCTCCAAATCACGAGTTGGGTAGTTCTTCTCGTGTTCCTTTAACTGTCTCGAGGCATAGGCGACCACTTTTCCTTCTTGCATAAGGACACATCCCAAACCATACTTCGAAGCGTCACTATAAACCACAAACTTTCCTGATCCAGATGGGATAGTGAGTATGGGTGCTGAAACTAACCTCTTCTTTAGCTCTTGAAAACTTTGCTCGCATTCATCAGTCCATAAATACTTGGCTCCTTTCTTTGTTAGCTTCGTAAGCGGGTTGGCCAAGGTTGAAAAACCTTTTACGAATCTCCGATAATAACCCGCAAGACCAAGGAAACTTCTTATTTCAGATGCATTCTTCGGTTGAGGCCATTTACTCACAGCTTCAATCTTTGTTGGGTCCACTGCTACGCCCTCCTTTGAAATAATGTGGCCAAGAAAAGCTACATTCTCCATCCAGAATTCACACTTGGAGAACTTTGCATACAACTTCTCGCGTCTCAACGTAGATAGAATAATCCTTAAATGTTCTTCATGCTCCTCCTTGCTTTTCGAGTAAATAAGGATATCATCAATAAAGACTATAACAAAATCATCCAAAAAGGTCTTGAATGTCCGATTCATAAGATCCATAAATGCGGCTGGTGCATTACTTAATCCGAACGGCATAACTCGAAACTCATAGTGACCATATCTGGTACGAAACGCCGTCTTGAACACGTCGTCCTCCTTAATTCTCAGTTGATGATATCCAGACCTCAAATCAATCTTCGAGAAAACTGCTGCTCCCTTCAACTGGTCAAATAAGTCATCGATTCTTGGTAGTGGATATTTGTTTTTAATAGTAACTTTGTTGAGCTCTCGGTAATCGATACACATCCTCATCGATCCGTCCTTTTTCTTCACAAATAAAACCGGAGCTCCCCAAGGTAAGAAACTCGGTTGGATAAATCCTTTCTCCAGTAGATCGTCAAGTTGGGTCTTTAATTCCTTTAACTCGCTCGGCGCCATTCTATAAGGAGCTTTAGAGATTGGCGCCGTTCCAGGTAGCAGCTCAATACCAAATTCCACATCTCTCGCAGGTGGTAGCATTGTCAAGTCATCGGGAAAGACATCAGGAAAATCATTAACTATCGGCACAATATCCAATGTCGTTGCTCCTTCAGGTTCCGTGCATATAATACTGGCTAGAAATCCAATGCATCCAGAATTTAATAAGTTCCGAGCTCGCATAGCTGAAATTACTGGAACTCTTGAATCTTTAGAATCCCCATAGAAAGAAAACGGCTCTTTTCCAGGTAGTTGGAAATTTACCATCTTCTTGCGACAATCAATAGTCGCATAGTGATTAGTAAGCCAATCCATTCAAAGGATAACATCGTAATCATACATTGCCAAGATAATTAAATCAACTTCCAGTTGTTTTTCCCCAATACACACTTCACACTTTCTAATAATAGAATCGGCAAACATAACTTTGCCCGAAGGTGTAGCTACTCCCATATTACACTCTAGAGGCTCTACTTTAATATCAAACTTCTTAGCATGCTCAAGGGATATAAATGAATGCGTAGCTCCAGAATCAAATAATGTGCTAGAAGAAATGCCAGAAATAAATATCGAACCTTTCACCACAGATGCATTTCCTTCAACTTCCTCCTTGGTCATGGCAAAAACTCTAGCAGCTGTCTTGGGTTGCTCCCGAGCATTCTTTGGGCAATTGCTGATATAATGTCCAGGTTGACCGCATTTAAAACATGTGTTGGCTTGAACACAACACTCTCTGAAATGTGGCTTCTTGCATGTGGGACATATAGGTGCATTAGACGATGTAGGTTCCTTCTTCACAAACTTGGAAGGTCCTCCAGCAGATCCACTGTTCATAGGTCGCTTAAATCCAGTTGTTTGCTGTGGTGGAATTCTACCTCGTACAGCTTGAGTCGCATGGCTGTATCTCCTTCGCAATTCCTGGGCCTTGATAACATCTTTTTCTCCTTGCTCTGCGGCCAGTGATTTCTCCACCACAAATGCGAATGAAGAATTCTTGGAAGTAATCAGTCGGATGTCCTTAAGTATCTCCGCCCTTAGTCCTTGGATAAACCGCTTCACCTTCATGGTCTCGTTACCAGCAATGTGAGGGACAGTAACGAGACAATTGCTCAAATTTATGTAAATACTCCATAACGCTTCCGATCTGCTTAAGAGCCATAAATTCCTCAGCTTTGGCATCCAACATAGAGTCTGTGAAGTACTTCTCATAGAATAACTCCTTGAATTTCTCCCAAGTCATGGTAGCAACCGTATGCATCGCTTTTACAGAGTCCCACCAATAACGTGCATCCATCCGAAACATAAAAGATGCACAAATAACTTTCTCTTCCTCAGCAATCTTGGCATGCTCAAATATTTCCTCAATGGTCCTTATCCAATCATCCGCTGCCGCCATATCAGCTAAATTGCCGTAGAAACTTGGAGGGTCCAATCGTCGAAATCTGTCAAAATCCATATCTCCCTGCCGAGGCCTATTAGGAACTTGGGCCTGCATATTTGCTGCCTGAGCCGCGGCAGTGGCTGCCTGGGCTGCCGCATTAGCTGCTTGCGACAGTTGTTCGTTTTGTCTGGCTTGCATCTCCATCATATCCATCATTCGATCGAGTAGAGCATCCCGATCATTTCTATCTCCTCTACGATTGGCCATAGTCTACATCACAATGATCTTATTTTAAGAAAACTACCTTATATACTTATTTTTTGAAAAGTACTACAATATTACCTATCATACTTCTATCAAAATATAAAATTTAATACCGACTTACTTGCTGATTGACAATCTTCCAGGTGCACGTGAGCATACAGAGTAGTTTATAGAATCATTTTATAAACCTTGTCTCTCTGATACCAAATTGTAACACCCCAATTTTGAAATCCCCAATTTTGAAAACCCTAATTTGAAAACCTTAAAATTTTTCCCAAATTGATTTTGAAATTGAGTATTAAGATCATAATTTAAAATTTAGAACATATTAATTGAAAACTTAAATATTACGGAAGCTTTGATAATTAATTTATTTAAATCTTGAAAACCATCGCATATTTAAAACAATAAATGAAACTTTATTTAATAATAAAAATTCAACACACTGAAATAAACTTCAAATATCGTTTGAAAAACTAAAACATACTAGTTTAAATCATTTCCCTCAAAATCATCAATATGATCTTCAGTCTGTATGCTCGCTTGCCACTGGAGGATTCTCAATTGCAGGAATTTCTTCCTCAGACAAAAACTCACCTACATCACAAGTTTAAAATAAAAATGTGAGAAAACTCAGAAAGTGGAAATACGTGCAAAACTTTTACTTTTACTTTTACTTTTACCAAATCCTGTTAAGACTTAGCCATCTCATTGTCGTTCAGGCATCGTCATCTTTTACTTTTAATTTTAACGATCAAGCTCACCATCTCACTGTCGTTCAGGCTTTTGCTATCACGTTAAAACATATGCTCAAGCTCACCATCTCACTGTCGTTCAGGCTTTTGCTATCGCATTTTCTTTTACTTTTTCATACACATGCAAATAACCTATCCATTTTATCTTTTAAACTATTCTATGTCGATATTCTAACATACGTGCTCAATCATTGAAAACGTGTGACTGAAAAATAAAATAATATAAATATCTTGTGATGTAGGGCCTTAGCCAAAATTTGTATTTACACTTACTTGGATTCCGAGCAATTAGCGTTTATCGGGATCTTTCAAAATTTCCAAAAATAATAACCTGCTCAAATCAAATCTTTGATTTAAAATCCTACTTAATAAATCTAATTTCAAAGTTATTTGAGCAGAATTTACTTACGTTGCGTTACCGGGTCAGATCGGGTCGGTTGAGTCGATTTGGATCGAATCGGACGGTTCCAAAATATTTTCTGCTTAATTCGAATAACAATATTAAAATCCCACTTAATTTTAATCCAACTTTAAAAGAATTTGGGCAGAAATTCTTACCGGATAAATTTTCGATCGGTTCGGTTAGAATCGGGTCAAAAAATCGGTTCGAGTCGGGTCCGGGTCGGGTGAACAGTACTCAGGTCGGTGAACAGTAATCGGGTCGGGTCACTGTTGGTCCGGTTCGGTTCGGGTCAGCTTGGTCTGGTTCGGTCTGGGCTGAAATAAGTGAATCGGATTTGGTCTGGATTGCTGGACCGGTTCAGGTTATAAAATAAAATCAGCTTCTCTTCTCCTTCTGTCGTCGCGACTTCTGCAGAGTGAGAGGGAGAATCAGAGAGAGATCGATCGAGGCAGCGATAGAGAGATGAAACGGAGGGAGAACACTTACCTCCGGAGCTGGGTCGTCGATGGAGGCCGAGAGGCTTCGTCGAGCTCGGCCGAGGAGGGTTCTTCTCGTCAGAGTTATGGTGGTCGTAGCTCGGCTGCCAGAGAGGAGGACTTCGTCGCCGGTGACCGAGAGGTAAGTTCTCTTTTCAGACTTCAGAGAACTCGAGAGAGAGGAGTAGCTTCGGTGTGAGTTTCCTCCTCCACCGAAAGCCTCTTTAGTAGGGGAGGATCGACTCCCGTACTCTCCGTGAAATCCGAGTATCGATCGATTTTCCCGGCTGTAAACAATCAGCTCGGATTTTCAGGGAAGACTATTCTGATTCCTTCTTTGTTTCTGGACTATTCCAGGCTTGGTTCGTTCAGTTTAGCATCGGATTTCCATTATTATTATTATTATTATTATTATTATTATTATTATTATTATTATTATTATTATTATTATTATTATTATTATTATTATTATTATTATTATTATTATTATTATTATTATTATTATTATTATTATTATTATTATTATTATTATTATTATTATTATTATTATTATTATTATTATTATTATTATTATTATTATTATTATTATTATTATTATTATTATTATTATTATTATTATTATTATTATTATTATTATTATTATTATTATTATTATTATTATTATTATTATTATTATTATTATTATTATTATTATTATTATTATTATTATTATTATTATTATTATTATTATTATTATTATTATTATTATTATTATTATTATTATTATTATTATTATTATTATTATTATTATTATTATTATTATTATTATTATTATTATTATTATTATTATTATTATTATTATTATTATTATTATTATTATTATTATTATTATTATTATTATTATTATTATTATTATTATTATTATTATTATTATTATTATTATTATTATTATTATTATTATTATTATTATTATTATTATTATTATTATTATTATTATTATTATTATTATTATTATTATTATTATTATTATTATTATTATTATTATTATTATTATTATTATTATTATTATTATTATTATTATTATTATTATTATTATTATTATTATTATTATTATTATTATTATTATTATTATTATTATTATTATTATTATTATTATTATTATTATTATTATTATTATTATTATTATTATTATTATTATTATTATTATTATTATTATTATTATTATTATTATTATTTTTTAATTTAAACACAAACAACAACATTGTTGTTTTGTTCGCGGCTCCCCGGACGACGAAGACAGTGGAACGGCGCCGAGCTCGGCGCGCTCGCAAGCGGCCGGCGATTCTCGCCGTTCTCCCACCCGCCAGACTACGGCGACCCGAGAGACTCCGGCACATCCCCGCGCGCGAACCGACCAAGTAAGCTCGATTTTCTTTTCCCCCTGTTTCGGTTTTGTCATGGTCGACGGTGACGAGCTCGATTGAGCTCCGACCACCAGCCACTTTTGGCCGTTCTTAGCGTCAAATGGCCGAGCATAACGCCGGCTATGGTTGCCGTGCGTTTGTGTTGCTCAAATTGAGCGAAAACAGTGGATGCCCGAATTGGGCATTTCGGGTTTCTTGGGTGAAACCTCGATTTTTACATTTGGTTATGCTAATTGAGCGTATAGGAGGTTGATTGGTGAAGAAATTGACGAGAATTGATGGAAAACCGAAAATGGTGAAATTCCCGGTTTAGGGCAGATTCGCGTTTTTGGATTTTTGACCTAGCTAGAGTTGTTTGTTTTAGAATTTCTTTTGACAGGTTAAAATAGGTTATTAGAGGAGCGCGTGGCCGCTGGAATCGTTCGATTCCGATAACCGACGCGAAAGTTACGCACGTTTTAAGTTCGGGTCGGTTTTTACCGAACCCAAATTAGTGGCCGTTTAGTTAGATTTAGTTGGATTAAAGCTTTAGGAAATTGCTTTAGTTAAGGCTTTGTTAATTTGGACGTTTAGAAGCTTAAATTAGTTTTGACGTCAATGTTGTGTTTTGCCTCAGACAAACAACGCTCGTAGACGGAGCTCAGCGTGCTACGGACGACAGGTAAGTCTCTCGTGACTTGTTTGGCCGATTGGCCTACACCATAAGATTTCTTGTTGTTCGAGGAAATTGGAGATTATAGTAAGTGTCGGGCGAATAGGTTGGGTAGTTAGGTTAATTTCTTATTAGGTTATGTTTCTATTCGTCTTGATGGTATGCACGTTCATTGTTTGTTATTGCTTTGATTATGTTTATAGTATTGCACATGTTCACGCATCATGTTTCTGAAAAGCACGAAAAAGGAATTTCTATGCATGTTTTCATGAAAAGGAAAAGGATAATGTAAATGTATGAATGAATGTAATCTGGTCAAGGAGGTGGCGGTGGTTCAGACATGGCTGCTGGGGAGCAGTTTTCCTCTCCTTTACCCCCCGGTTAGATAGAGGGCTCTCCAATCGCGGATGGGCCGCTCCTATCTAGCGAGAGTGGCACGGTGCATTAGTATTAATGAATGATGAATATGATCAATGATTATAAATGATGAATATGATCAATGACTATGAATGATGAATATGATCAATGATTATAAATGATGAATATGATCAATGATTATAAATGATGAATATGATCAATGATTATAAATGATGAATATGATCAATGATTATAAATGATGAATATGATCAATGATTATAAATGATGAATATGATCAATGACTATGAATGATGAATATGATCAATGATTATAAATGATGAATATGATCAATGATTATAAATGATGAATATGATCAATGATTATAAATGATGAATATGATCAATGATTATAAATGATGAATATGATCAATGATTATAAATGATGAATATGATCAATGATTATAAATGATGAATATGATCAATGATTTGGGTGTATTATCTGGATAAAATATGTAGTGATAGGTGTAGGCTGTGGTAAATATTGTTGAATTGTTATGGGATAACGAAAACTGTTTGAATTTACAACTTCTGGAACTGCTTTGGACTTTCGTTTTAAACAGGAGGAATGTTTGTTTTTAAAATGGATCCATGCAGTTCGTTTTCCTTGGAAAATGTGTTTTGTTTACTTATGTCTCGAGTCGTTCTGAGTGAGATTATGGAGGATGTATGAGCGTCAAGAGATTTGATGTTGAACTGTATATTGAGATGTAGATAAGAAATGATATTGTCAGGATTGAATGATAATGATGAATATGATCAATGATTATAAATGATGAATATGATCAATGATTATAAATGATGAATATGATCAATGATTATAAATGATGAATATGATCAATGATTATAAATGATGAATATGATCAATGATTATAAATGATGAATATGATCAATGATTATAAATGATGAATATGATCAATGATTATAAATGATGAATATGATCAATGATTATAAATGATGAATATGATCAATGATTATAAATGATGAATATGATCAATGATTATAAATGATGAATATGATCAATGATTATAAATGATGAATATGATCAATGATTATAAATGATGAATATGATCAATGATTATAAATGATGAATATGATCAATGATTATAAATGATGAATATGATCAATGATTATAAATGATGAATATGATCAATGATTATAAATGATGAATATGATCAATGATTATAAATGATGAATATGATCAATGATTATAAATGATGAATATGATCAATGATTATAAATGATGTGGATTATGAAGTGTTTTTCTAAAAATTTCAAGGTTTCGAATGTTTTTAATTGTTTAGAGGCTTAAAAAGGAATTTATGAACAATAGGTACAGTTTTAGGGTGTTACTGAGGAACTCAAGGTTATGAAGATGTCTAAGCTTGTTCTGGAGGATGCTCAGTGTTGAACATGGAGACTGGATAGGCGATCAAGTTCTACATGGTTATACCTTAGTAATGTCGAAGAAGTTTATGATAAACAGAGGACTAAGTAGAATAGAGTTTTCTTATAACAATGAGATTCGGATTTTGAATGGTTTGACCCAAAGTCTGTTAACGATTTTAAGGATTATTGAATGGTCTGTTTAGCTTAAGCCTTCCGCTATGTGTATCTTATATGAGATATGGTTTTCACTCATTAGAGTTTATAATTTCCAGGTTAAGGTTTGGGTGAGTTGTAGTATTCTCTGTTGGATGAGGTTGTTTAATGTTTATAGTGTTTTACTGCCGTAAGATAGAAGCTGGATGAGGCATTCATCCGGCTGACGTCATCGGCAGGTATCAAATGATAGGAATCGAACGATTGAGTCTTCCGGATGACGTCACCGGAAGAGGTAGTATGTCCTTCATCGGCAGATGTAGTGTTTAAGCCATCGGATGATGAAAGGGTTATTTTGTCGTCTAGCGATCGGCAGATGTAGAGTGTTTAAGCCATCGGATGATGTAAGTACTATCTTGTCGTTTAGCGATCGGCAGATGTAGTGTAATAAAGTCACCGGATGATCTAAGGAGTCTTTTTACCGGATGATATAAATTTGGTTTTGTCGTCTAGTGACCGGATGGTGTAAGTGATAATTTGTAGTCTAGTGATCGGATGATATAGAGCTTGTAAGCTATCGGAAGATGTCTTAGATGAACACGTGGATCTCACATGTCTATCGGTGGATGTTTTAAATTGGTCACACGAGATGCACGTGATCGTCGGTCGATGCGGGTATTCGCATCTGCCGATAGGTGTTTAAATGAGTCATGTGGGGTGCTCGTGCCATCCGGAAGACGCAGTGTCTATCGGTTAATGCATGCAGACCCATGCAACTTGTACGTCGATTGGAAGCATGTACGAGGGACTGATTTTCCATTCATTAAATTGAAGTCTTTAAGCCTGTTAGGTATACTGTCATTAAAAAAAAAAAACAGAGAAGGAGAAAGGAGTTCAAATATGAATTAATGTTTATGTAAAGTCAAGAATTTCGTGGCGATCCTCCCCGGGTCGTTACATTGATTATGCAATCAATGAATGAAATGTTAGAATGTATAGTGGATGAGACAACGTAAACGTACTATGATGCATCTAAGGATCCTGACTTTGTTGGAACTGATCGAGGTGTGGATTTCTTGAGATCTATTTTGAAAAACCATGATAGTCCTATACCTCTTAAACAGAAAGCTAAAGATTTAAATGTTCTAGCAAGAGTTCTTCATCACATTATCACATACAGCTTATTGCCAAGGGATGGTCGTCATGATCACATTAGCTGCATGGATCTATATCTTCTCTACAAGGTTTTTAGACGAGAACGTTTCAATGTGGGATACATTATTCTTCATTGTATGCTGGATATTTTTAGCAATTCAGCCAAGTCACTCTGTTCAACCTTCTCTTGATGAAGATTTTTCAACTAAATGGGATGGTGATTCCTCTAAATGAAATCCCGTAGAAGTTGAAAATCGTGGACACTTACACTGCTTCTACTCTCGCTAGGATGGACATAGCGTGTGGTGAAGATGGTGTCTGGACGTTCAAAGATATTCCTCAAGGTTCCTCATTTGTCGTTCCATCTGAGCCTTTCGCTGAGCAGCCTGATTATGAGATGCCCTGATGCTCCTCCTCCTTAGTCATCTACTCACTTAGATTATCCTTGAGGTGGTCTCTCTAGGTTAGAAGAAAAGATTGATCACATGACTGTGTTTCTCTCTAGCTTGTCTACATCGTTTGTCAACTCTCAAGCTCAAGTGTCCTCGTGCTTTGATATGATTGACCGTCGGTTCAAAGAGTTCTCTAACTCTTTCTAGACTAACACTTTCACTGATGTGCCTCTTTCCTCCGCTACTCCGTCTACTGACGTTCACCCTTCTTATGCTTAGCATATTCTCTTAGAGTTTTTTTTTTTTTGTTTTTTTATAGTTTATTTCTTTTGGACATTTTGGATGTCATAGTTTACTTAGAACTCTTTGCTTTTATTGTTATGTCTCTCTTGAACTTCATTTTCCTATTTATAACTATGCATTTGAACTTGGCTGATATTCTGTCTTTTTGGGTTAATTGGCTGATATTCTGTCTTTTTGGGTTAATGATATGTTGCTTCTGCTTTATTGTACTCTGATTTTGGTATATTTGCTGTTATTTCTTTACGTAAAGAGGAGTTTAAAACATGTTACTCTGGCGATTTTTTTTTTAGATATATTTTTTTGACAATGACAAAAGGAGAAGAAATAATAAGATTATGTCGAGTTTCTTATATTAAAGAGAAGTAAAAGTGAAGCATATATTAAGGGGAAGTTCATATGTTAAGGTGGAGAGCTTGCATATATTAAGGGAGAGTTCCAGTAAAATCAACTTAGAATAATCTATGTTTGTCACCAAAAAAAAAAAGGAGAGATTATTAATAATGAGATTGATTTATTGGTTAATTAATTCTAAGTTTGATTTTTTTTTTATTATATTTGCATAAAGATTATATCTTTATCATGTTTTATAAATACCCTTGACGAAGGGTATTTAGTTGAGGTAATGTACTTGTTTGTTCTTTCAGTGTTGACCAAGTCTTATAGGATTTTGATGAGGCAAGTAAATGATAACGTTTGTGTAAAGAAATATTTTTTTAACCTAAGAGCTCAAAGTAGCGACAGATCTAGCAAGGTGTCAACTGCATGACCATTTCAGAAACTTATATAAAACTCAAAGTGTCGACCACCATTGCAGAGTGTTGACCAGCATCTCAGAGTGTCGACTGCAAAACAATTGTAAAAATTACAGAGAGTTCAAGGTGTCGATCACCATGACAAAGTGTCGACTATTAGCATGTTGAAGAAGTTATATAAAGTTCAAGGTGTCGATCGTCCAGACAGAGTGTCAATCAGTGCTGTCTATCACAGTGTTTGACTTAGTTGTTGAAAATGTTTGAAAAATCTCACAACGGTCACACAAGTGTCAACCAAGTAGATGAAGGTGTCGAATGGTACACTGTTGTTTTGAAGACTCTATAAATAGAAAAGAGGTGCTTTGTACGAAATCACTGAACTTGAATATCGCGACGAAGTGCTGCCAAATTCTCATGAGAGTTCAAATCTTCAACTTACTTCACACCTCTCCTACTATACAACTTGAGATTGTTACCCATTGAGAGTGTGTGAGAGTTTATTTATTGTGTTCAAATTTCAACGCTTGTACTTTGGTAAACGAGCACAAGGTGACTCCCGAGAAAGAGTCCTATAAGACTTTGGATTAACGCCCAGAATTTCAATCTAGTAAACTCGAGTAGTTAAGTTGAGAAAGAATTTTCAAAGAAGAGCCTTGAAGCGCGAACGTAGACAAAATTTGTTAAACCACGTTAACTAACTTGTTTGCACTCTCTTATCCCTCTCTCATAATTTTATTGCTTTATGATAATTGTTGAGTTCAGAATCACTAATTAATTGAGAAGTTTAATCCACTTTACATAAACAAATTAATATTGTTTTCAATCATAGAAAAATTTTATAACATAATTTCCACCCTCTTAGGTTATCTCGATCATAAAGTATCATTTGCAATGCTCCTATATTTAGATTCAGCATTCAATCTTGAGACAACAAGTTGGTTAGAGGAGGACCAGGATATTTGATTGGATCCATAAGCAATAAGTGCTTGTACTTTCTCTGTATAGCATACTAAAGGAAAGGATAGCTGCTTTGTAAAATGAAGACCAAGTAAAATTGACCATTTTAGATATCACAAGCTACACTTGATAGCTTGCCAATTTATGATGGAGCATGCATAAATTGACACACTTACAACAAAAAAGATGTCCAAGCAAGTTAGTGAGTAAGACTGTAAGGAGTGTCTTCTTGAAGGGAGAACCACTCTCAAAAGCAAGGATAGCACCTAAGACAATTGGAGTAAGAGTCGTCTTGCAGTTCAGCATATTCGTGCGCCGAAGTAAATCAGTGGTATACTTCGTTTGGTGAAAAACACTAGAAGTGGGATGCATTAGTTCAAGACCTAGAAAATATTTGAGAGCACCAAGATCCATTAAGGCAAAAAAAAAAAAAAATTGAGATGTAGGATTAACGGTTGAATAGCATTAGTAGAGATGTTGGTGAGCAGAATATCTTCTACGTAGACTAGCATGACAAGGTAAGTTGAAGCCGATCGATAAATGAACATAGAATTATCAGCTATTGAAATACGAAACCCCCAATCAAAAAGAAAATATTTTAACTGACACAAGACGTTTTATGACTTTCAGCAATCTCTACAAGCGTGGTACAATTCAATTTCATTTCCAAAACAACTCCTCCTAGTCTTATATAATATTTGATTTTGCATTTACATGCTTACAAAATACGATTATTGAGATGGGTACTATGAGGGGCTGTCTTCTAACAATAACATGTATGTGTATTGCATGTATAACAATCTAGTATTACGTAAATTATTAAATTTGAGTTACTATGAAACATGGCAATCTAAATATCTCTACATTTTCCTTTCCTCTATTTCTTTTTCTTTTTATTCTTTTTCTTCTTATTCTTTCTTCGTTCTCTCTCTCTCTCTCTCTCTCTCCATTTGCCTTTCAATGTCCTCTCTTTCTCTACCTCTGAATCCTTCACTTCATCACCGGCGCCATTCTCCCTCTTATCCATCTCTCTCCGTCTTCTTCTCTCCCAAACTTTCCCATCACATACTTTCCTTCAAATCATTGGTCTGCTACTCTTCCCTTTCCGACTATGACCGTGAAGAAGCTAGATGGCTCCGAGAGGAACAGCGATGGCTTCGCGAAGAGCAACGCTGGCTTCGAGAAGAGAAGAAGTGGTCCGCCGAGTGCAACTCCCTTCTTCTCGAAATTGAAGCCCTCAAACTCCGTATCCAAGCACTGGAACGCGGGAATACATTAGAAGGATTAACGACTTCGCAATCCGATGTGATTACGAATATCTCCGGACTATTAAACATGTTAAAGGAGAAAAGTATAATTGTGGAGACCAGCTCAAGTGCCACTCCTTTAATTTTGGAGGGGAAGAGCAATAGAGAAGAGATAGTAAAAGAGGTGGTCGTTAAAGAAGTAGTTGGGCTTACGGATAAACTGAAAGCAGATGAAAAAGTCAAGAAAGAGCGGAAAACGTTGAGGAAAGGGTCCGAAGGTGCGGAAGTTCGAGCGATGCAGGTCAACTCGAAATCCACATTTCTTCTGTGACATGTTAGAGGGCGAGTTGTGAGTTGTGTGCTGGGATAGAATGGTTTACCTCAGTGGATTTTCTGAACTATGATTATTCTTTCTATCAAATCCTTATATTCATTATTCGAAAACAAGCATGGCAAGAGCATTAAACTGTTTCAGAGATTCTTTCCTTTTGTCTATTATTTAGCAGACTACCCTTAAGTAGCGCAGGAATAGGAGAAATGCTCATCATGTCTCAAAAAAATTGCGTGTAATTTCTGTCCAAAAAAGTGCCAGATAGTCAAACGATGCTTCGTTCCAGAATTGTCTAGATTGTGATTATTTACTTCTCTAGTTGTCATCCATATATTAAGTGAACTTTCCAAGAATGAAAAACTCTTGTGATTAGCAAATTTTGGTCGCTTTGTCTTGAAATATAAAGATTTCAAAACTGCTAGATTTACAGGATTCTTATTGAAAATGTTTGGGACATTTTCAGGAAGCACTGCTAAATTTAGGATTTTTCTCAGGGGAGGAAGATATGGAGTTTTCCTCTTTCTCTAGCGGCACTGAACGAGCTGTGAAGACCTGGCAAGTATGTCACCGTCTCGGCTCTGGGAAAAAAGAAACAGGAGGAAATATCACTTCTTAATAGGATGACAAACAGATGACATTTGTACTAAATTTGGTGCTTGTCAATTGTTGCATCATTCTTTTCTTTAAACATCGCGTGTTTTTCATGGCAGGCCACCTTTGGTGCTACTGAAGATGGGATAATGACCGCAGAGCTTCTTGAAAGATTAAACATGGAGAAAATAAATGAAAATGCTGGGTTGAATATTGTAAGTTTTGTTTTTCCAGTTGTAATGTCAGACGCTTGTATCAACCAATGTATTATTCATGTTTTCTGCTTCACATACTTGGTAATCTAGACATAGTTTGTCAGAGATCTGTTTAATGCTAACTCAGGTTGTGTTTCTGACTTTTATTTATTAGTTCTCCCAAACATTCTTAAAGTTAGTTAAGTGGACATTTTATACTAATCTCGTCGATGTATCCGACCTTAACAAGTTTGTTATTCTTCAGGGAGGTGTAAATGGAACTGCAGTTACTTCTATAACTGAAATTTCAGAGAGTCAGAAGACAATTGTGAAGGAAAATGATGGAGTGGAGGCATCCCAGCACAGAGTATTTCTTCTAGGAGAGAACCGGTGGGAAGAGCCCTACAGAAAAGGTGGTAAAGGCAAGGCCAAAGATGCCACAAATAAATGCCTATCGTGCCGTGGTGAGGGTCGTGTGTTGTGCACTGGTATGTTAATTCCCATCTTTTAATTGGTATTTTTGTGGAAACTTCATTCAGTAAGGATTAAAAGCCCTAAAATACTATTTTAACCAGAAAAAAGGGTAAACTCAGTTGAAATTGGTGTCCGGGTTGGTAATTGGTATTCAGGATTGACGTTTACATCTCTGCATATTAGTGCAACTTTTGATTTCAGCATTTTACCCACTTGGTCAGCACTAAATTGTTTTTGTCTGACCCAGAATGTGATGGAACGGGGGAGCCAAACGTTGAACCACAGGTGCATGCACAAACCACCTCAAAGTTTTATTTTTTTATGACATTATGTTAAACAAGAATGTGATGCAATGCAGTTTTTGGAATGGGTGAACGAAGGAGCCAAATGCCCATATTGCGAGGGTCTTGGCTATACAATCTGCGACGTTTGTCAAGGCCAAGCAATGGCATAGGTTAAGGTTCATAAAATGCACGTAACAACATATGTATTCAACGATAACCTTCTCTTAAAATCACCAAGGAACAAAAATCTGCCGTATTACCAAACTGTAAAAGAATGAGCTCAAAGCTAATAATTAAATCCCATTAATCACAAATATTTGAAAGCTAATGTTACTGTTTCGCTAGATGTTGATGCACTATCATACAAATGACTTTGTAAATAAATATGAAGCAGTAATCAGTTTTCATAATGATGGTTTATTCGCACTCATCATCACACTATAAAAGGGCTCAAACTAAGATCAGACATTAACTCAATTTTTAGTAATCATTTCAGCCAGCAATTACCTACAAAAAATGCGGGTTATTTGCTTCTGGAGAATGATTAAACGAAATAGTTAAGATCTGCGTCCAGTAAAGTTTTGATCAAATGGCGCACAAAAATAATCATCTTGATTGTAATTGATGTTAAATTTTCCAGTGTTCTTGTTCTAAACAACTATATAAATTGTCATAGGACATTATGTGTCGGTCACAAAATTCAAACTAAATGAACTTTAAAGTAAGGCAGCAAATGGTATTATTTTGCTCAGCATTCCATGAATGGTTTGAATTCAAAAAATAAAATGTTTGAAGAAGAGACCATAGCTGAAAATAAGGTACAGCTTTTATTAGGTGTGCGTAAATAACTATCTTCATTTTTAACCTTTTACTGTATCGGCAATGGGTGGCTACCGCTTCAAATGAAACAAGGATCCAGCTGCGTACTGGTACGGGCGAGTTTCTAAAGATTTGTTTTTGGTTTATTTCCAGCCACCCGCCTGGTCAGTGACCGCATGGTCACAAATTCCTCTGCAGCAGAAGGGTGTATTCCAACCTGTTAACAAAGCAAAAAGCTTTTCACTGTAAGAGAACCTGTTAAACTGTCCCTGATTTAGTCTTTTATACTTTCTTTGTAATTATATAATTAGGTTAGACTAAAAATCAACCAGAAAGACATTACTAATATTTTAGGGAGAAATATGCAACTGATAATGATAAATAATAATTGCTATAATTCTACCATAGTTGTTTTCTCGTCCATTCCATTGGCTTCAAGTAAATAATTTGAAGTTTTCTTGTCTTTGGAGCAGAAAACAAATTTCACTACATTTCTGTCGTAGTTTTACGGAATATTCTATTATGTCCGTCCCATTAATCAAATTATTTTAACTTCTCATGTTCTCCATTTTCCAGTTTATTCAAAACATGGTAGTGGTAGTAGTAGGCCTTATTTTAACTTCTCCATTTTGCTTGTATTTATCCTACAAATCAATATCAAGAAGCAGACATTCTAATTGTATTCTCTACCATACAGTTTATCCATGTTAATTATTTTGGCAGCGATATAAATATACAAATTTATGCCAGAATGAATGCATATGTTCAATTCCAAAATTTTCTAGTCAATGAGAATTGATAGAAAAATTAAAATGTATTGTTCAGTACTTGTTGCGAGCATGTAAGCTAATAAGCCAGCTAAAAGTAAAGTTTCAATGATGAAACTTACAGTGCTGTCAAATTGTGACTTGGTTGCTCCACACTTGAGTGCGACAGCAATGCCCTGTACAGGAAAGCCAAGCAATCGAATCTCATAAAACAATTTAAAAACTAACAAAGATTTGCAAAGTTTATAGCTGAAGAGAACTATCCAATTTTCAGTTTTTAGATCCTCAGAACAAAAACCTACTGTTGATAACTTTAATCTGACATTGAACAGAACGTCATGCATTATCAAACAAACGTACATAAGCAAAACGTAACTAACAACACAAAATATATTATTAATTTATACCTGTATAATTTCAGGAGCATCTGGTCCACACATGGATGTTCCAAGGACTTTATCAGTCTCAGCATCTACAACAAGCTTCATAACTGTCTTCTCTTGACGTCTGGGTGTAAATATAAAACAGTTTCTAAAATGCTTTTAAGCACTTGGGGCATTAATGTCAAATAATTAATGCATCTTAATGGAATGAACTTAATATTAAATAAAAGTTGACAACTTCATTAAAGAGAGAAATCGAATATAGAACAAGCATGGCAAAGTTGCTTCAGAAAGAATGTGTATAATCCCCGTGATTGAACAAATAAGATCAAGAACAAGCACCAAAAGTTTTCTGAACCCAAGCAATAATGGCATAAACATTACCCATTGACATCCTACTTTTTAAAATCACAGTTCTCTTTCTAATGTATAAGTAAATAGTTCCACATACCCAGAGATGGTATTCTTCATTGGATTAAATGATGACGTGAAAACCAAAACATCACCATTTGTTTGCTGGATTGCTTGCTCTTCACTGAGGCCCACAACTGACAGAGGAGGTATGCTGCACGTTTGAAAATTAAAAGTTCATCCACCAAAATTATGATGCTCTCTATCGAGTGAGACAGAAGAAAGATCAGCTCATTGAAATTATGTTAATATGAACAGTCTCTTCAGAACGTGATGGAAAGAAATGTCTTTTAGAAAATATTAACACAATACCAGAACACTGCACATGGTACATCATTATAGTCTGGTTTACTTGGTTCACCGCCAAATACAGTTTTCTGAAAATAAAAAGAAAATAGACAAATTGCACATCATAAGGCACTACATCTGCCGATGGCAACACACAACATCTGCCGATGACGTGGCACTACATCTGCCGATGACGTGGCACTACATCTGCCGATGACGTGGCACTACATCTGCCGATGACGTGGCACTACATCTGCCGATGACGTGGCACTACATCTGCCGATGACGTGGCACTACATCTGCCGATGACGTGGCACTACATCTGCCGATGACGTGGCACTACATCTGCCGATGACGTGGCACTACATCTGCCGATGACGTGGCACTACATCTGCCGATGACGTGGCACTACATCTGCCGATGACGTGGCACTACATCTGCCGATGACGTGGCACTACATCTGCCGATGACGTGGCACTACATCTGCCGATGACGTGGCACTACATCTGCCGATGACGTGGCACTACATCTGCCGATGACGTGGCACTACATCTGCCGATGACATTTATACTACATCTTCCGATAGATTAACTCACATCATCTGCCGATGACGTGGCACTACATCTGCCGATGGCAACACACAACATCTGCCGATGACATTTATACTACATCTTCCGATAGATTAACTCACATCATCTGCCGATGGCAACACACAACATCTGCCGATGACGTGGCACTACATCTGCCGATGGCAACACACAACATCTGCCGATGACGTGGCACTACATCTGCCGATGACGTGGCACTACATCTGCCGATGACGTGGCACTACATCTGCCGATGACGTGGCACTACATCTGCCGATGGCAACACACAACATCTGCCGATGACGTGGCAACTACATCTTCCGATAGATTAACTCACATCATCTGCCGATGACGTGGCACTACATCTGCCGATGACGTGGCACTACATCTGCCGATGGCTTAAGACAACTACATCTTCCGATAGATTAACTCACATCATCTGCCGATGACGTGGCACTACATCTGCCGATGGCAACACACAACATCTGCCGATGACATTTATACTACATCTTCCGATAGATTAACTCACATCATCTGCCGATGACGTGGCACTACATCTGCCGATGGCAACACACAACATCTGCCGATGGCATATCGTCTGCTGATGACGTCAGCCGGAAGACAAATACTTTTCCTCTTCCGATGGACGTCCTCCGGAAGAAGACTTACCCGATCCCATCACGATCCTCCTGTCGATTTCTACACTTCAAAATAACACATCTCCTGCCGATAGACAAGTACTTTCATCTACCGACTACTAAACATTAACCTAACATCTTCTTCTTCCGGTAGACAAGCAAACTTCATCTACCGATTCCTAAACTCCATAATAACACTCACACCTTCCGGTAGACAAATACATTTCGTCTACCGGCAGCACAAACATCATAACTTCAAACTTAATACCGGGACACCAACAGAATAAACCACAGATCATTAAAACTCATACAGCGGATGACGTCAGCCGGAAGACTAAACCAACAAACATCTACCCTTCGGCATCTGCCGATGACGTCAGCCGGAAGACTAAACCATCAAACAATTAACTCTCGGCATCTGCCGATGACGTCAGCCGGAAGACTACCTCTTCCAGCTTCCGTCTTACGGTAGAGAACTCTAAATCATCAAATGACTCCTTCCAACAGAAAGAAAACACAACTCATTCAAAATGCATATAGCGGAAGACTTAAGCAACTGACCATTTATAAATCTATATAATCATTCCCTGACTCAATGATCCACTAGACAGTTTCAAAGCTCAACGTTTTAAATAATCTCATCCTACTTAAACTACCATATTCTTTAACATACTGTAACATAAGAGTCTTAACCAGGGGTCATAAATCGCCTCTCCAGTCCCGCACTGTCACCTTGAGCATCCTCCAGCAACCAGCCTTAAGCATCCTCTTTGAACATAACATCCTCACCTGAACCTTCTTCACCTACACCATAAGGTTTAACTATAAGCCTAATGCTTAGTAAGGAATGCATGCTGACAGATATACATGAGTACACAATTTAAAGGGACATAAGTTTATAAACCATTCTTCATTCATGTTCATCTTTATCCTTTACATAACATGTATTAAGGCAGGGAACGAGGGAGGAAGACTGGGGTACATAGTCATTTGCCTATCGCGGCAGTCGTACATAATCATTTGCCTATCGCGGCAATCATGATACATCACTCGGCCTCCCCAGTGGGAGAATTCGCGAGCCATACATATCATTAACTCGGCCTCCACCAGTGGGAGATTTCGCGAGTCATACATATCATTACTCGGCCTCCACCAGTGGGAGATTTCGCGAGTCATACATATCATTACTCGGCCTCCACCAGTGGGAGAATTCGCGAGTCATACATAGCATAGTCTTTTCCCCGTTCTGCACTTAATTATGGTTACATTTACTTTTCATATTCTCTACTTAATCATAAACGTGGGCATAATACATAGACATGAGGTTCACAGAGAAAAGTCATACCATAAGGACAAGTAGAACATCCTGTAACTTTACATTTACTTACACAACTTCTTCATGTCGTGGAAATAACAAATCATAGTCAACAAGTTAACATTTCAGTGATTTCCTAATACCCTTGCGGTGTAGGGCCCTAGTGGCCGGAAATCTTAACACATTCACTTACCTGGATTCCTTAGCAATCCGAGCTTCTTTCCTTTAAACTTCTTCACCTAAAACATGTACATTACAGTAGTTAAAACAAAGTCCTAATAGTCCTAATCATAAACCGTCCTAGGATCTAATAGCTAAAGTCATTCCGATTCCTCTGTTGACACACTGCAGTCTGAAATCCGAAACTAGGTGGACAGGTTTTACCATTGATTAAATCCGAGTTGGTTACTTAAAATGCTCGGAATCGATTCGGGATGACATTTCTACTCTCAGGTTTTAAAAAGTCTAAAGCTACTCGGCCACTGCTAAAAATATCCGAACTCAGTGCCGAGCTGAAAACAGAGCTCTATTTACTAATGAATGACTACATTGTCCATTTCATACCTCGGGTGTGGATTTGCAGAGAAGAGCAAGCTCGAAACCGGTCGTCGGCAGAGGAAAGTTCTGGTAGCCGAGAGCAAGAACTTGGAAGAGAAGAAATCGCCGAGAGGGAATGTCGGCTACAGTGGCAATAAAATGAGATTTAAGGTTTCCATTTCCTATTTATACTAAATCCATCGATTTTAATTTACAAAACTGCCACCCAACCTAGTTTTACTTAACTTGTAATAATTTATCTTAACATTAAATTTTAAATCATAAAGGTTAAATAAGAGGGTGACAATGAAAATGGTCAGAAAATCACCTGGCCGAAACGTCGGGTGTTACACATATAGTATAAAATCAAATGAGAAATATTTATGAAACAAACGTAATGAATAACCTTGAGAATTATCTGCATGTCGGTACAATGCTAATTAAAATTCTGCCAGGACACTTGGAGCAAAACAGGAAATAGAAGAGTAATCTTGATCGTTTTAAGAAGTTGGTCAACACAGACGTCAGATATCATCTAATAACCTAAAGACCTAAAAATATTTCTCCACTGCACAGTCATGCCTGTTATCTAACTTCTAAAACAATAAAAACCAGATCTTGCTCTTAACAGTCAAAGTAGACAAACTAAAATCCAAGAACATACTGTTACTCTGTTAGATTTATTTGACAATCATTCGGTGGATCTACATTTATATAAATAATAGACTATACATTATGGTTATCATCATGTTTTAGACCCATTAAAAGTGACCAATATAAGATTTGAGTATATTGGACACATCTTGTAAGAGGCAAAATGGTAATTACCCGTTGAAGAACTCTAAAAGGGTTATGGTCCCATTTTACCTTAACTCACAATTTCATGAGTTCACATCACTTTAAGTGAGAGAATTCGTGAAGTGCTAAGAGAATCGGAAAATTTACTTACCCAACTTGCTTTTCCACAAATTTTGCCAATAGATTCGGGTATGTCAACATATTCTCTTGATTGTTTGACATTAATAACGAACTTGGGAATTAGATTTTGGGATTAAAAGTTTATAGAACTTAGGTGATTTAAATTCTAGCAAGTGGTATCAGAGCAAATCAATGTTAGACTATTAGAAGATGCATGTTTCAAATTGGGATGGTTCAAATTGCGTGAGTCTTATGATCATGAAGTGCATCATTCTAGAAACATTTAAGGGCACTATGTCCAAGGGATAAATGTCATTGCGTTCCTCCAAGAACTTGAGAAATAATTCGAGAAAAACAAAATGACAAAGACAAGTACGCTTTTAGCAAGACTTGTCTCACTCAATTATACAAAAAATGGGAACATCACGGAGTACATCACAGTGATGTCTCATCTTTCTTTAAGACTAAGGCACTAAAGTTAAAGCTCTCGAAAGACTTATTCGTGCCACAGTCATGATTTCTTTTCCACCTCAGTTTGGACGGTCTAAGGTTAGTTATAACTGTCAGAAAAAGAAATACACTTTAGCATTGTCTTCCAAGGACAAGGGGGAAGAAAAGAAAGAAAAAAGCTATCGGTTCACCTTCTCAAAAGAAGCAGAAGAATAAAAGTTTCACTTGCTATTTTTGTAACGAAAGACACTCAATGAAGGATTGTGCCAAGTATCATGTCTCGCGTGTGAAGAAAAGTACATTTCTCAACTTTGTTTATTATGAGGATAATTTTTATTTTTGTAACCAGAAATACGTGGTGATAAGATTCAGATGTTACTACTCACGCTAGTATGTCTATGCAAGGTTGTTGAAAGCTAACTGATGCGGAAAGATGCATCTTTGAAGGCGATGAAAAATCAATTAAAGTTGAAACTATAAAAAATTTTAGACCGTTGTGAAAACCTAGATTTTATTTAAATTTATAAGATACTCCTAGTGTACCATTTTTTAGATGGAATTTTGTTTTTATTTCAATGTTGGAAAAATTTGAATATTCTTGATAATTTGTAAATGAAAAGTTCAGTTTAACTTTAAATTCAAATGTTGTTTTATTGGTACACGAAAATCTTTATTTCCTTGATATTGTTCCTTCATTTAATGAAATCTTGAACATTGATTCAAAAGGTACCAAACAAAAATTAAATAATGAAAACTCTGGCTCCATTATGGAATAAGCGTTAAGGTCATATCTCTAAAAAAAGAATTGAAAAATTTGTATTACATGAAATTTTGTGCTCGTGATATGACCTACTTTGAAGTTTGTGTTTGTTGTATTAAAAGAAAACAAACAGATTTAAGAAAATTAGGAGCTAGTAGAGCTTAAAAGTCTAATACAAGCAACAATATTTTATATATAGACATTTGTGGGTCATTCCCTATGGCTTCTTAGAATGGTCAACAATATTTTATATCATTCATAAACGATTACTCTCGTTATGGCTACCTATACCATATTTATGAGAAGTCTCTGTCTTTAGACGTTTTCAAAGCCTTTAAAGTTGAAGTTGAAAATCAACTTAGTAAGAAAATTAAGTTTATCAAATATGATCGTGGAGGTGAGTCGGTATGACGAGTCAAAGGAACAATGTCCAGAACCTTTTGCTAAATACCTAGATGAGTGCAGTATTGTTCCTCAGTACACCATGCCAGAGTCGCCTAGCAAGTGGCATGAACGGTGTAGCTGAAAGACGAAACAGAACGCTTAATAATATGATAAGGAGTATGATAGCTCATTCCACCTTAGTGAAATCCCTTTGGGAGAACCATTGAAAACAACCGCTTATATCTTTAACCGGGTACCTACTAGCAACAATTAATAAAAACTCTATATGAATATTTGACAGGTTGAAAAGTCCATTTTAAAACATTTACATATATAGGGGTGTTCAGCTGAGCCAAGACCTTATAGACTCAATGAAAAAGAACTGGACTCTAGAACTATATATAAACTTTACGATTCCACTGCTAAAGCATTTTTTGAGACAGGAAATGACCAATTTTTTAAGAATGTGGAGCTTGTGAGGGGAGATAAAGATGACATTGTGTTTGAAGAGAAAGTTAGCTCTCTTCCTTCAATTGCCACTGATAATGATCAAATAACTAATCCAAATAAAAATGTCTAATCACTTCCAGAGCCAGTTTAAGAGGTTATTCCTAAAGAACAGACGCAACAACCTCAAGAAATTATATCATTAAGAAAATCTTCTAGAGAAAGAAGTACAATTTCAAATCAAGAACATGAAGAAATTAAGGAGATAGAAGATGATCTTGACACTTTTTACCAAGCCATTAAAGACTTTGACGCTCAAAAGTGGATTGATGAATGCGTTAAAGTCCATGAAGAACAATGACATTTGGGATCTCATCATGTTGCCTAAAGGTTTGAAACTTGTCGGTTGTGAATGAATTTTTAAATTCAAAAGAGATTCAAAATGCAATATTGAGATATTCATGACACGTCTTGTTGCTAACGGCTTTATTTAGAATGAAGACATTGATTATAAAGAAACTTTTTCTCTGTTATTTTTGAAAAACTCCTAGAATCATAATGATATTAGTAGTTCATTTTGACTTAGAGCTACATCATATAGATGTTAAGAAAGTTTTTCTCAATGGCGGCATTAATGAAACGATTTATGTGATACAACCAGAGTTCTTTGATTTGGATAACTCCGAGAAATTAGTTTGTAAGTTAAAGAAATCCATCTACAGGATAAAACAAACTTCCCCTCAATAGTATTACAAATTCCATCAATTAGTCACCTCTTTCGATTTTGAGATAAATAAAGTTGATGATTGAGTATATCATGAGTTTAGAGAGTAAAGATTATTTTCTAATTTTATATGTCAATGGTATATCAATGACATGCAATGATATATGCTTGTTGCACGAAACCAAGAGATTTATATGAAACAAATTTGGGATAAAAGATCTTAACGACGACTCTTTTACATTAGGGACTCAAATATACTGAGATCGTTTTCGAGGTATACATTGATTATCACAAAAGAGTAATTTCGAGAAGCTTCTTAAAAGCTTTAGCATGCATGAATGTAAACTATGAAATACCCCTGTAGCTAAAGGTGATAAAATTAATGAAAATCAATGTCCCAAAAGTGATTTTGAGATTATAGAGATGCAAAAGATTACTCATACTTCAGTTGTAGGAAGCACAAGTATGTACGCTTCCAGATATGGGATGTTGGAACTACACTTGAACAATTCTGGAATGCTTCATTGGAACGTAGTCAAAATGATACTAAGATACTTACAGAGAACTAAAGATTACATGCTTATATACAAGAAATCTTATCAGCTAGAAATCCTTGGGAACACTGATTCTGATTTTGCTGGATGCCATAATGATGTGAAGTTGACACCAGACAAACATTATAATTAATGACTTTGTCACGGAATTAAGGATTATGTAAAGTGTTGAAAGACCGCTACAGATTTTGTGTGACAATGAGCCAGTTGTGATGTTTTTTTCTAATAACAATAGGAGCTCATCAAAGTCTACTGTAGACATCAAGTTCCTGGTTGTGAAGGATGAGGTTCTAAGTGATCCGATAGCTATAGATCATATTAAAACAAACTCCTTGATAGCATATGCGCTCACCAAGGGAGTGAGCATGTTGTTTACATGGGTGTTATGTCTCTTGATGATATTGAGATTTAGTAGAAGTTTGTATATTTTTGTGTGATTCATTTATATAGATATTTGTAATGAATATTTTTTATTGTTGCATCATAAAGTTTGAGATTATTCATTATAGTTCACTTTGTCATTAAAAGTTTACCATAGATCTTTATAAATACTTTGGTTGGAGCAATTGAAAATAGGCATGTACATATAATTTATATACTACATATTCATATTTGATCTTTGTCATCTTATTATATTGATATTTGTGACCATTGATGAGTGTAGTTACATGAGATGTACTATTTTGATCCTATGTCGATATAATTAATGGATGAGATTGGTTGGATATACTCTTTTTTTATAATAACAAATTAGTATATCATAAAGTTAAAGTCATGATGTATAAAGGACAGTGGACACATTCGATCCAAATAGGAGGTTGTTAAATTTATTTGACAACTATTTGATGGATTTATATCTGGTTATCGTCACGTTTTAAGCCCATTAAAAGTGATTATAACATAAAGTTTTATATTTGGCCTTACGAGTAAATTGGATAATATGGTGAGACCCGTTGGACCCATGTAGAAATATAAAGGTAATTACACATTCTGTGATGGGCAAAATGATAATTATCTATTGAAAAACTTCTAAAAGGATTGTGGTCTCCTTTTCCCTAAGTAACTTTCACTTTCTTGAGTTTCCATCGCCTCGAGAGACAAAGTTCATGAAGTGCTTAGAGAAACGGTAGATCTACGTACCCAACTCACTTTTCTACAGATTTTGTCAAAGGATTCGGGTATGTCGTCCTATTCTCTTGACTGTTTGACATGGATAATGAACTTGGGAATTAGGTTTTTGGATTAAAAGTATAGAAGACTTGGGTGATTTAACTTCTAACAAACTATTTTTGAAAAGAGATGCGGGAAAGAGCAAAAGAGAGGGTTAGGGCAAGTGACCTTCACAGCTCCAGCCTCATCAAGTTCAACACCTACAGCTTGTAAATTCAACCTTTTTGTATTGGGACTCCGACCTACAACCATTGAACGAAGTGTATCGCCATACAATTATGAAGAAATTTCCATCAGACAAGACAAATCAAAGATGACATTGTTACAAATACAAATAAATTCAAACGAATCTGAATATTAAGAACTTGTCTGCACATGGAAAACAGAAAGAAACGAACAAACATATATAAGTAATCAGATGTTATAAACGTACCTCCCAAAAGAAAAGAAAAAGTCAGTGATCAATGACAACAATACGCAGGTTAAAGGAAAATTTTACATTCAAGTAGGCATCAAACAATAACTCAACCTACCGGTAATTTCAAGGATAAATCCATGATGAATCATACTGTATTTCAAGTTGTTTTCTAGTTTAACAATGACTTTAAAAAAGAAACATTCTTACTGTTAAAAGCATTATACAATGCTGATTGATATATTACTTCCAATGCAGAAATTTGTAATCCAAATATGCAAAATCTATAATTGGATACCAGTAGTTCTAAAAGGCATCATCATTACCAGTTGCAAAGAGGACAACATCGGCCAACAACTCTTCACCGTGGTCTGTAATAACTTTTATCCCATCTTCAGTTTTGACCACCTGTGTTCAAAAAACCATAAGTTGAAGGTACACCAAAAAATAAGCTTATACTTCGTACATAGGCTCAGATGACACTGTTTTTACGTTTATCTTTAGTCAGTTAAGGAAGAGAGGCAAAAACTCAAACTTTTAAGATGTTTGAGTGCCATACGTTAAAAGGACTTTTATTTCATCTTCAATTAAGACAATGACAAAAATGAAAACATAGAAGTTTTTAAAATCAAAACAGTTTCCTAAGAGCCCTGACAAGCAAGGTTAAACTATTAAGGGATTTCAATATTTCACCTAACCAGGACCCAAAAATTGTTTCTGAGCTTGAGAAGCTAAAAAGTGGCTTCTAGAACAATGACAAAGAGAACCATAATAAGTTAATAGGTGATGCAGACTCTTGAATATACCTCTGTCAAATTTGTTCGCGCACGTAAATTAATACCCCTGCCTTCCAGATTCCTTGCAACCACTGCCCTCATCTCATCATCAAAACCTCTATCATTAATTTTCAGAAAAACAATCAGAATGCCTTCAGTGGATTCTTTCTTGACACAAAAGTATAGGACTTCCTTAAGTCAATGAGACCAAGAAGCATTTAACATATCACTACTTCTCAAATATAATTGGCTCAGGTATCAAAATTAATTTATGAAAACGAGCAGGTCCAATCTACATTTTCTTAAAGGTATAAATTCACCGTGGGAAAGTTAATATCAATTTGTCATAAAAGATCTCTATGACTGAAAGATCTATGTCAACTTTCATCAAAATTCTTCATAAATATTTGAAGAGTTATGAATCTGATGATTAAACACTGAATTATGTTAAAATCATACGTAAAACCTGATACAACTTCACAGTATTTTAATAGATTCTCAAATATCTGTATTGTGATGCATTGCAAAGAGAATAAAAGAGCATAATAAATTACAACCTCAACGGCAATTCTTTTCTGAAGCATAAATCAACCTTGGCACCCATCCCATTCCATATAGAAGCAAATTCAACAGCTATGTACCTGGAAACCAAAAAACCAGAATCCATATAGACCATTATAGGCAGCTAAATTTGTAAATTGATTAATTGACATATACACATACCCTCCCCCAAGCACGACAACTCTTTTAGGTAACTTCTCCAAACTCAATGCCTCGTCAGATGTGATTCCCAACTCCTACAAGATAGTGAAAAGAGAGCTAAAAAATTTTGCACAATCATACATTGTTTTGGCAGCAAAAATGGGATCAAAAGATAACTAGTGAGTTTGAACTTGCTCATTTGAAATATACCACAACTGTGGCATTCTTGAGGTACATGATAAGCTAGCCGACAACAAGTTGACCAGTAAATAAGTAGAATAAAAACACGGGCACTAAGCCATAATTTCAAATAAATAATAATAATAATAATAGTATTTTATAAGTCTCTGGAATTGTAACTGGCAGCGACTGAAATAATATCCAAGCTCTATATTTTGAATAATATAGTAAATTGTAAGAAAATAAATAGAATACAAATGAAGATTATGATCATAGAACCAGCATAAAGTTATAAAATAAATATTTAAAAGTGTGGTAGTTCTAGATCTACATTCAATTGAATATCCAACAAAATCCCAATTTAACCACTACTTGAACTCTATTACACGATCAAATATTGAATTAAACTGACAACAAAAAAAACATTTGCTCGTGCTCCAGTTTTGAGTTTAAATAGAAACGCAGAAAAATTACCTTCCCAGGAATATTAGGACGTTGAGCCCTACTACCAGTTGCAATCAATATGCTCTTCGCTGTGTAACATAACTTAGTACTATCTAGTTGTGTCACCTCAACTTCATTTGGACCAACTATTCTTCCCTCCCCCTCGTACATTTTTACCCCAGCATTTAACAGCAAGCGCTTGTAAATTCCATTCAATCGAACAATCTCATCCGTCTGTATTTTATAAAAGTCAACAGAAAAGACATTCAATAAATAAGCATTTTTATTCAGATAACATACCTCAACCAAGAGAAAATATTGAATAAGAGAGTACGATTCAGATGCTTAAGAAGCACATTAATCATCATGAAAATTTTCAAAATAACACAGAAACTAAATTCATAGGCAAGGACAGATTACCAAGCTATACAATACCCAAACATTGTACGTGGAAAGCAGAACTTACATCAACTGGTATAAAATGTAAAATTTTCATTCAATAGTATGCATTGTCAGACTTACTAAAGAATGTGAGAACTGATATCCATCTTTTAATAACCTTTTTGCGATTTTAGATGTTTATGACGTAAAGCACTAATGTTTCTTTCCCAAATTCATCTTTACAACACAACTTATGTATACTACTGCCATTGCACATAGAAATTTATAAACCCAATAAAGGGTTCTTCATAAGAATTGCAATGTAATTTAACACGTACAATAAACAAATGTGAGATCCAGCTCATATTGGAATGCTAGTATTTCAAAGGTCACTTAACCCATTAAAAACTATTCCAAATATCGCACATAGATTGTTGCAGATCTCCTAAATATAAGCAAGCCATGAAACTGTTCAAGCTAAATTATGAATGACATTACACATGCATGATAAAAGAAATAAAGTTCTTCTAACCTTCTTCTGCAAAAGCTTTTCCCAGGTGAAGTCCACCTTCTCATTTAACTCCCAGCCATAATTCCTAGCATCCTGTAAAGCTCCAGAATACATTTTTATCATGTATAAAGTCACATTTGACTAGAAAATGCCAGAGAATCTCGTTTTATCATCTTTCCTGGATAGCTTGAATAAATATATTAATGTGATGGTCACAGAATACAATAATAACAATAAATTTATTATTGATACATATATTGCTCATCAACTACATACTCATTAACTCAAGATAACATAAACATATGACCTAATCATTTCCCTTCAATAAATATTATGTTCCTAACATCGGCAAGGATGCATGTTATATTATACTGATAAAGATGATTCACTCTGACCTCAAGCTCAGACCGAAAAGATGCACCATATACCAAGATCTTTTTTGGAACACAGCCACGAATAACACACCTAAAATTATCAAAGTGATACAATTATTTGAAGAAAATTTGTTCTCAAAGTAACCGCCATAAAAGTTGAAACAGAGAGCGCTGATCAACATACGTTCCACCAATGCCTCCTATTACTTCTGAGCTGATTGGATGAAATGGAAGCTCACAGATACCAACCTGCAACATGATTTTAAAATCCCTTAGAGAAAATAGTGGCCCCCCAAAAAAAAGAGAAAATGTTCAGGGAATAAGATAGTCGTACTTAACAAAGAAAGCAGCAGTCACATAAAAGGCAAACAATTGCTTACATTAGTAGCTGAAAGGTATACCTTTCTTATCAAAATGTAATGAACTTGTTTGAAAGCATATATTATAAAAACTAAGAACATTGGAAACTACAATAGTACGGATTAACTACAAAGATATTCATATAAAAAACAATTAAAAAAGTGCCGCATCAAATTCTACAATTACCTTTGCACCTAAATTAGCGGAAAATCTGGCTGCACGAACACCGCCACTTCCAGCTCCAATAACAAACAAATCAAAATCGTAGTTTGCCTCCCGTTCATCCGGACTGACAACCTCCCCATCAATAAGCATCTTCCTCGCCATTGCTAAGGAACATATCGGGATGAGACCAATGCCAAAGACGTATAATAATCGACAAAATACATAAATAAAAGCATCAACAAGCTACCAGACAAAAAAAAAAAGAAAAAGAAAAAAAAGAGCGCGGGAATCCAATCAATTGGAGAGAGAATAGAGATATTAGAATTGTGTTTAGAAAATAAGCAGCGCAGAGGTTAGAAAAAAGCAACGATCCGTTTCGTGCCAGTGTTTCCAAGCCACAACCAAACGAATCGTACAATAAAAATAAAATAAAATAAGTGAAAAATGAAGCAACAAAGGCTTGTTAAATCATTTTAGGTCGACGGCGAAATGATAGCCAGGAGCAATCTAGGTCTGAAGCATGTATAAACTGAGGAAGAAGCGTAAATCAAAAGGTATCGAATTTAGAGTTTTCTTGTTCGCAGAAAATGGCAGTAGACGATGAGTAGGTACCTCGGAAGTTGGTGATGCAGCAGGATCCTGAGGAAGCGAAACCTTTGGAAAAGCAAATAGGATAATCCTACTATACCAGGTAGAAGAAAGGAATGTACAGAGGAGCTGGAGGCTGGACCTGGAGGTTGATGTTAAGTATTGTATTGGCGGTGGGCTTTCACAGTCTGCCTTCCTTTTATGTGCCTCCACAATTGACATTTCTTATTCTTTTTTTTTTTATTTTTTTTTAAGAAAAAAATAAAGTAGGCTAAGTTGGACGAGCTTCTATTTTCAATTCAACTCAACGTTCGAACACAAATCAAAAAGGAGGAAGAAGAAGAGAGGAGAAGGGAAGAGTCAGAGGTCTACACGTGTTTACGGTCAAGCAAGGCTGTAAGCTGTTCCCATTTTCCAAATGACAAGTGTGGTTTCGTTGTTGTTGGCTAGCTAATGACTCCCACCCATTGACTCATGCCTACTTAAAATAAAGAACTTCAAATTTCAACAACTCAGCACATACTTTCTGAATTAGAGAAATGAAATTGCAAAACTCTTGCAATTATCAGCGGGGTACGCTGTGGGAGTGGGGCCTGGCCAGCAACGCGTATGTGCTTGTGGGTGGCGTTAAGCCAGTTGGTTAAATTGTATTGCGCGCAAACAGGGAATCTGGTCGTCTTTGGAAGCGCATTTGCTTGTTAGAAATTAGAAAAGTACTTGTTTTTAAAGTTCGAGGTAAAAGGTAGAAAATGACAGCAAGGGGGCCATGACTTTTCCCTCTAGCATTTGGTTTCAAGACTGGAATGCTCCCCACCAATCATTGAGGAGACGCGGATTGGAAAACTGCCTTTACTTAGAAGATCACGCCCATCGGTTCTAGAATTGATGACAAGTTTAGAATCAAACCCGACAACAAATTCTAATAATTTGATTTCTAAGTTGATTTTATAGATTCAAGTATCTTCCATGTCACGCCCTAAAAGAAATCCGAAACAAAATGACAAACGACCAGATCCAAGAATCTGGATCGAGTCGTCTGACCTTTAAATTTAGTTCTAATAAATTAGACAACGAAAAACTTTATTATAAATGAGGGTCCAAACCAAAATGATTAATTTATAGGTTCATTTAATGACATCAGATATACGCAGTGATACATGTACAAAATAAATGTGACAGAGAAAATTTAATAATTTAAAATTTACAATTTTACAACAAAGTTTAACCTCTCGAATACAATAATTTACAAGGAGAATAATATAATAGAAAATTTGCACGCTGAGCCTACTCCTGAGTTAGCAACTGAAAATCCACTTAGTTATTTCTTTAAAAGAAGTGTCGTTGGTGTGAGTCAACTAAATTCAATAGGAATGTATTTTATTTTCAGTTCTCAGGTTTAATTTAATAATTTAAAAATTCAAATAAAAATAGAGTCACTCACAGTCTCTGTGCATATCATATTTATGCATTGAAATGAAAACAACGATACCAAACAATCACCAACGTCAAAACACTCTGATCATATTTAGAGTTTTGTACTTAGCAACACGACACAATTAATTATCTCATATTTTATTTAAAATAATTTTTTCATGGCGAAATTGGAAACATGTATTAAAATAAAGTACTAGCATGAAATTATCGATCATCAATTATTTTATCAATAAAATAATTATTTAAAATATTCAAAATAAATTTTTATCTCAAGTGGGCCTACCAATGTCCAAATTCCAATAATTCCATA
This sequence comes from Begonia masoniana, assembly GCA_022432975.1. Taxonomy (NCBI): domain Eukaryota; kingdom Viridiplantae; phylum Streptophyta; class Magnoliopsida; order Cucurbitales; family Begoniaceae; genus Begonia; species Begonia masoniana. Next base: position 37,717,517 of record CM039503.1, on the reverse strand, counting down.
TTCAGTGTCCACGTGTCCAAAAATTTAATTAATTATTGGGTACCTAATTTAAAATAAGATTATAAGTCTTTGAGCTAAAATTTATCCATTAAAATTCCAATTTTCTATCCTTTAAAAATAGCTCATAATTTAATTGGTGTAAAAACATAAATTTGAGTAAAAAATACTAAATCGGAGTTCAATTGATGTTGGACTGCTGACTCAAAAGAATTCTGGACAGCGGCCCATCCTAAGACCCAACAGAAGGCCTTCTCTTACACTTGACTCGCGGCTCATTCACATAATAAAACTGAACCGCAACCCAAACAGGTTCTAGACCGTGGCTCAGCACAAAAAGGTTGCGCGATTGGAAAGGACAGCGTCGCTGTTTTGCAAAAAATACACTATGCAAATATACGTATCGCAATCAAGTAGTAAATAAGTATCGATATCACGAGAACAAAATGCATCCAAAATCTAAACTAATTGTTGAATAAATTCAATTGAAAGTGAAACAAAACTATTGATGATTAAAATAGAAATAAAATACTAAATAAATAGATTTGAAAAATAAATGAGAGAAGTACAGCTTTTAATCGATTTTCCTCACTAAATAATTTCTTTTTTACAAAATTTGTAAGAAAAGCTGTAACATTAAGATAAATGACTTAAAAAATCTTATTTGAATCAACGTTTGATATAATTACTTGATTAATTCTTTTTATATTTTCTTTTAGATTTATGAAAAATAAATTGCATTTAAAATTTCAATAAAACACCATTCTAAATAGTCACAAGAATTTAAGCAATCGTTATGAAAAATGATTATAATTAATACATGTCATTTGAGTTAATAATTCATCTAATTCAGTGCTAATCCCAATTCCTACTTTATGGAAAAAAATAAAAATAAAAATCATAATATTTATTCATGTGACATTTATGGAATAAAATAATCAATAAACACGTGTTGAATTATTCAACTTAATATTGCAACCTTCCATAATAAATTATTCAGTTCAGTACTTTCTTATCTTAGCCACTTAAAAAATTAGATCATAGAAAAACAAGAAAATGAGAAAAAATAAAAAATCATCATATAAAAATATAAGAAAATTTTCTCTTCTAGACGATGTTGCGCTGATACTGAAGTAACGAGATATGATATTAGCCTTCTCAAAAGAAATATGTTCTAGTACTCACTGTGCATATCTCTCTCTCTTTCTCCCTAACTTTTTAAAGCCTTCTAAAATTTATTCTCCCTTTCTCGTTAGATCTTATTTTAAATTTTAAATTCTAAAACAATTTTCCTCTCTCTTCTTCTTTACTTTCTCAGATCCATATTTTTTTCAATATCTTTAGCAACTTCTCTTATCTTTCCTCTTCCTAATTTTTATTTGAATAATTATAATCTTGTCTTTATTCTTGATATTCAGCATCCTCCATACATCAACAATCTGCAGTAAATATTAATTAGTTATAATTCCTCTAAAAAAAATAATAACTAAATTAATAAAAGTTGAAGTTGGTCGATGTCGTAACATTTCCGGACAAAGATACATTTTTATTTGATTCATTATCGAGTTTTAGAAATATATACATAAAAATCACTTAAATAAGTCTTTAGTAAGGCGACGCGGTTCGCAATTCCTCTCACAAAGTCGTCGGCCTTTGTGAAGTCCGGCGATTCCACAACCCAGTCTACAACCAAAGCCAGAAATCGAGAGTTGTTCCACACTAAAAACCCAATCTTTAGACATAAAAACTAACGCAAAAACATAGAGTAACAAGTTGAAGGTTTGTGTTTTCCTTACCTCGGCCGACAACTCCGAGAATGAGTTCTCTACACAAAAGCCTTGTCGTTTCCTCCTCAGATCTCTGCTCGAGAGGTAACCCAATCCAACACAATTAACACACAACTCACAGAGTCTCAAAAAAAGAGATTTTTACACATACCTCATTGAATTCCGATGACACTGTACTCCGGCGTTTTCCCCCTTCCGTAACCACAATGATTGACGTCTAGGGAACCTTCAACCAAAACAGAGGAAAAAGTCCTGATCAATTTCCAAATTTTTGGATTCTCAGAAACTTCCGATCAACCTAGTAGAACCCAGTGCTTTCCTCTTTCAACTCACTCCAAAAGCAATTTCTAAAACTCCTTTTCCAACAGAAAAGAAAACAAGCATAAATTTCGAGATTTTCAGATGAGAATCATGACAGAGTGGGAAAAGGAATTCAGCTTACCTAAATCAGCTTTTCTCTTGTTCTAAAAGCATAAATCAAATGCTCAATTTTTTTTATTGAAATTGCTGAGAAGGACCCCGAAAACAGAAGAAGAATTTGGAGATAGAGAGAGAGAGAGAGAGCAAAGTTCATTGCTTTTCTTGAGAAAGAGAAGGAGAAGGGGACATACTTTCTCTACAAACGTCAAGTTGGAGAGGGTTAAAAGATTCCCACGGTTCTTCCTAAAGCTGTCCATAGGTTCGTTCCGGTTGATCAAATTATTATTTTTTTTTTTAAACAATATAAAATATATTATATATCTCAAAAAATAAATACAATTATGCAATGTCCCAACTCAAAATTTTGAGTACAACAGTTTACATGTGAAAACAAAATAATTCTACTTTTGAATTTTCTAAAAGATGTGACAAAAAGAGAGAATTCTAATAAATTTTCATTGATGAATAAGTGATCATTGTTAACCAAAAATTAAATAATATCCAAAATGATGAGTAAAATTGCTTAACAATATATCTATCTCAGTATCTCATAAGTTCATAACAAAACAGTTAATATAGCAAAATATAAAATCAAACCAAAGTTTCAAGTAAGTAATATTATTCGTTATCAAAAACAATAAGTGCTGAATAATATCCATTTCAAGCTTTCATGTAACACCCGAGAAATTATCGGCTCAATTATATTGGATGTTTGGTGACTTACAATTTGATTGGAAATAAAATGAAGGATAGATGTTAGATTAAATAAAGTAGAGTAAAAGAGTGTGTTAGTTGTAGATTTAATTAAAGAGATAAAATGGTGTAAAAGTAAAATAAAATAATAAAGAAAATGAAAGCAAATAGAAAAAGGGAGGAGATATTCACGTAAGAGAGAGAAACCCTCTTCTTCCCTATTTCTTCTTCTCTCTCCCCTCCACGAATTTGTAGAGCTCTCCTCTCCCTCTCCTCCGATTCTCACTTCATTCTCTTCAATCCAAGGTAAATCTTTAACATTTTTCGTATGGGTTTTATTTTCTAGCTTGAGGGAGGTTCAGGGAGGGAGTTAGGTTGTGTATTGGGTGAATTTATGTTAGGGTTTTGTGTAGGTGATTAGGGTTGCACGAAAATGGAGTTCCTTGCTGGGTTTTCCCTCCTTTTGGATGTTATATAAATGTGGTAATGGTTGGTTATAAAGGAATAGAGTGTTGGTTGATGGAAGATGAAAAATCTGGAAATTGTAAGGCATGTGTAGGGTATTTTGGTTTTGGCTAAATTCGGCCGAGTCATGTACGTTAGTTTGATAAATGGTTTTGAACATTAGAAAATAGACATCATAAGGAATCCGTAACACCTTGAATTGTCCAAAACAGATAAGTATAGGATTAGATACGCAATTGTGAAATTTGGTTCAAAATGGTGGAATTCGGGTTTAGCTAAGTTTTGGTTAAATATTAGCTTTCTCTTAGGAATTTTATGAATTGGTTGTAGAGAAGGTTGAATTGATAAAATGTGTTGTGATTTTAGGTTTCTATATTTCCCGGCTTAGTGTACGATTACGAGGTTTGTTAAGGAGGCCAGGTAAGTAGTGTATGCATGCGTTTTGCCTTCGAGCCTACATCACAATTCGATAGGGTTGTGTGTATGCTTATGGTTTATGCGTATGTATTGTGTGTTTATTTTGGCATGCATCATGGTTTTTGAAAAGTACGATAGTTAGACGAAAATGAATTTCTATGATTTTACGGAATGACATGGTAAGATGTGAACTGTGACGACTGAAATGATAAGATACGTAATTAAGTTATGAGCAGAGTTGGGGATCAGGTATGGCCGTCCCGTGAGGTGGACCGTGATGTGTGCCTCCTATCCCTTTCTCTGAGAAATATGGCTGTCCCGTGAGGTGGTCTGTGAAGTATGTCTATTCCTTCTAACAATAAATAAGTGAAGATGATATGAAATGAAAAGATACGTAATTAAGAGATGAGCAGAGTTGGGAATTAGGTATGGCCGTCCCGTGAGGTGTGCCTCCTAGTCCATTTCTCTAAGAAATATGGCTGTCTCGTGAGGATGGACCGTGAGATGTGCCTCTTCCTGTGAACGAATTAAGCGAAAGAGAAAAAGCAAGTAAAATGAAGTGGAATTGAGAATGAAAACAAAAAAGAAAACGAGAATGAAAACGAAACGAGGTGGTAGAAATTGCATATGCTAGGATGTGAGATGTTTTTATTCATTATTGCATTACTTGCTTAGTGTTAGGCTAATAGTTGAGTTCTGTGATGTAGGTGACAAAAATTTAGCAGGTGAGATCCTTGAGCATGTCTAGGACTAGGGTGGTTGGAGAAGGGCTCTCGTGCGACGATTCGATCGATTGTTAGGGCGGTTTAACCCAGGGAGTGCGCGGTATTTTGACGTAAGGTTTAAGGGCGTATTTTTATGTTTTGGAAATGATTAGGGAAAATAATGTTTTGACTGGATTGGATGAATGTTTTGGTGTGGTTGATGAATAATGGGGTATGTTGATAGGTGGAGATTTTAGAAATGAAATGGGTCAAGTGTTTTTGAAAATGCAAGTTTTAGGTTTTAACGGTTTAAAACGTTATGCTGTCCTTTTTCTGAAAAGTTAGGAAGTTTTTAACTAAGGTTAATGGCAGTAAGGGACGAAGTGTTGACCTGTGTGTACAGGTGTCGACCTGTTAGTGTAAAAATGATAGAAGTGTCGACCACAGGGATCGACCAATGCAAACAGAGGCAATTAAGGTGTCGACCTGTGTATATAGGTGTCGACCCCTTTAGTGCAGATTGGGTCAAAGTGTCGACCTCTGCATGCAGGTATCGACCCATCAGTGTAAAATTGATGAAGGTGTCGACCACGAGGATCGATCAATGCAAACAGAGGTAAACAGGTGTCGACCTGTACATACAGGTGTCGACCAATCAGTGTAAAACTGATGAGGGTGTCGACCACAAGGATCAACCCACGCTAGCAGAGGCGAACGAGGTGTCGACCTGTGTATGTAGGTGTCAACCCCTTGAGTGCAGTCTGGATCAAGGTGTCAACTGAAACTTTAGAGGTCGACCGGGATCCCTTCTTTTGTTTTAAAACTTGAAATTTGTTTAGTTAATTTAAAAAAAAAACGAGTCTTCTGCTGCGACGTATAAATGTTTTAAACGATGTCATCTTTAAGGCGATGAACAAAATTTTAAATATTTTCTTGAATTTCTCCTGTATGAGTACGTAGTCAAGTACCGATCTGAGTTCGGACAACTCGGGTCAGTATGGGTCAGCAGTCAGAGCGGCGGCCAAGGTTTAGATAACTCGGGGGTGCCACACTTCAACTATTCCACCAATATTTGAACACTATCTCCATCTCCATTAGTTTATGTAAAATCTGCAAAATGTAGTTGACAAACTAATTAGGTAAAAGGAATTAGAAATATAAAATGAAAAGAAAACAAAGATGTAAAACACACATTGTTCAACCTTGTCAATATCATCCAGTGAATAATTAATGTTGATAGATTGATGTTTTGAAGTTTGAATCCAACTTTGAGTGCAATTAAGCGCCTCGACGGTCTTTGGGGACAAAGAACTACGAAATGAATCAAGTACACGTCCTCTGCTACTAAAAGCTGACTCCGAAGCAACTGTTGAAATGTGGATAAGTATTACATCCCTTGCCATTTTACCAAATAATGGAAATTTCAAGGAATTTGTTTTCCACCATATCAGAATATCACTTTTATCTGAAAATTTTTCTAGCCCTTCAGATAAATATTGATCAACTTCGGGCTTTTTATATGAAACTCCATGCTCATTATGACGATTACAAAACATCTCATACACCTTATTGTGGGCCAAACTACTACTTTGTCTCATCACGGTAGAAGTCGTTCCAACCATTATACTAGAATTATCTTCTGAAATTTCAAAACCCAAATCAGATTTAAACTCGAGATATAATCTTTCAATCACAATTTCTACTTGTCTCACCAAATCAATTTTCTTCTCATTATCAATCAACATGGTGAAATAACGTTTCAAAAACTTCATTTTACATATAGGATCCAGTACAATTGTCACATACATCAACAAATTGATTTTATCATAACTACCTCAATATTTGTCAAACTTTCTTTGCATGTCAATAGTCATTCTCCTCATCAATGCATTATCACACTCAGAGTACTCTTGGATAACCATTTTCAAATTACACACTTTACTAATATAAATATTCGAGGTAATATGTTAGGAGGCCGAAACGGCAACAGTTGTATCATAAAAGATCTTCAAAAACTTGATAAGCTTTCTAATATTAACTTAGTCTTCTATTGTAGGTGGTCTTTTGCTTTCCCCGCCCAAATCAAGAAAATAATGACTATTAATTTCAATTAACTTTGCAAAAGCTCTTTCGTATTTTTCGGTGCTTTCTAACATCAAATATGTAGAATTCTATTTAGTAGGTACCTCAAGACAAACATTACTTTTGCAAATGATCTTTACATTTTCAACACAATTTCTAAATTGTTATAGCCTTGCAGGGGAAGATCGAACATATTTCACAACTCTACGAATTCTTGTGACAGACTCTTGATGATCTTTTAAACCATCATACACAATCAAATTTAAAATGTGTACAAAACATCTCATATGCATGTGTTCCCATTCAAAACTAAACCATTCAAATTTTTAATAGTTTTGATCAATACGAAATTAAAACATCATTCGAAGAAGCATTGTGATGTGAATCTCATATCGGCTCCAGAGGGTTGCCTGGGCTAGTATATATGTTGGGTCCAAACTTCCACTCTTGAGTGTGCTTTTGTGGTGGAGTTAGGAGTTTTTCATATCACTTGGTATCATAGGCTAACCTCTGTGGGTCGGTGGAAATACATCCAATAGATTGTCGACTGAGGTAGTTGCCTTTACAGGTCTGATAGATCGCGGACTGAGGTAGTCGCCTTTAAAGAGTGTGGGAATGATGTGAATCCTACATTGGTTCCAGAAGGTTGTCTGAGCTAGTATATATGTTGGGTTCAAACCTCCACTCTTGAGCACGCTTTCGTGGTGGAGTTAGGGGTTTCTCATATCACTCAGATAATGTGTCTAAGCCCTACAAATCCAAGAACAAGTCAATCAAAGAGAGGGATCGGTGCTTCTCGGCTCAATCCGATATGCACCCCAATGCAACAAACACAAATTTCTCAAATAAGCTATAAATGAAACGAAATTTTAAAGAGAACTTATATAATGAATGAAGATTAAGCCCTAAAAATTTCACGTAAAAATATGAAGAAACGAAAAAGATATGCTAAGAAACTCGTGGCGGTCCGATAAGAAACCTAGAGCACTTTTGGTTAATGTTACTTTCTAAGGAGAGTAACAATAGCACTTGGGCAATGGTTACTACATTTTCTACTGTTTTCCAACTCTAGAGGGTTTGGAGAGAAAAGATGTCAATAAGTACTTACAAGCAACCAAAAGCTTGAAGTAATGGAGACACAATCCACTCGACAATGATTTGTCGAGGCACTCACCTTGGAAGTCGATTGCTCCTTTGGTCCTTAAGAGAAACTAGTTGATTTTTATTGATTATCAAAACTGACACGATTCCACCTGCGAGGGTGTGATGACCCGAATGTGTAAGTATATGTACGATAACTGCACGAACCGGAACTCGAATATCGGTACGTTCGCGTGGGTGAACCGGAAGGTGACGGGTCGTAAAAAGAGGGTCGTCACAATCCCACATCGCTTAGGAAAGTATGTGGAAATGAAACATATATAAAGAGACCCTCCCAAGATAGCAAGACGCGTTTTGGAACACAACTGACAACGGATCCCATAAGAACTCCGAAGTTAAAAGTGCTTCGGCGAGAGCAATTTCAGGTTGGGTGACCTTCTAGGAAGTTCTGACCAAACAAAGCCGTGAGGGGAGGATATTGGGCTGCGGCCCAATCCCCAGAGCGGACAATATCTTGTTGGGAATAGAGGTCGTTACAAATGGTATCAGAGCCTGTACCTAACCGAAAATGTGGTCAACGAGGACGTTGGGCGCCCGAGGGGGGGTGATTGTGATGACCCGGATGTGTAAGTATGTGTACGATGGCTGCACGAACCTGAACCCGGATGGCGGTACGTCTGCGCGGGCGAACCGGAAGGTGACGGGTCGTAAAAAGGGGGGTCGTCACAATCCCACATCGCTTGGGAAAGTATGTGAAAATAAAGAGACCCTCCCAAGATAGCAAGACGCGTTTTGGAGCACAATTGGCAATGGATCCCATAAGAACTCCGAAGTTAAAAGTGCTTCGGCGAGTGCAATTCCAAGTTGGGTGACCTTCTGGGAAGTTTTCGCCAAACAAAGCCGTGAGGGGAGGATATTCGGCTGCGGCCCAATCCTCAGAGCGGACAATATCTTGCTGGGAATAGGTTGTTACAGAGGGGGTTGTGTGTCTACCCACAACAGCAATGTTAGAAAACCAGAACTCGGCTAGGCCGAGAATATCCTAAAAACCAGCAGCAATTTGACCAACCAAATTATGTCCAAATGCAACGAAATTTTAAGGAGTTCTTAATGTATGAGTGAAGAATGTCTCCTTAAATTTTCAGTTCCAGATGATGAGAAAATAAAAAGTTATGCAAGGAACACCAGATACTATCCGACGAGCAATGTTTGGTAAGCTCTCGGTATAACAATTTTCCAAGGAAGATGGTAGCAAATGGAACAAGTTAATAGCCATTTTTTTCACGTATCCTACTCTGTAAAGAGATGGAAGAAAAGTGGAACAATGACTATTCAAGCAACCTTGGACTTGAAAGCTCAAAGGAGATAGAACTCCTTCTCGGTTCTTGACCAAACCGAGCTTACCGTTCACCAATCTTTAACGTTCAGTTTCAGCAGAAAAACTAGGTTATTCTCATATCATCAACAACCATGACAAGCACCAACAACCATGTATTTATTGTGACGACCCCGATCCCATCAGGGATACCACGGCCTATGCCGTGACATACATTAAACTTAACCTTCGCCAGTACACGTAAAATTTTTCATTTTTCCCCATAATCCATTAAAGAACAGACTTCGCCTATCGATCCTCCTTTATCGACATTTGGGCTCTAACTTAAAACGTATGTAAAACGACTCATCTAAGGTCAAAAAACATCACTTGAGGCTTAGGAATTCAAAACATGAGGGGTGGCAACCATGGGGTGTGCCCCAGCATTCAGCACGCGCGCCCCTTGCGCAACATGCGCGCATGCTGTGCGCGCACCGCGCCCTCCCGTGTCGCGTGCCCCGCGCTGCATGCACATCACTCGTCCCCACGCGCACCACCGTGCGCCATTAGGCAGGCCATGCCGCACCGCACTGCGTGCTTATCGCTAGCCCACGGCACACCGCGACGCGCGCCCACCAGGTGGTCTTCATCACGCGCCTACCACGGGCTCGCACGCGCGCAGCACGCCTGGCGTCCCGCGAGGGCTGATCGATCGGCACCCACGCTGGTGCCAGGCTATTCCGAGCTACTGTTGGCCTATCGATCGGCCACTTCGCCGATCGATCGGTGAACGCTCTGGAATCTCGCCTATTTTCTAGAAACCTTGCCGATCGATTGGCCACTGGGGGTTGATCGATCGGCTAAGCAGGGCAGCGTGCCTGTCGCGCGCCCTGCTCGCCCGTCCAGACGGCCCTGCGCGTGCCAACTGCTCGTCCAGCTGTGCGCCCAGCGCCATCTTCCTCCCTTTCCTCCTTTCCTTTGCCATTTTTTCCATTTTTTTCACCTAAAAATACATTATAAAAATATCCTCAATGCATCCATATTTCTATCTCCACCTAGCATACCACATTTTACTTGTAAACCTCATGCTAAAATCATAAAATCTATTTCGACACTCAATTCATTTCATCAACTTAAATACGCAACTGGAATCCATCAAAATATCTTAGGAGCAAATCAATCTAGAAAACCATCAACAACATCAATTATAACGACCCTTTTTTCCAGTAAGATATTGTCTGCTCTGGGGATTAGGCCGTAGCCCAATATCCTCCCCTCACAGCTTTGTTTGGCGAGGACTTCCCAGTCAGTCACCCAACCTGGTACTACTCTCATCGAAGCACTTTTAACTTTGGAGATCTTATGGAATCCGTTGCCAATTGTGCTCCAAAACGCGTCTTACTATCTTGGGAGAGTTTTCTTACATATGTTTCATTTCCATATACTTTCCCAAGCGATGTGGGATTGTGACGACTCCCTCTTTTACGACCCGGGATTCGCCTACACTCGAGTCAGGGATCCACTCCACAACCCGAGGTTCGCCCCTCAGTCGTACTCATACCTACACATTCGGGTTATTACAATCACCCCCCCTCGGGGAACACGTCTTACTAACTTGGGAGGGTTTCCTTACATATGTTTCATTTCCATATACTTCCCCAAGCGATGTGAGATTGTGACGACTCCCTCTTTCACGACCCGAGATTTGCCTACACTCGAGTCCGAGATCAACCCCACAACCCGAGATTTGCCCCGCAGTCGTACGCATACCTACACATTCAGGTCATCACAATCACCCCTCCCCCTCGGGGGCCCAACGTCCTCGTTGGCCACATTTTCAGTTGGGTACAGGCACTGATACCATTTATAACGACCCATTTCCCAGTAAGATATTGTCTGCTCTAGGGATTAGGTCGTAACCCAATATCTTCCCCTCACGGGTTTATTTGGCGAGGACTTCTCAGTCGGTCACCCAAGCTGGTACTACTCTCGCCGAAGCACTTTTAACTTCGGAGTTCTTATGGGATCCGTTGCCAATTGTGCTCCAAAACGCGTCTTACTTGTAACGACCCGAGGAGGACCGTCACGAAATTCTTGACCTTACTTAAACTTAAATTCATTTTTGTACTCTTTTTTTTGAAAACGTAACTTTAATGAAGTGCATAGCATCTGCCGGCGAGCCATGCAAGCACTTCAGCCAATCGCTAAACGACAAGCTTAGAGTTCACATCTTCCGGTGAGCATGAGCTTAACACGTGACCCATTAAAACTCGCTCGGTGGTGGACATCTACCGATGAACACGTGCAGCTCTCGTGTTCATTAAAACCTCATCCGGTAGGGGACATCTACTGGTGGACACGTGACTCTCTCGTGCTTCATTAAATTTACTCGTGTGATATACTTCTTCCGGTAGAGAATTACACTACCTATACCGGTCACTAGGCGACAAAATAACATCTTTGTCTTCCGGTAGAGAATTACACTACCTCTACCGGTCACTAGACGACAAAATAGCGTTTTCTTCTTCCGATGACGTCAGCCGGGAGACAACCATTTTCCTCTTCCGATGACGTCAGCCGGAAGGCAAACCCATACAACTTCCATCACATTTCTCCTGCCGATGACGTCAGCCGGAAGACAACAATTCTCCTTGTAACACCCGACATTTCGGCCAGGTGATTTTCTGACCATTTTATTTATCACCCTTTTATTTAACCTTTATGATTTAAATTTGATGTTAAGACAAATTTATTACAAGTTGAGTAAAACTAGGTTGGGTGGCAGAATTGTAATTAAGATTGATGGATTAAGTATAAATAGAAAAAGGAAACCTTAAATCTCATTTAAACCTCACTGTAGCCGACACCCCTTCTCTCGGCGATTTCTTCTCTCCCGAGCTCCTGCTCTCTGTTACCGGCGTTCTCCCTCACTGACGACTATTTTCAGCCTGCATTTTCTCTGCAAGTTCGTACCCGAGGTATGCAATAGACAATGTAGCTATCTGTTAGTTTATCAGCTCTGTTTTCAGCTCAGCATCTGAACTTGGAGTTTATCAATGGCCATGCCGTTTTAGAACATTTTAGAATCCGAGAGTAGTAATGTCAACCCGAATAGATTCTGGTCATTTTAAGTAACCTAACTCAGATTTAATCAATAGTAGAACCTCTTTGTTCTATTTTGGATTTCAGATTCTGCACAGAGCTTTAGACTAAGGATTCGGAGATGACTCTAGCTATTAGATTCTAGGATGACCTATGATTAGAACTTTTAGGATTTTATTTAACTACTGTAATGTGAAATGTGTTAGGTGAAGAAGTTGAAGAGAAAGTGATCCAAGTTGCTAAGGAATCCAGGTAAGTGAATGTATTAAGTTTCCGGCCAATAGGGCCCTACATCAAAGGATTAAGTTAGATTTAGTGAACATTGTCTGCTATATGTTTGATGAAATGTCGATGGATATGGTTCTGTTATTCTCATGTACTCCCCTGTCTTAGTTCGATGATTAAGTGCATTTATGTTATGCATCATGTTTTACTTCTCAAGCATATGAAAATGTTTTGAAATATGTTTTCTCATGAATAAGGTAAGAAGATAAAACTTATGCAACGTGGTTAAGTGAGGGTTGGGGGTGGTTCGGCGTATGTCACAGTCCGCAGTAGGACATATGAATACGACCCGCAGTAGGGACCATGATCAAACTCACTGTCGAACCCCCTTTACCGGCACAAATCCTCCCTTAAACCACATAATGTAATGAAGAATATGAATGATGAAAGGAATGATGAATATGAGCATGTCTACGAATGATGATTATGAACAATGAATACGAGATACGATTATGAATGATGATTAAGATAAGTACATGAAAAGAAAAGACTTATGAGCATGTTTTTCTCCAAGTTATGCATTCATGAACTCATAATAGTTTGCATTCCTTACTAAGCCTTAGGCTTACAGTTACACCTTATGATGTAGGTGAAGAAATATCAGGTGAGGAATTCAAAGTTGATGAAAATGTCTAAGCTAGGTTGCTGGAGGTGTTCAGGGGCAGTTCTGTGGCTGGATGGCAAATGAGTAACCCTGGTTAACGTTTCATGATTTAAGGATGTTTATAAGTTCTGAAGTTTAAGTAGTAATGTTTATGATTATGGAAGTCTAAGTATGATGACTTTACTTTCGAATTATTGAGTTTTAAGTCTGTCTAATATGAGTACTGAGTCTGAAAATATTTATGAAGATATAGAATGAGTTATTTTACCTAAGTCTTCCGCTGTGTGAGTTTGAATGAACTTATGGTTTATTCCGATGAGTTTTGGCCATTAAGATTTAAGTTATGAGGTCTACGTTTATCTAGATAGAAGGCTGAGAAAACCAGGATGTCTTCCGCTGAGGAATATTGGAGGGAATGAGTTTGTCTACCGGCTGACGTTATCGGAAGAGGAAAAGTATTTGTCTTCCGGCTGACGTCATCGGTAGAAGAAATGTGATGGAAGTCGGGAGAGTTTGTCTTCCGGCTGACGTCATCGGAAGAGGAAAAGTATTTGTCTTCCGGCTGACGTCATCGGTAGAAGAAATGTGATGGAAGTCGGGAGAGTTTGTCTTCCGGCTGACGTCATCGGAAGAGGAAAAGTATTTGTCTTCCGGCTGACGTCATCGGTAGAAGAAATGTGATGGAAGTCGGGAGAGTTTGTCTTCCGGCTGACGTCATCGGAAGAGGAAAAGTATTTGTCTTCCGGCTGACGTCATCGGCAGGAGAAGTGTGATGGAAGTTGTATGGGTTTGCCTTCCGGCTGACGTCATCGGAAGAGGAAAATGGTTGTCTCCCGGCTGACGTCATCGGAAGAAGAAAACGCTATTTTGTCGTCTAGTGACCGGTAGAGGTAGTGTAATTCTCTACCGGAAGACAAAGATGTTATTTTGTCGCCTAGTGACCGGTATAGGTAGTGTAATTCTCTACCGGAAGAAGTATATCACACGAGTAAATTTAATGAAGCACGAGAGAGTCACGTGTCCACCAGTAGATGTCCCCTACCAGATGAGGTTTTAATGAAGCACGAGAGAGCTGCACGTGTTCATCGGTAGATGTCCACCACCGAGCGAGTTTTAATGGGTCACGTGTTAAGCTCATGCTCACCGGAAGATGTGAACTCCAAGCTTGTCGTTTAGCGATTGGCTGAAGTGCTTGCATGGCTCGCCGGCAGATGCTATGCACTTCATTAAAGTTACGTTTTCAAAAAAAAAGAGTACAAAAATGAATTTAAGTTTAAGTAAGGTCAAGAATTTCGTGACGGTCCTCCTCGGGTCGTTACACTCCTCTTCCGATGACGTCAGCCGGAAGACAACCATTTTTCCTCCAGCGTCCCTCGGCAGAAGACATCCTGGCTTTTCTCAGACTTAGATTTTAGATAACATAAACTTCATAGCCTCAATCTTAGTAACCAGGACTCAAGCGGAATGAACCATAAACTTACTAGAACTCATACAGCGAAAGACTTAATAATTCATTTCATATCCTCATAAATATCCTCAGATTCAGTACTCATACCAGACAAACTCAGAACTCAATAATTCGAAAGTAAAGTCATCATACTTAGACTTCCATAATCATAAACATTACTACTTAAACTTCAGAACTTATAAACATCCTTAAATCATAAAACGTTAACCAGGGTTACTCATTTGCCATCCAGCCACAGGTTTCACACTGATCACCTCCAGCAACCTAGCTTAGACATTTTCATCAACTTTGAATTCCTCACCTGATATTTCTTCACCTACATCATAAGGTGTAACTGTAAGCCTAAGGCTTAGTAAGGAATGCAAACTATTATGAGTTCATGAATGCATAACTTGGAGAAAAACATGCTCATAAGTCTTTTCTTTTCATGTACTTATCTTAATCATCATTCATAATCGTATCTCGTATTCATTGTTCATAATCATCATTCGTAGACATGCTCATATTCATCATTCCTTTCATCATTCATATTCTTCATTACATTATGTGGTTTAAGGGAGGATTTGTGCCGGTAAAGGGGGTTCGACAGTGAGTTTGATCATGGTCCCTACTGCGGGTCGTATTCATATGTCCTACTGCGGACTGTGACATACGCCGAACCACCCCCAACCCTCACTTAACCACGTTGCATAAGTTTTATCTTCTTACCTTATTCATGAGAAAACATATTTCAAAACATTTTCATATGCTTGAGAAGTAAAACATGATGCATAACATAAATGCACTTAATCATCGAACTAAGACAGGGGAGTACATGAGAATAACAGAACCATATCCATCGACATTTCATCAAACATATAGCAGACAATGTTCACTAAATCTAACTTAATCCTTTGATGTAGGGCCCTATTGGCCGGAAACTTAATACATTCACTTACCTGGATTCCTTAGCAACTTGAATCACCTTCTTTTCAACTTCTTCACCTAACACATTTCACATTACAGTAGTTAAAATAAAGTCCTAAAAGTTCTAATCGAAAGTCATCCTAGAATCTAACAGCTAAGGTTCTCTGTGCAGTCTGAAATCCAAAACCGAAACAGCTAGATATAGCTATCGATTAAACGGGGTCGGTTATATAAAAGGTCCAGAATCGATTTAAAGGTGGCATTACCAAATGAAGATAAAAAACGATAACCAACTGACTCAGCCATTGAAGAGCCCGAAAGTATAAGTTCAACTGAAAACAGAGTTCTAAATGACTACCCGGCATCTACATTGTCAAAATCTTACCTAGAATGCGGGTTATCGGAGTGGAGGTTGAAAAACCAGTTGCTGGGGAGGAAAAGGCTCCAGAGAAGAAGGGAGTCGCCGAGAGGAAATGTCGGCTGCAGTGAGGTTTAAATGAGATTTAAGGTTTCCATTTTCTATTTATACCTAATCCTTCAATCTTTATTACAAAATTGCCACTCAACCTAGTTTTACTCAACTTGTAATGAATTTGCCTCAACGTTAAATTTAATCATAAAGGTTAAATAAAGGGTAACAATGAGAATGGTCAGAAAAATTCACCTGGCCGAAATGTCGGGTGTTACATTACTATCTTGAGAGGGTTTCCTTACATATGTTTCATTTCCATATACTACCCCAAGCAATGTGAGATTGTGACGACCCCCTCTTTTACGAGGCGAGATTCGCCTACACTCGAGTACAGGATCCACCCCGCAACCTGAGGTTTGTCCCGAAGTCGTACTCATACCTACACATTCGGGTCATTACATCAATATCTCTAAGCTAGTTGATATTCAACCTAAAATAAACTATTTATACACTTATCCATATCATCTTTACCTAATGTTCCTAAAATACCTATACATTCGTCCCCACGGGTCAAAATCGCTCCAACTACACAGCGCACTCCCACGGGCATCCTTCTTCAGTCTGTTCATTCATCTTGTAGGGGAACTTCTTCCTCACCTTCTTCAAGTTCACCTACACTATAGAGACGCCTATGAGATAAAACTCAGTAAGCCTACGTAAATGACAATGCGTGAACATGCATATGCAATTTTATGAATTCAGTCTATTTATTCCTTTTTCAGTCCATGTCAGTCTTTGGTTATCGGAGCATCACTCAGCAAATGGATAGGGCACATCAAGCGATTAGATAGCCCACACCATTTGAAGGGAGGAAGACACGCTCACCACAGAACGCCATGTCTGAACCTCTCCCCGATAACCACTATGAGGGTTATTTATATGATACTTTCATACTTGTATTTCCTTTTCATGAAATCAATGCATAAATTCATTTTCATGTCATTTCATAAAGCAGTGATACATGGACAATTAAAATGCATAACATAAAACATAAATAACTTGAGTACCATCAAAATAATGCATAACCTACACAACAACTAATTCTAGGCTACCCAACCAAAGCATATAAATATTTCATTACTCCAAGCTCCTTAACAAGCATAACCGACATATGGTGTAGGTCTATCGGCCATAGTAAGTCACGAGAACTTACCTGGCGTTCTTAGCAAACCGAGCTCCGTCCGTAAGCTTCGTTCACCTAGGGCATTTTGCAATTGTCGTTAGAATCGATCATAAACAACCAAATTCCAAAACTAAATGAAACTCCTAGCTAAGGCAATTTCCTAAAAATCTCAATTTACTTCATTCGGGCATTCTATCGAGCAATTCACGCTCACAATTTCTATAACCTCCATTAATGGCTTTTTCAACCTCTCAACCTTCAAAAATTCAAACAACAATCATTAATTCAACTTAACTATCACTAATAATCATAAATACTCCATCAATGGGCATTAATACGATAAATCTAACAATTTATCAACCCTAAACGAAAAACCCTAACCGTTTTAAACCCTCAAAATTAGAAATCAATTGTCTAGAGTATTCGTATCTCACCTAGGGCTTGATTGTGGAAGAGAAAATGGAAGGAAATCGCCGGAGGAGAACCATCGTTGGCGTGGAAGCAATCGGCGAAGAAGAAATTGCCAAGGGGTGGGTGCTCTGGAGATTTTTCGTGAAGGGGGAAGAAACTGATGGAGGGGGGGGGGGGGGGGGGTGTATTTAATTATTTTTTTATAATTTTAACTTCCTAAATTACGAGTTTGCCCCTTAACTCAATTCTCTACTTAATTCGTTATTTAATCTATCGATTTGGATTCTCTAAAATTTTCTTATTCCACCAAATATTCTAATAAATTCCTAAGGTTCTAATAAAACTTTCCGTTCGTAAAACATGGTTAATTTACTATATTTACAAATATAATCTTATATAACTAAAAATCCGCTATCTGTTCGTAAAACATGCTTAATTTACTATATTTACGAATATAACTTTATATAACGAAAAATCTGAAAATCCAAAAAAACCCGGGTGTTACATTCCACCCACCTTAAACAAAATTTTGTCCTCAAAATTTGACTTTACAAAGAGTTCTGAATATTTAGTCATCATATCTTGCTGTCTCTCCTAGGTGGCTTCCTCTACAACGTGGTTCCACCACAAAATCTTCACTAGTGGAATCTCTTTATTGCGTAGCACATTGATAGAAGACTCCAGAATTCTAACTGGCTTTTCCACATATGTTAGCGTCAGTTGTACCTCGATTTTTCTTGCTTCTACGTCATAAGACGGATCACGTACACACTTTCTGAGCATGGATACGTGAAATACATTGTGAATGCCCTCCATCGTTGCCGGTAGTTGTAACTGGTACGCTATCTTTCCGATCCTTTTTACAACAGGGAAGGGCCCTACATAACGAGGATTTAGTTTGCCTTTTCTCTCGAATCTCATAACTCCCTTGAACGGAGAAATCTTTAGAAATACCTCATTGCCCTCGTTGAATTCAAATTCCCTTCATCTGTTATTGGCGTAGCTTTTCTGATGGCTTTGTGCTACCTCTATACGCGGTCTGATAATGGCGATCTTCTCTGCAGTTTGCTATAGAATATCAGGGCCAATTAAACTAGTTTCGCCAACTTCGTCCCAATACAGCGGAGACCTACATTTCCGTCCAGATGGCGCTTCATACGGAGCCATACCGATTATAGCTTGAAAGCTATTGTCATATGAGAACTCTATCAGTTGTAAATACTTACTCCATGAACCTTGAAATTCCAACACACAGGCTCTAAGCATATCCTCCAGAATTTGGTTCGTTCTTTCTGTCTGTCCATCGGTCTGAGGATGAAACGCTGTGTTGAAATTTAGTTGAGTTCTCATAGCTTTATGCAGACTTTTCCAAAATCTTGAAGTAAACCTCGGATCTCTGTCAGAGACAATCGAAACGGAAATCCCGTGTAGTTTGACAATCTCTTGAACATAAAGCTCCGTAAATTGATCCATGGAAACATCATCTTAACTGGTAGAAAATGGGCCGACTTTGTCAAACGGTCTACTATAACCCAGATTCCACAGTGTCCTTTCGTAGTTCTGAGCAGCCCTACAATGAAGTCCATAGAAATCAGCTCCTATTTTCATTCCGGAATCGGCAGGAGTTGTAAAGTTCCTGCTGGCCTTTGGTGCTCTACTTTGACCTGTTGACAGACTAAATAGGTTTCCACGTATCTAGCAACCTCTCTTTTCATATTAGGCCACCAGAAATACTGTTTCAAATCTCTATGCATCTTTGTACTTCCTGGATGCACAGAGAATGCCGATGAATGAACCTCTGATAAGATCTCTTTCTTTAACTCTTTATCATCAGGCACGTACCACCTGCTTCTAAACCTTAATGTGCCATCGTCTGACTGATTGAAAGCAGATGAATTATCAGATGTCATGCTCAATCTGAAGCTTTCACACTCTAGGTCTTTCTGCTAAGCTTCTCAAATTTTGTCCAATATTGTCGGCTTTAGTGAAATATTTGCAAGCATAGCGGATAACTCTGCAACAATTTCCACATTGAACTTCAAAATCTCTAATTTCAGCGTTACAGACATTGTTGCAAGTGAAAGTTGATTCGTCGTGGGCATTCTGCTTAAAGCATCTGCGACCTTATTTGCATTTCCTAGGTGGTATTTGATCTCGAACTCGTAATCCTTGACAAATTCTAACCACCTTCGTTGTCGCATATTTAACTCCTTCTACGTAAACAGGTATTTCAACTTCCTGTGACCTGAAAATATTTCGCACTGTTGTCCATACAAATAATGTCTCCATATTTTCAATGCGAAGACAACTGCTGCTAGTTCCAGATCGTGAGTCAGATAGTTCTGTTCATACGGCTTTAACTGTCGAGAAGCGTATGCAATAACTTTTTCCTCTTGCATCAGTACGCATCTAAGTCCAATCTTAGACGCATCACAGTAGATACTGAACATCTTCCCTTCTAACTCTCAACTGATAATAGCCCGAGCGTAGGTCGATCCTTGAAAATACTCGGGCACCCTGCAGTTGATCAAACAAGTCATCTATTCGTGGCAAAGGATATTTGTTCTTCACTGTCAACTTGTTCAACTCTCTGTAGTCTATACACATCCTGAGAGTTCTGTCTTTCTTTTTGACAAAAAGCACTGGCGCTCCCCATGGAGAAAAACTAGGTCGGATGAACCCCTTGTCCAACAGTTCTTCTAACTGAGATTTTAACTCCTTTAGTTCGGCAGACGCCAATCTGTACGGATTCTTGGACATAGGTTCAGACCCTGGATATAGATCGATTACAAATTCTATCTCTCTGTTCGGCGGTAATCTAGGAAGATCATTTGAGAAAAATCTCCGTAAATTCTCTAACGATCATAATGTCACTTGGCTTTACCTCGTTGAATAACCGAGTATCAACCACTGTGGCCAAATAGACTGAGCATTTATATTTAAACTGCTCTTGGACCATCATAGAATAGGAAGTAGGCAGCCCACTTATCCTATTCATCGTCTGAAAGGTAAACTTTTCTTTATTCAGGGGACGAGAAGTCACTATTCCAGACCTGCAGTCAATAGTGGCGAAATGGCCGAACAACTAGTCCATTCCCATAATAAGATCATATCGCTTTATGCCCATAACTATCAGACGGGCAAAAAGGGTATTATTCCCTACGGAAATAACATTGCCTTGACTGTATACATTCTCCCGAAGGTAGCAGTACGCTATATAAATAATCTGCCATCTTTGGCACTAATTTCAACCTAGCTACATAGGTAGTTGAAATAAAAGAATGCGTAGCCTCTGTGTCTATTAATGAAAAGACTGCTATGCCGGTAATCAAGACGGTACCTGCAATAACAGAAGGCTTGACATCATCATCGACGTCGCCAGGCTCGATGAAAGCAAATATCCTCGAGGTAACTCTCTTCTAATCAGTAGTCGTCCTTGGACAATTTTGAGCATAGTGGCCTACCTCCCCGAATCTAAAACATCAGTCCGTACCCAATCTACAAGCACCAAAATGAGCCTTCAGGCACTTCGGACATACAGGTTTCTGAGTAGATTCCTGAATTTGTTTTCCATTTCCCTGATCACCCTTTCCGTCATATGGCCTCTTTACCCCTCGTTGTTGTAATTGTTGTTTCCCTCTTGGTTGCCAGCCTTTGTTCTGGGATTGAGACTGAATCTCTCGAAAGAATCCCCTGGTAGTCTCCCTCGGTCTGACACACGTCTGTTCTGCAGCTTCGAACTCCAGAGTTCTGGCCATAATATCTGCATAAGGAACATTCAAAGTTCCTTATATATTAACACTCTTTCGAATTTCGGGCTTCAACCGTTTCATAAACTGGTGCACTTTGTCCTCATTCTCGCTCACCAAGCGTGGTGCAAATCGAGACAAGGCTTCAAACTTTCGATTATACTCAGCAACCGCACCAGTTTGTTGTAGCTGCGCAAACTCCATTAATTTAGGCGCTCGCACTGTACGACTAAAATACTTGTCATAGAACACGGTTTTGAACCGTTCCCAAGTCATTACTGTTACATCTATAGTTGCTTTGATGGAGTCCCACAAAAACCAAGCATCCAATGCGAAGTGAAATGTAGCACACGTGACTTTTTCCCCGTTCTCGATTGTTGCATAGGCCAGCATATCCTCCAGTTCGAATCCACTCCTTAACAACAATGGGATCAGAAGATTGACCATTAAACAATGGAGGTCGTGGCTTTTGAAATCTCTCCATACCATGATCATTAGGAACAACTAACTCTTGGGTTCTGAGACCCTCTCGGTTTATTAATGTCTCGAGCTGATGAGATTGCCTATCCATATGTTGCGCTTGTCGATCAAGATGTTGAGCTTGTTGGGCAATGAAATCCCTCAATTGATCTATGGTATTGTCCCTCTCGTTTCCTCTCCAGACCATTTTGTTAATCCTATAAAATTTAAAGTCAATTAACTCTATACATAAAGAAATCATATAACTGTACTTATAGTCGAGGAAGTATGTTCGTGTAGTGGCTTGTGCAGTCGAGCAGTCTACAGAACCGACTTTTAAAACTCGGGTGTTCTGATACCACAAATTGTGACGACCCTAATCCCATCAGGGCTGCCACAGCCCATGCTGTGACATACATTTAACTTAACCCTCGCTCGTTCATGTAAAATTTTTCATTTTTCCCCATAACCCATTAAAGAACGAACTTAGCCTATCGATCCTCGTTTATCGACATTTGGGGTCTAACTTAAAACGTATGTAAAACAACTCGTCTAAGGTCGGAAAACATCACTTGAGGCTTAGGATTTCAAAACATGAGGGGTGGCATGCATGGGGCGTGCCCCAGCATTCGGCGCGCACGCCCCTCACGCACCATGCGCGCATGTCGCGTGCGCACCGCACGCCATCGGGCAGCCATGCTGCACCGCACTGCGAGCCTATTGCGCGCCCATCGGGTGGACTCCATCACGTGCCTACCGCACGAACGCTCGCGTAGCACGCCTTGCCACCTCGCCGATCGATCGGCACTAATGCTGGTGCCAGGCTATTTTGAGCTACTGTTGGCCGATCGATCGGCCACCTCGCCAATCGATCGGCGAACGCTCTGGAATTTTGCCTATTTTCCAGAAACCCTGCCGATCGATCGACTGAGCTGGGCAGCGCGCCCTGCTCACCCATCCAGACGGCCCTGCTCGCGCCAACTACGCGCCCAGCTGTGCGCCCAGCACCATCTTCCTCCCTTTCCTCCTTTCCTCTGCCATTTCCTCCATTTTTTTCACCTAAAAATAGATCATAAAAATATCCTCAATTCATCAATATTTCTATCTCCACCTAGCATACCACATTTTACTTGGTAACCTCATGCTAAAATCATAAAATCTATCCCGACACTCAATTCATTTCATCAACTTAAATACGCAATGAAAATCCATCAAAATATCTTAGGAGCAAACCCATCCAGAAAACCATCAACAACATCAATATCTCTAAGCTAGTTGCTATTCAACCAAAAAAAAACTATCTATACACTTATCCATATCATCTTTATCTAATGTTCCCAAAATACCTACACATTCATCCCCAAGGGTCAAAATCGCTCTGACTGCACAGTGCACTGCCACAGGCATCCTTCTTCAGTCTGTTCATTCATCTTGTAAGGGAACTTCTTCCTCACCTTCTTCAAGTTCACCTACACCATAGAAATGCCTATGAGATAAAACTCAGTATGCCTACGTAAATGACAATGCGTGAACATGCATATGCAATTTTATGAATTCAGTCCATTTATTCCTTTTTCAATCTATGTCAGTCTTTGGTTATCGAAGCATCACTCGGCAGATGGATAGGGCACATCAAGCGATTAGATAGCCCACACCATCTGAAGGGAGGAAGACACGCTCACCATAGAACGTCATGTCTGAACCTCTCCTCGATAACCACCATGGGGGTTGTTTACATGATACTTTCATACTTGCATTTCATTTTCATGAAATCAATATATAAATTCATTTTCATGTCATTTCATAAAGCAGTGATGCATGGACAATTAAAATACATAACATAAAACATAAATAACTTGAGTACCATTAAAACAATGCATAACTTACACATCAACTAATCCTAGGCTACTCAACCAAAGCATATAAATATTTCATTACTCCAAGTTCCTCAACAAGCATAACCGAAATATGGTGTAGGCCTATCGGCCACAGTAACTCACGAGAACTTACCTGGCATTCTCAGCAAATCGAGTTATGTCCGTAAGCTTCGTTCACCTAGGGCATTTCACAATTGCCGTTAGAATCGATCCTAAACAACCGAATTAAAAAACTAAACGAAACTCCTATCTAAGGCAATTTCCTAAAAATCTCAATTTACTTCATTCGGGCATTCTATTGGGCAATTCGTGTTCACAATTTCTATAACCTCCATTAATGGCTTTTTCAACATCTCAACCACCAAAAATTCAGACAACAACCATTAATTCAACCAACTATCATCAATAATCATAAATACTCCATCAATGGGCATTAATACGGTAAACCTAACAATTTCTCAACCCTAAACCGAAAACCCTAACCGTTTTAAATCCTAAAAATTGGAAACCAATTGTCTGGAGTATTTGTATCTCACCTAAGGCTTGATTGTGGAAGAGAAAATGGAAGGAAATTGTCGGAGGAGAACCGTCGTTGGCGTGGAAGCAATCAACGAAGAAGAAATCGCCAAGGGGTGGGTGGTCTGGAGATTTTTCATGAAGGGGGAAGAAACTGATGGAAAGGGGGGGGGGGGGGGGTTATTTAATTATTTTTTTATAATTTTAACTTCTTAAATTACGAGTTTGCCCCTCAACTCAATTATCTACTTAATTCGTTATTTAACCTATCGATTTGGATTTTTCGAAATTTTCTTATTCCATCAAATATTCCAATAAATTCCTAGGGTTCTAATAAAATTTTCCGTTCATTAAACAGACTTAATTTACTATATTTACGAATATAACCTTATATAACGAAAAATCCAAAAAAACTCGGGTGTTACATTTATAGACCTAGGGTGGCTGGTTGTTTTGGTTGGGTTTGGGCTGAAAAAAAAATGCCATTATGTTTGGCCAATGTTGGGCTTCTCTCCAATCTTCGGCCCATGTTTGGCTTCTCTCTAATCTTTTGCTTCTACCAACTTCCAACCACCATCTTTCTTAACATACATCTAATCCTAATGTCTAAGGATGCATGCAACTATAAAACATTACATGAAGGTCAATGTTTGCCCACAAAATACAAGGCTAAAAGTTTGCCAAAACAAAACAAGAAAAATAAGTGTTTGGTTACAATTTAATTCCAAGGAAGACAAATCTCTTCTTCACGTGCTTCCCTCTTTAGTTCCCACGATAACATGTGCAAGGGCTGATCCATGTCCTTTGTGCTCGACTCCCAATCCAAGTCCTTAAAGAAGTCTTCGAAGCCATCAATACATGCAAAAGAATTGAGCTTGTTAGTGAATAGGTATGATAAAGCTTGTGCCTTGGTTTGTGATTGAGTGATGGCCCCCTGAGGCACATCAAAAACTGAATACAATGTTATGAAAATGCGGATTAAATATGACCTAGGTTGGTGTAGGGTTTTGGCTTGAAAATAAAAGGCAATTGTCGTTTGTTTGATCTCAGCCATGCTTGCGTGCGCTCCTCCTATCTTTAGCCGTCAAGATGAGTCCTTTGTATGTTAAGTTGTGTTGAGTCGTTGTGGGGATGATGAGCTGTCGAAATTAAAATAAGTAAGGTGCAAGTGCGCTCTAATCCATTCAAGTGGACCGGGCCTTGAAATGGGTGCAGTCACTTGGAAACCTTTTATGTGCGCGCCATTCTCTTTAATGAGAGCCAGGCCTTTGCTTGTGCGTCTTATGTAGTTGATGTTTAGTCCATCCATCTTGGAATATGTTGGTGCGTGGTTCATTTAATTTGGAAGGCTTGCATGTGCGTATCTATCTCATATGATGTGGGTTGGATCTCCTCTTGTGCGCCGTCCATGAGTGTTGTTTGGTCAAGCCACGCGAGTTCTTCATGATTGAGTGTCTTAAGCCTTAACCACCCAAACTATCTTAAATGTCTATTATGCATGCATGCAATTAAAATACTAATGTTTTGCCAAAAATAACAAGATGATCAATGTTTGCCAAAAATAATAAAAGTAAATTAGTTACGACAATCTGTCTCCAGAAAGACAAATTCCCTCTTGATTGTTCGATGATCTGGTACGTGGTTTCCATGATAGCATATGCGTCGGCTTGTCCATGTCTTGAGCATTTGGATCCCACTCCAAGGCACCAAATAGGCCTTTACCTGCAAAAATAACAAACATATTAGTTAAAAGGTTAATTGGTGATTGTGCCTTGTTTTTGGATCGAGTTAGAAGTTTTTGAGGCACATCACATTGTCAACTGTAATCGTCAAAACATTTTCAATTCCCCATTCAAACAAGAATCTTTCTACTTCTCTACCAATTGTTTTGCCTTTATGATTCGAAATAGGGCAGATAATTGTCTTACACAAGATCCAATCACTATCAATATAATGAGCAGTTAATACCATGAACTCAAATTTTGAATAGAAGTCCATGTATCTGTAGTCAAGCATACTCACTGAGATGTCTTTCTAAAATAATCTTTCAATTTCATTTTTTCTTTCTCATAAATACTCGAATATATCGTGCAATGGTAGTTCTAGAAAGTATACAAAACTTTGGTTGAACATATTGCGAATATGTTCTAAAACCCTCTCTTTTAACAAATTTCAAAGACAATTCATCAACAATAATTATCTTTGCAAGCAGTTCTTAACTAGTTGCATGACTAAAACAAGTTATATTCATTTCCCCTGCCATATTTTGATAGTTTAACGTCTTTTTCTTCTTATCGACATTTGCCAACAATTTGTTGCAAGTATGGATGTGTTTTTTCAAGTTTGATGTCTCATTCTTCGATGCATGACTTGCATGTGACTATGAACAATGATTACATTTTGCTCAAGGGTTGCTATTATTATAACTTTCAATCTTAATAAAATGATTCCAAACTTCTGATTTTCTTTCTTTTCATTTGACTAAGAGTAGGACAATCTACATTTTCAGTAATGCTTTCCATCCTAAAACAATAGTTAAATGAAAATTAAATAGATTTTTGCTATTTCGGAGTTCAATAGCAACAACAATACAGAAACGTTATAAAAAATTAAACCATCGACCAGCCATCGCAAATAAAAAAAAAACACTAATAACACAAACGTTAACCAAAAATTAAACAAATTTTTGCTATTTTGGAGTTCAACAGCAACAACAGTACACAAATGTTATAAAAAATTAAACCATTGGCCAGCCATCGCAAAAAAAAAAAAAAAAAAAAACACTAATAACACAAAATGTTAACCAAAAATTAAACAGATTTTTGCTATTTTGGAGTTCAACAGCAACAACAGTACACAAACGTTATAAAAAATTAAACCATTGGCCAACCATCGAAAAAAAAAAACAATAAAAGTAGAATAATAAAATGAGAGAGAATAGAACATACGTAGTGGCACTAGGTAGAAGAAGAATTTTGAGCACTAGGTAGAACAAGAAAAGCCACAGAGAGTCGAGATTCGAGAAGTTGTTGAGGGAACGAAAGCAGTTGTTGGCCAGAGAGTTAGAGAGTTGGGAGAAGAAGAAATTAGGGCTGAATAAGAAATTAAAAATAAGATTGAATTTAAAACTGAAGGTGAACCGGGTTTTTTTTTTTTTTTTTATTTTTAATTTGACAAGGTTTCAAATTGGTTTTTCAGATAGCCAAAATTGATCGGTTCGGTTCGGTTACTGTCGGTTCTGAATGATCCAAACCGAAAACCAAACCAATAAATTCAGTTCCTACAAAATGGAACTGAAGTTTGGTTTTATCTCAAAATCGACCTGATCTGGACCTATTTCACCGGTTTCGGTCTGGTTCATCAGTTCCGGTTCGATTTTGCTCACCCTTAGTTCTTCTTTCTTAAAATATTTATTGACGTGTATAAATCAATAGTTTATGTAATTAATATAATAAATTAATTATTTATAATTTATTACATTAATTGCACTAATCATTACTTAATACGTTAGTGAATATTTTAATAGAGTAGAATAACAAGATAAACATAATATTAGTCTGGTTAAAATTGCCTTTCTCACCTACCCTTTACATAAAGTTCCCTCCCTGGTTAAGTGGAAAATAAACAGAGGAGAAAGGAAGTTGTAGAATGGTAATGGGAGGCTTTCCTTTAACGATGGATCTGCACATATAAAATCAAATTTGAGATTCAATATTTAGTTTTAAGAGCTTCGACTTTTATGATGCACAAAAAAAAAAAAAAAAAATTAAAATTTGTTGAATTATTAAATTTTGAATTCTTTCCATATTATCTGTCATGGCTCGATCCATCTAGTCAAAACTTATGGATTCTGAAGTGGGAAGTCAGTGACCGCATGCTCAACCTTTACAATGTGTCCGGCATGCATTCTCAATTGAGCTCACTTATTGTCATAAAGTAGTAACTATCGTGCTCACATATGAAACATGCATTCTAGATAGAACGAATTATAAAAATTAAATATTTGGTCAATTAAAACTACTAACTATCCATCCAAAAGGTCAAATGAAATATAAAACATAACACACTCATAGTTATCATATAATATGCATCTTATTATATAAAAAACTCTACCTCGAAATAAATACAGACTAGAACACTGTCGTGAATAGTGATCATAACCAATCGAGTAAAGTAGAATTGTAACGACCCTTGATTCAGCCGTTACTAACTTAACTTTTTGTAAAACATTGTAAGAAAATTCTTTGAAAATACTTTATATCTTTAAAGGATCCCAAAACTTGTGGATTTCTTTTATAAAACATCGTAGAAAACGTGTGTGAAATTTCCTTAAAACCTTTTTTTTTTGAATCACTGTCGTGAACAGTGATCATAACCAATCGATCGGCGGTCTAGTCGATCGATCGGCACCCTCTCGGATGACAATCGTGAATCATTTGCCTTCAGCCTAAAATCAGTCATCCTATTTACAATTTCTCCATATAAATAAATCCAAACATACATAATCATCTCCTTTTTAAAACAACTTATAAAACGACATCATTTATACCCTGTGTAGCGGAAGACTGAGAAATCAAGATAAATCCATGCTTTAAACATATTTAAACCAAAAGCCATTTTGGAAATAACACATTTAACTACCAAATTCTTTTGACACTACGTTTAAAATAATTTACATATATACATACTGTAACACCCGGCTTTACGGGATTTGATTTATTCCAATACAAACGGCATTTTTGTAAAGACAATAAGTGACGACGCCTTAGATAGGCTGACTGATTTGCTGGACCGTCAGGCTCAGCATATGGACAGGCAAGCACAACAGATTGAAAGTTTAGTAAACCGAGAAAACCAGAGAGCCCAGGACATAGTAATTCCGGACAACCACAGCATGAAAAGATTTCAAAAGCTAAGGCCTCCAATATTCAACGGACAATTTACGGACCCCTCTATTGCTGAGGAGTGGGTTCGAACGATGGAGGCCATGTTGGCGTATGCCAAAGTGGACAATGCTGAGAAAGTCGCGTGTGTCACATTCCAGTTGGAATTGGATGCCCGGTCCTGGTGGGATTCTGTTAAGGCAACGACGAACGTGGAACTGATGAGGTGGGAACGGTTTAAGACCGTGTTCTTTGATAAGTATTTCAGCCGTACAGTGAGGGTGGCAAAGAGAGCGGAGTTCATGCAGCTAAAGCAGACCAGTACAATTGTGGAGTACATTAGGAAGTTCGAAGCTTTATCCCGATTTGCACCACGCCTAGTTAGCGATAATGAGGACAAGGTGCAACAATTTATGGATGGACTAAATCGGGAGATTCGGAAGAACCTTATTGTATCCGGCATTCTAGATGTGCCCTATGAGGATATCGCAGCGAGAGCCCTGGAGTTTGAGGTTGCAGAGTTAACCTGTGTTAAGCCGAGGGAGCCCGCTAAGGGCTTCTTTCGAGAGATCCAGCCTCAGGTAAGGAATCGGGGTTGGCAACCTAGAGGGCAACAGCCACAACAACAACAATAAAGAGACGTTAAAAGGCCTCATGAAGGAGGAAATGATCAGGGCAAAGGGAAGCAAGTTCAAGGGGCTACTCAGAAGCCTGTTTGTCCTAAGTGCCAGAAGAAACATTTTGGCGAGTGTCGGTTGGGTACCAACAGCTGTTATAGATGCGGAGAGGTTGGCCATTATATCATGAACTGCCCGTTATTGGACCGAAATCAGCCAGACAGAAATCAACAAGGCAGAGATCAGCGAAGAGTTATGCCGAGAATCTTCGCATTTATAGAGCCTGGAGATGTCGACGACGAGGCACAGTCATCTGTCATATCAGGTACTATTCTAGTCATGGGTGTACCAGTATTTTCTCTGATAGATACGGGAGCTACGCACTCCTTCATTTCAACTGCTTGCATGATTAGATTGGGGCTAGTATCTGAGTCAGCTGAGTATGAGTATAGAGTGATGCTGCCTTCGGGAGCTCTTATGCAGTCTGATCGTGTCTTCCAAGGCAACGTTGTCTCGGTGGGGATTAATACCCTCTATGCTTGCCTGATAGTTATGAGCATAGAGTGGTACGATCTAATTTTGGCGATGGATTGGCTTTCACGTCACTACGCCACCATTGAGTGTCGATCCGGGTTGGTAACTTTTTGGCCTCCGGATAAGGACGAGTTCTCATATCAGGCGCTAAATAGGTCAAGTGGGTCGCCTATTTCTTATTCTATGAAGGTTCAAGAGCAGTTTAAGGGCGAATGCTCTGTTTATCTGGCTACCGTGATTGATATTCGGTTACTCAGTGAGGTAAAATTAGAGGACCTTCCAGTAGTTAGAGATTTCTCAGAGATCTTTCTTGACGATCTTCCCGGATTACCGCCGGACAGAGAGATCGAGTTTGTGAGTGATGTGTATCCAGGCTCTACGCCGGTATCAAAGAATCTTTACAGACTGGCACCTACTGAATTAAAAGAGCTGAAGTCTCAGTTAGAGGAGTTGTTAGACAAGGGGTTTATCCGACCTAGCTTTTCTCCCTGGGGTGTGCCAGTGCTGTTCGTGAAGAAAAAGGATGGAATTCTCAGAATGTGCGTTGATTACAGAGAGTTGAATAAGCTAACGGTGAAGAACAAGTATCCACTGCCCCGGATTGACGACCTATTTGATCAACTGCAGGGTGCCCGAGTATTTTTGAGGATAGACCTACACTCAGGTTATTATCAGTTGAAGGGACGGAGGGAAGATGTTCAGAAAACAGCCTTCCGAACGAGGTATGGACATTACGAGTTTCTTGTGATGTCTTTTGGGCTTACGAATGCTCTTGCAGCTTCTATGGACTTGATGAACTGTGTGTTTAAGGAGTATTTAGACAAGTTTGTCGTCGTCTTCATTGATGACATCTTGATCTATTCAAAGACAAAGGAAGAGCACGAGGAGCATTTGCAAATTATTCTGAAGGTTCTGTGCCAACATCAATTGTATCTGAAGTTTTCTAAGTGCGAGTTTTGGCTTGATCAGATTAGTTTTCTCGGCCATATCATATCTCAGAGAGAGAATTTCAGGATCCAACAAAGATTGAAGTTGTTAGAGATTGGCCACAACCTAAAAACGTGCGAGAGGTATGTGGATTTCTCGGTTTGGCTGGATATTACAGGAAATTCATTGAGGGATTTTCAAAGATAGCAGTCCCTCTATCCAGATTGACGAGAAAGAATGAAAAGTTTGTATGGTCGCCTGCTTGTGAAAAGAGCTTTGTGGAGCTAAAACAGAGATTAACTACAGCTCCAGTTCTGACACTACTAGTTGAGGGTGATAAGTTCAGTATTACTGTGACGCCTCAAGGGTTGGACTGGGATGTGTATTGATGCAGGAAGGGGCTTATGCTTCTGGACAGTTGAAGCCATATGAGCAAAACTATCCGACACACGATCTTGAGCTTGCAGCCGTTGTTTTTGCATTAAAAATCTGGAGACACTATCTGTACGGGCAGCAGTGTGAGGTGTTCTCAGATCACAAGAACTTAAAGTATTTGTTTACGCAAAAAGAACTTAATATGCGATAGCGATGGTGGTTAAAGTTCGTTAAAGATTATGATTTTGAAATTAATACCACCAAGGGAAGGCAAACAAAGTCACTGATGCCTTGAGCAGAATTCCTATTACGAGCCAGCCTTCGCTTGCATCGATGTCGGTGACGTTGAGGTTTGAGATTGAGAAGTTCGATGTGGAGATTGTGGCAGAGTTGTCTAGCATGCTCACCAACATTTCTCTTAGACCGACGATTTTGGACAGGATACGAGAAGCTCAACAGAAGGATTTGGAGTGTGAAAGGCATCGAATGAGCATGACATCTGAAGGTTCGTCTGATTTCAACCTGACGGATGAAGGAATATTGAAATTTAGGCACAGGTGGTATGTGCCTAGCGATGATGAGCTGAAAAGAGAGATTTTAACTGAGCCACACTCCTCAGCATACTCAGTGCATCCGGAGAGCACCAAAATGTATAGAGACTTGAGACAACATTTCTGGTGGCCGGACATGAAGAGAGAGATTGCCAGGTATGTGGAAACCTGCCTGATTTGCCAACAGGTTAAGGCAGAGCATCAAAGGCCAGCAGGAACCATACAGCCACTGCCTATTCCGGAGTGGAAATGGGAGTAGATCTCCACGGATTTCATAGTGGGACTCCTGAGAACGACAAAGGGGCACTATGGTATTTGGGTAATAGTGGACCATTTGACAAAGACGGCCCACTTCCTGCCAGTGAAGATGACCTATTCTATGGATCAGCTAGCTGAGCTGTATGTGCAGGAGATCGTTAGACTACACGGGGTGCCCATCTATATTGTTTCTTATAGAAATGCCAGATTTACTTCGAAGTTCTGGAAGAGTCTACATAAGGCTATGGGAACTCAGCTGAATTTTAGCACGACATTTCATCCTCATACTGATGGACAGACAGAAAGAACAAATCAGATTCTCGAGGATATGCTCAGAGCTTGCGTGCTAGAGTTGCAAGGCTCGTGGAGTCGATATTTACCATTGATCGAGTTCTCGTACAACAACAGCTTCCAGGCCACGATTGACTTGGCTCCGTATGAGGTGTTATATGGTCGAAAATGCAGGTCTCCGTTATATTGGGATGAGGTATGCGAGGCTAGCACAGTTGGCCCAGACATTTTACTACAAATAGCGGAGAAGATCACTGTTATTAGACAACGTATAGAGATTGCACAAAGCCGCCAAAAGAGTTATGCTGACACCAGACAGAAAGAATTACAGTTTAAGGAAGGTGATGAAGTGTATTTGAAGATTTCTTCGTTTAAAGGCGTTATGCGATTTGGAAGGCGAGGCAAGTTGAACCCTCGTTTTGTTGGGCCATTTCCTATTTTGAAGAGGATCCGGACTATGGCGTACAGATTGCAGCTCCCGGCATCTATAGAAAGTATTCACGATGTATTTCACGTATCCATGCTCAGAAAATGCGTGCGTGATCCGTCACACGTCATTGAAACAAGGGAGATCGAAGTGCAACCAACGCTGACCTATGAGGAAAGGCCAGTACGAATCCTAGAGTCTTCCATTAAGGTATTGCGCAATAAGGAGATCCCGCTGGTAAAGGTTCTGTGGCGGAATCATGATGTTGAGGAGACTACTTGAGAGAGGCAGCAGGATATGATGTTGAAGTATCCTGAACTATTTGTGTAATCAAATTTTGAGGACAAAATTTAAATAAGGTGGATGGAATGCAACACCCGGCTTTACGGGATTTGATTTATTCCAATACAAACGGCATTTTTGTAAATACGTCAAATTAAGTCCGTTTTGCGAACGTAAGGTTTTAATGGAGCCTTAATAATAAATTGGAATTTATGGTGAAATATGAAAACTTGGAGAAAACAAATCATTAGTTAAATAACGAAATATGTGGAGGGATAAATAGAAAATGAGATAGAGGGCAATTTGGTCATTTGGCAAACCAAATTAAATAAAAATCACAATTTTCCTCTCATCCCTCACACTTACACGATTCTCCCATTTTCTTTCTCTCCCTCACGGAGACTTTCTCCTCCCCTCATGCGGCTCTCTCCTCCGACGATTTCTCCGCCTCCGATCACAACGATTTCTTCCCTCTCCTCCGACGATTTCTCCTCCTCCGATCACAACGATTTCTTCCCGTTTCCTTCTCCTTCCTTGACTTTAGGTATGAATCTATAGTTTTGGAGCTTTAGATTTCAATTTCTAGGGTTTAAAACGGTTAGGGTTCGTTAGGGTTTTCGTTGAAAACGTGAAATAGAGTTTGAAATTGATAGGTTAACCGTATTTATGGCTCTAGTAGGCGTATTTATGGTTGTTGATAAGAGTTAGTTGATATAATGAGAATTATTGAGATTTTGAGTGGTTGGAAGTTTTAAAAGCACCATTAATGGAGGTTTAAAAATTCACGAGCACGAGTTGCTCGATAAAATGCCTCAAAGAGGTGTTTTAGAGTTTAAGAGATTTTCCTTAGTTAGGAGTTTGTAATTTTCTAAACTCGGTAGTTTAGAATTTATTTAAATGACGAATGTTGTGCATTGCCCTAGGTGAACAACGCTCGTGGACGGAGCTCGGTGTGCAACGGATGCGTGGTAAGTTTTCGTGATTTGTTTGGCCGCTTGGCCTACACCATAAGAATGTACTTAAATTGAGGAATTGGAGATATATTGCGTTCGGGTAATTAGAACGGGTAGTTAGTTTTAGGTTTGGTTAGGTTGTTAATTGTTAAGTTTATTGTTTGTATGTTTCTATTTGTTTCTATTTCGTTCATGGCATAATATTGTTCACGCATCATTGTTTTCGAAAAGGACATGAAAAGGAATTTCTACGCATGTTTTTACTAAAACGAAAAGGTAAATGAATGTAATAATGGTCACGTCGGTGGCGTTGGTTCAGACATGGCTGTCAGGTGAGGCATGTTTTCCCCCTGGTTAGACACGAGGGGCTATCCAATCTACGGATGTGCCGCTCCTATCTAGTGAGAGTGAAGCCCCGGTGACATAAATGAAATGATTAACGAAAAGGTAGGATGCATGATTTATGAAATGTACATGCATAGCATTAGCATTAGCATTCACGTGCATTCACTTAGATTTACTGAGCCTCTAGCTCACATTTTATTTCTATGGTGTATAGGTGATTTAGAGACAGGTGAGGACGACGTCCCTCCGCCTGAAGTATGAGCACGTTGAAGGAGGATGGCCCGCGAGAGTGCGATGGCAGTCGGTGCTTATTTTGACCCATGGGGACGTAGGTAAACGTTTTGGGGAATTGATAGATATGATATAGGAAATTGTATAGTTGAACATTTTAGAATGCTTGGATCTGGATAGATAATTTATAGTGTTTTTGGAAGATCGAAAGTATTTTGTGGTGTTATTGATAATTTCAAACAGGGGGAAAATGTTAAACTTTCAAACGCATCTATGCAGTTGTTTTATGAATTGGTTACGTTTTAAATGCGTTTTGAGTCGGTTTTTGGGCGTTTGGTAAAGTGGGGATTGTATGCGGGGAGTAGAGTGGTTGTATTGTTATGAAAAGTATTTGAAGAAGTGATGAATGTATGAGGTAGAAAAGAGAATTGCAAAGTGTGTGTGAGTTTGTGTGCAGGGTAACGATGAAAAGGGTGAAGGAAGGAAAAAGAGAGAGAAGGGAGCAGTTATCTGGATTTCAAAATCCAGAGAGGCTGCCGAACAATCGCAAGGAGATGCGATCAATCGGCAGAAGGGGGTCACGCTCTAGAAGAAATTCCAGAGCATGTGCCGATCGATTGCCCACATGTGGGCGATCGATCGGCTGATTGAATATCAATGGGCGATCAATCGCCCACAAGTGGGGCGATCGTTCGCCGCCCCCCCCCCCCCCCCCCCATTTTGGCCACAGCTGATTGATCAGCTGAAATGGCCGATCGATCGGCCAGGCATTTCACGGGCGAAATGCCCTGTTTGCCCTCAATTCCCTTGGCCGATGTTTTATATATTTCTTTTAAGGTTTTTAATTTCTTTTCCAAAGAAATTTCAATACTTGTTTTAAGGTATTTTTTTTAATGGTTTTATGGACGCTTTAATTTTGATTAGAGGTTTGAAAAGAAAAATTTATACGGAAAATTAAGGGAATAGTGTAAGGGTCGTTATATATACGTTGTACCAAAACACATACCGAGTAGCCCACAGGTCAAAATCGCCTCACAGCCATAAGCTCACGCCATGGACATCTTCGTCAACTGGACTATCAACCATCTTGAGGCTCAACGTCCTCACCTTTGATAACGTCACCTACACCACAAAGTCGACTAATGAAGCTAATGCTCAGCAAGTGATGTAAAATAAAATAAATGCTTATGGATATGCATGTAGTTCTTAAATCATGCTGTTTTCTGTCTTTACTTTCTTTTCTTTCTCTGGCTCTAGTCATATGTGATTCATGTTAGAGGGAGTAGGCACACCTTGTGGTCCAACCTTACAGAACGGACATACTCGCTCTTTAAGAAAAATAAAGCGGACACACCTTATGGTCCAAACCTTACGGGACGACCATACTCATTTTCTACCCACATATGACACTTACGTATTTTCTTTTATTTCATTCTTTATCTTTCTTACATGAAAACATATGCATAAATTCATTTTTCTATGCTTTTGTAAAACATGATGCATGAATGCGTGAACATACATATCCTCGATGCCATGAACATAACATAAACTAAGCAGCTAAATAAATCCATCAATAACCAAACAAAAGCTAACATCAATGAACTATAAACCTGATAATCTCTACCCAACCAGATATCTATAAATCTATAATTCTATAAATCTCCAATTTATATCAGTCTAGCCATCAATTTCCTAACTCTTTGTGATGTAGGCCAATCGGCCAAACGCATACAACATGTACTTACCTCGAGTCCTGAGCAAAATACAGTTAGCACTTGATCACCTACCCTTGGTGGCTTGAAAGCCTAAAACAATTGAATTCCATCAATAACACCAAAAATACATTTCACAAATAAATCATAGCTAACTCTTCAAATTTAGAATTTCCAAATTACAAAATTTCTTCAATTGAAAGAATATATCACAGAACTCGTTTATATATATATATATATATATATATATATATATCCAAATCAAAATAACTTTAAGCATTGAGCAACCCAAAACCAACCATTGCATATACAATTCTTGGAAATTCCATTAAAGTGGCAGAACTTAAAAAATTCATATATAACTGCATACTTATCCAAATCCAAAAATCCCAAAGCCTATAAACATTCCTTAAAAGGTCCATTTTATCATGCCAAACCAAATCCAAAAATCCCAAAGCCTATAAACATTCCTTAAAAGGTCCATTTTATCATGCCAAAACAAACTAACCAAATGGAAATCCATAATTCAGCTTAATACAATAAAACTGAAACTGTTCTGCATTTTTCTCAATTTTTATCAAAATTTCTTAACTCTATGTTTCCTTCAATTCAATCCTCCAACAAGTATTCCAATACAATTTAAACATCAAATAATCAAGAAATAGAGAAGAGAAACTAAATTTCGTTCATCCCCTTTTTAAGGTTTAGGAAGCATAACTTAACTCTACCGAAACCCTTCTATCTCACTCTTAAATCATAATTAATGATTAACTAGTTAAAAGGACCAAACTCTTACCTTGAATCTTAAAAAGAACTTGAGAAGAGGAAGGTAAATTGTGGGAGAAGAAGCTTCAACAAATGGAAGAAGGGAAAATCGTGGATTTATGGTAGAAAATGATGTTTTCTACTTAATACTTTCACTTAAAGGATAAACACAACCAAAGTAATAGGTGGCACATTCTTCTTCTTCCACCACTACACACTCTCTCTCTCCTAAATTTACTTAATATATATATTTATATATTTATTTTTTATACATCCACAAAGTGAACTTCACGTGTGAGGTTTACCAAACCCTTTGACTTTTCAACCTTACATTTTTTTTTTCCTTCTTTCTTCTACTTTTTCATTCTTTTCCTTTATCTTTTTAATGTGTAGACCTTATTTAAAATTCCCAACTTTTCACTTAGTTAATAAATTTCACTTAATGATCCATAATAATCGCATATAACACTATACTGTAACGACCCTTACACCATTCCCTTAAATTCTCGTGAAAATTTTTCTTTTTAACTCTCTAAGTAAACTCTTGACTATTTAATTCAAAATTCGTAATTTAAGTCATCTAAACCCTCTAACGGAACATGTAAGACGAAGGAATGAAAACTGTTTAAAACGTACCAATAATGTTGTTAAAAATTTTTGTAGAAAGAAAAGAAAACATTTAAAGAAATTATACAAAAAAACGAGGGAAAACGCAGGAGAGAAACCGAGGACAAAAGCGTCCAAAACAGGAAAACAAAGGGCCGACTGATCAGCCCCTCAACGGGCGATCGATCGCCCCCTCCATTGTAACACCCGGTTCTATCGAACCAGCTCTTTTATTATTAATGGTATGATTAGTCAATAATTCAAGTAGGGTTCTTAAATGACTAGACAAGGGCACTAGAGTAAATTAACAATTTTCAAAAATGGATAACGTATTTAAGGAAAGAGGGTTGGGTTTAATGCACTGTAGCCGCCACCAATTTCATACCATTTTCTCTTCGGGTTTTCAGCTCAAGCAGCCGAGCTCTCTAGGCGATTTTCCTCGCCCGATTCTCCTTCAACTTAGGTGAGTTTTTCTCATTTCTCTTAAGTTTAAGCAGTTAGATAGCTGAGGGAGTGCAATGTGGGGATTTCGTGTATGCTGTGAATGAGTGTAGATTCGGGTTAGGGTGAAAATTTGGGAAAAGGCTTAGTGAATAGGACTCCTAACGGTCCACTTAAGCTTCAGAATGCTTTAGAATGGGGATTAGTAAAGATTGGCTTAACGTTCTGTTTATGGTTCTAGGTGAGCATTTCCGAAGCAACTCCTAACTGAGTATACACCAGGAATCCAGGTAAGTAAAGTTTGTTTGTGCCTTCGGGCCTACATCACAAAACATTAGGGTTTGATTGCTGGAATGTGTTGGTATGTCATGCATCATGTTTTAAAAGTATACGAAAATGAATTTGAATGCATGTTGACATGGTAAGGACTGAACATATTGAAACAGCTATGTGAATCAGTTTTACTGTTAAGGGAATTAATCCGCCCCTTAATGAGACAGTGGATATTTATACTTTGGGAGAGTTGATCCAGCTCCCAATTTCACAGGGGGATCTGAGCAGTATGAGAAATAAATTTACTGTTAAGGGAAATAATCCGCCCCTTAATGAGTCAGTGGATATTTATACTTTGGGAGAGTTGATCCAACTCCCAACTTCACAGGGGGATCTGAACAGAACGATGAATATGCAACTGAGATGAGAAAGTAGAAACTGCATGTTTAGGAAGTTTTATGTTTCAGCATTTCCATTTCATCATTGCTTTACTTGCTTAGCATTAGGCTAATAGATGAGTTTTGTGATGTAGGTGAAGAAGTAATAGCAGGTGTGCTTTCTGAGTCTACTGAGGACTAGACTAGTTGGAGGAGTGCATCCTTGTAATAGACTGGCAGCTGATGGGGCGGTTTAACTGGTGTCCTAGTTGTGAAGGTTTAGTGAACATTGATTTCAAATTGAGTGTGTGAAACTTTTTAATGAAGGAAGTTGCTTGGATGTTTTCAAAAATATTTTGAGACCCTTCTGATGTTAGTATTCCGTTAGTTTTAATACTGAATTTTACTGGATTTGAGATATGCAACGATTTGAATTATTTCTGAATGTTTCAGCGAAGTGAGTAAACTCTTTTCTGTGATTAGAGTTGTGATAGTAAGCCATGAAGTGGATAAAATGAGATTCCGTTCTCTATCGGTAGATGAAGTCTACCGGCAGAGATTGAGTTGTTGTTTTGTTGTCTATCGGAAGATGTCTTCAGTGGAAGCCATCGGAAGGTATAGGTTGGAACTTGTCGTTAAGTCGATCGGATGAAGGAAATCATCCGGCTGACGTCACCGGTAGATGAAGGATGTATTTTGTCGTTTAGTGACCGGTGGATGTAGAGTAAAGTTGATCGGATGAAGGAGATCATCCGGCTGACGTCACCGGTAGATGAAGGATGTATTTTGTCGTTTAGTGACCGGTGGATGTAGAGTAAAGTCGATCGGATGAAGGATATCATCCGGCTGACGTCACCGGTAGATGAAGGATGTATTTTGTCGTTTAGTGACCGGTGGATGTAGAGTAAAGTCGATCGGATGAAGGAGATCATCCGGTTGACGTCACCAGTAGATGAAGGATGTATTTTGTCGTTTAGTGACCGGTGGATGTCTTCAAATAGCTTTTCTCCTATTTCGTTGACTTTGTTCAGCGGACGATGAATTTGACTTTTGCAACCTTTAAAGTATTTTCACGAGTTAAACCTTCGCTTCTTAACCGATTGTTTCTTAACATTCCCAATGATTATTTTAACATGGTTTTGGTTAATTTTATTTTTGTTTAAACGATTTCTGCTGCAAGTTTTCATGTTTTGTCAAATGTCCAAATTTTAAATTTTGTACGAAGTCTTGAATTTGGTCCAAGTTTTCTTAGTAATATTCGGGTTTATGAGTAACAAACCGGGTTCAGTAAACTCGGGGCGTTACAGCATGGTATCAGAGACATTCAGTTAAACCGTTCAAAAGATTACTCATCAGTGCCGATCGTTGCATGGAAGTACTTCAACAACTGTAAGTGTTTATGTTACCCTTAGTTCGTAGATAATTAAGAGTATAAATAACCCTGTGCAGGAATTTAGTACAATGACCAGACGCCCAGGGAGACCTAGAGTGCCTAGAGAAATGCCAAATGTGAGGGGTGAAGAGGAGCCTAGTGTGATTAGGCAGCTGACAGATTTAGTGCGTCAGCAAACTGACTTAGTGCGCCAACAGTCTGACTAACTGGGAGTACTGTTGAACCGAGAGGTGCAAGGAAGTGCCAACTCAGGTTCTAGCAATGAACATTCTGGAGATAGATTCCGGAGACTAAGACCACCCACGTTCGATGGACAGTCATCTGATCCAGTAATTGCTGATGGATGGCTTAGGAAGATTGAAAGTATGTTTAGGTGTGCCAACATCGGAGAAGGAGACAAGGTCACATTGGCAACCTTTCATTTAGCTGGTGAAGCTCAACTCTGGTGGGAGACAATGGAGACCACCACAGATGTTTTGGCAATGTCCTGGTCACAATTCAAGGACATTTTCTACGAGAAGTATTTCAGCAGCACAGTCCAGACAGCAAAGAAGTTGGAATTCCTGAACTTGAAGCAGACATGGTCAGTGGCTGAGT
This sequence comes from Begonia masoniana, assembly GCA_022432975.1. NCBI lineage: Eukaryota > Viridiplantae > Streptophyta > Magnoliopsida > Cucurbitales > Begoniaceae > Begonia > Begonia masoniana. Next base: position 37,676,726 of record CM039503.1, on the reverse strand, counting down.
ACAGTAGGCAATTTGAATCTCTGTCCAGGTTTGCCGGACATTTTGCTCACAAAGACGAGGATAAAGTGTTCAAATTTATTCATGGACTGAAGCCAGAAATTCACCGGGGAGTTAAATTCTGTGGTATTAAAGGTTTGACCTTCAGCGAGGTTGTGCCACTGCTCTGGAAGTGGAAGAAGCTGAGAGGATGTGTGCTAGGCCAAGAGAGGTCCCACAAAGGTTTAATCAGCCACACCAACAGAGAGGAACGAAGAGGCCAAGTGAAGGCCAAAATAGCCAAGGATCAGGAGGGGAGGTACAGAATGTCAGGAAATTTCCCCAGTGTCTTAAATGTTTGAAGAACTACCCGGGTGAGTGCAGAATGGGCTTTGGGAAGTGTTTCAACTGTGAGGAGGTTGGACACACATACAAAGAGTGCTCGAAGCCTAAAGTCACCAGATGCTACAACTGTAACAAGGTTGGTCACATTAGTAGAGACTATCCGGTTCCTAAGAGTGGCCCTGCTATGATTAAACCAAGAATTTTCTCCATGATGGAGTCGGGGAATGAAGAACAGCCTGCTGTGGTGTCAGGTACAATATTGATCAACTCTGTGCCTGCTTTTACTTTAATAGATTCTGGTGCAACACATTCATTTATAGCATCTGCTTTTGCTATTAAGTTAGATGTACAGTCTACCCCTTCCACGCATGTGTTTAATATTGCATTGCCTTCTGGTGAACGCATGCACTCTAACTAAGTGATGCTTGACAGTGAAGTGTTAGTAGGAAATATAAGTCTACCTGCTGACCTTATAGTTATGGATCTAATAGGATTTGATGTAATCCTAGGAATGGACTGGTTGTTTAAACATCATGCAACAATAGATTGTAGAACTGGAATAGTTAGCTTCCAACCCCCTGGTAGTTTGAAGCATACCTTTCAAGCCTCAAAGAAGAGTAAGGGAATGTCTGTGATGACTTCTATTAACACAAGGCCTTCCCTGTGTGGAGAGTATTTGTGCTTCTTAGCTAGCGTTTTAGACACACAGCTTGTAGGAAAAGCAAACCCTCAGAATGTCCTGATTGTCCAAGACTTCCCCGAAGTATTCTTGGATGACCTTCCTGGTTTGCCACCAGATAGGGAAATTGAATTTGTTGTAGATGTTTACCCCGGAGCCGAGCCTGTGTCTAAAAATCCATATAGACTGGCACCAACAGAACTTAAAGAATTAAAGAAACGGCTGGAGGAATTGTTGGATAAAGGATTCATACGCCCTAGCTTTTCACCATGGGGTGCACCAGTCCTTTTTGTCAAAAAGAAAGATGGATCAATGCGTATGTGCATTGATTATAGAGAATTGAATAAACTAACTGTCAAGAACAAGTACCCTTTGCCGAGGATTGATGACTTATTTGACCAGCTTAAGGGTGCGAGAGTTTTCTCCAAGATTGACTTGAGGTCTGGTTATTACCAGCTAAAGGTTAAAACTGAAGATATCCCAAAGACTGCTTTTCGCACAAGGTATGGACATTATGAGTTTTTGGTTATGTCTTTTGGTTTGACGAATGCTCCAGCAGCCTTCATGGACCTCATGAATAGGGTGTTTCACGAGTTTTTGGACAAATTTGTCATAGTATTCATAGATGACATTCTAATCTATTCTAGAACTAAGAAAGAGCATGCAGGACACTTAAGCTTGGTGTTAGGATTACTGAGGCAGCACCAACTTTATGCAAAATTCTCTAAGTGTGAGTTTTGGTTAGACAAAGTTCATTTTCTTGGTCATGTGATCTCTGGAGATGGGATATCTGTTGACCCAGCCAAGGTTCAAGCAGTTAAGGAATGGCCTCAACCGAAGAATGCCACTGATATCCGAAGTTTCCTTGGATTAGCAGGATATTATAGAAAGTTCATTGAAGGATTTTCAAAGATTGCTACACCCCTTACTAAGTTAACAAGGAAAAATGTGAAGTATATATGGACGGATGAATGTGAACGTAGTTTCATGACCTTGAAGCAGAAATTAACCAATGCTCCAATTCTGACCCTTCCTGTCGATAATGGTAAGTTTAGCATTTACTGTGATGCTTCCAAGATTGGTCTTGGATGTGTGTTAATGCAAGATGGTAAAGTAATAGCTTATGCCTCTAGACAATTGAAAACCCATGAGAAGAATTACCCTACGCATGACTTAGAATTAGCTGCCGTGGTTTTTGCACTTAAGATATGGAGGCATTATTTATATGGACAGTCCTGTGAGATATTTTCAGATCATAAAAGTCTGAAGTATATTTTCACACAGAGGGAATTGAATATGAGGCAGCGTCGGTGGTTAGAATTTGTCAAGGACTATGACTTTGAAATAAAATATCATCCTGGCAAGGCGAATGTTGTGGCTGATGCTTTGAGTAGAGTAACAACATCAACCCCATCTATGATTTTCAGTATGCCATTAGCTTTAGAGTCAGAATTCCAAAAATTTAACCTAGAAGCAGTAATCAATGTATCAGCTATACTATCAGCCATAACCTTAAAGCCTACCATTCTAGAGAAAATTAAGGAAGCTCAGACGAATGATGATGAGTGTAACAAGTACAAGTCAAGCATGAATTCTACGGACCAATCAAATTTTAACTATTCTGCTAATGGGATCCTCAAGTTTAAAAATAGGTGGTTTGTCCCAGCCATTAAGGAACTTCGTGATGAGATTCTTTCCGAAACACACTCTTCCAGGTTTTCTGTTCACCCTGGAAGTACAAAGATGTACAGAGACCTTAAACAACATTACTGGTGGCCTAGTATGAAACGAAGCGTGGCAGAATATGTAGGGTCATGTTTGTGTTGTCAACAGATTAAGGCCGAACATCAGAGACCCTCAGGAACATTGCAACCCTTACCAATTCCTGAATGGAAATGGGAGCAAATAACGATGGATTTTGTTGTTGGATTGCCTAGGACAGCAAAGGGATATGATACAATCTGGGTAATAGTTGATCGTCTAACCAAATCTGCTCATTTTCTGCCAATAAAGATAACTTACTCGATAGATCAGCTTGCTGAATTGTACGTGCAAGAGATTGTTAGATTGCATGGAGTTCCTTGTACCATAGTTTCGGATCGAGATTCCAGATTTACGTCTAAGTTTTGGAAAAGTCTACACGGAGCTATGGGAACACAGCTTAGTTTTAGCACAGCTTTCCACCCTCAAACCGATGGACAATCCGAAAGAACCATCCAAACTTTAGAAGATATGCTCCGTGCTTGCATACTAGATTTTCAAGGATCTTGGAGTCAATTATTATCATTGGTGGAGTTTTCCTATAATAACAGTTTTCAGGCAACAATAGGAATGGCACCGTATGAAGCATTGTATGGACGGAAATGCAGATCACCTTTGTACTGGGATGAAGTTGGGGAAGTACAGTTGCTTGGTCCTGACCTTGTGCAACGAACTGTTGAGAAAGTTGCCCTCATCCGACAGAGAATTCTGGCAGCTCAGAGTCGACAGAAGAGTTATGTGGATTGCAGGCGTAGAGAATTGGAATTTGCAATTGGTGATGAAGTTTTTCTCAAGGTGTCACCATTCAAAGGAGTTGTGAGATTTGGGAAGAGAGGAAAGTTGAACCCCAGATACATTGGACCATTCTTGATCTTGAAAAGGATTGGGAAAACAGCCTACCAGCTACAGTTACCAACCTCTATGGATGGAATCCATGATGTGTTTCATATCTCCATGCTTAAGAAATGTGTACGAGACCCTTATCAGATTGTGGAACAGCAGAGTATTGAAGTTCATCCTACTCTTACATATGAGGAGAAACCGGTAAGGATATTAGACTATGCGGTGAAGGTATTGCGCAACAAAGAGGTTCCACTAGTGAAAGTCTTATGGCACAACCAGAATGTGGAGGAGACAACTTGGGAACGTCAGCAAGACATGATGGACCAATATCCAGAAGTATTCAGGTACCGAATTTTGAGGACAAAATTCTTTTAAGGAGGGTAGATTGTAACACCCGGTTCTATCGAACCAGCTCTTTTATTATTAATGGTATGATTAGTCAATAATTCAAGTAGGGTTATTAAATGACTAGACAAGGGCACTAGAGTAAATTAACAATTTTCAAAAATGGATAACGTATTTAAGGAAAGAGGGTTGAGTTTAATGCACTGTAGCCGCCACCAATTTCATACCATTTTCTCTTCGGGTTTTCAGCTCAAGCAGCCGAGCTCTCTAGGTGATTTTCCTCGCCCGATTCTCCTTCAACTTAGGTGAGTTTTCCTCATTTCTCTTAAGTTTAAGTAGTTAGATAGCTGAGGGAGTGCAATGTGGGGATTTCGTGTATGTTGTGAATGAGTGTAGATTCGAGTTGGGGTGAAAATTTCGGAAAAGGCTTTGTGAATAGGACTCCTAACGGTCCACTTAAGCTTTAGAATGCTTTAGAATGGGGATTAGTAAAGATTGGCTTAACGTTCTGTTTATGGTTCTAGGTGAGCATTTCCGAAGCAACTCCTAACCGAGTATACACCAGGAATCCAGGTAAGTAAAGTTTGCTTGTGCCTTCGGGCCTACATCACAAAACATTAGGGTTTGATTGCTGGAATGTGTTGGTATGTCATGCATCATGTTTTAAAAGTATACGAAAATGAATTTGAATGCATGTTGACATGGTAAGGACTGAACATATTGAAACAGGTATGTGAATCAGTTTTACTGATAAGGGAATTAATCCACCCCTTAATGAGACAGTGGATATTTATACTTTGGGAGAGTTGATCCAGCTCCCAATTTCACAGGGGGATCTGAGCAGTATGAGAAATAAATTTACTATTAAGGAAAATAATCCGCCCCTTAATGAGTCAGTGGATATTTATACTTTGGGAGAGTTGATCCAACTCCCAACTTCACAGGGGGATCTGAACAGAACGATGAATATGCAACTGAGATGAGAAAGTAGAAACTGCATGTTTAGGAAGTAATAGCAGGTGTGCTTTCTGAGTCTACTGAGGACTAGACTGGTTGGAGGAGTGCATCCTTGTAATAGACTGGCAGCTGATGGGGCGGTTTAACTGGTGTCCTAGTTGTGAAGGTTTAGTGAACATTGATTTCAAATTGAGTGTGTGAAACTTTTTAATGAAGGAAGTTGCTTGGATGTTTTCAAAAATATTTTGAGACCCTTCTGATGTTAGTATTCCGTTAGTTTTAATACTGAATTTTACTGGATTTGAGATATGCAACGATTTGAATTATTTCTGAATGTTTCAGCGAAGTGAGTAAACTCTTTTCTGTGATTAGAGTTGTGATAGTAAGCCATGAAGTGGATAAAATGAGATTCCGTTCTCTATCGGTAGATGAAGTCTACCGGCAGAGATTGAGTTGTTGTTTTGTTGTCTATCGGAAGATGTCTTCAGTGGAAGCCATCGGAAGATATAGGTTGGAACTTGTCGTTAAGTCGATCGGATGAAGGAAATCATCCGGCTGACGTCACCGGTAGATGAAGGATGTATTTTGTCGTTTAGTGACCGGTGGATGTAGAGTAAAGTCGATCGGATGAAGGAGATCATCCGGCTGACGTCACCGGTAGATGAAGGATGTATTTTGTCGTTTAGTGACCGGTGGATGTAGAGTAAAGTCGATCGGATGAAGGAGATCATCCGGCTGACGTCACCGGTAGATGAAGGATGTATTTTGTCGTTTAGTGACCGGTGGATGTAGAGTAAAGTCGATCGGATGAAGGAGATCATCCGGTTGACGTCACCGGTAGATGAAGGATGTATTTTGTCGTTTTGTGACCGGTGGATGTCTTTCGATAGACTGACCGGATGAAAAATCTTATGCTTTGTCGTCTAGTGACCGGTGGATGTCTTCAAATAGCTTTTCCCCCCTTTCGTTGACTTTGTTCAGCGGACGATGAATTTGACTTTTGCAACCTTTAAAGTATTTTCACGAGTTAAACCTTCGCTTCTTAACCGATTGTTTCTTAACATTCCCAATGATTATTTTAACATGGTTTTGGTTAATTTTATTTTTGTTTAAACGATTTCCGCTGCAAGTTTTCATGTTTTGTCAAATGTCCAAATTTTAAATTTTGTACGAAGTCTTGAATTTGGTCCAAGTTTTCTTAGTAATATTTGGGTTTATGAGTAACAAACCGGGTTCAGTAAACTCGGGGCGTTACATCCATGACCGATCGATTGCTCATATTCGAGCGATCGATCGGTTCACGTTCTGTTTCTAGAACGTGAAATCCGACCCTCAAACCGATCGTACGCCTCTCTACCTGCGTACGATCGCCAAACTCTCTGGAAAACTAGAGAGTTCTGCGTTCGTTCTCCTTTCCTTCCACGATCAGTCGCCTCCCTCCTTTTCTCCTATGTTTTCATTTCCTGCATACTCTAACCATACCATTCAAAATTTCTATACTTCTCAACCTTAATTTCTCCAACCAAAACAGTTAAACTCACCCATATCCAACCCTTCAACTCTCCATTTTCACTATACATATCAATCGCCCAAAAATAAACTCAAAACATAATTAAAATGTAACCAATTTCATAAAAACAAATCACGTGGTTCCGTTTAAAAGTTTAACATTTCCTCATGTTTGAAAATATCAATACATTACAAAATACTTTCAATTTTCCAAAAACACTATATATTATCTATCCAGATTCAAGCATTCTAAAATGTTCAACTAAACAATTTTCTATATCCTATCTATCAAAATCCCAAATCGTTTACCTACATCCCCACGGGTCAAAATCACTCACTAACTGCCAGCGCACTCCCACGGGCTATCCTCTTTCAACGTGTTCATACTTCAGGCGGAGGGACGTCTTCCTCACCTGTCTCAAAATCACCTACACCATAGAATTAAACACGTGAGCTAGAGGCTCAGTAAATCTAAGTGAATGCACATGAATGCCAATGCTATGCATGTACAGTTTACAAATCATGCGTCCTACCTTTTCGCTATTCATTTCTTTTACGTCACCGGGGCTTTTCTCTCGTTAGATAGGAGCGGCACATCCGGCGATTGGATAGCCCCTCGTATCTAACCGGGGGGAAAACATGCTTCATCCGACAGCCATGTCTGAACCACCGCCACCGACGTGACCATCATTACATTCCTTACCTTTTCGTTACCGTTTTTCCTTTTCATGAAAATATGCATAGAAAACTCATTTTCATGTCGTTCGAAAACGATGATGCGTGAACAATTATTATGTTATGAACGAAATGGAAATATAAAAACAACAAACAATAAACTAAGCAAATAACAACCTAACCAAACCTAAAACTAACTACCCGTTCTATTTACCCAACACATCATACATCTTCAATTCCTCGATCGACATATTCTTATGGTGTAGGCCAATCGGCCAAACAAATCACAGAGACTTACCTCGCGTCCGTTGAAATTCACGCTCCGTCAACGAGTGTTGTTTACCTATGGCAAAGCACAACATTCGTTATTTAAATCAATTCTAAACTACCGAGTTTAGAAAATTACAAACTCCTAACTAAAGAAAATCTCCTAAACTCTATTCTAGCTCATTGAGGCATTTTTTTTTAGCAATTCGTGCTCGTGAATCCCAAACCTCCATTAATGGAGTTCTTAAAATTCTCCAACCACCAACTTCTCAACCACCTCATTTAAACTATCCAACTTTCACCCATAATCATAAACACAGCCATTTGAGCTATAAATACAGTAAATCTATCGATTTCAAACTCTATTTCACGTTTTCAACGAAAACCCTAACGAACCCTAATCGTTTTAAACCCTAGAAATCGAAATCTATTGTTCCAAAAGCTTAGAGCCTTATCTAGGGAGCAAAGACGAAGGAGAAACGTGAAGGGTCGAGTCGCCGGAAAAGAGGAATCTCCGTGAGAGGAAGAATGTCGCGCGAGAGGGGGAGAGAAATCGTCGAAGGGGTGGAGAAGAAATGGAGATAGCGTGGGTGAGGAAGAAGAAAAGTGGCATTTTGTATTTTTATTAAAATTTTGGGTTTGTCAATTACTAAATTGTCCTTCCTTTTGATTTCTATTTGTTTCATTACTTATTTCGTTATTTAACTAACGATTCGTTTTCTCCAAAATTTCATATTTCACCATAAATTTCAATTTATTATTACGGTTTCGTTAAAACTTTCCGTCCGTAAAACGGACTAAATTTGACGTATTTACAAAAATACCGTTTATAATGGAATAAAACCAAATCCCGTAAAATCGGGTGTTACATATACACTTAAGTTAGATTGCATGATAAAATTACCGGGTGTTACAAGGATATTCTAATCCTATGTTGTGCTAAAAACCATCAAGTCAACTTATCTTTATCTTCTTTTCCTTTTGAGTTGTTGCCTCCTATACCTAAAAAATAAGGAGGGACCAAATAATGAGTTTCTATAAAGTCCAGTACGTAAATTTTAAAACTAAGTATTTACGAACATATATATATCTTTTATTTAAGTTATCATGTTTCTTAATCTTTTTCTTTCTTATAAGATTTATTATTTTTCTTATTCTCTTTTGTTCTTAGACGTGTCATTTATTTATTAGTTAGCTCCTACATGTAATCACACCTCTCTAGCCATTCCAATCAATGTTTATCTCACATATCAGTTATTAATTAGTTCATACGTGTAACCATCCCTATGAGGGTGGTGATGGGAGGACCCCAATTTGTAAGTGCAAGAAGAAGTAGAAAAAAGAATAAATATAGTGATAATTTGACTCTTCGTTGCAGTACTAAATAGGAGAGAAAATAGAAGTTGTTTCTTCGTCTTTAAAAAAAATGATAAATAAAATAAATAAGAATTGCACTCTTTTTTTTTTCTTTTTTGTTATTTATGGGTGAACGACGGGAATTGAACCCGCTCATGGTGGATTCACAATCCACTACCTTGATCCAATTGGCTACATCCTCCCCTATACTATATGTAGACATTCTAACAATGTCTTTTTGTAACACCCCAAATACTGTACCTAATTTACCCGTACTATATATTTTTTTTCCCATTACTTTAAATAAACTCTAAGTGAAACTTAAACCGAAATTGAAATCAGGATGGAAGTCTGGTTTATAAATCATTTAAAACAATTTAAACTATTAAATAAAACTGTAATTAAAATTAATTTCAATTAAAACAGAAGGGAGGGCAGAATTGTCATTCTGCCGAGGAGGAGAGGCAGAGATTGATCGCTTCAACGTGCAGCGCTCGATCGCTGCATATTGCAGCGCTCGATCGCTGCAAGTGCGGCGCTCGATCGCTGCATATTGCAGCGCTCGATCGCTGCAAGTGCGGCGCTCGATCGCTGCAAGTGTGGCGCTTGCAGCGCCCGATCACTGCCCTTGTGCAGCGCCCGATCGCTGCGTACCTCCAGCGCCCAGTCGCCACCCTTCTTCTATTTTCTTCACTTCTTTCATTTATCCAATTGCTCTCTGGAAATCCGAATTCCAGAGAGCAAACACCAATTTTTCTATCACCTTCACTGCACACCAAACACTTTAATACATCTCCCATTTCATCCACAATTACCACTAAACGTACAATTTAAACATACTCTAAATGCACTTAAACACGTGATAGAACTTTGTGAAAAACAAACGGCGTGGATATGTCTAAAACTATACTTTTCCTCCAATCAAAATCATCAACAATTCTATAAAACTTTATAAAAATAGTTTATAAAACAGGTTTCCAAAACGTTTCAAACCATCAAAACAATTATCTAGCCCCTAACTAGACCTAAGCATCCTAAAATGTTCTATACAATTATCAGACCAAAACATCCCAATATCCCCAAAATCTATACATACTTCCCCACGGGTCGGTTGAGCATCGACTGCGCCAACACACTGCCGCGAGCATTCCCCGTCAACTGCATCATACATCAGGAGGAGGAACATCGTCCTCACCTGTCTCGAAGTCTAGGTCACCTACACCATACGAATACACTATGAGATAAAATCTCAGTAAGTTCTAGTAAATGCAAATGCGTGCTGTGCATATGAATTTGTAACTCATGCATTGTTTTCTTTACTTTGCTTTGCTTTGCTCTATGGGTGTCACCGAGATCTCAGCCCTCTAACCGGAGAAAATGAACTTCCACACAATGTTTTAAAGTAAATGCAAAGAAATGATTACCCTACGGTATACAGTTTAAATGTGTCACGACCCCAACCCCGTAGGGCCGTCACAGGACTTGACTTTACATTGACATACCTTTACCTAAGCTCTCGTGTTTTCGAATAAAATTTTTCATTTTTACTTAACACTTTGAAAGAAAACGGACTTAGACAATTGACTTAAACATTTTGAACGTAAAACCTTTCGACTTTTAAAACATTTAAAACTAGACTAAAACCATTAATAACTTAAAACAATTAACAATTAAAGTAAGATCAATTAAAACAAAACACTCATTCGTCGATCATCAAAACACGACACTAATATAACCTATACTTTCGGGAAGAACTCAAGAAAACGAACTGCGTGGATCGGTCTAAAAATCGAGCGTATCCTTACCTGTTTTTAAAATAACCAAACAGTTCAAAATAAACAAACAGTTCTAGTATATTTCTAAAATTAAGACTCCACATTCTAAACGTCCTACTTCCACTACATATACATCAAAACTCAACTTTTCATACATTTTGCTATCAAAACATCCGATCCACCTACTTAAACATTTTCATACTTTCACAAACAAAACCGACACGTAGACCTACTAACCAACAAAACTAACTCACATCCATATGCCACAAAACAGCTCGGGGCACACCATTGGATCATCAAGCCAAGCCAAAACACTCCCCGTCGCCACGAGCACCATTCGTCGACCACCTATCCCTTGACATCGAGAGAACTCTCACCTTCACACCTGTCACCTACATCATGCAACATAAACATTAAGCCTAATGCTTAGTAAGAGGATGCACTATAATGACGTATGCATGAATGCATGACTTTTCATAAAACATGTTCATTACTTATTCTTTTTCTTTTTCATTTTGTTAACATGGATTAAGGTGGGCATCTTGTCAGAGAGTGTAGGCCAAGTGCGTGTACATAGTCCTTTCGGCCGTATTCATGATCCATCGCGTGGATAGTGACAATAGTTTTGTTGTTATGGCCATACAGTCCCAGCCACACTTATCATTACTTTTCCTTTACATACATCATACATGAACGTTTCATATGACATTTGAGAAAACATGATGCATGAGGACTCTACGTATAACGTATCATCAAGACAAATCATCAAACAATTTACAATGTACATGGACATACATTATTCTTAACGAACTTCACAAATAACTAATAACTAGCATCCTAAGCTACCCGACTCAGTAAACCCCACAATCAAAAAATCATCATCAAAATACAAAAGCCTAACGTTGACACGATGTAGGGCCTTAAGGGCTGGAAACCTAGCACCCACTTACCTGGCGTTCGTAGCAAGCCGAGCACGTCCAAAAGTCGTGTCCACCTAAGGCATTTCATAAATAAAGGTATTAAAATCGATCCTAATATCAAAACATTGCATTAGAACTCGCTCGGCATAACTAAACTCTCATTTTCGTGATACATCTCAAACTACTATTCCTAGCCCTAATCCAACTAAAACCTAACTAAACAGGCCACTAATTTGGGTTTGGTAAAAACTGACCCGAAACTTCAAACGTGCATAACTTTTGTGTCGGTTATTGGAATCGAACGATTCTAGCGGCCACGTACTCCTTTAATAACCTATTTTAACTTGCCAAAGGAATTTTAAAACAAACAACCCTAGCTAGGTCAAAATATCAAAAACCCGAATCTGCCCTTAATCGGAAATTTCCCCCTTTCTGATTTTCATCAAATTCCACCTATTTCCTCACCAATCGACCACCCACACCTTCAATTTGACTAATCTAACCAAAATCCCGAGCTACACTCACCAAAACCGAAATGCCCTAAATCGGGCCTCACTGAATTTCGCCCAAACCGGGCTCAACACGGCCAGGCGACCAAAGCCAGACCAAGGGTCGGCAAACCCACGCCGGAGGTGACCGAAATTGGCCGGTCATCGGAGCTCAATCGAGCTCGTCACCCTTGGCCACAAACCGAATAAAAACAGGGCCAAAAATCGAGCTTACCGTTCGGTTTGTGCGCGAGGATGGTCGGAAATCGCACGTCGCCGTCGTCTGGCCAGAAAACGGCGAGAAATCGCCGGCGTTCGTCGATCGTCGTCTCCCTCATCTCCCCTGTTCTTCGCTCGCGGAGCTCGACGTCGAACGACAGAATGGCTTCGGCCATTCTGTCGTTTTGGTTTTTATTTTTATGAAAACAATAATAATAATAATAATAATTATTATTATTATAAATCTAAAACTATTTCTTTAATTTAAACTAGCTAATTACCGTTTTACTCTCTCATTTTCGACCATTTTGAAATTCATTAAATCTCATTATTAAATTATAACCCACGGCTTAATTTTACTGGAAATACCCAAACCCAAATTAATTAACCAATTAGGTTAACCAAATTTATTCACTTTTCTTTTAAATTACTTAAAACAATTATTTATTAAACAATTACCTATCATTTTATTTTCTCTTAAAAAAATCCCAGGTGTTACAAAATGACCCTTCGGTATACAGTTTATAGGTCACGCGAGATGGGGCTCAGGCACGGCTGTACGTGTTGTAAGCGTGTACCCCCCTCCTCTAGCTGGAAAGAGTAGTCCGTCCGCTGGATGTGCTCTCTCCGGTTAGAGGGCTGAGATCTCGGTGACACCCATAGAGCAAAGCAAAGCAAAGCAAAGCAAAGTAAAGAAAACAATGCATGAGTTACAAATTCATATGCACAACATGCATTTGCATTTACTAGAACTTACTGAGATTTTATCTCATAGTGTATTCGTATGGTGTAGGTGACCTAGACTTCGAGACAGGTGAAGACGATGTTCTTCCTCCTGATGTATGATGCAGTTGACGGGGAATGCTCGCGGCAGTGTGTTGGCGCAGTCGATGCTCAACCGACCCGTGGGGAAGTATGTATAGATTTTGGGGTTATTGGGATGTTTTGGGCTGATAATTGTATAGAACATTTTAGGATGCTTGGGTTTGGTTAGGGGCTAGATAATTGTTTTGATGGTTTGAAACGTTTTGGAAACCTGTTTTATAAACTATTTTTATAAAGTTTTATAGAATTGTTGATGATTTTGATTGGAGGAAAAGTATAGTTTTAGACATATCCATGCCGTTTGTTTTTCACAAAGTTCTATCACGTGTTTAAGTGCGTTTAGAGTATGTTTAAATTGTACGTTTAGTGGTAACTGTGGATGAAATGAGAGATGTATTAAGGTGTTTGGTGTGCAGTGAAGGTGATAGAAAAATTGGTGTTTGCTCTCTGGAATTCGGATTTCCAGAGAGCAATTGGATAATGAAAAGAATGACGGAAAATAAAAGAGGGTGGCGAGGGGCGGATAAGGTACGACGATCGGGCACTGCAAGCGCCGCACTTGCAGCGATCGAGAGCGCACTTGCAGCGATCGAGCGCAGAACTGCAGCGATCGGCGCCAAATTGCCAGCGATCTGGCACGCCGCACTTGCAGCGATTCGGAGCGCTGCAAGCGCTCACTTGCAGCGCTGAGCGCTGCAAGAGCTGCGTTGGCAGCTGACGAGAGCTGCACGTTGCAGCGATCTGATCTTGGACTCTCCTCTCAGCAGAATGAACAATTCTGCCCTCCTTCTGTTTTAATTGAAATTAATTTTAATTACAGTTTTATTTAATAGTTAAATGGTTTTAATGATTTATAAACCAGACTTCATCCTGATTTCATTGGTTGTTTAAAGTTTCACTTAGAGTTTATTTTAATAATGAGAAAAAAATAAATATAGACGGGAGAAATTGGGTTACAGTATTTGGGGTGTTACAATTATGTATC
>CM039503.1:37576754-37662701 GCA_022432975.1 Begonia masoniana | reverse complement strand
TTCCGTTTAACGTTTACATTTCCTCATGTTTGAATATCAATACTTACAAAAATACTTCAATGTTTCCACAAACACTATATATTATCTCTCCAATTCAAGCATTCTAAATGTTCACCTAAACAATTTCTATCCTATCTATCAAAATCCCAAATCGTTTACCTACATCCCCACGGTCAAAATCACTCACTAACTGCCAGCGCACTCCCACGGGCTATCCTCTTTCACACGTGTTCATACTTCAGGCGGAGGGACGTCTTCCTCACCTGTCTCAAAATCACCCTACACCATAGAATTAAAACACGTGAGCTAGAGGCTCAGTAAATCTAAGTGAATGCACATGAATGCCAATGCTATGCATGTACCGTTTACAAATCATGCGTCCTACCTTTTCGCTATCATTTTCTTTTACGTCACCGTGGGCTTTTCTTCTCGTTAGATAGGAGCGGCACATCCGGCGATTGGATAGCCCCTCGTATCTACCGGGGGGAAAACATGCTTTCATCCGACAGCCATGTCTGAACCACCGCCACCGACGTGACCATCATTACATTCCTTACCTTTTCGTTACCGTTTTTCCTTTTCATGAAAATATGCATAGAAAACCTCATTTTCATGTCGTTCGAAACGATGATGCGTGAACAATTATTATGTTATGAACGAAATGGAAATATAAAAACAACAAACAATAAACTAAGCAAATAACAACCTAACCAAACCTAAAACTAACTACCCGTTCTATTTACCCAACACATCATACATCTTCAATTCCTCGATCGACATATTCTTATGGTGTAGGCCAATCGGCCCAAACAAATCACAGAGACTTACCTCGCGTCCGTTGAAATTCACGCTCCGTCAACGAGTGTTGTTTACCTATGGCAAGCACAACATTCGTTATTTAAATCAATTCTAAACTACCGAGTTTAGAAAATTACAAACTCCTAACTAAAGAAAATCTCCTAAACTCTATTCTAGCTCATTGAGGCATTTTTTTTTAGCAATTCGTGCTCGTGAATCCCAAACCTCCATTAATGGAGTTCTTAAAATTCTCCAACCACCAACTTCTCAACCACCTCATTTAAACTATCCAACTTTCACCCATAATCATAAACACAGCCATTTGAGCTATAAATACAGTAAATCTATCGATTTCAAACTCTATTTCAACGTTTCAACGAAAACCCTAACGAACCCTAATCGTTTTAAACCCTAGAAATCGAAATCTATTGTTCCAAAAGCTTAGAGCCTTATCTAGGGAGCAAAGACGAAGGAGAAACGTGAAGGGTCGAGTCGCCGGAAAAGAGGAATCTCCGTGAGAGGAAGAATGTCGCGCGAGAGGGGGAGAGAAATCGTCGAAGGGGTGGAGAAGAAATGGAGATAGCGTGGGTGAGGAAGAAGAAAAGTGGCATTTGTATTTTTATTAAAATTTTGGGTTTGTCAATTACTAAATTGTCCTTCCTTTTGATTTCTATTTGTTTCATTACTTATTTCGTTATTTAACTAACGATTCGTTTTCTCCAAAATTTTCATATTTCACCATAAATTTCAATTTATTATTACGGTTTCGTTAAAACTTTCCGTCCGTAAAACGGACTAAATTTGACGTATTTACAAAAATACCGTTTATAATGGAATAAAACCAAATCCCGTAAAATCGGGTGTTACATATACACTTAAGTTAGATTGCATGATAAAATTACCGGGTGTGTTACAAGGATATTCTAATCCTATGTTGTGCTAAAAACCATCAAGTCAACTTATCTTTATCTTCTTTTCCTTTTGAGTTGTTGCCTCCTATACCTAAAAATAAGGAGGGACCAAATAATGAGTTTCTATAAAGTCCAGTACGTAAATTTTAAAACTAAGTATTTACGAACATATATATATCTTTTATTTAAGTTATCATGTTTCTTAATCTTTTTCTTTCTTATAAGATTTATTATTTTTCTTATTCTCTTTTGTTCTTAGACGTGTCATTTATTATTAGTTAGCTCCTACATGTAATCACACCTCTCTAGCCATTCCAATCAATGTTTATCTCACATATCAGTTATTAATTAGTTCATACGTGTAACCATCCCTATGAGGGTGGTGATGGGAGGACCCCAATTTGTAAGTGCAAGAAGAAGTAGAAAAAAGAATAAATATAGTGATAATTTGACTCTTCGTTGCAGTACTAAATAGGAGAGAAAATAGAAGTTGTTTCTTCGTCTTTAAAAAAAATGATAAATAAAATAATAAGAATTGCACTCTTTTTTTTTCTTTTTTGTTATTTATGGGTGAACGACGGGAATTGAACCCGCTCATGGTGGATTCACAATCCACTACCTTGATCCAATTGGCTACATCCTCCCCCTATACTATATGTAGACATTCTAACAATGTCTTTTTGTAACACCCCAAATACTGTACCTAATTTACCCGTACTATATATTTTTTTTCCCATTACTTTAAATAAACTCTAAGTGAAACTTAAACCGAAATTGAAATCAGGATGGAAGTCTGGTTTATAAATCATTTAAACAATTTAAACTATAAATAAAACTGTAATTAAAATTAATTTCAATTAAAACAGAAGGGAGGGCAGAATTGTCATTCTGCCGAGGAGGAGAGGCAGAGATTGATCGCTTCAACGTGCAGCGCTCGATCGCTGCATATTGCAGCGCTCGATCGCTGCAAGTGCGGCGCTCGATCGCTGCATATTGCAGCGCTCGATCGCTGCAAGTGCGGCGCTCGATCGCTGCAAGTGTGGCGCTTGCAGCGCCCGATCACTGCCCTTGTGCAGCGCCCGATCGCTGCGTACCTCCAGCGCCCAGTCGCCACCCTTCTTCTATTTCTTCTTCACTTCTTCTTTAATTCCAATTGCTCTCTGGAAATCCGAATTCCAGAGAGCAAACACCAATTTTTCTATCACCTTCACTGCACACCAAACACTTTAATACATCTCCCATTTCATCCACAATTACCACTAAACGTACAATTTAAACATACTCTAAATGCACTTAAACACGTGATAGAACTTTGTGAAAAACAAACGGCGTGGATATGTCTAAAACTATACTTTTCCTCCAATCAAAATCATCAAACAATTCTATAAACTTTATAAAAATAGTTTATAAAACAGGTTTCCAAAACGTTTTCAAACCATCAAAACAATTATCTAGCCCCTAACTAGACCTAAGCATCCTAAAATGTTCTATACAATTATCAGACCAAAACATCCCAATATCCCCAAAATCTATACATACTTCCCCACGGGTCGGTTGAGCATCGACTGCGCCAACACACTGCCGCGAGCATTCCCCGTCAACTGCATCATACATCAGGAGGAGAACATCGTCCTCACCTGTCTCGAAGTCTAGGTCACCTACACCATACGAATACACTATGAGATAAAAATCTCAGTAAGTTCTAGTAAATGCAAATGCGTGCTGTGCATATGAATTTGTAACTCATGCATTGTTTTCTTTACTTTGCTTTGCTTTGCTCTATGGGTGTCACCGAGATCTCAGCCCTCTAACCGGAGGAAAATGAACTTCCACACAATGTTTTAAAGTAAATGCAAAGAAATGATTACCTACGGTATACAGTTTAAATGTGTCACGACCCCAACCCCGTAGGGCCGTCACAGGACTTGACTTTACATTGACATACCTTTACCTAAGCTCTCGTGTTTTCGAATAAAATTTTTCATTTTTACTTAACACTTTGAAAGAAAACGGACTTAGACAATTGACTTAAACATTTTGAACGTAAAACCTTTCGACTTTTAAAACATTTAAAACTAGACTAAAACCATTAATAACTTAAAACAATTAACAATTAAAGTAAGATCAATTAAAACAAAACACTCATTCGTCGATCATCAAAACACGACACTAATATAACCTATACTTTCGGGAAGAACTCAAGAAAACGAACTGCGTGGATCGGTCTAAAAATCGAGCGTATCCTTACCTGTTTTTAAAATAACCAAACAGTTCAAAATAAACAACAGTTCTAGTATATTTCTAAAATTAAGACTCCACATTCTAACGTCCTACTTCCACTACATATACATCAAAACTCACTTTCATACATTTTGCTATCAAAACATCCGATCCACCTACTTAAACATTTTCATACTTTCACAAACAAAACCGACACGTAGACCTACTAACCAACAAAACTAACTCACATCCATATGCCACAAAACAGCTCGGGGCACACCATTGGATCATCAAGCCAAGCCAAAACACTCCCCGTCGCCACGAGCACCATTCGTCGACCACCTATCCCTTGACATCGAGAGAACTCTCACCTTCACACCTGTCACCTACATCATGCAACATAAACATTAAGCCTAATGCTTAGTAAGAGGATGCACTATAATGACGTATGCATGAATGCATGACTTTTCATAAAACATGTTCATTTACTTATTCTTTTTCTTTTTCATTTTTGTTAACATGGATTAAGGTGGGCATCTTGTCAGAGAGTGTAGGCCAAGTGCGTGTACATAGTCCTTTCGGCCGTATTCATGATCCATCGCGTGGATAGTGACAATAGTTTTGTTGTTATGGCCATACAGTCCCAGCCACACTTATCATTACTTTTCCTTTACATACATCATACATGAACGTTTCATATGACATTTGAGAAAACATGATGCATGAGGACTCTACGTATAACGTATCATCAAGACAAATCATCAAACAATTTACAATGTACATGGACATACATTATTCTTAACGAACTTCACAAATAACTAATAACTAGCATCCTAAGCTACCCGACTCAGTAAACCCCACAATCAAAAAATCATCATCAAAATACAAAAGCCTAACGTTGACACGATGTAGGGCCTTAAGGGCTGGAAACCTAGCACCCACTTACCTGGCGTTCGTAGCAAGCCGAGCAACGTCCAAAAGTCGTGTCCACCTAAGGCATTTCATAAATAAAGGTATTAAAATCGATCCTAAATATCAAAACATTGCATTAGAACTCGCTCGGCATAACTAAACTCTCATTTTCGTGATAACATCTCAAACTACTATTCCTAGCCTAATCCAACTAAAACCTAACTAAACAGGCCACTAATTTGGGTTTGGTAAAAACTGACCCGAAACTTCAAACGTGCATAACTTTTGTGTCGGTTATTGGAATCGAACGATTCTAGCGGCCACGTACTCCTTTAATAACCTATTTTAACTTGCCAAAAGGAATTTTAAAACAAACAACCCTAGCTAGGTCAAAATATCAAAAACCCGAATCTGCCCTTAATCGGAAATTTCCCCCTTTCTGATTTTTCATCAAATTCCACCTATTTCCTCACCAATCGACCACCCACACCTTCAATTTGACTAATCTAACCAAAATCCCGAGCTACACTCACCAAAACCGAAATGCCCTAAATCGGGCCTCACTGAATTTCGCCCAAACCGGGCTCAACACGGCCAGGCGACCAAAGCCAGACCAAGGGTCGGCAAACCCACGCCGGAGGTGACCGAAATTGGCCGGTCATCGGAGCTCAATCGAGCTCGTCACCCTTGGCCACAAACCGAATAAAAACAGGGCCAAAAATCGAGCTTACCGTTCGGTTTGTGCGCGAGGATGGTCGGAAATCGCACGTCGCCGTCGTCTGGCCAGAAAACGGCGAGAAATCGCCGGCGTTCGTCGATCGTCGTCTCCCTCATCTCCCCTGTTCTTCGCTCGCGGAGCTCGACGTCGAACGACAGAATGGCTTCGGCCATTCTGTCGTTTTGGTTTTTATTTTTATGAAAACAATAATAATAATAATAATTATTATTATTATAAATCTAAAACTATTTCTTTAATTTAAACTAGCTAATTACCGTTTTACTCTCTCATTTTCGACCATTTTGAAATTCATTAAATCTCATTATTAAATTATAACCCACGGCTTAATTTTACTGGAAATACCCAAACCCAAATTAATTAACCAATTAGGTTAACCAAATTTATTCACTTTTCTTTTAAATTACTTAAAACAATTATTTATTAAACAATTACCTATCATTTTATTTTCTCTTAAAAAAATCCCAGGTGTTACAAATGACCCTTCGGTATACAGTTTATAGGTCACGCGAGATGGGGCTCAGGCACGGCTGTACGTGTTGTAAGCGTGTACCCCCTCCTCTAGCTGGAAAGAGTAGTC
Source organism: Begonia masoniana (assembly GCA_022432975.1). Classification (NCBI taxonomy): domain Eukaryota; kingdom Viridiplantae; phylum Streptophyta; class Magnoliopsida; order Cucurbitales; family Begoniaceae; genus Begonia; species Begonia masoniana. The sequence goes on along the minus strand of CM039503.1, from coordinate 37,656,544 downwards.
CGTCCGCTGGATGTGCTCTCTCCGGTTAGAGGGCTGAGATCTCGGTGACACCCATAGAGCAAAGCAAAGCAAAGCAAAGCAAAGTAAAGAAAACAATGCATGAGTTACAAATTCATATGCACAACATGCATTTGCATTTACTAGAACTTACTGAGATTTTATCTCATAGTGTATTCGTATGGTGTAGGTGACCTAGACTTCGAGACAGGTGAAGACGATGTTCTTCCTCCTGATGTATGATGCAGTTGACGGGGAATGCTCGCGGCAGGTGTTGGCGCAGTCGATGCTACAACCGACCCGTGGGGAAGTATGTATAGATTTTGGGGTTATTGGGATGTTTTTGGGCTGATAATTGTATAGAACATTTTAGGATGCTTGGGTTTGGTTAGGGGCTAGATAATTGTTTTGATGGTTTGAAACGTTTTGGAAACCTGTTTTATAAACTATTTTTATAAAGTTTTATAGAATTGTTGATGATTTTGATTGGAGGAAAAGTATAGTTTTAGACATATCCATGCCGTTTGTTTTTCACAAAGTTCTATCACGTGTTTAAGTGCGTTTAGAGTATGTTTAAATTGTACGTTTAGTGGTAACTGTGGATGAAATGAGAGATGTATTAAGGTGTTTGGTGTGCAGTGAAGGTGATAGAAAAATTGGTGTTTGCTCTCTGGAATTCGGATTTCCAGAGAGCAATTGGATAAATGAAAGAAGTGAAGAAAATAAAAGAAGGGTGGCGACTGGGCGCTAGAGGTACGCAGCGATCGGGCACTGCAAGCGCCGCACTTGCAGCGATCGAGCGCCGCACTTGCAGCGATCGAGCGCCGCACTTGCAGCGATCGAGCGCCAAACTTGCAGCGACTGAGCGCCGCACTTGCAGCGATCGAGCGCTGCAAGCGCTCCACTTGCAGCGATCGAGCGCTGCAAGAGCTGCGTTTGCAGCGATCGAGCGCTGCACGTTGCAGCGATCGATCTCTGACTCTCCTCCTCAGCAGAATGACAATTCTGCCCTCCCTTCTGTTTTAATTGAAATTAATTTTAATTACAGTTTTATTTAATAGTTTAAATTGTTTTAAATGATTTATAAACCAGACTTCCATCCTGATTTCAATTTCGGTTTAAGTTTCACTTAGAGTTTATTTTAAGTAATGAGAAAAAAATAAATATAGTACGGGTAAATTGGGTACAGTATTTGGGGTGTTACAATTATGGTATCAGAGCCCCCGGGTTTTAACGGTTCTGTAGACTGCTCGACTGCACAGCCACTACGCGGACATCCTTCTTCAACTGTAAGTATGTTTACTGTTTTATTTGATTTCTTGTTTCTTAGGGTTATTTGCGTTGATTTTTTTAGGAGTTACATAAAATGGTTCAAGGAAAAGATCCTCGAGATGACGCAATTGATCGACTTACGGAATTGGTGGACCGTCAGTCTCAGCACATGGATAGGCATGCACAACAAATCGAGAGTCTGGTGAATCGAGAGAACCAGAGGGCCCAAGATTTGGTAGTGCCTAATAATCAAGGTATGCAGAAGCTTCAAAGCCTACGGCCTCCAGTATTTGACGGCCGCTCATCGGATCCGACTGTTGCAGAAGAGTGGATCCTCACTATGGAGGATATGCTAGAGTATGCGGAGGTGGAAAATGGGAAGAAGGTTGCTTTTGTCGCCTTTCACTTGGCATTGGATGCCATTTTTGGTGGGATTCGATTAAAGCTACAACAGATGTGACGATTATGACGTGGGATCGGTTTAAGGCCATATTCTTTGATAAGTATTTCAGCCGCACTGTGAGGGTGGCTAAGAGGAACGAGTTTACGCAGCTGAAACAGACCGGGTCAGTTGCAGAGTATATACAGAAGTTCGAGGCTTTCTCACGATTTGCACCACGTCTTGTCAGCGACAATGAAGAAAAGGAGAATCAGTTCATGGAAGGACTAAATCCAGAGATTCAGATGCACGTTGTAGTGTCAGGGATTATAGATGTGCCCTATTCTGACATCGCAGCTAGAGCTCTGGACTTCGAGGCTGCCAGAGCTACTTGTATTAGATCGAGGGAGCCAGCTAAGGGCTTCTTTCGTGAGATCCGACCTCAGTCACAGAACCGAGGCTGGCAGCCGAGTGTACAGCCACAGCAACAACAACAAAGAGACGTTAAAAGGCCTCTAGAGGGAGGCAACGATCGAGGGAAAGGCAAGCAGGTACAAAGGGCTTCTCAGTTACCTCTTTGCCCTAAATGCTAGAGGGAGCACCAGGGACAGTGCAGAGTAGGCACGAACGTGTGCTATTGGTGTGGAGAACCAGGCCATTTTGTTAAAGACTGCCCGAATCAGGGTCGAGATCAATCAGGCAGAGATCAACATGGCAGAGATCAAAGAAAAGTTGTACCGAGAGTCTTTGCATTCATCGAGCCTGACAACGCCGACGATGGGGCCCAGCCTTCTACAATTGCAGGTATTATTTTAATTACCTGTACAATGATATGCATATGATAGATAAAATATTTAGATCTGAAATTAGTAAGGAAGAGAATAATAGGTGAGTAAGAAGAATTTCTAGGCAAACCTCGAAGAGAAGATAGTAGGATACACATAAAACAATAAACACCATACAGAAATATAATTATACATTAGTAGATTAGTTCGATTTAATCAACGAAGTTTGCGCACCTAAGGTTTAGTAACCATTAGAGGAATACACCCTATGAAATATGGTTTTAAGTAGGTAGGGATTATGTCTAATTGACACCCCCCTTGGAGTATTAAAATACGACTAATCAAGAAAGATGAAGGTTAGATATAAACCCATTAAGGAATACCTAGATTGTTATAATACCTGAAGTGTGTTTAAATAGATCAAGTACCGTAGAACTCGTATATTGAGGATTCGTATGAAGTTAAGAGTATCTAGATTAAGATAGAATTCAAGAGTTAAACTTAGAATGATTGTCGAGTAGAATAGTTGGAACCTGACTGGAAGGAGCGAACAAAAATAGATTAGTCGATGAACTCAAAGTAGCCTTGAGGAATTTAGTGAAGGTGAAGTAGATCGTTAGAATAAATGAGAGCTTAGATTGGCGTTTAAAGGATAACAAATTGAGAAATTTGCGATTTATAGAATAAGGAGAGTGAGAGTTATCACCGAAACCATCTAAGTAAGCTTAGAAGTGAGATTAAGTTAGTAAATTTCTAGTGATCGACTCGTGTGTGGCAAGTCGAGACCAAGTAGTGCATAAATGGTTTAAGTTAGAATGACTAGTTAGAGCGCATCAATGAGGAGATTTAGAGATTTGAATTCTAGTGGAGAATGTTATTAGGACCCGCGAGGTGCCCGAGGATATGTGCATTTTATAGTCAACCCAAATGACGTTGGCAAGTGGATGGTATTTCGAGGATTGAACACAAGGGACAATTTTAGGAGAGACAAATTGATAAATTAGTGAGTTTAATGCTTTGGTGACTAAATTTAGACCAACGCGTGCTCAGGTCGTCAGGTGACAGGTACACAGTTAGAGGTCGTTTGGTTAAGACTTAGAGATTTGGTAAGATTTGATGCGTAAACTGAAAATGAAGACTATGATTAGGAAGTTAATGTAGAAACTCGGTTGGTGTGTATGCCGATTGTGGGTAGGATCGAGGGAATTGCGTTGAGGTATGGGTTACAGCCGTGAAATTGGATGAAATTGTAGGCATTCAATTTGACTGGCGTTAGAAAGCTTATGTATAGTTCTGACCTAAAGGGACAGCGGAAGAAAGACGTCGATAAAGAGTGAGTTTTGAAGTTAGTATTATTAAGAAATTTTAATCTGCGAATGATTAAGTGAAAGTTGAAAGTTGGTACATGTGTAATATCCGACTTGTACGGATTTTATATTATAATATATATGTTGGCATTTTCGTAAATATGTCAAATCAGATCTATTTTACGAAAAGAAAGCGTCATTTCGATTCTAACAATTAATAGGAATTTTAAGGAAATTATGGGTTTTTTCGGAGTAATAACGCTATACTTCGAGTAATTACATTTCTCGAAATGTGTTTTAGTAAAAATAGTAAACGAGGTCCGTTTTACGAACGGACTGTAGCGACCCTAATACTGTACCCAATATCCGTACCATATTTTTTTTTAACCTAATATCTTTAATTAAACTCTAGGCGGAACCTAAACCGAAATCGAAACCAGAATCGAAATCGGAATTAAAATCTAAGTTTAAAAACCATTTAAAACAAATATTAAAACTATTTAATAAAACATTTAATAAACACTTTAAAACTATTAATAAACTTGGGAGGGCAAAATGGGCATTCTGCCCGATGAAGGTGAGCAGCGACCAGTCGCTGCAGCATGCAGCGACGGATCGCTGCATTCGCTACAGCGTGCAGCGATCAGTTGATCCCTGCATGCAGCGATCGCTCAACTCCGCGATCCCTCCTTCCTTCTTTCAACCTGTCAATTTAATAACATGTTCTCTGGAATTCCAGAGAACAAAACCAACTATCTGCTCTCTGGAATCCGATTCCAGAGAGCAACACTTCATGCTATTTTCACACTTTTCGCCCATAAACACAATGCACTTATAGCTTAACTCAATCAACCAAAACGTATTCAAAAATCAACCCACTCGCAGCGGACTTTACGAAATCCAACTGCGTGGATACATCTAAAAACCGAACATATCCTCCTGTTTTCAAATCACTAAACAATCACAAAACGTTTAAAAAAAGCATTAACATGTAAACCTATCAACTACCAGAACCAAGCACCCTATAATGTCTATACAATTTTTCTATTCTATCAAAAAATAGCTTAAAACCCTCAAAATCTATACATACTTCCCCACGGGTCAAATGAGCCTCAACTGCACCAGCACACCATGCAGCCATCCTCCGTCAACTGGACTCAAGCCTCCGGAGGAGGAATCTCATCCTCACTTATATCCTCGTAATCACCTACACCATACAATACACTATGAGATGAAATCTCAGTAAGCTCTACGTAAATGCAATGCATGCTGTGCGTATGAGTTCGGTAAATCATGCTTTATTTTATCTTACTATGCAAGGCTCAATAGGTGTCACCGAGATCCTATCCCTATAACCGGAGAGAGTTCATCCAGCGGACGGACTACTCTTTCCAGCAAGAGGCGGGGGGTGCACGCTTACAACCTGTACAGCCGTGCCTGAGCCCCACCTCGCGTGACCAATACGCCTTTCGGCCAATACGCCTTTCGGCCAATAAGCCTTTCGACCAATGCTATGCTCAATACGCCTTTCGGCCAATAAGCCTTTCGGCCAATGCTATGCTCAATACGCCTTTCGGCCAATGCAATGCTTTACGTTATCTTTAAAACTCTGTGCAGAAATTCGTTTTCATGCTTTTCTTTAAAACAAGTGATGCGTGAACAGTTCAATATCTTTCAGTAAACAAGCAATAATATGTACCATCAAGACTGTAAAACGTAAACTATAAACTCCTAAAACCTAGCTACCCAAACCAAGTAAACATTAAATAAACGCATCTCCAAAACTCCTCGAGACGACATTCGACGTAAGGTGTAGGCCAATCGGCCAAAGAAGATCGCGAGAACTTACCTCGTGTCCAAAGCAGCTCAAGCTCCGTCCACGAGCGCTGTTCACCTAAGCAATTTACAAGGATTTGACGTTAAAACGAGTTTAACTAAAGAACTTCCTAAAGTCTTTAATCACATTCATCGAGCAAATACACGCTCGACACCTCAATTCACACTTTACGAGTTTTTCCTTAAAACCCGAAAATCCCTAATTTTAACTTTTTCACAAATTGATTTAACTTAGTCCAATAGCGTCAAATACATGCAATATATACTTAATCACGGCTAACCTATTAATTACGAACCCTAATTCGCGTTTTAAATCGAAACCCTAAACTAACCTAATTGTTTAAAACTCCGAAATCATCGAAATAAACGTTCTAAAACTATAGATCCATACCTAGAACGTCGATTAGAGGAGAAAACGTGAAGAAAAATGAAGCGAACGGAGGTCGGATCGGAGAGATTAGTCGCGGGCAGGGAGGAGAAGTCGAGGGTTTGCTTCTCTGGAGAACGATTTTCAAATGAAAATCATTAAGGCATTTTGCCTTTAAGTAATGTTAAGTAATTAATAATTAATTAAATGCTAAATGACGATTTTGCCCTTCCATAGTTTTTATATTTGTTTCGTCAGTCGGTTCGTTAATCGTCTAGCTATTCGGTTTCATCCAAACTCCTTACTTCACCCATAAGTCCCACTTATTATTTGGGATTTAACAAAACTGTCCGTTCGCAAATTGGACCTCGTTTGCTATTTTTACGAGAACGTCTTTTACATTACGAGAAACGTATTTACTCGGAATATAACGTCTAATCTCCGAAAATTCCCATAATTTCTTTAAAATTCCTATTAATCGTTAGGATCGTAATGATGCTTTCTTTTCGTGAAACGGACCTGATTTGACATATTTACCAAAAATGCCATTATATAATAAAATAATAATATTCTAAAAATCCGTACGAGCAGGATATTACATTCTACCCTCCTTATTTAGAATTTTGTCCACAAAATTAAACTATACAAATAACTCAGGATATCTAGTCATCATATCCTGCTGTTGTTCCCACGTCGCTTCTTCCACCTCATGATTCCGCCATAGAACTTTAACTAGCGGAATTTCTTTGTTACGCAAAATCTTGATGGAAGTCTCCAAAATACGTACCGGCCTCACCTCATAGCTCAAGGTAGGCTGTACCTCGATCTCTGTAGCCTCCACAATATGCGACGGATCGCGCAAACATTTTCGAAGCATAGATACATGAAATACGTCGTGGATACCCTCCATAGAAGCTGGAAGCTGTAGTCTGTATGCCAACTTCCCGATCCTCTTCAGAATAGGAAAGGGCCCCACATAACGAGGGTTTAACTTACCCCTCCTTCCAAATCTCGCAATGCCCTTGAACGGAGAAACTTTGAGATACACCTCATCACCTTCTTCGAACACTTGCTCTCTTCGTCTAGTGTCAGCATAGCTCTTCTGTCGGCTCTGAGCTACCTCGATACGCTGTCGGATAATGGCAATCTTCTCTGCCGTCTGCTGTAGAATCTCAGGACCAACGATGCTGGCCTCGCCAACCTCGTCCCAATATAACGGAGATCTACATTTTCGACCATATAAGGCTTCATACGGAGCCATACCGATAGTAGCCTGGAAGCTGTTATTATAAGAGAACTCGATCAGAGGCAAATATCGGCTCCACGAGCCCTGAAACTCCAGTACACAAGCTCTGAGCATATCCTCAAGTATCTGATTTGTCCTCTCTGTCTGACCATCAGTCTGAGGATGGAATGCCGTGCTGAAACTAAGCTGAATCCCCATAGCTCTATGTAAACTCTTCCAGAACTTTGATGTGAATCTCGGATCTCTGTCTGAGACAATAGAAATTGGCACTCCGTGCAATCTCACAATCTCCTGTACATAGAGCTCTGCGAGCTGATCCATAGAAGACGTCATCTTCACAGACAAGAAGTGGGCCGACTTTGTCAATCGGTCCACAATAACCCATATGCCGTCATGGCCCTTCGTCGTCCTCGGGAGCCCCACAATGAAATCCATGGAGATCTGCTCCCATTTCCACTCCGGAATCGGCAGTGGCAATAACGTTCCGGCCGGCCTCTGGTGCTCTGCCTTTACCTGTTGACATACTAAACAGGTCTCAACATACTTGGCAACCTCCCTCTTCATGTTCGGCCACCAGAAGTGTTGTTTCAGATCCCGGTACATCTTCGTACTTCCTGGGTGTACAGAATATGCCGAAGAATGTGCCTCGGCCAATATCTTCTTTTTCAGATCCTCGTCGCTAGGCACGTACCTCCTATGCCTGAACTTCAGAATACCATCATCCGATAAATGGAAATCCGACGAGTCTCCCAATGTCATGCTGGATCGAAGCTCCTCACACTCCGTATCATTTTGCTGAGCCTCACGGATACGATCCAGAATAGTCGGCCTGAGTGAAATGTTGGTTAGCATACTGGACAACTCTGCCACTATCTCAACGTCGAACCTCTCAATCTAAGACCGCAGCGTAACTGACATCGCTGCTAATGAAGGCTGACTTGCAGAAGGCACTCTGCTCAAAGCATCTGCTACCTTGTTCGCCTTTCCTGGGTGGTACTTGATATCGAAATCGTAATCTTTGACGAACTCAAGCCACCGTCTCTGTCGCATATTCAGCTCTTTCTGCGTAAAAAGATACTTCAGGCTCTTGTGGTCAGAAAATATCTCGCACTGCTGCCCATATAAATAATGTCTCTATATCTTCAGTGCGAAGACCACAGCTGCTAACTCAAGGTCGTGCGTAGGGTAATTCTGCTCATACGGCTTCAACTGTCGAGAAGCATATGCAATAACTCTACCCCCCTGCATCAATACACAACCCAGTCCCACTCCAGATGCATCGCAGTATATACTGAATCTGACACCTTCAACAGGTAGTGCCAGTACTGGAGCGGTGGTCAATCTCTGCTTTAACTCCATAAAACTATCATCACAAGCAGACGACCATATAAACCTCTCGTTCTTCCGAGTCAATCGTGAGAGGGGAAGTGCGATCTTCGAGAATCCCTCTATAAATTTTCGATAATAGCCAGCTAATCCGAGAAATCCACGCACCTCACGTACGTTCTTCGGCTGTGGCCAATCTCTGACCGCCTGAACTTTGCTCAGATCAATAGAAACTCCATCCTGCGATATGACATGGCCAAGAAAACTGACCTGATCCAACAAAAATTCGCATTTAGAGAACTTCGGATACAACTGGTGCTGACATAGGATCCTCAGAACAATCCTCAGATGCTCATCGTGTTCTTCCTTCGTTTTAGAGTAGATCAATATGTCGTCGATGAAAACCACCACGAACTTGTCCAGATACTCCTTGAAGACACGGTTCATCAGATCCATAAACACTACAGGGGCATTAGTAAGTCCAAAAGACATGACAAGGAACTCATAATGCCAATACCTCGTTCGGAAAGCCGTCTTCGGTACATCATCCATCCGGACCTTCAACTGATTGTAACCCGAGTGTAGATCAATCCTCGAAAATACTCGGGCACCTTGCAGCTGATCAAACAAATCGTCAATTCGGGTCAGTGGATACTTATTCTTCACCGTCAATTTATTCAACTCCCTGTAATCAATGCACATCCTGAGGGTCCCGTCTTTCTTCTTGACGAATAGAACAGGAGCACCCCAGGGTGAGACACTGGGTCGAATAAATCCCTTCTCTAATAGCTCATCAAGCTGAGTCCTCAGCTCTCTCAACTCAGCTGGTGCCAACTAATACGGGTTCTTGAACCTCGGCGCGGAGTTTGGATAGACATCGATAGTGAACTCGATCTCCCGGTTTGGTGGTAACCCGGGAAGATTATCAAGGAATATATCAGAGAACTCTCTGACTATAGGAATGTCGCTCGGCTTCACTCCGCTGAGCAACTGAATATCAAATACTGAGGCCAAATAAATAGAGCACGCACCTTTAAACTGCTCGTTGACCTTCATGGAATAAGAAATAGGCGAGCTACTCAATCTGCTCATCGCCTGATAAGAAAACTCGGCTCTATCCGGGGGTCAAAATGTCACAATCCCGGATCGACAGTCGATGGTGGCGTAGTGCTGTGATAGCCAATCCATCCCTAGAATAAGATCGTAGTGCTCGATGCCCATAACAATAAGGCGAGCATAGAGGGTGCGATCCCCAATCAAAATAATATTGCCCTGGACAATACGACCTGACTGTATACGCTCTCCTGAAGGTAGCATCACACTATACTCGCATTCTGCTAACTCAGGCGCAAGCCTCAATCTCGACACACAAACGGTGGAAACAAAAGAATGCGTAGCCCCCGTGTCTAATAAAGAAAATACAGGAACGCCAGTAACCAATATAGTACCTGCTATCACGGCAGGCTGATCCTCGTTATCAACATCACCAGGCTCGATAAAAGCGAAGATCCTGGGCATAACTCTCCTCTGATCACTGGCTGGCTGATCTCGACCACGCTTCGGGCAGTCTTTAGCAAAATGGCCTGGTTCTCCACACCAATAACATACATTCGTGCCCATCCTGCACTGGCCAGAGTGTTCCTTCTGACATTTAGGACAAACAGGTACCTGAGAAGCAACCTGTACTTACTTCCCCTTTCCCCGGTCATTACCTCCATCAAAAGGTCTCTTCACACCCCTCTGCTGCTGCTGGGGCTGTGCTCTGGGCTGCCAACCTCGGTTCAGTGACTGAGGTCGAATCTCACGGAAGAAGCCCTTAGATGGCTCCTTCGGTATGGTAGAACTCTGCTTAACAGCCTCAATGTCGAGCGCCCTAGCCACAATGTCATCATAGGATACATGTCGTACCCCAGATATAGTAAGGCGCATCCGGAACTCCTGGCTAAGTCCCTGTAAGAATCGGCGTACCTTATCCTCGTTAATGCTGACCTGGCGTGGTGCAAATCGAGAAAGGGCTTCGAACCTCCTCACATACTCGGCAATAGAACCAATCTGCCGTAACTGCATAAATTCAACCATCTTCGCCTCTCGTACGGTATGGCTGAAATATTTGTCGTAGAATAACTCTCTGAATCTCTCCCAGCCCATAATAGTCACATCGGTGGTCGTCTTCACAGTGTCCCACCAAAATCGGGCATCTAAGGCTAGGTGGTAAGTCACCAACGCCACCCTCTCTCCATCCTCTATGCTAGCATACGCCAGCATGTTCTCCATAGTACGAATCCACTCCTCGGCTGAAGTGGGATTCGTAGATTGCCCGTTGAATATCGGAGGCTGGAGCTTCTGAAATCTCTCCATCCCCCGATTGACCGGAATGGCTGTCTCTCGGGCTCTAACGCCCTCGTGGTCTATCAAAGTACCCAGCTGTTGAGACTGTCTCTCCATCTGCTGAGCCTGTCTCTCCATATGCTGAGACTGCTGGGCCATAAAATCCTTAAGAGTATTGATCGTATCGTCGCGGTCATCTCGGTCATTTCGTGGACGCACCATAATTATAAATTCCTATAAAAGTTAAACAAATATTCTAAGAAACTAGAAATCAAATAAAACTATAAACATACTTACAGTTGATGAAGAATGTCCGCGTAGTGGCTGTGCAGTCGAGCAGTCTACAGAACCGATTTTAAAACCCGGGGGCTCTGATACCATAATTGTAGCGACCCTAATACTATACCCAATATCCGTACTATATTTTTTTTTAACCTAATATCTTTAATTAAACTCTAGGCGGAACCTAAACCGAAATCGAAACCAGAATCGAAATCGGAATTAAAATCTAAGTTTAAAAACCATTTAAAACAAATATTAAAACTATTTAATAAAACATTTAATAAACACTTTAAAACTATTAATAAACTTGGGAGGGCAAAATGGGCATTCTGCCCGATGAAGGTGAGCAGCGACCAGTCGCTGCGGCAACTTGGGAGGGCAAAATGGGCATTCTGCCCGATGAAGGTGAGCAGCGACCAGTCGCTGCGGCATGCAGCGACGGATCGCTGCATTCGCTACAGCGTGCAGCGATCAGTTGATCGCTGCACACTGAGTGCAGCGATCGCTCAGCTCCGCGATCCCTCCTTCCTTCTTTCAACCTGTCAATTTAATAACATGCTCTCTGGAATTCCAGAGAACAAAACCAACTATCTGCTCTCTGGAATCCGATTCCAGAGAGCAACACTTCATGCTATTTTCACACTTTTCGCCCATAAACACAATGCACTTATAGCTTAACTCAATCAACCAAAACGTATTCAAAAATCAACCCACTCGCAGCGGACTTTACGAAATCCAACTGCGTGGATACATCTAAAAACCGAACATATCCTCCTGTTTTCAAATCACTAAACAATCACAAAACGTTTAAAAAAAACATTAACATGTAAACCTATCAACTACCAGAACCAAGCACCCTATAATGTCTATACAATTTTCCTATTCTATCCAAAAATAGCTTAAAATCCTCAAAATCTATACATACTTCCCCACGGGTCAAATGAGCCTCAACTGCACCAGCACACCATGCAGCCATCCTCCGTCAACTGGACTCAAGCCTCCGGAGGAGGAATCTTATCCTCACCTATATCCTCGTAATCACCTACACCATACAATACACTATGAGATGAAATCCCAGTAAGCTCTACGTAAATGCAATGCATGCTGTGCGTATGAGTTCGGTAAATCATGCTTTATTTTATCTTACTATGCAAGGCTCAATAGGTGTCACCGAGATCCTATCCCTCTAACCGGAGAGAGCTCATCCAGCGGGTGGACTACTCTTTCCAGCTGGAGGCGGGGGGTGCACGCTTACAACACGTACAGCCGTGCCTGAGCCCCACCTCGCGTGACCAATATGCCTTTCGGCCAATACGCCTTTCGGCCAATAAGCCTTTCGACCAATGCTATGCTCAATACACCTTTCGGCCAATAAGCCTTTCGGCCAATGCTATGCTCAATACGCCTTTCGGCCAATGCAATGCTTTACGTTATCTTTAAAACTCTGTGCAGAAATTCGTTTTCATGCTTTTCATTAAAACAAGTGATGCGTGAACAGTTCAATATCTTACAGTAAACAAGCAATAATATGTACCATCAAGACTGTAAAGCGTAAACTATAAACTCCTAAAACCTAGCTACCCAAACCAAGTAAACATTAAATAAACGCATCTCCAAAACTCCTCGAGACGACATTCGACGTAAGGTGTAGGCCAATCGGCCAAAGAAGATCGCGAGAACTTACCTCGTGTCCAAAGCAGCTCAAGCTCCGTCCACGAGCGCTGTTCACCTAAGCAATTTACAAGGATTTGACGTTAAAACGAGTTTAACTAAAGAACTTCCTAAAGTCTTTAATCACATTCATCGAGCTATTTCATCGAGCAAATACACGCTCGACACCTCAATTCACACTTTACGAGTTTTTCCTTAAAACCCGAAAATCCCTAATTTTAACTTTTTCACAAATTGATTTAACTTAGTCCAATAGCGTCAAATACATGCAATATATACTTAATCACGGCTAACCTATTAATTACGAACCCTAATTCGCGTTTTAAATCGAAACCCTAAACTAACCTAATTGTTTAAAACTCCGAAATCATCGAAATAAACGTTCTAAAACTATAGATCCATACCTAGAATGTAACACCCGGCATTTTTGCCTATGTAATAATTCCCCGAATATGTAAGCGGAATTTCTCCGATATTAATGCAATGATTGTTTTTAATAATATTGTCGATGTGTTTAACCGAACGAGGGTGATTCGTGAGACCGTATCGATTAAACTAAATAATGTTTTAGTTAAAAACCAATGAAAGGGCAAATTAGGAAGAAATTAAGGTTGGTGGGAGAAAACAAATAGATGATTGACATGTGGCAGCTTGTTGAAGAAGTTAAGTTCTTTCTCCTACGTGAATGTTCATTCACTTCTCTGTTTCCTCTCATCTCTCTCGGCTTTCTCTCTTCCAAGCGATTGAAACAAAGCTTCCACACTTTGTTTTCTCCAGCGTTTCTCCGTTTTCTTCAGCAAAGGTCCGAGCTTTCCAGAGACGTTCGAGCATACTACTTGGCTGCACACAGGTAAGTTCATGCATCTACGTTGGCCCTTAAGGCCCTACAACTCGGAGGTACTAGGTCTGGTTCGGGTAGATAGGTTTTAGGTTATGTTTTAAGTTAAACGTGTTTCCGTTATATTCTGTTTCCTGTTGTATTCATTCTGTCATCTGTGAATGTTAAGTTAAGCATTTCACTTATTCATGCATACACGTTTCCTGTAAAATCATGCAAATGTTTTCAGCACCGGTTTTTGAAGTAAGTAAGATAAAATCCTGTAAGAAAATGTATGGTTAAGTGTGGACGAGGACTGGCATCCTGTCAAGTACTCTTGTTATGTCCTGAAAGTGGCATGTACATCCTGTTGCGCCAGCTCCTCCTCCCACTTATACCTTCCTGTCCAGTGAAACGTAATGTAATGTAATGTTCATGTATTTGAAAATGTTCATGCATAGCATATGCACACTGCATTCTAGTATGTTCTTACTGAGCTCTAGGCTCATAGATGAACTCCCTGTTGTAGGTACGGATCCCGTGGATGAGGACTTGGTGCCTCAGGCCGATGTGTAGGTTGCACTTGGCGGATCGAGCTCTCAGGGTTGGTTGCTGCAGCCAGACAAATCCTGTCCCGAGGTTTAAGTATTTAAAGTAAAGTCTATGTCTGTAAACCCTACTGGAATTCTGTGTTTGGTTTTTAAACTATGTTAGGATTCTGTATTTTTGGTTGTTGAAAACTCCGTAGGAAATTCTGTTGGATATAGATAATGTAAGGTATTCTGTTGGTTAAGCTTTCTCTTGTTAAAACCTCTGTATTCGACAGTTGAACTATGTTTTGAAGTATTCTGGAATTCGTTTGGAATATTTTCTGTTAGTCTGTGCATGGACAGCTTCTGGTTTTAGAGCTATCCATGTAGTGTGATTTTTCTTAAGTTTCTGTCATGTTAGAGCCATCTATGTAATTTTTTTTTCCTTAAAATTCCGTCGTGTTTTTCCCGATATGTTCAAAAATCATGTTTTGAATCGTTTTCTGAAGTTTGAAGTTTTCATACATTCTGTTTCCACAACTTTGTTTTTATGTAATCATGTTAAAAGTGCCAGTTTGTCTTTACATTTTTAGTCATCCGGCACTGTTCACATTTTTAACAAATCCGGTCACTGTTCACAAATTTCATCTTCCGGTCACTGTTCACATTTTTCATCTTCCGGTTACTGTTCACAAATTTCATCTTCCGGTTACTGTTCACAAATTTCATCTTCCGGTCACTGTTCACAAATTTCATCTTCCGGTCACTATTCACATTTTTAAAAAATCCGGTCACTGTTCACAAATTTCATCTTCCGGTCACTGTTCACATTTTTCATCTTCCGGTCACTGTTCACAAATTTCATCTTCCGGTTACTGTTCACAAATTTCGTCTTCCGGTCACTGTTCACAAATTTCATCTTCCGGTTACTGTTCACAAATTTCATCTTCCGGTCACTGTTCACAAATTTCATCTTCCGGTCACTGTTCACATTTTTCATCTTCCGGTCACTATTCACATTTTTCATCTTCCTGTCACTGTTCACAAATTTCATCTTCCGGTCACTGTTCACAAATTTCATCTTCCGGTTACTGTTCACACTTTGCATCTTCCGGTCACTGTTCACGTTTTTATTCATTTCCAGTTTATGTTATTTATTTTACTTTGATTTCATTTATGTTATCCATTTTAAATGTCCATGAGTTTTAAAAAGTCGAAAAAAAAAAAATAGTTGTCCCCGTTTTCTGCAAATGTCCCGGAGTGACGGCTCGGTTCTTGGATCCCGATCGGGTCCGGTTTTCGGGTCGTCACAGTTATGGTATCAGAGAGAACAAGGTTTTAAAACCGATTCTGTGAAATGTCTGGTTGCGCAAACCCGCCACGTGAGATCGCTCCACCAACTGTAAGTGTTTAAATTCCTGTAAAAGTTTTGTTTATTAAATTAGGTTATTCTGTTATTCTTATAGGACTATCTTAGAAATGGTGAGAGGACATCAGGAAGAATCCAGTGAGAGCTCTCGGGCCATAGATCGATTGACAGAGCTGGTGGGAGTACAATCCCGCATGGTTGATCGCATGATGGCCAGAGAAGACGACAGAAACAATAACCATGGAAATAACAATCGTGATAATGCACCGCGAGACAATAGTGGAGACAGATTCCGGCGACTTCAGCCACCCTCATTTGATGGGTTGTCTACAGACCCGACCCGTGCTGAAACCTGGATTCGAACTATGGAGAAGATGTTCAGTTATGCAGAAGTAGAAGATAACAAGAAGGTTACTTGTGCCACGTTCCATCTCACTGAAAGTGCTGGATTCTGGTGGGATGCAGTACAGTCGTCTACAGTGGCATTGAGCTGGGAAGGGTTCAAGGGGATTTTCTACGATAAGTACTTTGACCGAGGAGTGAGAAAGGAGAAGTTACTTGAGTTTTCTCGGCTGCGACAGTATGGATCTGTGGCCGAGTATGTTCAGAAATTTGAGTCGCTATCCCGATATGCAACACACATGGTGGCCACTGATGAGAACAAGGTGCACCAGTTTATTCAAGGTTTAAAGATGGACCTTCTGCGAGGAATCACGACTGGAGGTTTTGATGAGGCACCATATGTGAAAGTGGTGGCCAAGGCTTATCAACTGGAGGCCTTAGAAATAAAGTCCCAGAGACAGAGAGAACCACCGAGAGGAATTATAAGAAATACTCCTCAACAACAACAACAAAAGATTCAGAATGTACATCCTCAACAGCAACAGAACAGGGGCATTAAAAGGCCCAATGAGACCCTTACTTACCAGGACAAAGGGAAGAGACCTATGGGAGCTCCTCAGCCTCCTGTCTGCCCACGTTGCCAGAAGAATCATACAGGAGACTGCAGGCTCTTTACTGGTCAATGTTTCCGGTGTGGTAAAGAAGGCCATCAAGTCCGGAATTGTCCGGTGCCTGACACAAGGCCGGTTGGTGCTATGCCTAGAGTGTTTGCAATGATGGAGGACGTCGATAATGCTGATCAGCACACAGCAATTACAGGTACAATATTAGTATGTAATGTGCCTGCTTATACCTTGTGGGACACGGGGGCCACACATTCGTTTGTGGCCATGGACTTTGTAGTTAGACAAAAATTTTGTAGTACGTCCTCAGATCAGCCCTACAGCGTTATGCTACCGTCCGGAGAGTTTATGCACTCTGAGCAGGTTGTACGGGGTGATATAGTGTCAGTGGGAGACCAGAAATTTTATGCCGATCTTATCGTCATCGGTATGAAAGGGTACGATGTCATTCTGGGGATGGACTGGCTATTTAGACATTATGCCACCATCAACTGTAGGTCCGGGCTTGTGTCATTTAAGCGCCCAAATGAAGTAGAATTCTCTTATCAGGCAGTACCGAAGAAACACCGTATGCCTGTGATATCTTCCTTGAAAGCTCAACGACTGATGAAGTCAGGATGCATCGCATTTCTTGCCCACGTTGCGGATGTTCAAAGGCAAAATGAGGTGGAACTTCAAAACATTCCGGTAGTCCGGGACTTCTTAGAGGTTTTCTTAGATGACTTACCGGGATTGCCACCTGATCGTGACATCGAGTTTGAAATCGATGTGTATCCTGGTGCGGAACCAGTATCGAAGAATCCGTACCGTATGGCACCAATTGAACTGAAGGAGTTGAAGGCTCAGTTGAAAGAATTAATGGACAAGGGCTTTGTGCGCCCTAGTTTCTCTCCGTGGGGTGCTCCCGTCTTGTTTGTCAAGAAGAAGGATGGGTCCCTACGGATGTGTATTGACTACCGTGAGCTGAACAAGTTGACTATCAAGAATAAGTACCTGTTGCCAAGGATTGACGATTTGTTTGATCAGCTACAGGGGGCTCGGGTATTTTCTAAGATTGACTTACGCTCCGGCTATTACCAGTTGAAGGTCAGAGCTGAGGATATTCCAAAGACTGCCTTCAGAACCCGGTACGGACACTACGAGTTCTTGGTGATGTCGTTCGGGTTGACTAATGCTCCGGCAGCATTTATGGACCTAATGAACAGGATATTCCATGATGTCTTGGATAAATTTGTGATCGTTTTCATCGACGACATTCTGGTTTATTCCAGGAGTGTGGCTGAGCATGAGAAACACTTGGCTATGGTACTGTCAATCCTAAAGCAACATCAATTATATGCCAAGCTGTCAAAGTGTGAGTTCTGGTTAAACAAGATTAATTTCTTGGGCCACGTGGTGTCTGCTGAAGGAGTATCTGTGGACCCGGCCAAGATTCAGGCTGTGAGGGATTGGCCCAGGCCGAGAAATGCAAGTGAAGTACGAAGCTTTATCGGGCTAGCTGGTTATTACAGGAAATTCATCAAGGGGTTTTCTGTGATCGCGAAGCCTATGACCAGCTTAACAAGGAAGGAAATCAAGTTCAAGTGGTCTGAAGCATGTGAGGAGAGCTTTCAGACACTTAAGCAGAAATTAACCACTGCTCCTCTGTTAGTATTGCCAGTTGAAGATGGCAAATTCAGCGTATACTGTGATGCGTCAAAGATTGGCCTGGGATGCGTATTGATGCAAGAGGGTAAAGTGGTAGCATACGCATCAAGACAGTTGAAGAACCATGAACAAAACTACCCTACTCACGACCTTGAGTTAGCGGCAGTTGTATTTGCGCTGAAAGTATGGAGACACCACCTATATGGACAGTCATGTGAGGTGTTTTCTGACCACAAGAGTTTGAAGTACCTCTTTACTCAGAAAGAGTTGAATATGAGACAAAGGCGGTGGTTAGAATTGTGAAAGATTACGATGTTGAGATCAAATACCATCCTGGTAAAGCTAATGTGGTAGCTGATGCACTGAGCAGGATGCCAGCTACCATGCAACCAGTTATGTCGGCCGTATCAATGCCTTTGAGGACGGAGATACAGAAGTTCGATATGGAGATGGTTTCTGGGCTATCGGCCATACTAGCAGATTTGACGCTACGACCCACCGTCCTGGACCGAATTAAAGAAGCTCAGAAGACCAATTCAAAAGAGATGGCTGATATGGTGAGCAAAGTACCAATGGCTTCTTCCGATTTCAGTTATTCGGGAGATGGAGTTCTAAAGTTAAAAAACAGATGGTATGTTCCGAAAGACGAAGAGATACGGAAGCACATCTTATCGGAAGCCCACTCATCTCCTTTCTCTGTGCATCCTGGAAGCACGAAGATGTACCAGGATTTGAAACTTCACTTCTGGTGGCCGAATATGAAGAATGAAGTGGCAAAATATGTGGAGTCTTGTATGATATGCCAACAGGTCAAAGCTGAACATCAACGACCAAGTGGAACGCTTCAACCTCTTTCGATTCCCGAATGGAAATGGGAGAACGTTACAATGGACTTCGTTGTTGGTCTGCCAAGAACAGTTAAAGGCCATAATAGCATTTGGGTCATAGTGGACAGATTAACGAAGTCGGCCCATTTTCTACCTGTGAAGACGACGTTCACCATGGATCAGTATGCCGAGCTGTATATTAGTGAGATTATTAAGCTGCATGGCATTCCTGTATCAATCGTCTCAGACCGTGATCCCAGATTCACTTCCAGATTTTGGAAAAGTTTGCAAAGCTCCTTGGGCACTAGATTGGACTTCAGCACGGCATTTCACCCACAGACGGATGGACAATCTGAGAGAACGATTCAGACATTGGAGGATATGCTAAGATCGTGCGTGCTGGAATTTCATGCTCCTTGGAGTAGATACCTGCCACTTGTGGAGTTTGCTTACAACAATAGCTACCAGGCTACGATCGGTATGGCTCCATATGAAGCACTTTATGGCAGGAAGTGTAGATCCCCATTATGTTGGGATGAAGTCGGAGAAACCAAGCTTATCGGCCCCCGAAATACTGCAACAGATGTCTGGGGTAATAACGGCGATCAAGCAAAGAATCCAGGCTGCACAAAGTCGACAGAAGAGCTATGCAGACCATCGGAGAAGAGATTTAGAGTTTGCTGAAGGTGATGAAGTATTCTTGAAGGTGTCACCTTTCAAGGGCGTGATGAGGTTTGGAAAGAAAGGGAAGCTAAGCCCAAGGTTCATTGGCCCTTTTCCCATCTTGAAGTGTGTGGGAAGCGTGGCGTACAGACTACAGTTACCTGCGTCTATGGAAGGAGTACACAATGTTTTTCACGTGTCGATGCTGAGGAAATGTGTACGAGATCCAACTCAGATCGTGGAACATGTAGACTTTGATATAATGCCGACGCTGACATATGAAGAAAGGCCCATACAGATTCTGGATACCTCAGTCAAAGTATTGCGCAACAAGGTGGTCCCATTAGTGAAAGTTTTGTGGCGCAATCATAACGTGGAGGAAGCCACATGGGAAAGACAAGAAGATGTTAGAGCCCAATATCCGGACCTCTTTGCTTAGGTAAATTTTGGGGACAAAATTTCTGTTAAGGTGGGTGGAATGTAACACCCGGCATTTTTGCCTATGTAATAATTCCCCGAATATGTAAGCGGAATTTCTCCGATATTAATGCAATGATTGTTTTTAATAATATTGTCGATGTGTTTAACCGAACGAGGGTGATTCGTGAGACCGTATCGATTAAACTAAATAATGTTTTAGTTAAAAACCAATGAAAGGGCAAATTAGGAAGAAATTAAGGTTGGTGGGAGAAAACAAATAGATGATTGACATGTGGCAGCTTGTTGAAGAAGTTAAGTTCTTTCTCCTACGTGAATGTTCATTCACTTCTCTGTTTCCCCTCATCTCTCTCGGCTTTCTCTCTTCCAAGCGATTGAAACAAAGCTTCCACACTTTGTTTCTCCAGCGTTTCTCCGTTTTCTTCAGCAAAGGTCCGAGCTTTCCAGAGACGTTCGAGCATACTACTTGGCTGCACACAGGTAAGTTCATGCATCTACGTTGGCCCTTAAGGCCCTACAACTCGGAGGTACTAGGTCTGGTTCGGGTAGATAGGTTTTAGGTTATGTTTTAAGTTAAACGTGTTTCCGTTATATTCTGTTTCCTGTTGTATTCATTCTGTCATCTGTGAATGTTAAGTTTAAGCATTTCACTTATTCATGCATACACGTTTCCTGTAAAATCATGCAAATGTTTTCAGCACCGGTTTTGAAGTAAGTAAGATAAAATCCTGTAAAGAAAATGTATGGTTAAGTGTGGACGAGGACTGGCATCCTGTCAAGTACTCCTGTTATGTCCTGAAAGTGGCATGTACATCTTGTTGCGCCAGCTCCTCCTCCCACTTATACCTTCCTGTCCAGTGAAACGTAATGTAATGTAATGTTCATGTATTTGAAAATGTTCATGCATAGCATATGCACACTGCATTCTAGTATGTTCTTACTGAGCTCTAGGCTCATAGATGAACTCCCTGTTGTAGGTACGGATCCCGTGGATGAGGACTTGGTGCCTCAGGCCGATGTGTAGGTTGCACTTGGCAGATCGAGCTCTCAGGGTTGGTTGCTGCAGCCAGACAAATCCTGTCCCGAGGTTTAAGTATTTAAAGTAAAGTCTATGTCTGTAAACCCTACTGGAATTCTGTGTTTGGTTTTTAAACTATGTTAGGATTCTGTATTTTTGGTTGTTGAAAACTCCGTAGGAAATTCTGTTGGATATAGATAATGTAAGGTATTCTGTTGGTTAAGCTTTCTCTTGTTAAAACCTCTGTATTCGACAGTTGAACTATGTTTTGAAGTATTCTGGAATTCGTTTGGAATATTTCTGTTAGTCTGTGCATGGACAGCTTCTGGTTTAGAGCTATCCATGTAGTGTGATTTTTCTTAAGTTTCTGTCATGTTAGAGCCATCTATGTAATTTGTTTTTCCTTAAAATTCCTTCCCGATATGTTCAAAAATCATGTTTTGAATCGTTTTCTGAAGTTTGAAGTTTTCATACATTCTGTTTCCACAACTTTTGTTTTTATGTAATCATGTTAAAAGTTGCCAGTTTTGTCTTTACATTTTTAGTCATCCGGTCACTGTTCACATTTTTAACAAATCCGGTCACTGTTCACAAATTTCATCTTCCGGTCACTGTTCACATTTTCATCTTCCGGTTACTGTTCACAAATTTCATCTTCCAGTTACTGTTCACAAATTTCATCTTCCGGTCACTGTTCACAAATTCATCTTCCGGTCACTATTCACATTTTTAAAAATCCGGTCACTGTTCACAAATTCATCTTCCGGTCACTGTTCACATTTTTCATCTTCCGGTCACTGTTCACAAATTTCATCTTCCGGTTACTGTTCACAAATTTCGTCTTCCGGTCACTGTTCACAAATTTCATCTTCCGGTTACTGTTCACAAATTTCATCTTCCGGTCACTGTTCACAAATTTCATCTTCCGGTCACTGTTCACATTTTTCATCTTCCGGTCACTGTTCACATTTTTCATCTTCCGGTCACTGTTCACAAATTTCATCTTCCGGTCACTGTTCACAAATTTCATCTTCCGGTTACTGTTCACACTTTGCATCTTCCGGTCACTGTTCACGTTTTTATTCATTTCCAGTTTATGTTTATTTATTTTACTTTGATTTCATTTTATGTTATCCATTTTAAATGTCCATGAGTTTTAAAAAGTCGAAAAAAAAAAAAAATAGTTGTCCCCGTTTTCTGCAAATGTCCCGGAGTGACGGCTCGGTTCTTGGATCCCGATCGGGTCCGGTTTTCGGGTCGTCACATAGAACGTCGATTAGAGGAGAAAACGTGAAGAAAAATGAAGCGAACGGAGGTCGGATCGGAGAGATTAGTCGCAAGCAGGGAGGAGAAGTCGAGGGTTTGCTTCTCTGGAGAACGATTTTCAAATGAAAATCATTAAGGCATTTTGCCTTTAAGTAATGTTAAGTAATTAATAATTAATTAAATGCTAAATGACGATTTTGCCCTTCCATAATTTTTATATTTGTTTCGTCATTCGGTTCGTTAATCGTCTAGCTATTCGGTTTCATCCAAACTCCTTACTTCACCCATAAGTCCCACTTATTATTTGGGATTTAACAAAACTGTCCGTTCGCAAATTGGACCTCGTTTGCTATTTTTACGAGAACGTCTTTTACATTACGAGAAACGTATTTACTCGGAATATAACGTCTAATCTCCGAAAATTCCCATAATTTCTTTAAAATTCCTATTAATCGTTAGGATCGTAATGATGCTTTCTTTTCGTGAAACGGACCTGATTTGACATATTTACCAAAAATGCCATTATATAATAAAATAATAATATTTTAAAAATCCGTACGAGCCGAATATTACATGGACAGTTTTGTTAAATCTCAAAAAATAAGTTGGACTTGTTGGGGAATTAAGGAGATTTGGTGAAAGTCGAATCGTTAGACAAATAACGAAATGAAGGACGAAACAAATAGAAAAATCAAAGGAAGGGCAAAATGGTAAATTGCCAAGTTAAAATTTAATTAAAAACATTAGTTTTTCTTCTTCTCCACGCCATTTCTTCTTCCTGCGACTTCTCTTCCTTCTCCTTTGGCGATCAACGGCGATTTCTCCTTCCAACGTCGATACTCCGCTCCGACGACCTCCGATCCTTCACGTTTTCTTTTCCAAACCCGATTCCTAGTAAGTCTCTAACATTTCCTAGCTTTAGTTTTTAGTTTTACGGAGTTTAAACGAATAGGGTTTCGTTTAGGTTTTCGTTAAAAACACGATTTAGGGTTCGTAATCGATAGGTTCGCCGTAGTTTTGAGTATTATGAACGTATTGAACGTTATTGGATTAAGTTAATCATTTAGGACGAAGGTTAGAGATTTTGCAATTTCCGAGTTTTAGGGAAAAACCCGTTAATGATAATTTTTAGGTATTCTGTAACGCCCCGAGTTTTCTGAACCCGGTTTGTTACTCATGAACCCGGATATTACTAAGAAACCTTGGACCGAATTTAAAACTTCCTTCGGAATTCAAATTTTAACGTTTGATAAAACATGAAGACTTGCAGCGGAAAAATCTTCGAGCAAAAATAGAGTTGAGCAAAACTAAGCAACAGTGTTTGAATGATTGAATAAAATATTAAGAAAATAATTCAGCCGGAAGGGATAAATGTTTAAGCGTAAATTACTTAAAATTTAAGAAAGTCAAACACATCATCCGAAGAACGAAGTCAACCGGAAGGAACTGGCTTAGTAAATGGAAGGCTTTTCCTAATAACAAAACGACAAAGTTTCGGCTACATCATCCGGTCACAAAACGACAAAGTTTTGGCTACATCATCCGGTCACAAAACGACAAAATACATCCTTCATCTACTGGTGACGTCAGCCGGATGATTTCTTCATCCGATCGAGTTTACTCTACATCCACCGGTGACGTCAGCCGGATGATTTCCTCATCCGATCGACTTTACTCTACATCCGCCGGTGACGTCAGCCGGATGATTTCCTCATCCGATCGACTAAACGACAAGTTTCAACCTATATCTTCCGATGGCTTCCACTGAAGACATCTTCCAATAGACAACAAAACAACAACTCAATCTCTGCCGATAGACTTCATCTACTGATAGATAACAGAATCACATTTTATCCACTCCATGGCTTACAATCACAACTCTAATCACAGAAAAGAGTTTACTCACTTCACTGAAACATTCAGAAATGATTCAAATCGTTGCATATCTCAAACCCAGTAAAAATCCAGTATTAAAACTAACGGAATACTAACATCAGAAGGGTCTCAAAATATTTTTGAAAATATCCAAGCAACTTCTTTCATTAGAAAGTTTAACATACTCAATTTGAAATCAATGTTCACTAAACCTTCACAACCACAGACACCAGTTAAACTGCCCCATCAGCTGCCAGTCTGTTACAAGGATGCACTCCTACAACCAGTCTAGTCCTCAGTAGACTCAGAAAGCACACCTGCTATCACTTCTTCACCTACATCACAAAACTCATCTATTAGCCTAATGCTAAGCAAGTAAAGCAATGATGAAATGGAAATGCTGAAACATAAAACTTCCTAAACATGCAGTTTCTACTTTCTCATCTCAGTTGCATATTCATCGTTCTGTTCAGATCCCCCTGTGAAGTTGGGAGTTGGATCAACTCTCCCAAAGTATAAATATTCACTGTCTCATTAAGGGGCGGATTAATTCCCTTAACAGTAAGGCTGATTCACTGTTCAGATCCCCCTGTGAAATTGGGAGTTGGATCAACTCTCCCAAAGTATAAATATCCACTGTCTCATTAAGGGTTGGATTAGCTCCCTTAACAGTAAAACTGATTCACATAACTGTTTCAATATGTTCAATCCTTACCATGCCAGCATGCATTCAAATTCATTTTAGTATATTTTTAAAACATGATGCATAACACACAGACACATTCCAGTAAACACAATCCTAACGTTTTGTGATGTAGGCCCGAAGGCACAAGCAAACTTTACTTACTTGGATTCCTGGTGTATACTCGGTTAGGAGTTGCTTCGGAAATGCTCACCTAGAACCATAAACAGAACATTAAGCCAATCTTTACTAATCCCCATTCTAAAGCATTCTGAAACTTAAGTGGACCGTCAGGAGTTCTATTCACTAAGCATTTTCCCAAATTTTCACCCCAACCTGAATCTACACTCATTCACAGCATACACGAAATCCTCACATTGCACTCCCTCAGCTATCTAACTGCTTAAACTTAAGAGAAATGAGGAAAACTTACCTAAGTTGAAGGAGAATCGGGCGAGGAAAATTGCCTAGAGCGCTCGGCTGCTTGAGCTGAAAACCCGAAGAGAAAATGGTATGAAATTGGTGGCGGCTACAGTGCATTAAACCCAACCCTCTTTCCTTAAATACGTTATCCAATTTTGAAAATTGTAAATTTACTCTAGTGCCCTTGTCTAGTCATTTAATAACCCTACTTGAATTATTGACTAATCATACCATTAATAATAAAAGAGCTGGTTCGATAGAACCGAGTGCTACATATTCAAACGTTGTTTGTTGGATAAAATGTCTTGTTGAGCTAAGTTAGTATTTTAGGAGAATTCCTTAGTTAAGATTTCGTTAAATTTGGACGTTTAACGGTTTAAATCTCATTTTAACATCAACCATTGTGTTATGCCTCAGACAAACAACGCTCGTGGACGGAGCTTGAGCTGCAACGGACACGAGGTAAGTTCTTGTGACTTACTCTGACCGATTGGTCTACACCGTACTTCGATGTAGCGTCGAGGATCTTAGTGGATTGTTTATTTTAAATTGCTTTGGTTCGGTAGTTAGGTTTAAACGTTTTGTAGGTTATTTCAATGACAGTCTTGATGGTACGCATGCTTGTTTGTTTACATTTATATTGAACTGTTCATGCATCACGTATTTTAACTTGGCATGAAAATGAATTTCTACACAATGTTTTCAGAAAATTAATGTGGACCAGAAATTGGGGACTATTGATCTATCGTGCGCGCCGATTAAGGGTCTGGCCGATACCACATCTCATGTACTGTAATTAATGAACGTAATCTGTTATCTGGTCACGCGAGGTGGGGCTCAGGCACGGCTGTACGTGTTGTAAGCGTGTACCCCCCCTCCTCTAACCGCACGGGGTATTCCGACCGCTGGATGAGCCCCCTTCGGTTAGGGGGATGAGATCTCGGTGATATACTGTCTGCGACGCTCTGTATGTTATGCATGATTTCAGAACTCCATATGCACTGCACGCATCTGCATTTACGTAGAATTTACTGAGCCTTTAGCTCATAGTGTGTCTGTATGGTGTAGGTGACGTTTTAGGTGACATCGAGCCAGGTGAGGACGACGTTCCTCCTCCTGAAGTGTGATGCAGTTGATGGAGAATGGCCCGTGGGAGTGTGCTGAGCAGTTGGCGCGTTATGACCCGTGGGTGTATGGTCAGGTGTTTTGGGATTGTTTGATAACTTTATACAGATAGAAACATTTTAGGGTGTTTGGTTCTGTATAGTTGTTAGGTTATGCTTTGATGTTTTGAAATGTTTTGAAAACGGATTTTATAACTGTTTGCATAATTTCAAAACAAGAGGATTTGATTAGATTTTAAACATATCCACGCAGTTTATTTTTATGAAAATAGGTTATAACTTAAATGTGTTTATAGTTGCTTATTATGGAGTGATTGACGAAGTGGGAAATAGATGGAATTATGAATAAGTTGGGGTTAATGTTATTGTGATGTTTGATGTGTTAGGTGCATATGTACGTAGGAAAAAGAAAGAAGAAAGAAAAGAAAGGGGAGGCAGAGGGGCTGCCGAACGATGGCCAGGGAGGGCGATCGTTCGCCCCTATTGGTTGCGCTCTGGAAGAAATTCCAGAGCGCATGTCGAGCGATCGCCAAGCAGTGGCGATCGCTGGGCAGTGGATCGCCCAAGGGCGATCAACCTGGCGAGCGATCGCCAGGGTGTGATCGCCATGGGGCGATCGATCGCCCCTTTTTGGGCGATCGATCGCCCCTTCATTTTTTTGGGAGACTTTCCGTTTCTGCCCCTGTTTTCGTTTGTTTGTTGGCCGATAGTTTTAGTTAGTTTTTAATGGTTTCAAATAAATGTTTTAAGTTTAAATTAAATTGTTTTATAGTTGTTTTAAATGGGTTACGAACTAGATTTCAATTCCGATTTCAGTTTAAATTCCACCTAGAGTTTAGTTGAAGTTTTAAGTACAAAAAAAAAAATAGTACAGAAAAATGGGTTCAGTTTTAAGGATGTTACAACATGTGCATGAAGTAAGATGACAAGTATGTTGTCGGGTTAATTGATGGAGATTTAAGAGTTTGGATTATGCTTAGTACGTGAAAGAAGACGGGTTCGATCAAATCGAAAGTAGTAAATACAAATTAAGGCCGATGTTGGAGAATATAGTAGGATGTTGGTTTAGAACCACGAAAAAGGACCGTAAGTACAGACGATTAACCGAAGTAAAATGCCACGAGACACGAGGAGTTGATATCAAGAACTATAAGCTAGGACAAAATTTTAAATAAGGTGGATGGAATGTAATATCCCGGCTTTTCGGGATATTATTATTTTAATATAAATGGCATTTTCGTAAATATATCAAATCAAACCCGTTTCACAAAAAGAAAGCGTCATTACGATCCTAACGAATAATAAGAATTTTAAGGAATTTATGGAATTTTTCAGAGTAATAGTGCTATATTCCGAGAAATTTCGTTTCTCGTAATATCAAGGACGTTTTAGTAAAAATAGTAAACGACGTCCGTTTTGCGAACGAACAGTTTTTTTAAATCCCAAATAATAAGTTGGACATATTGGTGAAATAAGAAAATTTGGAGAACCCGAATCACTAGCCGATTAACGAAACGAATAACGAAATTAATATAAAAAAAATCAAAGAAGGGCATTTTAGTAATTTTTCAAACCAATATTATAATTAACCTAAAATCTATTTCTCTCCCTCACTTCTTCGTTTCTCTTCCTGCGCGACAAAAACAGAGAGCATTTTCTCTCCCTCGGCCGCTGACGATTTTCCTCCTCCAACCTCCGATTTGTGCTCCGTTCGTTCCGTTTCCTTCACGTTTTCTCCTCCAATCAACGCTCTAGGTATGATTCTATAGTTTTAGAGCGTTAAATTCCGAGTTTCGTAGAGTTTATCGTTAGGGTTTTTCGTTAGGTTTTCGATTAAAAACGCGATTTAGGGTTCGTAATTAATAGGTTTGCTGTAATAAAGGATAGAAAGGATATATTGAACGTTATTGGACGAATTTAAACCGATTTGTGAAAAAGTTAAAAATTAGGGATTTTCGAAATTTTAGGGAAAACTCGTAAATTGAGAATTTAGGTGGCGAGCGTAAATTGCTCGAATAGAGAGCTCAATAAATTGGATTCGAACTTTAGGAAGTTTCCTTAGTTAAGGTTTTGTAAATTTGGACGATCGATGGCTTAAACTCGTTTTAACGTCGATATTGTGTTTTGCTTCAGACAAACAACGCTCGTGGACGGAGCTTGAGCTGCTTTGGACACGAAATAAGTTCTCGTGATCTTCTTTGGCCGATTGGCCTACACCATACGTCGAAGTCGTCTCGAGGAATTTTGGAGATGTATAAGTTTAAATTGTTTTGGTTGGGTAGTTAGGATTAGTTTTGTATAGGTTATGCTTTTAATTGCTTTATAGTCTTGATGGTACGTATGCTGAGTGTTTAAATTCTATTATTAACTATTCACGCTCATAGTTTTGAATTGTGCATAGAAAATGAACTTCCACACAATGTTTTAAAATAAATGCAAAGAAATGATGACCCTACGGTATACAGTTTAAATGACCCTTCGGTATACAGTTTATAGGTCACGCGAGATGGGGCTCAGGCACGGCTGTACGTGTTGTAAGCGTGTACCCCCTCCTCTAGCTAGAAAGAGTAGTCCGCCCGCTGGATGTGCTCTCTCCGGTTAGAGGGCTGAAGCATACGTACCATCAAGACTATAAAGCAATTAAAAGCATAACCTATACAAAATTAATCCTAACTACCCAACCAAAACAATTTAAATTTATACATCTCCAAAATTCCTCGAGACGACTTCGACGTATGGTGTAGGCCAATCGGCCAAAGAAGATCACGAGAACTTACCTGGTGTCCAAAGCAGCTCAAGCTCCATCCACGAGCGTTGTTTGTCTGAAGCAAAACACAATATCGACGTTAAAACGAGTTTAAGCCATCGATCGTCCAAATTTACAAAACCTTAACTAAGGAAACTTCCTAAAGTTCGAATCCAATTTATTGAGCTCTTTATTCGAGCAATTTACGCTCGGCACCTAAATTCTCAATTTACGAGTTTTCCCTAAAATTTCGAAAATCCCTAATTTTTAACTTTTTCACAAATCGGTTTAAATTCGTCCAATAACGTTCAATATATCCTTTCTATCCTTTATTACAGCAAACCTATTAATTACGAACCCTAAATCGCGTTTTTAATCGAAAACCTAACGAAAAACCCTAACGATAAACTCTACGAAACTCGGAATTTAACGCTCTAAAACTATAGAATCATACCTAGAGCGTTGATTGGAGGAGAAAACGTGAAGGAAACGGAACGAACGGAGCACAAATCGGAGGTCGGAGGAGAAAAATCGTCAGCGGCCGAGGGAGAGAAAATGCTCTCTGTTTTCGTCGCGCAGGAAGAGAAACGAAGAAGTGAGGGAGAGAAATAGATTTTAGGTTAATTATAATATTGGTTTGAAAAATTACTAAAATGCCCTTCTTTGATTTTTTTATATTGATTTCGTCATTCGTTTCATTAATCGGCTAGTGATTCGGGTTCTCCAAATTTTCTTATTTCACCAATATGTCCAACTTATTATTTGGGATTTAAAAAAACTGTCCGTTCGCAAAACGGATCTCGTTTACTATTTTTACTAAAACGTCCTTGATATTACGAGAAACGAAATTTCTCGGAATATAGCACTATTACTCTGAAAAATTCCATAAATTCCTTAAAATTCTTATTATTCGTTAGGATCGTAATGACGCTTTCTTTTTGTGAAACGGGCTTGATTTGATATATTTACGAAAATATCATTTATATTAAAATAATAATATCCTGAAAAGCCGGGATATTACACTTTTGCCTAAGGCACTCGACCTAATCATGTATATATGCTCTAGCCCTCACAAGCTCAATTTCAATTACCATGAGTGATAATTGGCTCATGTTAACATAACCTCATGATCTATGAGTCAATGATACCATACACTTCTTTTATATGTCAGAAGTGTATAATGCATATATATGACTGCGTAAACGTATGATATCTTAAATGTCTATATGTCATGATCAGCATACGCATGTGTTATGTAGCACCCGACAAATTATTGGCTCAATTTTTATGAATGTACGATGAATTACAATTGATTGAGAATGTTAATTGTTAGTTTAAATGAAATTTAGAGGTGAAAGGGATATAATGGTAATTGGAGTTAATAAAAACTAGAAGAAAGATTGGGGGGGGGGGGGGGGGGGGGGGGGGAGGGGGGAGGAACTCACGTAAAGGAAAACACAATTTTCCTTCTTCTTCTTCTTCTTCTTCTTCTCTCTTATCGACGCTCGGCAGAACTATCTCTTCCGATTTTCAGCTTCAAATCCTTCATCCAAGGTAAAATTACTAACACACTTAGTTATGGGTTTTGGTTCTTAGTTGAGGAAGAGTTAGAGGGTGGCTTAGATTATGTTTTGGGAGAGTTTATATTATTTTGTGGGAACTTGAGTGTTGCACGAAAATTAGGGCTTCTAGCTAGTTTTCCTTGTTTTGTGGATGTATATAACATGTCAGTTGATTGGGTAGAGATAAAATGAGGTGATAGTGGATTTTGAGCAAAAAACAAAAATTCTAGAATTTACAAGGGCAGTTCTGGTTTTGCAAAAAACGACCAAGCCAGTTATGTTATTTGGTTAAACAATCCCAACCTTTTAAAAGTAGACATCTTAAGGAATCCGTAGAGCCTTGATTCGTCCAAAACAGATAAGTGTAGATTAGTTACGCGAATTTGAAATTTGACCAAAAATGAGGAATTTCGGATTTTGTGGGTTTTTGGTGAATCATTAGCCTTCTTTTGAGAGTTTGTTGAATGAGGTTTAGTGGAGATTAAACTAATGGTATGTGTTATGATTTTTAGGTCCAAACGAATTCCCGACGTAGCTTACGGTTAAGGAATTGCTCAGGAAACAGGTAAGTATAGTATGCATGTGCCTTCGGGCCTATATCACAGCATAGTAGGGTATTTGCATGTTATTGTATGTTTTTAGTGTGTCATGCATCATGTTTTGAAAAGAATATGAAAATGAATTTGCATGTAGAAGAAACGGCATAGTATGGTATGAACGAAATGAGACTAGCATGAACCTTTGAGGGAAGTAATCCGCCCCTCAAATGAGACTGAGGATGTATGATTTGAAAAAAGTGATCAACTTCTCATCTAGTATGAGGATCAACGCGTTGCCTTGGGGGAACTGATCTGCCCTCCAACGGCGTATGAGGATTTGAGTAGTGTATGATTTGGGAAAAGTAATCCGCTTCCCATCTATCCAGAGGATCATCGACAACAAGCATGAGTACGAACGCAAATAAAAATGAAACGTGAAAGTAGAAACCGCATGAGTAGGATGTATTATTGCCGTTGCATTTCATTTATTATTCTACTTATTTAGCATTAGACTAATAGGTGAGTTCTGTGATGTAGGTGACGAAGTAATAGCTAGTGAGTTCTCATAGTGCTTACAGGATTAGGAAGCAGTTGGAGGAGTCGCCCTTGTGACGGTCTGGCTATCTGTTAGGGCGATTTAACCGTGGGGAGTATGTATGGTTTTTGGAGCCATTTTGCTGTATAGTTTGATTTTAAAACTCTGGTAGTGTTTTGATGTATAAACTTGTTTTGGAAATATTTTGGTAATTAATGGAGATTTGTTTTGAGAGTAATCTTTTGGTAGATTTGAAAATGCAGGAAGTTTGGTTTTGTTAGTAGGAATTGGTCTTGTGATTTTAAACATTATGTTGTCAAATTTCCTGCAAAGTTGTTGAATTGTGTTTAAGGTCAATAGCAGTAGGGAGTGAAGTGTTGACCTGTGCATGCAAGTGTCAACAAATTAGTGTGTTAACCCGAGTGAAGTGTCGACCTGTGTATGCAGGTGTCGACCATTGAGTGTGTAAACTGGAGTAAATTGTCGACCAGTGCTCTCCAGTGTCGACCAGTGAGTGGAGGTGTCGTCCACTGAAATTGACCGTTGCAAACAGAGACGATTGAGGTGTCGACCTGTGCGTGTAGGTGTCAACCACTTTAGTGCAAAGTAGGTTGAAGTGTTGACCCATGTTAGCAAGTGTCGCCCATAGAGAAAAACAGAGAGGAATGAGGTGTCGACCGAAGTCTTCAGGTGTCGATCAGTAATGTATAACCGGGAAAAGTGTCGACCACGAAGATCGACCGACACAAACAGAGACGAATGGAGTGTCGACCGGTGCTCCAAGGTGTCGACCAGTTTGTGTATAACTGGCAACAGTGCAACCAGGTTGATTTTATTTTATTTTGTTATTCTTATTTAATCGTTTTAAAAACTTAAGGCTTATTTATAAAGAGTCTTCCACGCTCAAATAGTTTTCTGCTACAAAGCTTTAAATGTTTTTAAACAGTGGCGTTTTATGTCGATGGATAAAAATTTTAAATTTTTCACGAATTATCCAAAGCAGGTATGTAGTAGAAGTAGTGAACCGGGTTTAGACAACCCGGGGCGCTACAATATGGTATCAGAGCGGCGATCCGGGTTTAGATAACTCGGAGGCGCCATGTGTATGGTATGAATGTGGCGGCCCCGGTCCGAGAGGACTCGGGGCGTTACATGTTATGCATGTACAACATGTATATGAATGCTATAATTTGATGTGGAACTAACCTCATTAACACATATCCTTAACTGCAACTAATCCTATACACTTAATCACCAATATCAAGTGAACTATGTTCCTGCACTACTTTCATAATTTCACCTAGTGTTTAACTAATTAACACTACACGTAAAATTACATCCAGGCAATTCACTCAATCTTGCACTGCCCCAAAAGTAAAATACCTGTGTGTTTACTAGTGGTTGTGCAATGAACGATCAACTAATTCAGACATCTCAACCCTGATTGCATACGCAGGTAGATTCTAATGTACATATCCTTATATGCATATGCTAATGTCTATGCAGATGAACATCCATTACAGTCATCCCAACCTTGACTGCATTATTCCAGGTAGATTTTAATATATATCTACCTACATGCATGCAATACAAATAATGTATACACATCTAACGACTACGAGGAATTTCATATTTTTTCCAAATTAATTATTATCCTTCATATTAACATGTTCTAATATTTATGTAAACATGAACAACACAACTTGCATATAAGTCATGCACACAACCACTGGACTTCAAGAAGTCTCACTACATGACTCTAGTAATTGAACTCTGTATCTCATGAGAATTTATAGAGTACATTTAGTTGATTTTCATTTATAAAACATGACTGCCCATAAACACAAAAAAAAAAAAAAATACAACAATGAGTTCTAATGTGTATTTTTCCAGCACAATATAGCAAACATGTGTCACCTTTAATACATAGGTTATCTACACATTGAGCACTATGATCAACCAATGTGCATATACTTTGTCAGTACCCGCGCCGTGATTACTGTGATTCCCTAGGTGAGAAGTTAAATTAATCATCAATGAAGCAGAATAATAAAATTATAGATGATTGAATAGCGATAAAATATAAAATAACCC
The DNA here is from genome assembly GCA_022432975.1 of Begonia masoniana. Lineage (NCBI taxonomy): Eukaryota > Viridiplantae > Streptophyta > Magnoliopsida > Cucurbitales > Begoniaceae > Begonia > Begonia masoniana. Next base: position 37,622,628 of record CM039503.1, on the reverse strand, counting down.
ACAGTTACACATACAAGTCTCATTATGTACAAGACTTTATCCTTAACTTATTTTACAGACACGAGTCATACAAAACTAATTACATAAAAAGAAGAAACCCTAAAAAATTTCTATTGAGCCTATGTTATGTTGAACTCTTCAATCCATTATGCTTTTACCTTTGTCTTGTAAGTTGCCACCACCTGTTCTTGAAAATTTTGAGGAAACAACGGAGTGAACTTTATAAAGCTTAGTAAAAATCATAATCTAAGGATTCATCAAACTATATTGAACTCACCATCTAGTCATGTGGTAATTTCTTTACATGATTAGTCCTCTCAACCATCGCTTTCATTTATCAACATCGATCAACTCTCATGATCACACATTCCAAGTTATTTACCTTGATTCTCTAAACATTTCTTTATAAGATTTAACTATGTGTCACATCTTTTTTTATTTAAGAAGTGAATAGTGCATCTATGTGAATTCTTCAACATATGATTTAGATAACTATAAACTACCTAAAGTCTTTCATCATTCTCTTACGGAATTAATCTTTATGCACACTTTAACTTCATGTGCAACATATATTTTTGAATCTGAATTCCAATTGACAAAATTTCCTGTGTAATTGATTCTCAGTACTCATTTCCTCATGTGAAACTCCCTTGTATGCACTTTATTTCGACATAGTAATAATCATAAGTAATAAGAATTTCATTTACAACTTACCCTCTGAATTTTATAGTTTATATGTAACTGATATTTATATCTCATTAAAACTATATATACATATTTTAATATCTAATTTTATTGCTCACCCTCAACCCATGATTACATTTTACAAAACTATCCAGACGTGTTTTATTAATGTTTAAACTCATTTTGATGTTCTTCACTAGGTTGACTAGACATTTTTAATTAATGTCTGACGTCAAGGTTCTTTTACATAATTCACTAGACATATATTATTAATGTCGAACTTTATTTATGTTGATCACATTCCTCTACATGTAGGAATCAACCAATACATATGTGAATATTCCTAAATACATGACAATTAAAATCATTGCTTATGTAACACTCGGGAAAATTTATCGGATAATTTTTTTTTTAATTTTCAACATTTTATATTCTAAGATTTATCGTTTATTAAAGCGAAAAAAATATTATTGGAGGTTATAAACCAACATAGTGAGGTTAATTAAGTAATTAGACTAATATAAACAAACTAGAAAAGAGTTAAGGGGCTAGTTAGAATTAAAAGAGGGCAAATTAGGAAGAAGAGGTGGTTGGTGAGGGTGAACCACTCACAAGGTGACACCTCAATAAAACTTCTCAAGGAAGCTTCTCCATTAATTTTCTTTTTGTTAGTTTTAGGCAAAAACTATCAAACCCTCACTTCACCCTCTCCATCACGAAAATTTCCCTCCTCTCTCTCGGGTTCTCTCTCCCACGAACTCTCCCCTCCTACGGTTTTTCTCTTGCACGCCTGGGAATGAAGATATTGTGGATTATTATATATTTGGATTGAAAATTGAATTGTGCAAAAATTAGAATTTTGGCATGTCTCGGTTTTGAGATTTTTGGACCAAGCTATTGCTTTTCAATGGATAAAATATTTTCGTATGTCACATTAGACTCTTTAAGTGAACTTTTGGCTTTGGAATTATTGGATTTGGATAAGTATACAATTAGTTATGAATTTTCAAAGTTTAAGCAAAAATCTACAAATGTGTTTACAGGGCAGTTCTGGTTTTCAATTTTCTGCCATTGATGGTGTTCGGTTTTTGATAAATGGATTTCACCATGTTAAAATGGACTCTTTAAGTGAATGTTTGTCTTTGGAATTGTTGGATCAGGATAAGTATACAATTAGTTATGGATTTTCAAAATTTAAGTAAAAATCTACAACATGTTTACAGGGCAGTTCTGGTTTTTGATTTCTACCATTGATGGTGTTTGGATTTTGGTAAATAGATTTCACCATGTTAAAATTGACTCTTTAAGTGAATGTTTGGCTTTGGAATTATTTGATTTGGATAAGTATACAATTAGTTATGGATTTTCAACAATGTGTACAGGGCAGTTTCGGTTTTTGATTTTCTGCCATTGGTGGTGTTTGGTTTTTGATAAATGGATTTCACCATGTTAAAATAGACTCTTTAAGTGAATGTTTGAATTTGGAATTATTGGATTTGAATAAGTATACAATTAGTTGCGAATTTTTGAAGTTGGTATAAATTATAGGTTAAAAATTGGGAAATTTTGGGCATGTTTCGGTTTTGATGTTTTGAGTTGAGCTATTGAATTTCAATTGCTAAACTGATTTGGTATTGTCATTATGCTTTGAATAGTTGGATTGGAATTAAATTTAATGGGCTTTAGGTTTTCAGGTTACGGAAAGGAATTGATTGATTTTAATTGCTAAGGACTTAAGGTAAGTGTATGTTGTATGTGTTTGGCCTCTTGGCCTACATCACAAGGTGCTGGGAAGTTTATGTTATTGATGGTTTAATTGGAGATGTAGTTGTAGTCCATAAATATGTTATGTTGTTGATGATTGTTGATATAGTCTTGAGGATATGCTATGTTATAGATTTTGGTGATTGTTATTATAATGTTATGATGTTGAGTGATATTGAGGATGTGAAATGCAAGAATAGATTGAAAAGCTTGTTATTGAGGATATGAATGTTGAGATGCTCATGATTATACGAATTACGCATGTTTCACGCATTCATGCATCATGTTTTAAGAAAAGAACGAAAAAGGTTTTCATGCATATATTTTCATGAAAGATAGAATGAAACGAAACGAACGTATGCTTTGGCGGGTTTGATGGCTCCAAAGTACACCTAATAGGTTTGATGACCCTAAGGTAGTTCCGGTGGGTTTGATGGCCCTAATATAGCTTTGGCGGGTTTGATGACCCCAAAGTAGACCTGATGAGTTTGATGACCCTAAGATAATCTTGGTGGGTTTGATGGTCCTAATATAGCTTTAGCGGGTTTGATGGCCCCTAAGTAGACTTGATGGGTTTGATGACCCTAACGTAGTCCTAGTGGGTTTGATAGCCCTAATGTAACTGAGGTGTTGTGTCCTAATGTTAATAAAAAGGAAAAGACTGAAACAAAATTGCATGAGCATTTATTATACATTACTTGATGAGCTTTAGACTCATTAGATGAACCTCGTGATGTAAGTGACAGAAGTACAGGTGAGGACCTTACGCACTGTCAGGATTAAGAAGGCAGTTGACGGAGCACGTCCATGGTGGTGACTTGGGGTTGTTCGGCGACTTTGACCCGTGGGCTAGTATGTGTATGTTTTGTCCTAAGTGTATGGACATGTTTTGATTTAAGTCACGTGCAAAATGAACTTATGGATTTAAATGTTTTAATAAACTATGTTTTAATGTATGGAAATATTTTTGTATATGAAAATAAGTTGTTTAAAGTAGAAATGGTAACCTCGTGATGTAAATGACAGAAGTACAGGTGAGGACCTTACGCACTGTCAGGATTAAGAAGGTAGTTGACGAAGTACGTCCATGGCGGTGACTTGGGGTTGTTCAGCGACTCTGACCCGTGGGCTAGTATGTGTATGTTTTGTCCCAAGTGTATGGACATGTTTTGATTTAAGTCACGTGCAAAATGAACTGATGGATTTAAATGTTTTAATAAACTATGTTTTAATGTATGGAAATATTTTTATATATGAAAATAAGTTGTTTAAAGTAGAAATGGTGTGTTTTGTTGGAAAGACTAAGGGATTTGTGGTTTAAAGATATTTTTCCCACTTGTTGGATTTTAAACGACTGGCTTTCACGCAAGATTTAAGTCTTCGGCTACGCGTTTCAAAATGATTTAAGTTATTTTAAAAAGTTTTTTTTGAGTTCTTTCAAAGTTTTTATAAAATGAAAAAGAAAAATAAAGTAGGTTAAGTTTTAAGGACGACTGAATTACGGGTTGTCACAGCTTAGACGTCATAACTCACCCGTCACTCATTTTTATACTCTACTATATGTAATGAGTATGAAATGAAACTCTCACACATCCTTTGTGTCATCATCAGTGAATCAATATAAGTGTGAGCACCATATTATTTACTTGATCTCATTTATCAAGTACCATATTAATATGTTATGTGAATGTCAATATGCGTGATCCATATCAACATATAATGTAACGCCTCCGAACCCACTCCGGCTCAGTGCACTACTTTGCTAATTCAAACCGTGTTTAAAACGACGTTTAAAATAATTTTTGTAAATTATTCGATTCGGTTTTTGGGTTTTTCGAACTCTCGAAAAATGTTGGAAAATGTACAAAAAATACGTTTAAAATATGCCGGAAAAAAGTTGAGTTAAAATATTTTGGAAATAAGAAAAATTGAAAAAAAATAAAATTTTGTAATGCTGGGCGCGCACGCCTAGGCAGTGCGCCCGTGCGCTCTGCTGCAGCGCGCCGCGCATGCCCACGCCCGTGGCCGATCGATCGACGCTGGGCGCCGATCGATCGGGCCCTCTCGAGTTCCCTTCGGCCAAAATGCCCAATTTTCGATTTTTTCGACTTTTTTCCACTTTTTTTCATTTATCTCCAAGCCAAACACCTCTAAATCACCTAAGAATTTACCCACACATTCCCAACTCTCTCGACTCCATGTCCCGTAAAAATCTTAGAAAACCAATTTAAAACGGGTAACGGAAAAATAAAGAATGTGAACCCGACATTATTTGTTTTAAAACCAAAACGAACGGCATAACGCTTATAATTACCAAAACCAAAACCTGCAAATCAAACATGTTATAAAACAGTTCCAAAACATTCTTTACAACGTTATAAAACACTGTATTTTATATAAATAAATCTCACGTAACGACAACATTTTACAAACTCTAAAATAGGTAAAAACTATACACCATCCAAAATACCATTTCACCCACATCTTCCCGAAGATCATAGTCGAGACGCCCCGACAACTGCTCACACCGGTACGCCCAGTGCGTCTCCGACTGCTCCTAAGTCCTGGTTCACTCGCTTAGCTCACCTGTAACCGCGTCGTTACCTACACCATAGAACACGCACACACACGTAAGCTTACGCTTAGCAAGTAGGAGAAAACAAATATATAAAGATGCACACACGACTCTCTCACAACCCACAACCCTAACACACATCCGAGTCTAGCTCTCAAGATGCATTTCCACTTGAGTCTCGCTCCCAAGGTGGCACTACCCAATCACTTGTTACACATCTGAGTCTCGCTCCCAAGATGCATTTCCATCCGAGTCTCGCTCCCAAGATGGCACTACCCTATTCCCTAGCACACATCCGAGTTTAGCTCCCAAGATGCATTTCCACCTGAGTCTCGCTCCCAAGATGGCACTACCCAATCACCTATTACACATCTGAGTCTCGCTCCCAAAATGCGTCTCCCTCCGAGTCTCGCTCCCAAGAGGGCACTACCCAATCACATCTGAGTCTCGCTCCCAAGATGCGTCTCCATCCGAGTCTCGCTCCAAGGATGACACTACACTATTTGTAACACCCGAGTTAACGGCCAGGTGATTTTCCTAACTGTATTGACGGTCATGAATATTTAATCTTTACAGTTTATGACTTATACCAAGAATAATTAATTTCATGTGGATTTAAACTAGGTTGGGTGGCAAAGTTGTAATAATGGAGGGTGATGACCAATATATAAAGAAAAAGGAAATGTTTTAAACCTCACTTGAACCACTGTAGCCGACACCTTCCTTTTCGGCGATTTCTTCTCTCCCAAGCTCTTGCTCTCTGCTTCCGGCACACTCTCTTCGACGATCGGTTTCTCTGCCACTACTCGACTACTCTGTGCCCGAGGTATGCAATAGTCAATGTAGCTATCTGTTAGCTTGTTAGCCCTGTTTTCTACTCGGCATTGGAGTTTTGGATTTTCCAATGGCCGACTAATAATAAGAACATTTGGAATCTGTGAGTGGGAATGCTTTTATCAAATCGATTCTGGACATTTAGAACAACCACCTCTGAGTTATCGATAATAGAATCTGTCTGTTCTAGGATTTGGATTTCAAACTGCACAGGGTATTAGACTAAGGATTTGAGAATAACTTTAGCTATTAAATCTTAGGATAACTTGAGATTAGAACTATTAGGATTTTGTTTTAACTACTGCAATGTAAATGTTTTAGGTGAAGAAGTTTGAAGAGAAAAGAGCTCAAGTGCTAGGAAGACCAGGGAAGTGAATGTATTAAGATTTCCGGCTAATAGAGCCCTACATCGTGGGAGTACTAGGTTGTTTAGATGTCTAATGTTTACCTTATGATAATGAGCTTGTCTGCACTTGAAGGATTTATGTATGTTGCGAGTTATACTATTTGATGACCTGCTAGTGAATGTGAAGTTGTCTGCTCTGGTATGATCCTTGTCATAGTTTGATGAGTTAAAAGTTCTCATGTTCATGCATCATGAATGTTTCTCAAGCATAAGAAAATATTTTAACGCATGTTTTCCATGAACAAGATATGTATGTATATATGTATATATATAAGATTTATGCAACGTGGATTAAGTGAGGGTTGGGGGCGGTTCGGCGTATGTCACAGTTCAAAGAAGGACATATGAATATGACCCGCAGTAGGGAACAAGATCAAACTCACTGTCGAACCCCCTTTACCGGCACAAATCCTCTCTTGATCCACACAACCTAAACAAAGAATATGATCAAAGACTATGAATGATGAATATGATCAATGACTATGAATGATGAATGACTATGAATGATGAATATGATCAATGACTATGAATGATGAATATGATCCATGACTATGAATGATGATTACGAGCAAAGACATGAACAAGAAAAGATTTATGAGCATGTGATTTTCCCAAATTATGCATTCATGCATCCATGTTAGTGTTGCATTCCTTACTAAGCATTAAGCTTATAGTTTAAACCTTATGATGTAGGTGACGAGTTTTCAGGTGAGGAACTCAATGTTAATGAGGATGTCTAAGCTTGGTTGCTGGAGGATGCTCAGTGTGACAGTGCAAGGCTGGATAGGCGATTAAGTTCCCTGGTTATGCTCATAGTAAGTCAGAAAAGTTTACGATGAACAGATGACTAAATAGAACAGAATTTCTTATAACAATGAGATTTGGATTTGAAGGGCTTGTCTTTAGAGTCTGAATACGATTTTAAGGATTGATGAATGGTTTGTTTTGTTTGAGTCTTCCGCTATGCGTATTTTTAGGTGAATTTATGATTGCTACTCTTTGAGGTTTATAGTTACTAAGTTAGGAATCGGGTGAGTTGTGATATGTTCTATCGAATGAAGATGTTTGATGATTATAGTGTTTTACTGCCGTATGATAGAAGCTGGATGAGGCAATCATCCGGCTGACGTCATCGGCAGATGTAGAGTGTTTAAGCCATCGGATGATGAAAGTGTTATTTTGTCGTCTAGCGATCGGCAGATGTAGAGTGTTTAAGCCATCGGATGATGAAAGTGTTGTTTTGTCATCTAGCGATCGGCAGATGTAGAGTGTTTAAGCCATCGGATGATGAAAGTGTTATTTTGTTGTCTAGCGATCGGCAGATGTAGAGTGTTTAAGCCATCAGATGATGAGAGTGTTATTTTGTCGTCTAGTGATCGGCAGATATAGTGTAATAAGTCACCGGATGATGAGAATGTTATTTGTCGTTTAGTGACCGGGTTATGTTTTAATTATTCACGTGAGATGCACATGACCACCGGATGATGTACCCTTATTTCATTGGATGATGTAGAGAGCTTCTCCACCGGATGGTATAGACACGGTTTTGTCGTCTAGTGGCCGGTAGATGTGGTTCATCCCTCTATCAGTAGATGCAGTCTATAACTTAAAGTTTTCCCTTTCACTAGCCGATACACATTGTACTGCCCGCCGGCAGATATGTAATGTTTTCCCTTGCCGATTGAGGCTTAGCGAATCGCATATGACATCTTGAGTTAAATTATGTTAAAAAAAAAAGAAATACACTGTTAATAATGAATCATGTGTGAGTAATAAGGATTAAATGATTAAGAAAAATACGGATTATGTGACGATCCTTCCGGGGTCGCTACACTATTCCCCTTACCTTTCAAGCTCACACAATCCCTTATGTTTCAAACTCACACTACCCCTTTTTCATTTCAAACTCACCGTTCAAAACCATACTCAAAGCTAGTGTTTTTCGCAGTTCGAAACCAATAATGCATGTCACACAAATGCTTAACCAAAAACAAGACAAAGCAACCATACAAACAAACAAACAATTCCCAATCGTTCCATGGTGTAGGCCCGAAGGCAAAACACAAGCAATCCACTACTTACCTGGTTTCTCGGCACATGCTCGCTTACCCCACTTAATCCAATTACTCGCTCTTTAACCTATAAAAAAATAGGGAATATCAACTTAGTACCAATCTAAAAGATTCTAAGAAATTACCTAGCATAAAACCAACAAACAACTCAAAGTTTAACTCTAAACCCGAAATTCCTACATTTTCTACCGTCCAACTTCAATCGACCATAACTTTCTCGTTTTTCATCGGATTTCGACGTGCCACCCCAATTCGTAAACCTCTACACATCTACTATCCATTGAAGCACTTAAATTGACCATCCAAATAATTTGGCCAACCCGAAATGCACCCAACAGATTCGGCCAGCTAAAGTATAAAAACCAATTATTCCACAAACTTCACCAATACTCTAATCTAACTACCTATACTGTAACGCCCCGAATTATATAAACCCGGTTCATTACTCATAAACCCGAACATAACTAGGAAATTTTGGTCCAAATTTAAAACTTTGCTCGAAAGTCAAATTTGAACGTTTGTTAAAAAAACACAAAAAAAACTTGCAGCGGAAAATCTTTGAGCAAAGCAAAGTTATGCAAAACTATAAAACAGTGTTCGAATAATCAGTTAAAATATTAAGAATTAATTCGGACAAAAGTGATGAAAGTTTAAGCGTAAAATACTCAAAATTCGTAAAAAGTCAAACGCATCTGCTGCTAAACAAGGTCAACGAAAAAAGGCAGAAATAAAATTGAAGGCTTCCACTGATGACGTCAGCCTGAGGAATCATTCTTCCAACTTCAGCCGATCACAAAATGACAAGTTTTGCTACTCGCATCTACCGATGACGTCAGCCGGATGAATCATCCATCCAGCCTCTGCCGATCACAAAACGACAAATACACTTACTCACATCTTCCGGTAGGTAAAATACTCGACATCATCCGGTTACAAAACGACAAAAGACTTTTACCTTCATCATTTGATGGATAAAATACTCGACATCATCCGGTTACAAAACGACAAAAGACTTTTACCTTCATCATCCGATGGATAAAATACTCGACATCATCCGATGACTTTACTGAAGACATCTTCCGATAGACAACAGAACAACAACATAGCAACAATTTCACTACAAACAAAGAAAACTCTGACTACCAAAAGAACTTGAGCATTTTACTAAAACCGTTCAAAACTACATAAATCTGTGTACTACTCCAAAATTTTGGTAAAGACCACTATTAAAACTAACAGAGTATCATTCTCAGAAAGAGTCTCAAATTGTATTCAAAACATCAAAACTACTACTGTCACTAAAACTCTCAACATATTTAAATTGAATCATGGTTCACTAAACCTTCTCATCCACTGACATCAGTTAAACTGCCCCATCAGTTCGCCAAGTCGAGGCATGAATGTGCTCCCCCAACCAGCCTATTCCTCAGCATACTCAGAAATCACACTTGCAGTCACTTCTTCACCTACATCACAAAACTCATCTATTAGCCTAATGCTAAGTAAGTAAAGCAATAATGAAATGAAATGCTGAAACATAAATTCCTAAATATGCAGTTTCTACTTTCTCATCTTTGTTGCATATGCATTCATTCACTGATCTGATCCCTCAATTCCATTGGGAGTGGGATCAGCTCTCCCAAAGTTATAAATCATCTTCATCAGTTAAGGGGCGGATTAGTTCCCTTAATAGCTATAATAATCCTATATTCCACTTGGGAAGTGGATCAATCTTCCCAAAGTTATAAATCCCTTCATAAGTTAAGGGGTGGATTAGTTCTCTTAATAGCTTGTCTGTTCCAATCATTACATTCCTTACCATGCCAATACATGAAAATTCATTTTCGTATTCTTTCAAAAACATGATGCATGACATACATAAAATATTCAAGCACACACACAACCTACTGTTTTGTGATGTAGACCCGAAGACACATGCATACTTTACTTACATGGTCTCCTGGAAAAACGGCTCGGTGATTGGTTACTTCGAGAGCTTACTCAATCCTAAAATCATAGACAGAGCATACATTAAACTTTCTCTAATCTTCATTCTAAATCGCTAGAAATTTAAGGAAACTAGTTTGGAAGCTTAGTTCATTGTGCATTCCCGATTTACCACAAAGACCCGAACTAGTTCACTCACAGCATTCTCGAAACTCACACTTATACTCTCCCCTAATCATCGATAGCTACCAATGAAGCAAGGAATCGAAATAGAACTCGCCTAGTTTGGGAGAAAATCGAATGGAAGAATCGCCTAGAGAGCTCTGCTGCTTGAGCTGAAGACCGAGGGAAAAAATAGGGAAATGGTGGCGGCTACAGTGCATTAATCACAAAGCCTCTTTCCTTAAATAGGTTATCCATTATAAGTTCTCAATTTATCACTATGCCTTTACTTAGTCACTCATTAACCTAATTAATATTTCCTTCAATTTGCTTACTATTAAATAACGGAATAGAAATTGGTTTAATAGAACCGGTTGTTACAATCTACCCTCCTTAAAAGAATTTTGTCCCCAAAATTCAGTACCTAAACAGTTCTGGATGTTGGTCCATCATGTCCTGTTGGCGCTCCCAAGTTGTCTCCTCCACATTATGGTTATGCTATAAGACTTTTACTAATGAAACTTCTTTGTTGCACAACATCTTCACTGCATAGTCTAGGATCCTTACTGGTTTCTCCTCATATGCAAGGGTAGGATGAACTTCAATACTCTGCTGTTCCATAATCTGTGATGGATCTCGTACACACTTCTTCAACATAGATACACGGAACACATTATGGATTCATTTCATAGAGGTGGGTAGTTGTAACTCATAAGCTGCCTTCCCGATCCTTTTTAAGATTGAAAAGGGTCCAATAAATCTAGGGTTCAACTTGCTTCTCTTTCCAAATCTCACAACCCCTTTGAATTGTGATACCTTTAGAAAAATTTCATCACCTACTTCAAATTCTAATTCCCTGCGCCTTCTATCGGCATAGCTTTTTTGTCAGCTTTGAGCTGTTAGAATTTTCTGTCGGATGAGGGCAATCTTTTCTACTGTTTGCTATACAATATCAGGACCAATTAGTTAAGCTTCTCCAACTTCATCCCAATACAAGGGAGATCTACATTTTCGCCCATACAATGCCTCATAAGGTGCCATTTCTATTGTTGTCTCAAAACTGTTATTATAAGAAAACTCTACCAATGACAAGTACTTACTCCAAGAACCTTGGAATTCTAGCACACATGCACGGAGCATATCCTCCAATGTCTGAATAGTCCTTTCAGATTGTCCATCAGTTTGAGGGTGAAAAGCTGTGCTGAAATTGAGCTGTGTACCCATAGCCTTATGCAAATTTTTCCAAAACTTAGATGTGAATCTAGAATCTCGGTATGATATTATGGTACCTGGAACTCCATGCAATCTCACAATCTCTTGCACATACAGCTCAGCAAGTTGATCCATCGAGTAAGTCATCTTCATTGGTAGAAAATGGGCAGATTTGGTTAGACGGTCAACTATCACCCAAATTGCATCATGTCCTTTGATCGTTCTAGGTAATCCTACCACAAAGTCCATCGTTATTTGCTTCCATTTCCATTCGGGAACTGGTAAAGGTTGTAACATTCTAGCAGGTCTCTGATGCTCAGCTTTAACCTGTTAACAAACTAGGCACGATTCCACATATTCTGCCACACTCTTTTTATACCTGGCCACCAATAATGTTGTCTAAGATCTTTGTACATTTTTGTACTTCCAGAGTGGACAGAAAATCTGGAAGAATGTGCTTCTGAAAGGATCTCGTCTCGAAGTTCTTTAATGGCAGGAACCAACCATCTATTTCTAAACTTAAGGATTCCTTCATTGGAATAGTTGAAATCCGCATTATCAGTAGATTTTATGCTTAATTTGTACTTGTTGCACTCATCATCATTTGTCTGAGCTTCTTTTATTCTTTCTAGAATGGTAGGTCTTAAGGATATGGCAGAAGCATGGCTGAAACACTGTGCACTGTTTCTAGATTTAATCTTCGAGATTCTGACTCTAAGGCTAGTGGCATGTTTAAAATCATTGCTGAGGCTGATGTTATCACTCCACTCAACGCATCAGCCACTACATTTGCCTTGCCAGGGTGGTACTTGATCTCGAAATCGTAATCTTTGACAAATTCCAACCATCGACGCTGCCTCATATTTAATTATTTCTGTGTGAAGATATATTTCAGACTTTTATGGTCTGAGAATATTTCACAAGTTTGTCCAAACAAGTAATGCCTCCAAATCTTAAGTGCAAAAACCACTGCAGCTAGTTCTAAGTCGTGCGTAGGGTAATTCTTCGCATGTGTTTTCAGCTGTCTAGAGGCATAAGCTATTACTTTACCATCCTGCGTTAACACAGAACCAAGACCAATTTTGGAAGCATCACAGTAAATGCTAAACTTACCATCTTCAACTGGAAGGGTTAAAATTGGAGCATTGGTCAGTTTCTGTTTCAAGGTCTGAAATCTATGCTCACATTCGTCAGTCCATATATAGTTTGCATTTTTCCTTGTTAACTTAGTAAGGGGTGTAGCAATCTTCGAAAATCCTTCAATGAACTTTCTATAATATCCTGCTAGTCCAAGAAAACTCCTGATATCTGTAGCATTCCTCGGTTGGGGCCATTCCTTAACAGCTTGAACCTTAGCTAGATCGACAGATATTCCATCCTCAGAGATAACATGTCCTAAAAAGTGAAGTTGGTTCAACCAAAACTCACACTTAGAAAACTTGGCGTATAGTTGGTGCTGTTTTAATACTTCTAACATCAAGGTCAGGTGCCTAGCATGCTCATCCTTGGAACGGGAATAGATTAAAATATCATCGATAAAAACTATGACAAACTTATCCAAGTATTCATGAAACCCTATTCATAAGATCCATAAAGGCTGCTGGTGCATTTGTCAATCCAAAGGACATAACCAAAAACTCATAATGCCCATACCTTGTACGAAAGGCTATCTTAGGGATATCTTCAGCCTTGACTTTCAGTTGATAGTATCCAGACCTAAGGTCGATCTTAGAGAAAACTCGTGCACCCTTAAGCTGGTCAAACAAATCATCAATTCTTGGCAAGGGGTACTTGTTCTTGATGGTTAACTTATTTAATTCCTTATAATCAATGCACATACGCATTGATCCATCCTTCTTTTTGACAAAAGAACAGGTGCACCCCACGGTGAAAAGCTAGGGCGTATGAACCCTTTATCCAATAATTCCTCCAACTGTTTCTTTAATTCCTTAAGCTCCGTAGGTGCTATTCTATAGGGATTCTTAGACACTAGTTCAACGTCTGGGTAAACATCCACAACAAATTCAATTTCTTTATCTGGTGGCAAGCCAGGAAGGTCATCTAGGAATACTTCTGGGAAATCTTGGACAACTAAGACATTCTGAGGACTTGCTTTTCCTACAAGTTGTGTGTCTAAAACGCTAGCTAAAAATCATAAGTACTCTCCATATGGTGAAGGTCTAGCATTAATAGAAGTCATTACAGACATTTCCTTACTCTTCCTTGAAGCTTGAAAGGTATGTCTCAAACTACCAGGGGGTTGGAAACTAACTATTCATGTCCTACAATCAATTGTGGCGTGGTGCTTAAACAATAAGTCCATTCCTAGAATCACATCAAATCCCATTATTTCCATAACAATGAGGTTAGCAGGTAGGTTCATGTTTCCTACTAATACAACACTATCAAGCATCACTCGGTTAGAGTGCATGCGTTCACCAGAGGGTAATGCGACATTAAACACATACTCAGTAAGGGTAGACTTTACATCAAACTTATCAGCAAATGCAGATGCTATGAACGAATGTGTTGCACCAGAGTATATTAATGTAAAAGTAGGTGTAGAGTTAATCAATATGGTACCTGACCACAGCAGGCTAGTCCTCGTCTCCCGACTCCACCATGGAAAATATCCTCAGTTTCAACTTGGCAGGGCTATGCTTTATGGCCGGGCAGTCTCGGTTAATATGGCCGACCTTGCCGCAGTTGAAGCATCGGGTGACTCTAGGCTTCGGGCAATCTCTGTACGTGTGTCCAATCTCCTCACAGTTGAAACACTTTCTCATCCCAAACCTACACTCACCCAGGTGGCTTTTGAACATATTGGGCATTGGGGAAACTTTCTGGTATCCTGCACTCTCTTCCCTGTTCCATGGTTATTTTGGCCTTCACTAGGCCTCTTCACCCCTCTCTGTTGTTGTGGCTGAACAAACTTTCGTGGGGCTTCTTTTGGTTTAGCACACTTCCTTTTAGCTTCTTCCACTTCCAGGGCAGTGGACACAACTTCGCTGAATGCCAAGCCTTTAATAACTCAAAATTTAACTCCTCGGTAAATTTCGACTTCAGTCCATGCACAAATTTGAACACCTTGTCATCGTCCTTGTGAGCAAAATGTCCAGCAAACCTGGACAAAGACTCAAATTGCCTACTGTACTCGGCCACAGACCCTTTTTTCTTCAAGTTCAAAAACTCCAACTTCTTCGTGGTCTGGACAATGCTATTAAAATACTTCTCATAGAAAATGTCCTTGAATTGCGACCAAGGCATCGCCAAAACATCAGTGGTGGTCTCTATTGTTTCCCACCAGAGTTGAGCTTCACCAGCCAAGTGAAATGTTGCCAACGTGACCTTGTCTCCTTCTCCAATGTTGGCGCACCTAAACATACTTTCAATCTTCCTAAGCCATCTTTCAGCAATAACTGGATCAGATGACTGTCCATCAAACGTGGGTGGTCTTAGTCTCCGGAATCTATCTCCAGAATGTTCATTGCTAGAACCCGAGTTGGCACTTCCTTGTACTTCTCGGTTCAACAGTACTCCTAGTTGATCAGACTGTTAGCGCACTAAATCAGTTTGTTGACGCACTAAATCTGTCAGCTGCCTAATCACACTAGGCTCCTCTTCACCTCTCATATTGGCATTTCTCTTGGCACTCTAGGTCACCCTGGGCGTCTAGGCCATTGTATTAAATTCCTGTACAGGGTTATTACACTCTTAAATATCTATTAGCTAAGGTTAACATAAACACTTACAATTGTTGAAGTACTTCCATCCAACGATTGGCACCGATGAGTAATCTTTTGAACGGTTTAACTGAATGTCTCTGATACCATACTGTAACGCCCCGAATTATATAAACCCGGTTCATTACTCATAAACCCGAACATAACTAGGAAATTTTGGTTCAAATTTAAAACTTCGCTCGAAAGTCAAATTTGAACGTTTGTAAAAAAAACACAAAAAAAACTTGCAGCGGAAAATCTTTGAGCAAAGCAAAGTTAAGCAAAACTATAAAACAGTGTTCGAATAATCAGTTAAAATATTAAGAATTAATTCGGACAAAAGAGATGAAAGCTTAAGCGTAAAATACACAAAATTCGTAAAAAGTCAAACGCATCTGCTGCTAAACAAGGTCAACGAAAAAAGGCAGAAATAAAACTGAAGGCTTTCACCGATGACGTCAGCCGGAAGAATCATTCTTCCAACTTCGGCCGATCGCAAAACGACAAGTTTTGCTACTCGCATCTACCGATGACGTCAGCCGGATTAATCATCCATCCAGCCTCTGCTGATCACAAAACGACAAATACACTTACTCACATCTTCCGGTAGGTAAAATACTCGACATCATCCGGTTACAAAACGACAAAAGACTTTTACCTTCATCATCCGATGGATAAAATACTCGACATCATCCGGTTACAAAACGACAAAAGACTTTTAACCTTCATCATCCGATGGATAAATACTCGACATCATCCGTTACAAAACGACAAAAGACTTTTAACCTTCATCATCCGATGGATAAAATACTCGACATCATCCGGTTACAAAACGACAAAAGACTTTTACCTTCATCATCCGATGGATAAAATACTCGACATCATCCGGTTACAAAACGACAAAAGACTTTTACCTTCATCATCCGATGGATAAAATACTCGACATCATCCGGTTACAAAACGACAAAAGACTTTTACCTTCGTCATCCGATGGATAAAATACTCGACATCATCCGGTTACAAAACGACAAAAGACTTTTACCTTCATCATCCGATGGATAAAATACTCGACATCATCCGGTTACAAAACGACAAAAGACTTTTACCTTCATCATCCGATGGATAAAATACTCGACATCATCCGGTTACAAAACGACAAAAGACTTTTACCTTCATCATCCGATGGATAAAATACTCGACATCATCCGGTTACAAAACGACAAAAGACTTTTACCTTCATCATCCGATGGATAAAATACTCGACATCATCCGGTTACAAAACGACAAAAGACTTTTACCTTCATCATCCGATGGATAAAATACTCGACATCATCCGGTTACAAAACGACAAAAGACTTTTACCTTCATCATCCGATGGATAAAATACTCGACATCATCCGGTTACAAAACGACAAAAGACTTTTACCTTCATCATCCGATGGATAAAATACTCGACATCATCCGGTTACAAAACGACAAAAGACTTTTACCTTCATCATCCGATGGATAAAATACTCGACATCATCCGGTTACAAAACGACAAAAGACTTTTACCTTCATCATCCGATGGATAAAATACTCGACATCATCCGGTTACAAAACGACAAAAGACTTTTACCTTCATCATCCGATGGATAAAATACTCGACATCATCCGGTTACAAAACGACAAAAGACTTTTACCTTCATCATCCGATGGATAAAATACTCGACATCATCCGGTTACAAAACGACAAAAGACTTTTACCTTCATCATCCGATGGATAAAATACTCGACATCATCCGGTTACAAAACGACAAAAGACTTTTACCTTCATCATCCGATGGATAAAATACTCGACATCATCCGGTTACAAAACGACAAAAGACTTTTACCTTCATCATCCGATGGATAAAATACTCGACATCATCCGGTTACAAAACGACAAAAGACTTTTACCTTCATCATCCGATGGATAAAATACTCGACATCATCCGGTTACAAAACGACAAAAGACTTTTACCTTCATCATCCGATGGATAAAATACTCGACATCATCCGGTTACAAAACGACAAAAGACTTTTACCTTCATCATCCGATGGATAAAATACTCGACATCATCCGGTTACAAAACGACAAAAGACTTTTACCTTCATCATCCGATGGATAAAATACTCGACATCATCCGGTTACAAAACGACAAAAGACTTTTACCTTCATCATCCGATGGATAAAATACTCGACATCATCCGGTTACAAAACGACAAAAGACTTTTACCTTCATCATCCGATGGATAAAATACTCGACATCATCCGGTTACAAAACGACAAAAGACTTTTACCTTCATCATCCGATGGATAAAATACTCGACCTAATGCTAAGTAAGTAAGCAATAATGAAATGAAATGCTGAAAACATAAATTCCTAAATATGCAGTTTCTACTTTCTCATCTTTGTTGCATATGCATTCATTCACTGATCTGATCCCTCAATTCATTGGGAGTGGGATCAGCTCTCCCAAAGTTATAAATCCTCTTCATCAGTTAAGGGGCGGATTAGTTCCCTTAATAGCTATAATAATCCTATATTCCACTTGGGAAGTGGATCAATATTCCCAAAGTTATAAATCCCTTCATAAGTTAAGGGGTGGATTAGTTCTCTTAATAGCTTGTCGTTTCAATCATTACCATTCCTTACCATGCCAATACATGAAAATTCATTTTCGTATTCTTTCAAAAACATGATGCATGACATACATAAAATATTCAAGCACCACACAAACCCTACTGTTTTGTGATGTAGACCGAAGACACATGCATACTTTACTTACATGGTCTCCTGGAAAAAACGGCTCGGTGATTGGTTACTTCGAGAGCTTACTCAATCCTAAATCATAGACAGAGCATACATTAAACTTTCTCTAATCTTCATTCTAAATCGCTAGAAATTTAAGGAAACTAGTTTGGAAGCTTAGTTCATTGTGCATTCCCGATTTACCACAAAGACCCGAACTAGTTCGCTCACAGCATTCTCGAAACTCACACTTATACTCTCCCCTAATCATCGATAGCTACCAATGCAGCAAGGAATCAAAATAGAACTCGCCTAGTTTGGGAGAAAATCGAATGGAAGAATCGCCTAGAGAGCTCTGCTGCTTGAGCTGAAGACCGAGGGAAAAATAGGGAAATGGTGGCGGCTACAGTGCATTAATCACAAAGCCTCTTTCCTTAAATAGGTTATCCATTATAAGTTCTCAATTTATCACTATGCCCTTACTTAGTCACTCATTAACCTAATTAATATTTCCTTCAATTTGCTTACTATTAAATAACGGAATAGAAATTGGTTTAATAGAACCGGTTGTTACAATCTACCCTCCTTAAAGAATTTTGTCCCCAAAATTCAGTACCTAAACAGTTCTGGATGTTGGTCCATCATGTCCTGTTGGCGCTCCCAAGTTGTCTCCTCCACATTATGGTTATGCTATAAGACTTTACTAATGAAACTTCTTTGTTGCACAACATCTTCACTGCATAGTCTAGGATCCTTACTGGTTTCTCCTCATACACAAGAGTAGGATGAACTTCAATACTCTGCTGTTCCACAATCTGTGATGGATCTCGTACACTCTTCTTCAACATAGATACACGGAACACATTATGGATTCATTTCATAGAGGTGGGTAGTTGTAACTCATAAGCTGCCTTCCCGATCCTTTTTAAGATTGAAAAGGGTCCAATAAATCTAGGGTTCAACTTGCTTCTCTTTCCAAATCTCACAACCCCTTTGAATTGTGATACCTTTAGAAAAATTTCATCACCTACTTCAAATTCTAATTCCCTGCGCCTTCTATCGGCATAGCTTTTTTGTCAGCTTTGAGCTGTTAGAATTTTCTGTCGGATGAGGGCAATCTTTTCTACTGTTTGCTATACAATATCAGGACCAATTAGTTAAGCTTCTCCAACTTCATCCCAATACAAGGGAGATCTACATTTTCGCCCATACAATGCCTCATAAGGTGTCATTCGTATTGTTGTCTCAAAACTGTTATTATAAGAAAACTCTACCAATGACAAGTACTTACTCCAAGAACCTTGGAATTCTAGCACACATGCACGGAGCATATCCTCCAATGTCTGAATAGTCCTTTCAGATTGTCCATCAGTTTGAGGGTGAAAAGCTGTGCTGAAATTGAGCTGTGTACCCATAGCCTTATGCAAATTTTTCCAAAACTTAGATGTGAATCTAGAATCTCGGTCTGATATTATGGTACCTGGAACTCCATGCAATCTCACAATCTCTTGCACATACAGCTCAGCAAGTTGATCCATCGAGTAAGTCATCTTCATTGGTAGAAAATGGGCAGATTTGGTTAGACGGTCAACTATCACCCAAATTGCATCATGTCCTTTAATCGTTCTAGGCAATCCTACCACAAAGTCCATCGTTATTTGCTCCCATTTCCATTCGGGAACTGGTAAAGGTTGTAACATTCTAGCAGGTCTCTGATGCTCAGCTTTAACCTGTTAACAAACTAGGCACGATTCCACATATTCTGCCACACTCTTTTTATACCTGGCCACCAATAATGTTGTCTAAGATCTTTGTACATTTTTGTACTTCCAGGGTGGACAGAAAATCTGGAAGAATGTGCTTCTGAAAGAATCTCGTCTCGAAGTTCTTTAATGGCAGGAACCAACCATCTATTTCTAAACTTAAGGATTCCTTCATTGGAATAGTTGAAATCCGCATTATCAGTAGATTTTATGCTTAATTTGTACTTGTTGCACTCATCATCATTTGTCTGAGCTTCTTTTATTCTTTCTAGAATGGTAGGTCTTAAGGATATGGCAGAAGCATGGCTGAAACACTGTGCACTGTTTCTAGATTTAATCTTCGAGATTCTGACTCTAAGGCTAGTGGCATGTTTAAAATCATTGCTGAGGCTGATGTTATCACTCCACTCAACGCATCAGCCACTACATTTGCCTTGCCAGGGTGGTACTTGATCTCGAAATCGTAATATTTGACAAATTCCAACCATCGACGCTGCCTCATATTTAATTATTTCTGTGTGAAGATATATTTCAGACTTTTATGGTCTGAGAATATTTCACAAGTTTGTCCAAACAAGTAATGCCTCCAAATCTTAAGTGCAAAAACCACTGCAGCTAGTTCTAAGTCGTGCGTAGGGTAATTCTTCGCATGTGTTTTCAGCTGTCTAGAGGCATAAGCTATTACTTTACCATCCTGCGTTAACACAGAACCAAGACCAATTTTGGAAGCATCACAGTAAATGCTAAACTTACCATCTTCAACTGGAAGGGTTAAAATTGGAGCATTGGTCAGTTTCTGTTTCAAGGTCTGAAATCTATGCTCACATTCGTCAGTCCATATATAGTTTGCATTTTTCCTTGTTAACTTAGTAAGGGGTGTAGCAATCTTCGAAAATCCTTCAATGAACTTTCTATAATATCCTGCTAGTCCAAGAAAACTCCTGATATCTGTAGCATTCCTCGGTTGGGGCCATTCCTTAACAGCTTGAACCTTAGCTAGATCGACAGATATTCCATCCTCAGAGATAACATGTCCTAAAAAGTGAACTTGGTTCAACCAAAACTCACACTTAGAAAACTTGGCGTATAGTTGGTGCTATTTTAATACTTCTAACATCAAGGTCAGGTGCCTAGCATGCTCATCCTTGGAACGGGAATAGATTAAAATATCATCGATAAAAACTATGACAAACTTATCCAAGTATTCATGAAACACCCTATTCATAAGATCCATAAAGGCTGCTGGTGCATTTGTCAATCCAAAGGACATAACCAAAAACTCATAATGCCCATACCTTGTACGAAAGGCTATCTTAGGGATATCTTCAGCCTTGACTTTCAGTTGATAGTATCCAGACCTAAGGTCGATCTTAGAGAAAACTCGTGCACCCTTAAGCTGGTCAAACAAATCATCAATTCTTGGCAAGGGGTACTTGTTCTTGATGGTTAACTTATTTAATTCCTTATAATCAATGCACATACGCATTGATCCATCCTTCTTTTTGACAAAAGAACAGGTGCACCCCACGGTGAAAAGCTAAGGCGTATGAACCCTTTATCCAATAATTCCTCCAACTGTTTCTTTAATTCCTTAAGCTCCGTAGGTGCTATTCTATAGGGATTCTTAGACACTAGTTCAACGTCTGGGTAAACATCCACAACAAATTCAATTTCTTTATCTGGTGGCAAGCCAGGAAGGTCATCTAGGAATACTTCTGGGAAATCTTGGACAACTAAGACATTCTGAGGACTTGCTTTTCCTACAAGTTGTGTGTCTAAAACGCTAGCTAAAAATCATAAGTACTCTCCATATGGGGAAGGTCTAGCATTAATAGAAGTCATTACAGACATTTCCTTACTCTTCCTTGAAGCTTGAAAGGTATGTCTCAAACTACCAGGGGGTTGGAAACTAACTATTCATGTCCTACAATCAATTGTGGCGTGGTGCTTAAACAATAAGTCCATTCCTAGAATCACATCAAATCCCATTATTTCCATAACAATGAGGTTAGCAGGTAGGTTCATGTTTCCTACTAATACAACACTATCAAGCATCACTCGGTTAGAGTGCATGCGTTCACCAGAGGGTAATGCGACATTAAACACATACTCAGTAAGGGTAGACTTTACATCTAACTTATCAGCAAATGCAGATGCTATGAACGAATGTGTTGCACCAGAGTATATTAATGTAAAAGTAGGTGTAGAGTTAATCAATATGGTACCTGACACCACAGCAGGCTAGTCCTCGTCTCCCGACTCTACCATGGAAAATATCCTCGGTTTCAACTTGGCAGGGCTATGCTTTATGGCCAGGCAGTCTCGGTTAATATGCCCGACCTTGCCGCAGTTGAAGCATCGGGTGACTCTAGGCTTCGGGCAATCTCTGTACGTGTGTCCAATCTCCTCACAGTTGAAACACTTTCTCATCCCAAACCTACACTCACCCAGGTGGCTTTTTGAACATATTGGGCATTGGGGAAACTTTCTGGTATCCTGCACTCTCTTCCCTGTTCCATGGTTATTTTGGCCTTCACTAGGCCTCTTCACCCCTCTCTGTTGTTGTGGCTGAACAAACTTTCGTGGGGCTTCTTTTGGTTTAGCACACTTCCTTTTAGCTTCTTCCACTTCCAGGGCAGTGGACACAACTTCGCTGAATGCCAAGCCTTTAATAACTCAAAATTTAACTCCTCGGTAAATTTCGACTTCAGTCCATGCACAAATTTGAACACCTTGTCATCGTCCTTGTGAGCAAAATGTCCAGCAAACCTGGACAAAGACTCAAATTGCCTACTGTACTCGGCCACAGACCCTTTTTTCTTCAAGTTTAAAAACTCCAACTTCTTCGTGGTCTGGACAATGCTATTAAAATACTTCTCATAGAAAATGTCCTTGAATTGCGACCAAGGCATCGCCAAAACATCAGTGGTGGTCTCTATTGTTTCCCACCAGAGTTGAGCTTCACCAGCCAAGTGAAATGTTGCCAACGTGACCTTGTCTCCTTCTCCAATGTTGGCGCACCTAAACATACTTTCAATCTTCCTAAGCCATCTTTCAGCAATAACTGGATCAGATGACTGTCCATCAAACGTGGGTGGTCTTAGTCTCCGGAATCTATCTCCAGAATGTTCATTGCTAGAACCCGAGTTGGCACTTCCTTGTACTTCTCGGTTCAACAGTACTCCTAGTTGATCAGACTGTTAGCGCACTAAATCAGTTTGCTGACGCACTAAATCTGTCAGCTGCCTAATCACACTAGGCTCCTCTTCACCTCTCATATTTGGCATTTCTCTTGGCACTCTAGGTCACCCTGGGCGTCTAGCCATTGTATTAAATTCCTGTACAGGGTTAATTACACTCTTAAATATCTATTAGCTAAGGTTAACATAAACACTTACAATTGTTGAAGTACTTCCATGCAACGATTGGCACCGATGAGTAATCTTTTGAACGGTTTAACTGAATGTCTCTGATACCATACTGTAACGCCCCGAATTATATAAACCCGGTTCATTACTCATAAACCCGAACATAACTAGGAAATTTTGGTCCAAATTTAAAACTTCGCTCGAAAGTCAAATTTGAACGTTTGTTAAAAAAACACAAAAAAAACTTGCAGCGGAAAATCTTTGAACAAAGCAAAGTTAAGCAAAACTATAAAACAGTGTTCGAATAATCAGTTAAAATATTAAGAATTAATTCGGACAAAAGAGATGAAAGCTTAAGCGTAAAATACTCAAAATTCGTAAAAAGTCAAACGCATCTGCTGCTAAACAAGGTCAACGAAAAAAGGCAGAAATAAAACTGAAGGCTTTCACCGATGACGTCAGCCGGAAGAATCATTCTTCCAACTTCGGCCGATCGCAAAACGACAAGTTTTGCTACTCGCATCTACCGATGACGTCAGCCGGATGAATCATCCATCCAGCCTCTGCTGATCACAAAACGACAAATACACTTACTCACATCTTCCGGTAGGTAAAATACTCGACATCATCCGGTTACAAAACGACAAAAGACTTTTACCTTCATCATCCGATGGATAAAATACTCGACATCATCCGGTTACAAAACGACAAAAGACTTTTACCTTCATCATCCGATGGATAAAATACTGGACATCATCCAGTTACAAAACGACAAAAGACTTTTACCTTCATCATCCGATGGATAAAATACTCGACATCATCCGATGACTTTACTGCAGACATCTTCCGATAGACAACAGAACAACAACATAGCAACAATTTCACTACAAACAAAGAAAACTCTGACTACCAAAAGAACTTGAGTATTTTACTAAAACTGTTCAAAACTACATAAATCTGTGTACTACTCCAAAATTTTGGTAAAGACCACTGTTAAAACTAACAGAGTATCATTCTCAGAAAGAGTCTCAAATTGTATTCAAAACATCAAAACTACTACTGTCACTAAAACTCTCAACATATTTAAATTGAATCATGGTTCACTAAACCTTCTCATCCACTGACATCAGTTAAACTGCCCCATCAGTTCGCCAAGTCGAGGCATGAATGTGCTCCCCCAACCAGCCTATTCCTCAGCATACTCAGAAATCACACTTGCAGTCACTTCTTCACCCACATCACAAAACTCATCTATTAGCCTAATGCTAAGTAAGTAAAGCAATAATGAAATGAAATGCTGAAACATAAATTCCTAAATATGCAGTTTCTACTTTCTCATCTTTGTTGCATATGCATTCATTCACTGATCTGATCCCTCAATTCCATTGGGAGTGGGATCAGCTCTCCCAAAGTTATAAATCATCTTCATCAGTTAAGGGGCGGATTAGTTCCCTTAATAGCTATAATAATCCTATATTCCACTTGGGAAGTGGATCAATCTTCCCAAAGTTATAAATCCCTTCATAAGTTAAGGGGTGGATTAGTTCTCCTAGTAGCTTGTCTGTTCCAATCATTACATTCCTTACCATGCCAATACATGAAAATTCATTTTCGTATTCTTTCAAAAACATGATGCATGACATACATAAAATATTCAAGCACACACACAACCTACTGTTTTGTGATGTAGACCCGAAGACACATGTATACTTTACTTACCTGGTCTCCTGGAAAAACGTCTCGGTGATTGGCTTCTTCGAGAGCTTACTCAATCCTAAAATCATAGACAGAGCATACATTAAACTTTCTCTAATTTTCATTCTAAACCGCTAGAAATTTAAGGAAACTAGTTTGGAAGCTTAGCTCATTGTGCATTCTCGATTTACCACAAAGACCCGAACTAGTTCGCTCACAGCATTCTCGAAACTCACACTTATACTCTCCCCTAATCATCGATAGCTACCAATGCAGCAAGGAATCGAAATAGAACTCACTTAGTTTGGGAGAAAATCGAATGGAAGAATCGCCTAGAGAGCTCTGCTGCTTGAGCTGAAGACCGAGGGAGAAAATAGGGAAATGGTGGCGGCTACAGTGCATTAATCACAAAGCCTCTTTCCTTAAATAGGTTATCCATTATAAGTTCTCAATTTACCACTATGCCCTTACTTAGTCACTCATTAACTTAATT
This sequence comes from Begonia masoniana, assembly GCA_022432975.1. Classification (NCBI taxonomy): domain Eukaryota; kingdom Viridiplantae; phylum Streptophyta; class Magnoliopsida; order Cucurbitales; family Begoniaceae; genus Begonia; species Begonia masoniana. The sequence continues at coordinate 37,597,157 of CM039503.1, read as the reverse complement.
AATATTTCCCTCAATTTGCTTACTATTAAATAACGGAATAGAAATTAGTTTAATAGAACCGAATGTTACATAAACCACTTAGACTAACATATCTAAGGTTCAATCCATCAAAAGTAGCAAAGAAATACAGCAAGGGAAAGATAAATTCGGAATCCCCACTTCGGGTTTTTCAAATTCTTCAAAAACTCCACCAAATCCGCTAAAAACACCAACAAACTCTACTATTTTGTATACAACCTAAAACCCATCAAAAACTAACCTTAAATACTTGAAAAATTGATGGAATGAAGGAGGGGAGAGCCTTCAATGGTGGCTGGTCATCGTGGGAAGAAAAGAGAGAAAGAAGAAGGTTTTTGCATTTTCACACTTAATTTACCAACTTTTATAAATTTCAACTTTTTGCTTTTAATTTTCTAACCAAAATTTTATATAATTTCAAAACAACCCCCCACCACTTTTCTATCTCCTTTCCAACGTGAAAGGCCTCTCCCTTTAAGCCAGTACCTTCTCTTCTTTCATTGGTTCATAATTCCAAATTAACTTTTCAACCTCTCTTTTTAACTTTTCAATCATACTTTTGTCTTTTGACTTTTCCACACTCTTTTCTTTTCTTTTCCTTCCCTCCAACGTTGAATCTTCTAATTTCTTTCCCTTTTGTTCACTTTTATTTTCCTTTAGCTCAATTTCAACTTAACCAAAATTTCTAACTACTAAATCCTAGGATTTTCACTCAAATTTTTCCTCCAATTGCACTTTCCTTTCTATAACTTAGGGAAACTCTAGATTAATATTAAGCAACCCTAACCGTCTAATCCAAGGCATACGTACGATATAGAAAATTCCTAGGTGTTACATAAAATGTGAATGTCAATATGAATGATCAATAACTATCAAATGTAAAGCCGCACATATACGTAAATCCTACTGACTATTTAACAATAGCGCCTATATGTTACAATAATAACCTCTAGAGGACTAGGGATTTACAACACAAAAGGGCTTCACAATCACTCTCTTTCTATTTTCCAACTTTCAAACGTCACACAATACATAGTCGGCTAGATATAATAGGTTCAAGTGGTACCAATCATATCTTTCGTAATACCATTTATATATATAATGCATGATTTAAACATTCTCACTATGCATATATTGAATGAACAATACATACTAATATTACATGAAGTATGAACATGCAAATCTTTGTTAAATGACAAACAGTATGTTGTATAAAACATGATTATTTCTATACCCAAACCTTACTTAGTCATGCCCTATAATATGCCTAAGGGATGGGTGAAATTGATTTGAAAATGGTTTAGAATTTAAAAAAAATGGTAAGTGAACAGTGGAACAGACTCCCACTCTTCTGCAACAGGCTGGCAGTCCAGAACCATTCTTCACAATGAACAGTGCAGCGGGCTCCCACTCTCATGCAACGAGCTTCTAGTCCCACACTAGAACCATTCTTCACGATGAACAGTGCATCACACTCCTGGTTCAAAATATATTTCACATATTTTCTTACAATTTTATGCACTCGAAACGCCGCCCTAAAGATTGGACACTCGGTTTTAAGTTTCCTCAATCTCTTCATGTAACACCCGAGATTTGTTTAAGAAAGAAAAATTGGAGAGAAAATAAAATGATAAGGTAATTGTTTAATAATAGGTTATTTTAATTAGTTTAAAAAAAAGAAGAAGTGAAGTTTCTAATTTAAGTTCGGGTCCTAGTGAATTTAAGCCGGGGGTTATGATTTAAGAACGAGAGGTAACGAAATTCGAAATGGTCGGAAATACGCGAGGGCAAAACGGTAAAGGAGGATTTAATTAATGATTAGTTTTAATAGAAATTATTATTATTATTATTATTTTTATAAAATAAAAACATAACAACAGAATGGCCGAAGCCATTCTGTCGTCGGGCAGCGAAAGCAGGGGAGAGGGGGAGTGACGGGAGGCGACGCTCTCCGACCAAAACCGACGGCGATTTCCGCCGTTCTCTGGCCAGACGACGGCGATGAGATGGGTCCGACTCTCTTCGCGCACGAACCGCCTGGTAAGGCTCGGTTTTCCCCTGTTTTGGTTCGGTTTTCACCCTGTTTCGGGTCTGTTCAGGGTCGACGGTGATGAGCCGGTTTTGGCTCCGATCACCGACCATTTTTGGTCACCTCCGGCGTGGGTTTGCCGACCCTTGGTCCGGTTTTGGTCGCCTGGCCGTGATGAGCCCGATTTGGGCGAAAAACAGTGAAGCCCTCTTTGGGGCATTTCAGGTTTTTGCTTGTAGTTCGGAGTTTTTGGTTAGATTGTGTTAATTGAGGCTAAATATGGTTGATTGGTGTGAAATTGGGTAGAAGATATTGAGAATTAAAGTGTAAAAGTTTGAAAGTATAGGTGATGAGTGATTAAGCGAAAGTTACTAAAATGTAGGAGAGTACATAGTTATGAAAGTTAGACTAAGTTATGCGTTTGAGCTCTGTTAGTGGGTGAAGAGTGAGAAGTGAGGTAAGTGAGGAGATTAGTAAATTCTAATGGAAGATATTGGATATGAAGGACACGGAGATTATATGATGGAATTTATAGTAGGGTTAATTTAGGAGAAGCATGAGAGTTTTAATTTGGAATTTTGGGGTCGAAATGAAGTGAACATCATTTAGGGTGTCGAGTGTCATGTAGGGTGTCGAGTGTGAAGATGGGAAAGAGTTAGTTTAAACCTAAGAATTTGAGTGTTTGGTAATGACTGAGATTAGGAGTTAGATAAATTGAGGATAGTGAATGTAAGAGATGAGATCTTTGAGAAATAGTTGATAGGTTTAAAAGATGAGAGCTTTGAGTATGAGGGATTGTGTTGGAATAATTAATGAAATGTCATGCTTGTTCGAGGTATAAATTGTCTTGATTGGCTGAGAGATAGAAGTGAAAGAAGTGATCAGTTAGGAGAGAGATGGTAGAGTAGAAATAAAGTTAAAACTTGTGGATTTAGGGTAAGATGTTTATGTCAGTATTGATGAACATTGGTGTAGAGAAGTTAGAGTTGGAATTAAGTTGGAAAAGTATAAAAGTATACTCAAGCTATAGGGAGCAGGGAGCAAAGTTAGGAAAGTGAAAACTTTGGGAGATGTAGTAAAGTGGAGTGAAGTCAATAATTGTAGGAATTATTGAGCGTTGGGGTATATAGTTTAGAATGACCCAATTTTAGGTAGTAAGGATTCGGAATATGTGAGTGATGTTAGAATGAGGAATGTGTGTAAGAAGTGTTACGCTATTGAGATGACTATGGATTAGATTACAGGTAGTAAATGTGTGAGTATTCGGGTTAGAGCGTACAGAGATAGGTGAAGTCGGAATTTGAGGCATGTAGTACCCGATAGGTGAGTAAGGTTATTGGGTAGTTAAGATGAGTACATTGAGAAATAACAAGGTCACAAATTTTGAGGACAAAATTTTTGTAAGGAGGGTGGATTGTAACACCCGAGATTTGTTTAAGAAAGAAAAATTGGAGAGAAAATAAAATGATAAGGTAATTGTTTAATAATAGATTATTTTAATTAGTTTAAAAAAAAAAGAAGAAGTGAAGTTTCTAATTTAAGTTCGGGTCCTAGTGAATTTAAGCCGGAGGTTATGATTTAAGAACGAGAGGTAACGAAATTCGAAATGGTCGGAAATACGCGAGGGCAAAACGGTAAAGGAGGATTTAATTAATGATTAGTTTTAATAGAATTATTATTATTATTATTATTATTATTATTATTTTTATAAAATAAAAACATAACAACAGAATGGCCGAAGCCATTCTGTCGTCGGACAGCGAAAGCAGGGGAGAGTGGGAGCGACGGGAGGCGACGGGAGGCGACGCTCTCCTACCAAAACCGACGGCGATTTCCGCCGTTCTCCGGCCAGACGACGGCGATGAGATGGGTCCGACTCTCTTCGCGCACGAACCGCCTGGTAAGGCTCGGTTTTCCCCTGTTTTGGTTCGGTTTTCACCCTGTTTCGGGTCTGTTCAGGGTCGACGGTGATGAGCCGGTTTTGGCTCCGATCACCGACCGTTTTTGGTCACCTCCGGCGTGGGTTTGCCGACCCTTGGTCCGGTTTTGGTCACCTGGCCGTGATGAGCCCGATTTGGGCGAAAAACAGTAAAGCCCTCTTTGGGGCATTTCGGGTTTTTGCTTGTAGTTCAGAGTTTTTGGTTAGATTATGTTAATTGAGGCTAAATATGGTTGATTGGTGTGAAATTGGGTGGAATTTGATGGAAAACCAAAATGGGAAAATTTTCCGGGTTAAGGGCAGTTCGGTTTTTCTGATAATTGACCTAGCTAGGATTGTTTGTTTTCAAATTCCTTTTGGCAGGTTAAAATAGGTTATTAGAGGAGTACGTGGCCGCTGGAATCGTTCGATTCCGATATCCAACGCAAAAGTTACGCTCGTTTGAAGTTTCGGGTCGGTTTTTACCAAACCCAAATTAGTGGCCCGTTTAGTTAGATTTTAGTTGGATTAGGCTAGAAATAGTAGTTTGAGAGTGATTGGTGAATGTAGGCTTAATTTGAATGAAGTTTGAATATTTGTAGTTAGAGTTAGCTTAAATATTCTTTAGAAGTGAATTGTGATGCTTAAGTGACTTTTGTGAATGTGATAGGTTACCGAGTGGGGAAATTTACATAGCCAAAGCGAGTAAGTGCGGTGCAAGAATTCAGGTAAGTAGAGGACGTTTGTGTTTTGCCTTCGGGCCTACACCACGGAACGGTAGGATTTATGTTATGATAATTGTTGTTTGGTTGTCTTCTCTGTTCGTTAAGCATTGTTGGTTGTTTGTCATTTGTTGGCTGGTTGTCTTCTTCGTTGGCTAAGCATTGTTTGTTGTTTGTTGTTTGTCGTTTGGTTGCTTTGCTTCACTCTGAGTTATGGTACGGTAGGGCTTTGCTTGTCGTTTGATTGTTATGTTTCGGTTTAATGTTGGTTAAGCATTTGGGTGTGGCATTTCAGTGTTTTCGAACTACGAACCCTCTGAGTTTCTAGCATGGTAGTGGGTGGTGAGCATGAAAGGAAATGTGAGTAGAGTGAGACAGTCGCCCAGTCGCGTTAGGGTAGCACCTGCGAGGGACTCCAGGGGAGTTGCCTAGTCGCGTTAGGGTGGTACCTGCAAGGGACTACTGTTGAGTCGCCCAGTCGCGTTAGGGTAGCACCTGCGAGGGACTCCAGGGGAGTTGCCTAGTCGCTTTAGGGTGGTACCTGCGAGGGACTACTGTTGAGTCGCCCAGTCGCGTTAGGGTAGCACCTGCGAGGGACTCCAGGGGAGTTGCCTAGTCGCGTTAGGGTGGTACCTGCGAGGGACTATTGTTGAGTCGCCCAGTCGTGTTAGGGTAGCACCTGCGAGGGACTCCAGGGGAGTTGCCTAGTCGCGTTAGGGTGGTACCTACGAGGGACTATTGTTGAGTTGCCCAGTCGCGTTAGGGTAGCACCTGTGAGGGACTCCAGGGGAGTTGCCTAGTCGCGTTAGGGTGGTACCTGCGAGGGACTATTGTTGAGTCGCCCAGTCGCGTTAGGGTAGCACCTGTGAGGGACTCCAGGGGAGTTGCCTAGTCGCGTTAGGGTGGTACCTGCGAGGGACTATTGTTGAGTCGCCTAGTCGCGTTAGGGTAGCACCTGCGAGGGACTCCAGGGGAGTTGCCTAGTCGCGTTAGGGTAGCACCTGCGAGGGACTCCAGGGGAGTTGCCTAGTCGCGTTAGGGTAGCACCTGCGAGGGACTCCAGGGGAGTTGCCTAGTCGCGTTAGGGTAGCACCTGCGAGGGACTCCAGGGGAGTTGCCTAGTCGCGTTAGGGTAGCACCTGCGAGGGACTCCAGGGGAGTTGCCTAGTCGCGTTAGGGTAGCACCTGCGAGGGACTATTGTTGAGTCGCCTAGTCGCGTTAGGGTAGCACCTGCGAGGGACTCCAGGGGAGTTGCCTAGTCGCGTTAGGGTAGCACCTGCGAGGGACTCCAGGGGAGTTGCCTAGTCGCGTTAGGGTAGCACCTGCGAGGGACTCCAGGGGAGTTGCCTAGTCGCGTTAGGGTAGCACCTGCGAGGGACTCCAGGGGAGTTGCCTAGTCGCGTTAGGGTAGCACCTGCGAGGGACTCCAGGGGAGTTGCCTAGTCGCGTTAGGGTAGCACCTGCGAGGGACTCCAGGGAGTTGCCTAGTCGCGTTAGGGTAGCACCTGCGAGGGACTCCAGGGAGTTGCCTAGTCGCGTTAGGGTAGCACCTGCGAGGGACTCCAGGGAGTTGCCTAGTCGCGTTAGGGTAGCACCTGCGAGGGACTCCAGGGAGTTGCCTAGTCGCGTTAGGGTAGCACCTGCGAGGGACTCCAGGGAGTTGCCTAGTCGCGTTAGGGTAGCACCTGCGAGGGACTCCAGGGAGTTGCCTAGTCGCGTTAGGGTAGCACCTGCGAGGGACTCCAGGGAGTTGCCTAGTCGCGTTAGGGTAGCACCTGCGAGGGACTCCAGGGAGTTGCCTAGTCGCGTTAGGGTAGCACCTGCGAGGGACTCCAGGGAGTTGCCTAGTCGCGTTAGGGTAGCACCTGCGAGGGACTCCAGGGAGTTGCCTAGTCGCGTTAGGGTAGCACCTGCGAGGGACTCCAGGGAGTTGCCTAGTCGCGTTAGGGTAGCACCTGCGAGGGACTCCAGGGAGTTGCCTAGTCGCGTTAGGGTAGCACCTGCGAGGGACTCCAGGGAGTTGCCTAGTCGCGTTAGGGTAGCACCTGCGAGGGACTCCAGGGAGTTGCCTAGTCGCGTTAGGGTAGCACCTGCGAGGGACTCCAGGGAGTTGCCTAGTCGCGTTAGGGTAGCACCTGCGAGGGACTATTGTTGAGTCGCCTAGTCGCGTTAGGGTAGCACCTGCGAGGGACTCCAGGGAGTTGCCTAGTCGCGTTAGGGTAGCACCTGCGAGGGACTCCAGGGAGTTGCCTAGTCGCGTTAGGGTAGCACCTGCGAGGGACTCCAGGGAGTTGCCTAGTCGCGTTAGGGTAGCACCTGCGAGGGACTCCAGGGAGTTGCCTAGTCGCGTTAGGGTAGCACCTGCGAGGGACTCCAGGGAGTTGCCTAGTCGCGTTAGGGTAGCACCTGCGAGGGACTCCAGGGAGTTGCCTAGTCGCGTTAGGGTAGCACCTGCGAGGGACTCCAGGGAGTTGCCTAGTCGCGTTAGGGTAGCACCTGCGAGGGACTCCAGGGAGTTGCCTAGTCGCGTTAGGGTAGCACCTGCGAGGGACTCCAGGGAGTTGCCTAGTCGCGTTAGGGTAGCACCTGCGAGGGACTCCAGGGAGTTGCCTAGTCGCGTTAGGGTAGCACCTGCGAGGGACTCCAGGGAGTTGCCTAGTCGCGTTAGGGTAGCACCTGCGAGGGACTCCAGGGAGTTGCCTAGTCGCGTTAGGGTAGCACCTGCGAGGGACTCCAGGGAGTTGCCTAGTCGCGTTAGGGTAGCACCTGCGAGGGACTCCAGGGAGTTGCCTAGTCGCGTTAGGGTAGCACCTGCGAGGGACTCCAGGGAGTTGCCTAGTCGCGTTAGGGTAGCACCTGCGAGGGACTCCAGGGAGTTGCCTAGTCGCGTTAGGGTAGCACCTGCGAGGGACTCCAGGGAGTTGCCTAGTCGCGTTAGGGTAGCACCTGCGAGGGACTCCAGGGAGTTGCCTAGTCGCGTTAGGGTAGCACCTGCGAGGGACTCCAGGGAGTTGCCTAGTCGCGTTAGGGTAGCACCTGCGAGGGACTCCAGGGAGTTGCCTAGTCGCGTTAGGGTAGCACCTGCGAGGGACTCCAGGGAGTTGCCTAGTCGCGTTAGGGTAGCACCTGCGAGGGACTCCAGGGAGTTGCCTAGTCGCGTTAGGGTAGCACCTGCGAGGGACTCCAGGGAGTTGCCTAGTCGCGTTAGGGTAGCACCTGCGAGGGACTCCAGGGAGTTGCCTAGTCGCGTTAGGGTAGCACCTGCGAGGGACTCCAGGGAGTTGCCTAGTCGCGTTAGGGTAGCACCTGCGAGGGACTCCAGGGAGTTGCCTAGTCGCGTTAGGGTAGCACCTGCGAGGGACTCCAGGGAGTTGCCTAGTCGCGTTAGGGTAGCACCTGCGAGGGACTCCAGGGAGTTGCCTAGTCGCGTTAGGGTAGCACCTGCGAGGGACTCCAGGGAGTTGCCTAGTCGCGTTAGGGTAGCACCTGCGAGGGACTCCAGGGAGTTGCCTAGTCGCGTTAGGGTAGCACCTGCGAGGGACTCCAGGGAGTTGCCTAGTCGCGTTAGGGTAGCACCTGCGAGGGACTCCAGGGAGTTGCCTAGTCGCGTTAGGGTAGCACCTGCACATTTTCATACAACTTCACTCAACAAAGTTTATTTCTTAATGTTTCCTATTATACAATATTTATGCATAATTACCACATCGTGAATTTCATATTCAATTCACAAAATTATATCATTTTCATGCTTCCAATTGTCCATCAACATTACATTTTCCATACAATACATCACCAAGATAACATTAGATACCAATATCTAATTTAATCACTTAAGCTTTTTCATTAAGACATTCAACTCTTTCTCTTCAGCTTAGAGTTTTATATATCTGATTATCAACCATAAATGTATATCCAATATTCATACTAATCACAAATACATAACAATACTGATAATGTATACTAATATCTATTCAAAGAGACCTTTATTTCCACATAGATCACATAATTGATATTTTGACTTTGAAACATCAAAGTTAGAAGTCTTTTTCCCCATCCATCTAAATATCATCATTCTTTTACATTAACCATGTCTATAGCACTCTTCTTCCAATCAATTTATATCAAATCAAATTATCTTTATCAATAAGTTTCATGTATATAGTCCCAATATTCCAACTTCTTCCACATAAACTATGTGAGTAGGCATAGTTTAGAGAAACAACAAAGAGTAGAACTCATACCTCTTGAAGTCCTTATCTTTTCAACTTCACCCCTTGATTTTTAGCTCAAAGCATTTCTCTTGATGAGAGGAACAACTTTTCTTGAAGGATGAATGATCAATTTCACTCCTTCACTTTCAATTTTGTAATTTTCTTCTCATTCTCCCCCATTTCTTTTTTTTTTCTCTTCTTCCTCTCCCTCTTTAGCTCAAAGGCATGAAAACTAGCTAAATTCTTAAGCCCTTCTTCCTATTTGTAGAGAATTATTAGGGTAAATTACCCTTTTGTCCATGTAAAATTACCAAACCCTTCCGTCCATGGATTTGCACAAAAATATCATGATATATTATCCTTTAATTATACTTAGTTTAAACTAATTAATTTGTATTAGAGTTAAGCTAATCACCAAGAGTAACTTAGTTAATCATGATTAGTTAACTTTCATACACCTTAATTATACGTAATCACACACTTAATCACGAAACCAATAGTAACATTTGCCTTTCACAACTTTCTCTAAATTCTCATTCTAAAATTTCTAAATTCTCATTCTAAAATTCAATTCAAGTTACTTACCGAAACAGTGCAATTTTAAAGCAAATATAAATCAACAAACTTTAAAATTAATAACATTTATCACTTACATCAAATCCCTTTCATCAAATCCCTTTCATTCCAAGGTCATTCTCTTCATTTTTGTGTTTAGTTTAACACTAAAAAGTTTCCGAATTATCCAAACACCATAACATTTGTTATTGAATGCACACTCACATATGCACCAATAAATTTTTTTAACTTTTATCATAGGAAGTAATTATATTACTTCTAATCATATTTGGTTGCTTTGAGTGTAATTATTTTGTTAATTTAATCCTTATCATCACATACTTAATATACAAGGCAAGCACATCCAGTCCACATATTAGACAAATTATCTTTCATTTGCTCTATCCCATGCAAATGTAAATGCATGAACAGAAAATGTTAAGCAAATACAAATGCAAATAAAAATATATGTGAAATGGCATTTTATATTTTTAATTATTAGGGTAAATATCAAATTGCCCCCTAAAGTATGAGGGTATTTGCAACTGATACCCTGAACTTTAAATTTCGTCAATTGACACCTTGTACTTTGGCCCGTTATCAACTGACACCCTCCCATTAGAATGTCAGTAAAAAAAAAGGTCACGTGCAATGCACATGGTACGAAGAAAGCAAGCTTTCTGTTTTGCTGTCTACTTTTCATAGCCTTTGCGTTTGCTCATATCAATGGCTCTGCAGGAGAGGAGAAGGTTGGAATTTATGAGCTAAAGAACTTTAAAATTCACTAATTATGGAGCTAATTTACTCTCCCTCATTCTGCTCGATCAAAATGATCAGTTTTTCTCTTGTTTTTTTTTTGGGAATTAATCTGATTTTTTCATCATTTTACAAAGAAGAAAGATGATGTTGTTCTTGCTTTTGATTATGTCAAGGCCTAACTCGTGGGATTGGTTCCATTTTTTTTCAATAATGAGAAGAAATTTTGCATTAATCGATCTTGTTTTGAATATTCTGATCAATGTTGCATAACGATATGACCTACTTTGGAAACCTCGTCAGACGGGTGGCTAACAGGAACAATGGACCTTAATTCACCTTAAATGGCATCCAGTATAACCTGGTAGCCAATGAAGGGAAGAACATCCTCCACGGTAGATAATTTCACATTTTTTTCTTGTTTCTTACATGTTTTTTGCTTTGTTTAGGTGGCCATAGAGGATTTGGTGATATTATTTGGATAGTAAAAAGCTACAAAGAAGATAGTCATATTACGTTACATATGACAACTTTGATGGAGAACAAGCTACTTCAATGGTTTTCTTGTCTTTTGTTTTTTTTTTATTTGAGCCGAAGATTGATTTACAATATTCTGATAGAATTTCCTGGAGATCTCTCCGTCTTTCCTACATGTTGATAAGAAAAAATATGTATGGAGTGAAAATGGAGGCTAAAGCTCATAACAAAGCCACACTAGTAAATCTAGCCCAACATGGTTATTGGAACCTCAATGGCCACGCAAGTGGAGACATACTCTTTCATCAAATCAAGATCTTCGGCTCTAAAATCACTCTAGTGGATGATCAGCTTATTTCGACTAGCGAGATCAAGTCCATTGAAGGTACACCCTACGATTTCGTCCAACCCCATTCGATATGAAGCAGAAGAAGGCATCATAGCTTTCTTCATTTTTTAACGGACATTCTAACGGAAGGGTGTTAGTTGATAACGGAGTAAAGTTGATGTGCCCCGGGGTCTGTGACTCAATCTCAAGTCGAGGTATGTCTTCTATCCATCTTTATGGCCTAATTTGTTTGCTAATTTTGTAGGTGACACTAAATGGTTTAAAGGGGGAATTTGTCTTTCCTTAGACAAATGCATGTTTTAAATTTTCTTTGTTTAAGTTTAGGAAACTTAACCTTTGTGATTTTTGGCAAACTTTAGTCTTGCTTTTCTTTAGTTTGAATGTTTGTAATAGTCTTTAGGAAGGTTAGGATGGACCCAAGGCTTAGAGCAAAAGAAGGCATTGAAAATCAAGTTGTAACCTCTTTGGAGCATTTTGTCAAACAGTTAGCGTGCATCATCAAATAGGCAGCATAGCGTGCGCACACCAGCGTGCCCCAGCGAGCGCCAGCGCATTCACCAGCCAGACAGCGCCAGCGCGCACGCCAGACAACCATCGAATGCCCCAGCAAGCGCCAATGCGCGCGCTAGCCGACCAGCACGTGCACCGACAAGCAGCGCGCACACCCAGGGCCACCAGCACACCCATTTGCGGTTCACCCAACCCGGTTCGTTTCACGGCCCTGGTTCAGTGTCCAATGGCTATAAACGGGAAGATTTCCAGACTCTCCTCTTCTTCAGCTTTCTTCCTTCTCTCTTATCAATCCTTCTTCCTCTGTATTTAAGCTTCTGTAACACCCGAGATATGACTAGGTAATTTTCCTAACTATATTAACGGTCATGAATATTTAATCTTCGCGGTTTAGAATTTTATGACAAGTTTAATTATTTACATGTGGGTTTTAAACTAGGTTGAGTGGCAATATTGTAATATTGGAAGTTGAGATCAGTATATAAAGAAAAAGGAAAAGTTTTAAATTTCACTCAAGCCACTGTAGCCGACATTCCCCTACTCTCGACGATTTCCTCCCTCCCAAGCCCCGCTCTCTGCTATCAGTGTCTTCCTCGCCGACAACCAGTTTCTAGCCCGCATTCCTCTGCAAATCCGCACCCGAGGTATGAAATGGAGAATGTAGTTATCTGTTAGTGTTTGGAACTTTGTTTTCAGCTCGGCATTTGAACTTAGATTTTTACCAATGGCCAAGTAGTAATAGAACACTTTAGAATCCGAGGGTAGTAATGTCAACCCGAATCAATTCTGGACATTTTAAGCAACCAACTCAGTTTTAATCGATAGTAGAACCTGTTTGTTTTATTTTGGATTTCAGATTCTGCACATTATATTAAACCAAGGATTCGGGAATGACTTTAGCTAGTAGATCCTAGGATGATTTATAAGTAGAGTTTTAGGATTTTGATTTAACTACTGTAATGCACATGTTTTAGGTGAAGAAATTGAAGAGAAGAGGTTCAGATTGCTAAGGAGACCAGGTAAGTGGATGTATTAGGATTTCTGGCCACTAGGGCCCTACACCATAAGGATACTAGGAAAAATTGTTGAAATGTTTATCTGATGATTATGACTAGTAGTTTGCCATGATATGAAGTAATTGGGTAGGAATATGTTAAGTTACATGATGTTTTTACTCGTTCATACTGTATGACATTCCTCTGTGAAAATTCGTGTCCATGCATTATGTGCTCGTTTATGATTAAGTTAAGAACATGAAAACAAATGTAAGCATGATTAAGCGTGGAACGGGGGGAAATGACTATGATATGTTCATAAGGCTTATGTATGGCTCGTGAATTCTCCCACTGGTGGAGGCCGAGTCGATGATATGTATGGCTCGTGAATTCTCCCACTGGTGGAGGCCGAGTCGATTATATGTATGGCTCGTGAATTCTCCTACTGGTGGAGGCCGAGTCGATGCTATGTATGGCTCGTGAATTCTCCCGCTGGTGGAGGCCGAGTTGATGATAAGTACGGTTCGTGAATTCTCCCACTGGTGGAGGCCGAGCTAGTCGTTACTATGATTGCCCGACTGGCAAGTGATTATGTGCCCTGTCTTTCTCCCTCGTTTCCTCCCTTAATACATGCTGTGTAAATGATGAAAAGGAGCATGAATGAAGAAAGATTTATGAACTTATGTTTCTTTAATTTGTACACTCATGTATGTCTGTCAGCATGCATTCCTTACTAAGCATTAGGCTTATAGTTAAACCTTATGGTGTAGGTGAAGAGTTTACAGGTGAGGACACCAAGTTTAATGAAGAAGTTTAAGACTGGTAGCTGGAGAATGCTCAGAATGACAGTGCAAGGCTGGATAGGCGATTAAGACCCCTGGTTATGCTCATAGTATGTCAATGAAGTTTATGTTGAATAGATGTCTAAGTAGAGTAGGTTTTCTTTTAACAATGAGATTAGAATCTGATTGATTAAACTTCAGAGTCTAAAAATGATTTTAAGGGTTATCGAACGGTCTGTATTGCTTAAGTCTTCCGCTACGTTTATTCTGAACGAGTCTCTAATTTCCTATACGTATGAATGTTAAGTCATTGAAATTTGAAGTCTGTGAAGATCAAGTCTATCGGATGATGTCGAGTGTTTTAGTCATCCTGTGATGTCGAGTGTTTTGCTCGCCGGATGATAAGGGTTAAGTCGTTTGTCGTATAGTCACCGGATGATGCGGGTATTTACAATACCGGGCAATGTGAGTGTTATTTTGTCGTCTAGCGCCCGGTGGATGAGGTGCATTTCCTTCACCGGATGATGTGAGAGTTGAAGTGTGTTTAGTTGCCGGATGATGAAAGTATGGTTTGTCGTCTAGTGACCGGATGATGTAGAGTATTTCTTCGCCGGAAGAGGAAAAATGTTATTTTGTCGTCTAGTGACCGGTGGAGAAAGTGTAGTTATTCACTGGATGATGTAGACGATGTTTGTCGTTTAGTGGCCGAGTGTGATTTAATAAGTCATGTGCGATGCACGTGCCCACCGGATGATGTTCTTATCTAGTGAGATTTCAAAGAGTCACGTGTTTGACTCGTGTTCACCGGTGGATGTCCACTACTGGGCGACGTTTTAATCGAACATGTGAAACCCACGTGCCTACCGGAAGATATCTTCTAGTAGGCGATGATAAGTGAGTCACGTAGAGTACACGTGATAAATCGGATGGGGCACACCCTGCCAGCCGATGCATGCAAATCCATGCAAACCCGAGTAGAATCATGTTAGGTGATTTGAGGGCATTTCCTCCCTATCCGATTATGTTTTGGAACTGACGATCGAGTTTAATCGACTGATTCTGTCGATGAATGAGTTATTAGAAACATGAAGGAGTCAAGTTCAAGCTCTAAGTTTTTTTAAAAAAAAAAAAAAAAGAAAGAAGAGAGGAATACTAATAATGAACAGGTGTAGAAATTAAGAAGTAAATGATTACGATTGTCATGTTTACGTGGCGATCCCATCGGGGTCGTTACAGCTTCACTCTAAGTTTTATAAAGGTTTAGCTAATTCATCAATATTAGGAAAAGAGAAGAGTTTTCTTCAAAGAAGGAATTTCCTTCGTAGGTGCTAAGCACCGAGAAGTCGGTGAAGGATTCACCGAGGAGCCGAGCCTCCCTTGTTCGTCCAAGATGGTTGCTCGGTCGAGCTCCATTCTCCTCCCTTCGCTCCGAGCCTCTAAGCCGAAAAGCAGCCGAAGGTGGAACAACCAGTTCCCGGTGCTGTTGTTCTTTCTACCGAAGGAACAAAAATTGAAAGCTAATCAATGCTTATCGGTGCAGCCAAGGGTCGTTGCCCTCATCCCGCCGGCGCTCTCTGAGGAGATTGCCCACTTGCCCACTTCACGGTTTGCTTGGTATCACCCTCTTCCCTCTGTTCATTCCTCTGTTTTTTCGTTCTATTTTGTGCATATGTTATCTGGATATGAAGATGTGCCCCGGGATCCGTGACCCAATCTCAAGTTGAAATACGTCTTCTATCCATCTTTATGGGCTAATTTATTTGCTAAGTTTGTAGGTGACAACCCATTGGTTTAAAGGGGAAATTTGTCTTTCCTTAGACAAATTCATGTTTTAAGCTTTCTTTGTTTAAGTTTAGGAAACTTAACCTTCGTGATTTTTGGCAAACTTTAGCCTTGCTTTTCTTTAGTTTGGATGTTTGTAATAGTCTTTAGGAAAGTTAGGATAAACCCAAGGCTTGGAGCAAAAGAAGGCATTGAAGATCAAATTGGAACCTCTTTGGAGCATTTCGTCGAACATTTGGCGTGCATCATCAAACAGGCAGCACAGCGCGCGCACACCAGCGCGCGCACCAGCTAGACAGCGCCAGCACATGCGCCAGATAACCACCGCGAGCCCCAGCAAGTGTTAACGCGCACGCAGCCGGCCAGCGCGTGCCCCGACGAGCAACGGGTGCTCCCAGGGCCATCAGCGTCCAATGGCTATAAACGGGAAGATTTCTAGACGCTCCTCTTCTTCAGCTTTCTTCCTCCTCTCTTCCCGATCGTTCTCCCTCTGTATTTAAGCTTAACTCTAAGCTTTCTAAAGGTTTAGCTAATTCATAAATATTTGGAAAAGAGAAGACTTTTCTTCAAAGAAGGAATTTCCTTTCGTAAGTGCCAAGCACCGAGCAGTCGGTGAAGGATTCACCGAGGAGTTGAGCCTTCCTTGTTTGTCTAAGATTGTTGCTTGGTCGAGCTCCCTTCTCCTCCATTCGCTCCAAGACTCTGAGCTGGAAAGCAACCGAATGTGGAACAACCCCGGCACTGTTATTCTTTCTGCCGAAGGAACAAAAAGCGAAAGCTTGTCAATGTTTATGTAGCGATCCTTACCCGTTTCCTTAATTTCCCGTATAAAATTTTTCTTTTTAAGCCTAAGTAACTTTATCTCTAAAACTTTAAATCAAAACCATGTAGTTGAAATTGTTTTTAAAGAAAAGGAAAACAATTAATGGAAAACAATGAGCCAAAGAACCAAAGGGCAAAAATGACAAATCGCCATGAAAACATGGGGCGATCGATCGGCTGTACCAAAATAAAGGGGGGCGATCGATCGCCCCCACATTAGGCGATCGATCGCCCAACGATCGATCGCCACACTCCCTAGATTTTCCAGAGAGTGGCGACCATAATTGCCGATCGATCACCACCTCAGGCGATCGATCGGCAACCTTCCTGGAATCCGAAATTCCAGGGAGTTTGCCTCTCTTTCTTTCCTCCTTCCTCCCTGCAAAATTCCCTTACTACATATACACCCTAAAACCTTTCAACATAACTCGTTCATAACTTCACTCATTCCTGCCTTTCCTAAATCATCAAATAAACAACCCGAAACATATCTTAGAATGTGTTTAAAAACATAGTAAACTTTCGTAAAAACGAACTGCGTGGATCCATTTAAAATCTAAACAATTCCTCCTGTTTAAAAGAAAATCATTCAAATAACTGGTTTAACAAAATGTTTTATAAAACGGTTTACCAAAACGTTCAAAACATCAATACATTTATTTATCAACTATCCAGATACCAAACATCCTAAAATGTTCTACCTATACAATCTCATCCACTATCGCGTTCCCAAAATACTTACAAACATCCCCACGGGACAAAAGCGAACCGACTGCACCAGCACACTGCCACGGGCTATCATTCTTCAACTGATCATTCCTCGGGTGGAGGGATCTTGTCCTCACCTGTATCAAGATCACCTACACCATACAGACAACTATGAGTTAAAGGCTCAGCAAGTTTCGTAAATGCAGATGCATGCCGTGCATATGAAGCTTAGAAATCATGCAGAATACAGAACAGATCGTGGTAGACAGATTTTCACCGAGATCTCAGCCCGCTAGATGGAGAGGACACGTCTGGCGGTTGGACAACCCTTTCCACATAGCGGGGGGGTGAGACATGCTTACATCCGTAACAGCCACGCCTGAACCCCACCTCGCATGACCAGATAACAAATTACGTATATTAGTTTCATTAGGTGTGGTATCGTGACAAGCTCCTTTCAGCCTTCACGATAGATCGATAGCCCTCTTTCGGGCCACACCACTTTTTCTGAAAGCATAGTGCAGAAATTCATTTTTTTCATTAGATGTGGTATCGTGACAAGCTCCTTTCAGCCTTCACGATAGATCAATAGCCCCCTTTCAGGCCACACCACTTTTTCTGAAAACGTAGTGTGGAAATTCATTTTCTATGTTCGTTCAAAAATCGTGATGTATGAACAATTCAATATATAAAGTAAACAACCAACATGTATACCATCAAGACAATAAAAACATAACTTCTAAAGGCAACCAATCCTAACTACCCAACCAAAGCATTTAAACAAACAAATCACCAATGTTCCTTGACAAGACTTCGACGTACGGTGTAGGCCAATCGGCCATAGTAAGTCACGAGAACTTACCTCGCGTCCTTAATAAACTTATCTTTATCTGTAATCTTAACCGTAGAACTTGAAAACCTAAACATCACAAACATACATATTAACATCATTGAACCATCAACATACATCACAATTCATAAAATGTCCAAAACTTAACCAAGAGGGTACGAATATGCATTACAACTTATTGGAGCAGTTTGAACCAACACAAACCAACCAACCAACTTAAATCATAAAAGCTAACTTTGAAAATTCACAACTTTGTGTACACTTATCCGAATTCAATAATTCAAAATGCTATAGACTCCTAAAAGAGCCTACTTTAATATTCTAAGGTCAGTTTATAAATCAAAACCCTCCACTAAAACAGAATTACTAAAACCGAAACTGCTGCAAGAATTTTCAGTTTTTGTACAATATATTCAAAAATTCGTAATAAATCAAATATATGTCCGAATTCGATAATTCGAGGGGTGCTATGGAATTTTAAGGTGTCTAGTTTCATATGGTATAATCCATTTAGCAACCAAAATCCAATAGATTGGTCGAAAATCCCCAAAACTGAAACTGCCCAAACATTCTCTAGTTTTCATCAAACTTTCAACAAGTTTCAAAAATTCATAATAAATCCAATACTTGTCCGAATTCGATGATTAGAAAGCCTATAAAATCCTTAAGATGTCTAGTTTAGCATAGAATCCATTTATTAAAATCCAAACCCAAGAAATGACGGAAAATCGAAAAACTAAAGCTGCCCTAACATTTTTCCAGTTTTGCATATTTGAATCATCCACCAATATCTATCAATTTATCAAGGAATGTTGTCTTACCGTCAAACTTCAAGGAATTAGAAGGAAAATTCGTGGTTAACCTTCAAATGAGAGAAAAGAATCGTGAAACCCTAAAAAAAACAAAAAATGAATTCCCTCCGTCAAAATCGACACCCATCTACCATAAACGTAAAAACCCATTTCTATAATTTAAACCTTACCTCTACGGAGCAAGAAAGGAGGAGGAAGTGATGGGTTTTTCTTCGTTGGAGAAAGGGGAGAATTGGCCAAAAAGGAAATCACCAGGAAGGGGTTTCTTCACGGGAAAATGGGGGAAGACTAAAGTCTTTAGTTTTTATTTTTCCCTCTTCTTTTTCTTTAAAAAAACATTAGCTTCCCAAAGAAGCTTTACCTTCAAATTCTCAAATTTGCCCTCCCCAAAAATATTTCCCCATACTTAAAATCTCCAGGATTTCTCTAACCTTATAATTTCTTTTAACCTCAATTTCCATCAAAATCCACTAACTCCCATTTATTAATTTACAACTTCTCAATTTCAACCTCACAATTATTTATTTATTTATTTATTGCTTTCATAGGAATTACGAAAATTAAATACTGATATGATGTCCACGTGTTGCATTATACGATAAAATTTCTGGGTGTTACAGTTTATCGATGCAACCAAGGGTTGTCGCCCTCCATCCCGCCGGTGCTCTCTGAGGAGATTGCCCACATGCCCACTTTACGGTTTGCTCGGTATCACCCTCTTCCCTATGTTCATTCCTTTATTTTTTCATCATGTTTTGTGCATGCTTTTCTTTCTCTTCGTTTAGCATCCGCAAATGTGAATCGAGTGTCATGGTTGGCCTACTTGTAAGTTCCAATGAAGGGGAAACTTGGAACAGGAAGGAAAGGAGGTGTAATGGTTGGATCATTTGGGTCGCTTGGATCAATAGGGGGCGGACCGCCTGCCGGAGGAGAGTAATATCCATCGCTAGGGTTTGATGGAGTTGATGGTTCTTGAGCTGGATCATGTGGTGGAGGGTAGTAGTGTCCTCCACCGCCTGATGGAGTTGATGGAGGCGTAATTGGATCACGTGGAGGGCTTCCACAGTTTTGAGGAGGCTTTGATGGAGCAGATGGGGTTGTTTTTCCTGGACCACGGGGAGGATTGTAGCCTGCACAGAACATCGAGTTTAAGATGAGAATAATAAGAGTTAAAGTCAGTTTATTTAGTTAGTCCAACTTGTAATCCATGCAAGCTGCAAAAATATTGCCATCGTCTTATTTTTGTCATAATTTTAACACAGAGGGAGTAGAGAGAGAAGAGAGAGAGAGACTTCTTGGGGGAGTTTCTGCATTGGGATCTGGAATGAAGAAGTTTTTTTGCTCTTGCAAGGGGATAGACATTGCAGGGATCACCAAATTAAGAGAAAGCAACATAGCAATCGAAGTAAACAAAAGCGTGAACAGCCATTTCCATCTGGGATAAAAAAAAAAAAAAAAAAAAAAATCTTTGAAAGGTCAATTTTTCTTACTCATAACATGGGAATTTTCGACCGAATTGTGGAAGAAAATGACTGCGTGTCCGTTCTCCAACCTAAGTGCAACACAAGCCCCTACGCCAGAATAAATGATAAGAATATCCTCATTCCAGAAATTTTCCATCTACAAATACGCCCAAATCTTCTACTACCTTCGCGCCTCATCCTCCCTTAGATAGAACGTTTTCCTCATTGTTCCTCCTTCACCATAACAAGATTTTTCCTTCACAATTTTTCCTTTTAAATTTAATTTATGATTGTACTATTTGGCTTCAAACTGTAATCAAATTCTTGAATTAGGCATTTGGATTTTTTCGAAGAGCGGATCGTTGCTTCTAACTTTCCCGCTAACCCTCACGATCATGATACATAGTTTTTACACTTTTATTCGGATTTCTGTTATGTTATTGACAATCATCTTGTAGTAAATGTTTTTTATTTTGAAATCCAAAAGGTTTAAAATCCGGTTATACTGTTTGAGCTTATTTCACAATGGCAAAATTAAAATTTTGTCTATAAAAGTCGAATCACGGTTTTTGCCCCTTCCCTCCGCCGGCCAATACTTTTCACCGGCTGTCCCTCTATTTTTTTCTGGCCAATAATTAGCTAA
>CM039503.1:37457868-37576654 GCA_022432975.1 Begonia masoniana | reverse complement strand
TTGATAAGATGAGGTCTGTTTTTCTAACACTATAGTTGTGCTAGGGTTTGAGATCTTAAGCATTTTATAATCCTACCTATAGTTTAGTGCATATTCTTTTGTAATGTTAGTTTTTTTTATTGTTGTTTTCCTTGGATGCAAAGGAAGCTCGGAGTGTACATTCTCTTCACCTTGACATCTTCCAATTTTTACATGCATGTTCCATTTATTTACGTAAAGAAAAATACCAACATTAGTTGAGCCTTCTCAATATGCAATGTTTACATTGTACACTTGCTTGCTTTTGTTTAGAATCTGATTTTAAACACAGGTACAGATTTCGAGGCATCACTTGTTTTTATCAGCAGATCTCCAAGTCATCGTCCTTTCTTTAGTATTATTACCACCTAAAATTTTTATATTTGTTTTATAAGAAACAAAATTGGCATGGCTTGCAAAGTGCACCCAAAATTTATATAGACTCTTCTTGTTGTTTGCTTATCCGCTTTGTGATAATGTTATTAGCCTTGGGATTTAATGTATTGCTTGCAGGATGCCGATTATCACTAGAAGGTCAGCTGATCTTGATCCAATGATAATCAGTAGCCCTTAGTAGATTATGGATAGATATATGAAAAAATGTTTTACTGAGGAGGCAGAAGAAAAGTGAAGTTTAGAGACAAGTAAACAAATATTTTTTTTTTTTTTTTTTTTTTTTTTTTTCTCCACACTTAGGGCCAAAAACAACAGCAGCTAATTCTAAATCATGGGTGGGACTAGTTCTGGTTCATACTCTTTTAGCTGCCTTTAGAGGCCTGCGCTACAACTTTACCCCTTGCATCAAAACACAGCCCAAACAACTTTAGATGCTCACAGTAGCGCTAAATTTGCCTTTCGTTGTAACGTCAAACATTGGCTTTTTAACTTCAATTTCATGTTTGAAGCTATCCTCACAAGCTTCGGTCCCGAAATACTATTTGTCCTTCTTTGTCAGTTCGTCAGAGGCTTAGCTATTAAGAACATCCTTTGAGAACTTCCTGTAATACCGGCCAATTCCAAGGAAACTGCGATATGGTTCTTAGACCATCGGTAAGGCCTCAGGGTACGTATTATTACAACCTCTATTGTCTATCAGGTGGTAACGCAGCAAATTCACACAAATGCCTTAGGGAACTCCGGACTATGGAATATCCTGAAATTCTATTCTATCCTTCATCCGAACATCCATTTACACTACACCAGTAATGCTCCACATCCATTTTTCAATAATCCTGGATCTCTAAGGAGGATATAAGCGGCATTTTACTTATCTTAGGATAGCTTGGAGGCAATAATGATCCCATTTGGGGTCGACAAATCAACTCAACCCAGATCTACAACTTAAAAATTTTTTGTTGGGCCAAAAAAAAAAATAATGCCTTAATCACCATCCATCCCTATATCACCTCATACCCTTTCATTCAATTACAATCAGTTCTACCTATGTTTCTTACCTCCTAAGGACACAACATCACTTTAACAATCTGTTCTGAATGGTAGGACTGTCCTTGATGGTAACATAACATTATATGGCCTTGCGCTGTAAAATTCTATTTGGTGATTGCATACAAACAAGTTGATATAAACGATTGCGTGGCTCCCGTATCTATAAGGGTGTAAGCAGTAAACCACAGATCATAATGGTACCTGTTAGAACTGTATCGGCACTTTCCTCATCCCTCCAATCATAGTATAATTCTTAGGTGCTATCCTTGCACGGTTCGGATCTGCGCTGGGCATGTCTCTGACTATTGTCCAACTATCACATCTGTAACATCGGTCCAAACGCACTTGCATTCGCCCGGGGTGGTTTCTTCTCACGGTGGCAAAAGGGTGCCAAAGGCCTCTTTCCTTTTCCTTGTTCAGCATTCTGGTTGTAGGTCTCTTCACACCTTTCTGCTGCTGTGGTCCTCTGTTCTGCTGTGGCTGCCAGCCCTTGTTCTGTCGTGGCGGTTTTGACACCTTAGTAGTCTTCTTTGACTATCACGCTACTCATACACTGTTATTTCAGCCTCCTCCATTGCCAAGGCTGCTGTGACTCGGTATTACGGCACATGTAGAGTACCGTAGTTTTTTTCACTTTCATATACAACCTTGGCTTCAGTCCTTGCACAAATGATAGATCTTATCCCCTCATCTTCACCAGACGGGATGCAAACTAGACAAGGGTCCAAAATCTGCTATGTTCTGTTTACCTCACCAGTCTGTCGTAGATTCATAAACTCCTTTGTCTTATTGGCCCGAACATTCGATTAACATACTTTTCAAGAGGCCATCTTGACCTTCCCCAGGTCTAGCTTCTGCGTCAGTCGTGCTCTGGATTCGAGTCCCACCATGCCTCCGCATCCCGTTCCAAGTATGAACAGCACATGTGCTTTATTCTCCCTCTTCCACCTTTGCATACTGAACATGTCCTCCATCTTTCGAATCCATTCCTCGCATAAACGGATCTGAAACTTGACCATTGAAAGTCGGGGGTCGAAGTCGGTGAAACACGCATCTCCATGTCTCGGCATATTCGTACTCGAATTCCTTGTTCTTCCCTGGCGGTCATGACTCTCAACTTGGGTGGATTGGCGAATTACTAACTCAGTTAGCTGAGGCAATAGTGTGACTATCCACATTATCATCGCTCGTTGACCTCTCACCACTTGGATTCCTAAACAATTATCATAAACACTCTTAACTTACGACATTGCTAGAATCATAAACACTTACAGTTGCTGGAGTGTCCTCATGTGGCAGTCAGTGCTGGAAGGCAGTTTGCAGAATCAGTTTTAGACCCGGTTTTTCTCTGATACCATAATGTACGACCCCAGAGAATTCGTCCACATAATCCATAATCTTTCTTAATCATTTTATTTCTATTCCTCACACTCTACTCATTTTTGGTAATATATTTTTTTTGAACATAACTTAGCTCATCATCCGATAGCTTAAACGCACTACATCTACCTGTCACTAGACGACAAAATAACACTCTCATCATCCGATAGCTTAAACGCACTACATCTACCTGTCACTAGACGACAAAATAACACTCTCATCATCCGATAGCTTAAACGCACTACATCTACCTGTCACTAGACGACAAAATAACACTCTCATCATCCGATAGCTTAAACGCACTACATCTACCTGTCACTAGACGACAAAATAACACTCTCATCATCCGATAGCTTAAACGCACTACATCTACCTGTCACTAGACGACAAAATAACACTCTCATCATCCGATAGCTTAAACGCACTACATCTACCTGTCACTAGACGACAAAATAACACTCTCATCATCCGATAGCTTAAACGCACTACATCTACCTGTCACTAGACGACAAAATAACACTCTCATCATCCGATAGCTTAAACGCACTACATCTACCTGTCACTAGACGACAAAATAACACTCTCATCATCCGATAGCTTAAACGCACTACATCTACCTGTCACTAGACGACAAAATAACACTCTCATCATCCGATAGCTTAAACGCACTACATCTACCTGTCACTAGACGACAAAATAACACTCTCATCATCCGATAGCTTAAACGCACTACATCTACCTGTCACTAGACGACAAAATAACACTCTCATCATCCGATAGCTTAAACGCACTACATCTACCTGTCACTAGACGACAAAATAACACTCTCATCATCCGATAGCTTAAACGCACTACATCTACCTGTCACTAGACGACAAAATAACACTCTCATCATCCGATAGCTTAAACGCACTACATCTACCTGTCACTAGACGACAAAATAACACTCTCATCATCCGATAGCTTAAACGCACTACATCTACCTGTCACTAGACGACAAAATAACACTCTCATCATCCGATAGCTTAAACGCACTACATCTACCTGTCACTAGACGACAAAATAACACTCTCATCATCCGATAGCTTAAACGCACTACATCTACCTGTCACTAGACGACAAAATAACACTCTCATCATCCGATAGCTTAAACGCACTACATCTACCTGTCACTAGACGACAAAATAACACTCTCATCATCCGATAGCTTAAACGCACTACATCTACCTGTCACTAGACGACAAAATAACACTCTCATCATCCGATAGCTTAAACGCACTACATCTACCTGTCACTAGACGACAAAATAACACTCTCATCATCCGATAGCTTAAACGCACTACATCTACCTGTCACTAGACGACAAAATAACACTCTCATCATCCGATAGCTTAAACGCACTACATCTACCTGTCACTAGACGACAAAATAACACTCTCATCATCCGATAGCTTAAACGCACTACATCTACCTGTCACTAGACGACAAAATAACACTCTCATCATCCGATAGCTTAAACGCACTACATCTACCTGTCACTAGACGACAAAATAACACTCTCATCATCCGATAGCTTAAACGCACTACATCTACCTGTCACTAGACGACAAAATAACACTCTCATCATCCGATAGCTTAAACGCACTACATCTACCTGTCACTAGACGACAAAATAACACTCTCATCATCCGATAGCTTAAACGCACTACATCTACCTGTCACTAGACGACAAAATAACACTCTCATCATCCGATAGCTTAAACGCACTACATCTACCTGTCACTAGACGACAAAATAACACTCATCATCCGATAGCTTAAACGCACTACATCAACCGATCACTAGACGACAAAATAACACTCTCATCATCCGATAGCTTAAACGCACTACATCTACCGATCACTAGACGACAAAATAACACTCTCATCATCCGATAGCTTAAACGCACTACATCTACCTGTCACTAGACGACAAACTATACTTACATCTTCCGATAGCTTAAACGCTTTACATCTGCCGATCGTTACACGACAAAATAGCACTTTCATCATCCGATGGCTTAAACACTCTACATCTGCCGATCGCTAGACGACAAAATAGCACTTTCATCATCCGATGGCTTAAACACTCTACATCTACCGATGACGTCAGCCGGATGATGGCCTTATCCAGCTTCTATCACACGGCAGAAAAATACTATAATCGTCAAACAACTTCATCAAATAGGAAATACCACAACTCACCCGAATCTTAACTTAGTAACTATAAACGTCAATGAGTAAGAATCATAAACTCATCTAAAATACGCATAGCGGAAGGCTTAAGCAAAACAAACCATTTAATAATCTTTAAAATCATCATCAGACTCTTAAGTCTAATCATTCAAATCTAAATCTCATGGTTATAAGAAATTCTATTCTACTTAGACATCTGTTTATCATAAACTTCACTGACATACTATGAGCATAACCATGGGACTTAATCGCCTGCCCAGCCTTGCACTGTCATACTGAGCATCTTCCAGCAACCAGCTTTAAACATCATCTCTGGACTGGAAATCCTCACCTGTTAGCTCTTCACCTACATCATAAGGTTTAACTATAAGCCTAATGCTTAGTAAGGAATGCAACACTAACATGGATGCATGAATGTAAAATTCGGGAAATCACATACTCATAAGTCTCCTTTTTCTTTTTCTCGTTCATATCTTTGCTCGTAATAATCATTCATAGTCATGGATTATATTTATCATTCATAATCATTGATCATATTCTTCATTTAAGTTGTGTGGATTAAGAGAGGATTTGTGCCGGTAAAGGGGGTTCGACAGTGAGTTTGATCTTGGTCCCTACTGCAGGTCGTATTCATATGTCCCTCTTTTGGACTGTGACATACGCCGAACCGCCCCCAACCCTCACTTAGTCCACGTTGCATAAGTTTTATCTTCTTACTTTATTCATGAGAAAAACATGCTCTTAAAACATTTTCATATGCATAAAATAGTCATGATGCATGTACATGGAAATTCCTAAATCATCAAGTTACAGACAGAGCATTATCCAACATAAAACCTTACCATTGAACTAATCATCAACATAAATACTAGACAGTAACATAAGGGAACTACTAATCATCGTATGAGTTTCTACCTAACATCCTTTGATGTAGGGTCCTAATGACCGAGAAACCTGTACATTCACTTACCTGGTCTCCTTAGCAATTTGAGCTCCTTTCTCTTCAAACTTCTTCACCTAAAACATTTACATTGCAGTAGTTAAAACAAAATCCTATTAGTTCTAATCACAAGTCATCCTAGGATCTAATAGCTATAGTCACTCCTGAATCCTTAGTATAGTTCTTTGTGCAGTTTGAAATCCAAAACCCAAAACAGACAGATTCGATTAGCGATAACTCTGAGTTGGTTGTTTAATGTCCAAAATCGATTCGGAATGACATTACCACTTTCAGATTTTAAAATACCCTTACTAATACTCGGCCATTGAAGAACCCAGAACTTCAACACATAGCAGAAAACAGAGCTTAACGACTAAAAGATAGCTACATTGCCAAACTCGTACCTCGAGCACAAAGTAGCCGAGAAGCAGCAAGGAAACCGATCATCGAAAGAGGGATTTTCAGCTGACAGAGAGTGAGAGCTCGGGAGGGGAAATCGCCGAGAGTAGGAGATGACGGCTACAGTGGTTTAAATGAGGTTTGAATCCTTTCCTTTTTCTTTAAATACTGGTCTCAATCCTCCATTATTACAACTTTGCCACTCAACCTAGTTTAAAATTCACATGTAATTAATTAAGCTTGGCATAAAATTCTAAACTGTGAAGATTGAATAATCATGGCCGTTAATTCAGTTAGGAAGTCACCTGGTTGAAGTTGTCGGGTGTTACAGGGATGCTCAAGAGGAAGAGGTGAATATATAAAGACTACACAGAAGAGAGGTAATTTATCTTTTCCAATAATTCTCATCTTTTTTGTTCCTTCTGCGTTTCATCGCATTCCAGCTAAGCACACTGTCATGGGTGGTAGAATCTAATACAAATAAATGTGGAACTTGACCACATAATTGAAAGAGAGGAGCTGAGTTCACGTCACGTACTGTTAGTATATCCTCCTGCACACATTAGAATGTACTGTATGCTTGTTAGCCTCTAAGCAATAAGATTTATGCCAAGTGTATTTCCAGCTGTAGTGTGTATATTAGAATTTGTTAAGCTGTGAACAATTATTCATTACTTGATATAGAGAATACTTTTCGATATAGCTTTGTCTCTCAAACTTCTTCTTCTCCACTTTCTGACTTAAAGACTCGTCAGAATAGTTGATGAAGTTGCACAAAAATGTTAACAGGGGAAGCTAAGAGACAGCAGATGACAGACACTAGTCAGAGAGAGAGAGAGAGAGAGATCATAGTACATTTTGAGTTTCAGCGGTTCAGGGAGGCCGATTAACAACTTCAGTGTGTGCTTTTGGAGGCCATCCACTCCGAGAGAGAGAGAGAGAGAGAGAGAGAGAGAGAGAGAGAGAGAGAGAGAGAGAGAGAGAGAGAGAGAGAGAGAGAGAGAGAGAGAGAGAGAGAGAGAGAGAGAGAGAGAGAGAGAGAGAGAGAGAGAGAGAGAGAGAGAGAGAGAGAGAGAGAGAGAGAGAGAGAGAGAGAGAGAGAGAGAGAGAGAGAGAGAGAGAGAGAGAGAGAGAGAGAGAGAGAGAGAGAGAGAGAGAGAGAGAGAGAGAGAGAGAGAGAGAGAGAGAGAGAGAGAGAGAGAGAGAGAGAGAGAGAGAGAGAGAGAGAGAGAGAGAGAGAGAGAGAGAGAGAGAGAGAGAGAGAGAGAGAGAGAGAGAGAGAGAGAGAGAGAGAGAGAGAGAGAGAGAGAGAGAGAGAGAGAGAGAGAGAGAGAGAGAGAGAGAGAGAGAGAGAGAGAGAGAGAGAGAGAGAGAGAGAGAGAGAGAGAGAGAGAGAGAGAGAGAGAGAGAGAGAGAGAGAGAGAGAGAGAGAGAGAGAGAGAGAGAGAGAGAGAGAGAGAGAGAGAGAGAGAGAGAGAGAGAGAGAGAGAGAGAGAGAGAGAGAGAGAGAGAGAGAGAGAGAGAGAGAGAGAGAGAGAGAGAGAGAGAGAGAGAGAGAGAGAGAGAGAGAGAGAGAGAGAGAGAGAGAGAGAGAGAGAGAGAGAGAGAGAGAGAGAGAGAGAGAGAGAGAGAGAGAGAGAGAGAGAGAGAGAGAGAGAGAGAGAGAGAGAGAGAGAGAGAGAGAGAGAGAGAGAGAGAGAGAGAGAGAGAGAGAGAGAGAGAGAGAGAGAGAGAGAGAGAGAGAGAGAGAGAGAGAGAGAGAGAGAGAGAGAGAGAGAGAGAGAGAGAGAGAGAGAGAGAGAGAGAGAGAGAGAGAGATCATAGTACATTTTGAGTTTCAGCGGTTCAGGGAGGCCGATTAACAACTTCAGTGTGTGCTTTTGGAGGCCATCCAGCTGATGATAATGCATGGAAATATTAGAAAAGTGAAGGCAGCCTAGATTATAATCTTCACGTTTCAATTCCTCTGAGATTGCATATAACTCTCATTATCATCCAATTGATAGCACCATTTTTTGTAGAGTTTATAGAGTTTACATTCATTGAAACAAGGGTAACAAAGAGAGAAGTCCCATCATGTTCATCAGACTTCTCCTCCAACCTTAGTACAAAACCTTTCATATCAACAAAGCCTATGTGGACCACAAATTTAACACAAACTAGTACTTCTAGGCTCAGGAAGAAACAACCTACCAACACCTGCTCTACTTTGGAATCTCCAGAAAATGGCACTGATCTTCCCTTAATGTGCATTGTCTCATGCAGATGACACATTCGAAGTTGAGATATTTCATAAACATGAGATTGAATATTGAAAAGGCATGCATTAGGCAAGAAAAAACCAATTGTTTCATGAAGATTGTTTTACAATTGATGAAAAACCTGATCAAATGCAAAAATGTGCATGAGAGTGGGACTGCAAATCAGCACTGAGGTTTAAGGTAAGTTTATTATTTAGGTCATCGCTTGATCCCTCTAATGCTTCTCAAATTAGTTTATTTGTATGGGTAGCACTGAGATTCTTTGCATGATTTATATTTATTAGCATATTTTATTGGTCATTCCTTAGATGTTCAATGTTCTCGAGCCTCAATTGTTTCTTAACTCCATCTGCTACACATTAAGGTGAAATTGGTTCGGATTGAGCCGAATAAACTGAACCGAACCATTGAGTAAGATTGATTCAACCTCTAATCAAAATGTACCTCAAGTTATATTTCATCTTTTCAACAAGTTTATTAATGAGCATAATGGCCCTATTGTTCCGATGGAGAGAAGAACCTATTATTAGCATTTCAGGAAATTTCCAATCGCACAATTTCAACATCTTTAGCCCTACGAACAACCCGACAATAATAACGAAAGTGGCAGAAATAAGTGGATTCATGATAAGTTCTTCACACCAAAATAAAGAAATGGTTAGTGATACAATCAATCAATGGATTATAACTTATTATTCCATTGCTAAGATTTATACCGTCGAAGTAACTAAAAACTCCAAATTGAAATAATAATATGAGTTTGTTTCAATTTTAATTTTTGAAAAAATGATTTTGGAACAAAACTAAAACTGAAATTCTCAATTTGGTTCTAGTTTCTTTTTTTCAAAAACTAACTAGAACTGTGAGCATCCACAAGAACCATCGCAATGTTTTGTTTTAATTAAACAGTCAGATTCTCCTTGTCTGTACCAGTTCTGAGTCGACTGTTCGATGCCTAGGGAGCCCTCGAAGGAGCCGTTCCCAGTTCGTCCCTCGGTCGGCACGTGACGACCAACACCTTCTGAGAAATCAAATTCTTTGGGTTTCGGGGGGAGTATGGTCGCAATACTAAAACTAAAAGTAATTGACGGAAGGGCACCACCTGTAACGAACCGTAATTAAACCCTTATACTATTCCTAAAAAAACCCCATGAAATTTAAACTTTTATTCGTATTTTGATCACGCATGCATAAGGGTGCTCAACCCCGTTCAGTAGAAGACTATTCATGTGTGAAAATTTCCTCTCAGGTTCTATCACTTAATTTCTCTCGGAATAAATAATCACTTAGTTCTTCTCGGGTTTCATCAATTTAAATAGTGGAGGATGATATTTCTCTCTATCGGGTTTGGACGACAAAAACCTTAGGAGGCGTGGACAACAAAAACTGTAGGTAGTGTGGACGACTGAAAACAGTAGTCAGTGTGGACGACTAAAACTGTAGGCAGTGTGGACGACTGAAAATTGTAGGCAGTGTGGACGATTGAGTTTCTCTGCCAGAATACTTAACTAAACTTTATCGTCCACAGACTTTGGACGATGACTTTCTTACATAATACTTAACTAAAATTTATCGTCCACAGACTTTGGACGATGACTTTCTTACAGAATACTTAACTAAAATTTATCGTCCACAGACTTTGGACGATGACTTTCTTACAGAATACTTAACTAAAATTTATCGTCCACGTGACTTATTCGTCCACGAGACTTATTCGTCCACGAGACTTATTCGTTCACGTGACTTACTTGTTCACAGGCTACTTAAACTTTATTCGTCCACGGGCTATTGTCCACGGAACTTGGACAACGACCTTGAACGACATCCAGACTTATAAAATTCTGACTCTAAACCATGCAATACCCGATCGATCGCCCCTTGCTGGCGATCGATCGGCTAGCTCTCTGGATTTTGTCCAGAGAGCTGCCTTCACATTATTTTCCCCTGTACCTACACACCATTCACCCATAATTTCCAGAAACATTAAACGTCAAAAATCATATTCCATTTCATCGATTTAAATATCTACACTATCCAGACATCAAACACCCTAAAATGAGTTCTATACAATTCATATACTTTCCTCCATCAGCCCGACATTAACCCAAAATCCCCAAAACACTTAACTAATGCTCCCACGGGTCAATTTGGCTATGACTGCACTGCACACTCCCACGGGTACACCTCTTCGACCAGCTTATGCGTCGGGTGGAGGAATCTCATCATCACCTGTCTCAAAGTCACCTACACCATAGAAAATAAACTATGAGCTACAAAGCTCAGCAAGTTTCGTAAATGAGAATGCATGCTATGCGTGCAAGGTTTGTAAAAAAACATGCATTACATTTTCATCATTTAGTTTCATAATGGGAGGTGTCACCGGGGGTTGACTCACCAGATAGAGAAGGCACATCTCACGGTTAGATAGCTATTTCCATCTACAGGGGGAAATTATGTTCCTCCTCTTAGGACAGCCATGTCTGAACCCCACCCCGACGTGATCGGGATTACATGCATTTCATATCTTTTCATTTAGCGTTTCTTTTCATGAAAAACATTTGCGAAAATTCATTTTTCATGCTAGTTCATAAAACATGATGTATGGACATGAATTTGTACAAATAAAAGTAAGGAAAGCATAAACAATACATATAACCTAATTAAAAACGTTCTAACATACAATTCTCCTAAACTACCCATCTAACCTACACTTAAACAACAAATTCACCAATTATCCTCGATCAACAAAGTTCATCCATGGTGTAGGCAAAATCGGCCAAAAAGTCCCGAAAACTTACCTCGCGTCCTTGCAAATTCAAGCTCCGTCCACGAGCGTTGTTCACCTATGGCAATTCACAACCATCGTCATAAAACCGAGTTTAAACCGTTAAACTTCCAAACTAACGAAACCCTAAACGAACCCTAACCGTTTAAATCCACAAAAACCGAAATCTAACGTACCAAAACTATAGATTCTTACCTAGGGGTTGTTTTTGGAGAAGAAATGTGAAGGATCAATCACCGGAAGGAAGTCGTTTGTCGCCGGAAGTGGAATCGCGCGAGAGGGAGAAGGGAATCGCTTGGAGCTCTCTGGAGGAAGAAATGGCAGAATGAAAAATCATGGGAGGGGGAAGGGAGTTGTGAAGTTTTATAATTAATTTGGCTTGGCAAATTACCATTCTGCCCTTCCAATTGATTTTTCATTAGTTTCGTCAATTATTTCGTTATATACTAACGATTCGTTCTCTCCAAATTTTTCTCACTTCACCAGAAATTCCTATAGTAAGTGGAAACCCAAAAATCTCGGGTGTTACACCACCAAGAGTGGAGCTTGCGGCTTAATTTGACTCAACACGGAGAAACTTGAAGAATTTATATAGTTTTTAATTTTTATTTTAAAATATAGGTTAAAGTTCAAAACCATAGAGGTAGAGCAAACTGGCACTTATACAAAATTTGTTGATAAACTAACCTTTAAACTATTCTCTATTAACAAACTTGTCATTTCTATTTATTTTTCGTTAATATTGACACGTGTTAAAAAAAAAACTAGGTTTCTTATTTAAAAACAGTTTGCTCTTTGCTATTATTGTTGTGCAAAATCATTACACTACACAAGTGCATGTACTGTAATCAAGTAATAAAGTGAAAGTAAATTGTCGAACTCACGAGGATAAAATTAATCAAGAATTAATTTTAAGTAGAATAAAATAAAGGTGAATCAAAGTAATAATTAACATAGTAAAAGAGTCAGTTGACACTAAATTTCAAGAAGTCAATTAATAAAACGTGAATCAGAATTGATTTCTCTCATTATGTTCTTTTACCGCAAAAGTTGTAGGAAATGATGCAGCAATTGAATCAGAAAATTTAGAATATTATTTATGGATCAAGTTTCATCACAATTACTTGATTAGTTCTTATAATATTTTCCTCATTACTTTATGAAAGACAAATACCTTATTGAATCTTTTTAATATCAATTCTATTTAATCATACAAATTAATATATCGATATGAAAGTACTAATTTTTGCACAATTCAATATATTTCCTAACTTTATTTACTTTCATGTACAATAACAGCCCTAATATTTATTAATATTTTCCAACACTTAATAAATTTAAATATTAAAACAATATTAATTTTTCTAATGCAATTACCACAACAATTTTACAAAATAAACATATATCGGTACTTTCAATTCCTACCACTTAGAGCCCTACCCTACCCTACCACCTATAGGCGGCACTAACGGTTGAATAATCATATATCTTTTTCAATTCAAATAAGAATGCTTGTAGAATAAAGCTTTGCGAGATTTTGAATATGACCCCCCCCACCGAACCAACTCGACTCAACGTTTAGCATGGTTTTCGGGAGCTGCTTGCCTAACCTTGGTGTTTGGTTATATCTGGCTGATAAATCAGGTAATAAAGCTTAAAATTAGATGACTGATTGATTACTAGTTTGTTTAACTGAGTTCCTCCCATCGTGATGTTATGGCTCATATCTTAAAGTAAATACTATAACTCAATGACAAGTTGTCTTATCTTAATCTAATCCTGACGTTTTGCTATATCAGACTGATAAGTTAGGTGACAAAGTCTAAGATTAGATAACTGATTAGATTACTAGTTTGTTTAACTGAGGTTCCCCGCCTCGTGATGTTATGGCCCATATATTAAAGACTACAACTCAATGACAAGTTGTCTTATCTTAATCTTATAAAGACTCACTCAACCAACTTGAATCTGAACTACGATTCAGATCTAGTCTTACCAAAATTAGATTTCCTTTTCATGTCATATGCGCTTTTACTTGCCTACTGCAAATACTAGCTTGGCCCCCTGAATTTAGTTCATTATGAAGAAAAGGAAATAAAAAGTATTGAATAAGAATGGAGAATTCATTTTATGATTCAAAAAACTGGAAATTCTTCTCTACTCTTGAACCGCGTTCTTCTCTTTCTTCTTTGATTCCGTGCGTCAACCTTCTCTTTCCTCTTTTCATTTTCCGCCCAGCCTCCAGCCTCCAGCCTCTATCAGGCCTCTTGACTCTTTTTGCCCTTTATAATTGCTTTCCGTTTTTTAGCGCTTTATTCTTTCTGTCTCTCCTTCATTTGCCACGATCTTCTTCTTTTATCCAAATTCATTTTCTTATCTATCTCTTATTTACTTTGAATTTGAAAATCAAATTAGATTCATTTTTTTTTTTCCTTCTTTAGAATCTTTCTTCTGGTGCTTGATCGTAGTTCTTCTTTTTATTCTTCAAAATCAGATTCATCAGTTTTCCAACATCTATATGCAATAAGTATAAATTTTGAATGAATATTATCTTAAAAAGATCAAAAACATATATTTTAAATAAACTTGATGTTGTATACGATGTTGTAGCATTACATGATAAAACATGAATTTTTATTTATTCAATCACTGATTTTAAACAATAAACACATAAAATAATCTTCTGTAATAACATTTTTTCAAGAGTTATCAATCATTTGCATGGGTTCCCGATCGCGCCAAAGTTTGTCGTCTATTTCTTCACAGTCATCTGCACAAGTCGTCTATTTTCTCTTAGAAGTCGTCTATTTCAGTGCATTTTTCGAACTAATTAGTCATGTGTATTCAAGGTATTAACTTATATTCATATAACTTTTTTCATCTCAAGTCCATTTGACTTGATTTCACTGTCATTAGATTTATAACATTCTCTACTATACATTGTTTTTAATTAGAAATATGAGCATGATAACACTTATTTATTAGATATTCTTAAAATATGATAATATCAATTATACCAAGAATATCCAAATCCAAACCAATCCAGAATGAGTATATTTACATTCCGAAACAGGCTCGAAAGATAATTAAAATCCAAATCATTATAAAAGTCACTTACCCAAATTAGAAAAAAATGAAAGGACAATTTAGTTACATAAATCGAAACAATAACATGTTTAAGGTACCCGATAATGGATAACAGGTCCTAGGCAAGCAGAGACCCTAACATCCAATGATGATTGGTGTTATGGGTCATCGATTAGCTTACCAATATACGAAATTCAACATGTATACTATGAAGTTTGGTTGCACAAAATGGGAAAGCTAACGAGATCAAGTGATGCATGATGCCATAAGTCATCGAGTAGCCTACCAATCTAGGAAATTCGACTTGGTTATAATAAGGTTGGATTGCCTTAGATAAAAAAGCTGACAAGATCCAAAAGCGTTTGGTGTCATAATCAGATAACCTACTGTATTAAGGAGTTGATCAAAAATCTAATTAAGGTTCAAAATTGAATTAGTAAAGTTTAATTCAGGAATTAATTGAGAGAGAAAATCAGAGTTTTAAATTAAGGCTAAATATTGAAGCCGGTCATCACAACTCCCTAGTTCTAAGAATAAAAAATAAAGAAAGAGAAAAAGAGCTACATTTAGCAATTTGACAGGTTAATAATACTCCATGTCAATTTCAATGAGTTGTGTTACGACAGGAAACTATGGTACCATAATGAAATTATAGTCAGAGACATTTGCACAAGCAATAGCTCTGGGTATCACAAAAGATGAAAGCCACTATATTTCCCCAAATGTGGTTGATCCCACTCCTTCCCACACTTGATTGAATCCAACCTCTTCGCTGTCAATGCCTTCCATGTCACAGTCCCACCAGCCACTGCCATTTGCATCTGCTACCACAAGAAGAAACAATCCTAGAATATGACTTCAAAACTAATGGACTGCAACAGCAAAATGGGTTTTTACTCTATGTTTATAATTTGATCATATTTCCCCTCACACATCAGATGATACTTACAGTGATTGTAAAGTGGTCTCGGTCTTGTGTTAGTGTTACTGATAGGAACATTCTTTCTGGCTTTTTGCTTGGGTTTTGTATCCCCTCCAATAACAACAACATGCTTTCTCGCCTTATGCTTTGCTTCTGC
This sequence comes from Begonia masoniana, assembly GCA_022432975.1. Taxonomy (NCBI): domain Eukaryota; kingdom Viridiplantae; phylum Streptophyta; class Magnoliopsida; order Cucurbitales; family Begoniaceae; genus Begonia; species Begonia masoniana. The sequence continues at coordinate 37,561,025 of CM039503.1, read as the reverse complement.
ACCTAATCATTCAAGTTTAAAAAAAAGCACATCACATAGAATCAATCAGTTGTTTTCGCTTGGACAAATGCATTCCTTACAGGTATAAAATCTGCTATTATTCTGAACTCCTTCTAAGTACTTTGCCAATAATTAGACTATCCATAAGACTGGATACTATAACACTTACTCCAGGTCTCAGTGCCTTGTTTTTATGTCACATATGTCGATCACTCCATTGACCATGTGTATGAAAATTTGTTTGTGGTGGAAGAAGAGAATGTTCACTCTTTTGTTGATCTTCACAATTTCTCACTTATTTTGATATCACAAAAACCATTATTCACTCTTTTTATTGAGCTTCACAATTTCTCACTTATTTTGATATCACAAAAGTCATTAACACAATAACAAAAATTCTCGCTCATTTTTAAGGAATAGATATCTTAAGGATGAAAATTGAAGCAAGTGAATCATATCATACTTCACAATACAAGACCTCGGATTTAATATAAACGAAATGAAAATACAAAATAACCAGACATTCAAAAGATCTGTTAACTCTTTCAAAATAGTAAGACGTTCAAAAAGTCTGTTAGCTCTCTCTTTAAATTATTTTTCCTAAAAGATAATACCTACAATGCTACGATCTTCTCTTTAAATAAACAATATTTAGAAAATACTAAAAAACATAATTAAAATAATATATACCAATAATAAAATACAACTAAATTACACTCCTTTATCTTAATATTTTATCTTCCCTAGTAAACTTCGTTAGAACTCTATCAACTTCACACTTGGATGATTCTACTGAATCACTCACAGATGGAGGATCTGAGGTATAAGGAATGGAACGTCCATATGAAACCAGTATAATGTAAATGAAACAGCAGAACTGTGGTATGTTCTTAATAAAAAAAAATTGCAAGGAAAGTAAGGCACACATCTAATTCTTAGAGCTTCCAATTAACATGAAGATATTTGAACAGTTTCCGTCTACTTCTTTCAGCCTTAAGTCTGTGGTCCATAAATTATACATATCCATCAACCAGTCTTGTTCCAAGAGCAAAAAGAACAAAAAAAAAAAGAATCTATACACAGATATATCTTAGAAGCAATTTGTACTTTATAAGTGAAGTAGATAGAATCGTATACCTTCAGATAACATCTTTCTTTTCCTTGATTCCTTGGTATCATCAGCAAGAAACCATTCAACCTCATAAATACTGTCTGAGAAAGTGCGCTCGTCTTTTTCTATGTTTGTATGCTTGAATTGTTGGAAGACCACATCATCAATCACCCGACTGGTCCGTGCAGCTTCTCGAGATTGTTCATGGATGGATCCACTTGAATCTCGAGGACTCAGCAGCGAGGAAAAGGGCCTGGACTTACCCTGCTTATGGACTCATCGTCATTTACGTATTATTCATACAATTTATAGAGGAAAGAAAGGAATCCATCAGTTACCTTTACAGTCCCAGGAACAACAGAGTTGCTGCCAAAAAGTTCTGAGAGCGACATGGGAGAGACATTTGAAAGACTCCTTTCAGCGTCTTCTTTAGAATTTTTGAAACTGAAATCATGAAAATGAATTATAAGATGTCGACACGAAATTATCCAGCTTTGATAATACCAGAAAATGAAGAGAAACGAAAATGAAGTCTTACGGATTAAAAGAGCGAGAGCGAAGAGAGGAAGAGATCGAACGCTGTCCCCGAAGCACAACGGAAGTTGGATCACGATTCATTTCCATATACTTGGAAATTTCAGATCCCACGGCTAACCCAATCTCAAGAACGTACCCTTTTCTTAGTTCTACCCCAGAGTTCTGTTTATGGCGCCATGTTTGAATTTTTGCGTCGATTATACTATTCTCCCCAAAATTCGGCAGCCTACCATTTGGGGAGGATAATATTTTTGCTTTATTTTTTGAACATTTTCTATTTTCATTTCTAAAGAAAGATCAGTCTAGTCAACATGGTCTCTTTAATCACATAGATGACAAATGAGAGGGTTGCCTAGCTGGCTCGACGCGCAGCGGGCTTAGCTCGGCTTGTTTAATTTTGACATACGAGTCGATTCGACTTGAATTTTTTTTGTGACGGGTCTGTTAATCTCGATTTGTTGGGCTCGTTAAACTCGACTCGTTTAATTCGTTAGGCTTGGTGAGCCAGATTTTTCAAATCTCGGCTCGACTCGACTCGACTCGACTAGACTTGATCAGTTCGTTTGTCACTTTAATTATGAATAATTGATAGTTAGATATGTGACAACCTAGTTAGTATAATTTGTAATGATCCAACTGTCAAATATTTGTAATGATATTCGTGTGATACTTTTTATTAAATTATCTCAAATATTTTTTTTCTAAATTTATGTCATTTTGTATATCAATAGGACAATTTTTCTAACTAAATGTCTAACTATTATATTTTGATATTATAATATACATATATTTATATAAATTAAAAATATTTATGTATATTTGGTTTGTTAGGCTTGGCCCGTTAAACTTATTAGACTCGCGAGTTAACTCTTGTTGAAATTTTTTTGTTCGGGCTTATAGAACTCGTTAGGCTCGACTCGTTTAACTCGTTAGGTTTAGTTAGTCAAATTTTTTTAAATTCGGCTTGACTCGGCTGGCTCGTTTGTTATCTCTATCTAATCACATATGATTACAAAATAAAAGTTTTAAAAAAGAAAAAAAAATGATCAGAAGATGTTGATTGGAGCCGGGCTAATGCAAGTAAATGAAACTAAGAATTGTTGAGTCAGTAATAATACTAAATATATGCCCTCGTGACGTCAAACTGTTGGAAAAAAAATCAATTAACCGGTATGAAAATCAATAATAGATATGCAAAAAAAAATATCAGCACATTTTTTCACTTTATAAAATGAAATAGGTAAAAGTATGAAAAATAGTAAACTAAAATTAACACAAAATTTTACGTGGAAATCAAATTGAGAAAACTGTTGTCATGAGGTAAATCATATTCTTGCTAGAAATAAGACACCTTTATTTTTCTCTTTTGCCAACAATCAAATTTAAAACCACGTTATTTCTAATCTTTAATACACTTATATGCATAGTCTTGTTATGAGTGACACGTCCAATATCAAGGCTGGTGCTCTGATTACCGGATTCTTGAGGTGAGGTGAGCATATAAAATTATCACTATAATTAATTAAAATCATTGAGGATTTACCATTCATGTGCAATAGGTTGCAATAAAATATATGAAAACTCAACGGATATACAAAAATCTCATTATATACAAGATTGTACACATATTTATTTATAAACATGGGTCAGGATAAGGTAAATATAAGAAAAGAACAAACTCAAAATGCTATGGTGCCGAACTCTTTAATTCATTATCCATCTAGCTTTTTCTCATAAGTTGTCACCACATTCCTAAAAAATTAGAAGAAATAACGGGAGTAAGCTTTATAAATCTCAATAAGAATCATAATCTAAAGAATCACTAAACTAAAGTGAAATCAAGTATAATCACTAGTCTACATGATTAGTCTTTACAATAATCACTTTTATTTATCAGCATTTATCAACTCTTATAACACACCTCCCATAATTTATGTGTTACACGATTTATTAATAATTTCATATTAATGTTCATATATATGTCACACCTCTTTTTATATAAGAAGTGCATAGTTTATATATGTGAATACTTAAACATATGATTTAAATAATTATAGTCTTACTAAAAAAATTTCTCATTCTCTTGTATAATTAATATTCATGCACAACTTAACTCCACATGCAACTTTATCTTTGCACCTTAATCCCGATCCACAACATAATCATGTATTTTCACATCCATTTGGTTCTCAACATTCATTTCTTTCATGTCTCATTTCATGGTTCATATTTACCACAAACTATTTAGACATATTGTATTAATGTTTAACCTCTTGGCCTTTCTCAAATTCAGTAGACATTCCCACAGAGCAATTCATGTCATTTTACCATTGTCTGTCGACCACCCTTATTGTTTGTTCGACCGCCCACACCTTGAAAGCATTTTAAATCTAAATTTTTCAATCTTCTATAGGTTAGAGATGTTAAAAGAGTCATCCGAGCTGAGCATGAGTCTGACCCACCGAGTCTAGCAAGTCTAACGAGCCGAGCCTAACGAGATTATTACAAAAAATTTTCAACTTGAGCTGGCTCATGAGTCACGAGCTAAGCCGAGCTGGCCCAACGACCCTAATGAGCCTATCATACATAAAATTCATATAAATATATCATATATCATATATATATATATATAATTTAGTTATTAAATCTATAATAAATACGGTAGTTAGTCGTCTAACTAATAAAATTATATTATTAATATAAATTACAAAAAAAAATTCTTTGAGACAAATAAAAATATATATATTATTCGTTGTTAATTCAACAGTTGCATCACTACAAATTAAATATATCTCAACAATGTTGGCACCTAAAAAATACTTCAAAATTCAAATTACAATATTTTTAAATTTAAATGAAAATATGGTATTCGACATTCAAATTTTTGAATTCTTCTATTTTGTATTTTCATTGTTGATCTCTCGTCATGATGTCATTCCAATATTTGATGCAAAAGAGTGCCTCCATGAGATTCGGTGTAATTTTTCCTTGTCATTTATCGTACACACGTCCACCTGCACTAAAAGTATACTCTGATGCTACGGTAGAAATGTAACACCCGAGCATACTATCGACTAATTATTATGTATGCATAGTATTTAATAACTAGGTTTGTCAAATGGATAAATGACAAATGAGATAGATTTATGTGCAGTGAAATAACCATTTATAAGGAAATTAGAAACACCAAATGCAGAAAGAAGAAAAAATAAAAAAAGGAGATATCTAATTTTTACAGAAAGGGTGTTGTTGGAATTATAGAAATGAGACACCTAACCTTATTTAAGCTTATCCTCTAAGTTATTATTGTTAGTTTTTTTTATTTACAAGCCCACTCCTCTCTTTTCCTCCCCTTCTTCGTAGCCTTCTTCTCCATTGAAGCTCTGCAATTTTTTCGCCAAGAAAACTTCCTCATCCTTCAAACTTTAGCAAGGTGAGGTGATTATTAATTATATGTTAAGGATTGTAAGTTGGAGATTGATATTGATTGGAAGGATTTATAAACCTAAAATTCTTGCACAAAAATTTTGGAGTTATTGTTGGTTTCTTCTCTCTTTTTATGCTGCTTAAACCATAAAAGCATATTAGTGAATGGTTTTATGAAAAGAAGTTGAGTATTGATTGAGGTTATAGAAAATCTGGAAAATAGGGCTTAAAACAGAACAATTTCTGTTTCTCTCTAATTCGGCAGATTTGTTTATGTTGAATGGATAAATGGATTTCAACAATTAAAAATAGACATCCTAAGGTTTACACAGAATTTTGAATCGACGAGTTTGGATATGTATACGATTTATGGTGAATTTTGGAAGTAGTTAAAGTTTAATGAAATCTGGAATTTAGGAAAATAACAGGGCAGGTTCGGTTTTGCACAAGCTAAGCTAATGATATTGGTTTGTTAAATGGTTTCAGCTTTTAAAAACTAGACTTCTCAAGGTTTAAATAGCATCTTGAATCATCGGATTCAGACATAAATACGATTTATTACGAATTTTTGAATCTATTATACAAAAACTAGAAAATTTCTGAAGTAGTTCGGTTTTGGTAATTCCGAATTAGTTGTGGGTTTTTGATTGGTAAATTGACTTTAGAATGTTAAAGTAGACTCTTTTAGGAGTCAATAGTTTTTTGAATAATTGAATTCGGATCTATATTCAGTTTGTTACGACATTTCAAAGTTGGACGATTATGCGGTAAATCCAAAAATATGATGAGTTATTGTTGGTACAACAATTGAATTAAGTTAATGAATTTGATTTTTTGAATTTGAAAATTGGAGTTTTGTTTGAATTGAAGTTTATGAATCATATTAGGTATATTTGGAAGGTTATTAAGTACATGCTTATGAATATGTTAGGTTCACAAGTTGAGCAGTTAGGATCACAGAATTGAATTGAAATTTCTACGGACGCCAGGTAAGTAGAGTATGAGTGTTGCCTTCAGACCTGCATCACAGAATCGTAGAGTATGTTGTATGTTTATTGTAACACCCGGTTCTCTCTGGTTTTGGGTTTTGCTATGCAATGGTATTTTCGTAAATATTGTGAAATTAATCCTGTTTTATGAACGAGAAGTTTCGTTAGAACCATAGGAATAAGTTGGAATGTTTGGTGAAATAATGAGGTTTGGAGAGATCAAATCGATAGTTAAATAACGAAATAGAAGGGTATTAAACTAAAAGGGGCAAAACGGTAAGTTGTTAGATTAATTTTAATTAAAAGCAAATTTCCCCTTTTCCCTTTCTCTCATTTTTCCCTCTGCTTCCACGAAAAAAAAGCTCCAGAGAGTTTTTGAGGTGATTATCGAGCTCTCCTTCGACGTTTCCTCACACCGACGCTAGCTCCGAGCTCCGACCAACGTTTCTCTTCCGCAATCACAGCTCTAGGTAAGTTTCTAACGTTTGGAAGTTAGTTTCCAGGTTTTAGAGTTTTTAATCGGTTAGGGTTTCGTCAAAAATTGTTGAGTGAAGTTAGAAATCGTTAGTTATTGAATTGTTGGAGGTATTTATAATTAGGGAGTGTAGTTAAGTAGAGTCAATGGAGCTCGATTGGTCAATCTCGATTTTAATGTCATGTGTTATGAATTGGCCTAGGTGAACAAAGCTCACGGATAGGACCCGAGGTAAGTCTTCGTGACACTTTTGGCCGATTTGGCCTACACCATAAGATTTATTGTTGATTGAGGATCTTGGAGATGTAGAATGTGTTGGGTGATGGGTTGGGTAGATAGTTTTAGTTAAGTTGTTGAATGTTTAAATTGTTGTTTGTTTATGCTTTGGTTTTAATTACGGCATTGTACATGTTCATGCATCATGGTTTCTGGAAAGGCACAAAAAGGTATTTCCATGCATGTTTTCAGTGAAAATGAAAAGGAAAACGAAAAGGAAAACGAAAAAGTAAACGAAAAGATTAATGAAAAGGAAAACGAAAAGAGAAACGAAAAGGAAAACGAAAAAATAAACGAAAAGGTTAACGAAAAGGAAAACGTAAATGGGAAACGAAAAGGAAAACGAAAAGGTAAACGAAAAGGAAAACGAAAAGGTAAACGAAAAGGTTAACGAAAAGGATAAGGATGTTGAGTGTTACTGTTCACCGGTGGATGTTGAGTGTTACTGTTCACCGGTGGATGTTGAGTGTTACTGTTCACCGGTGGATGTTGAGTGTTACTGTTCACCGGTGGATGTTGAGTGTTACTGTTCACCGGTGGATGTTGAGTGTTACTGTTCACCGGTGGATGTTGAGTGTTACTGTTCACCGGTGGATGTTGAGTGTTACTGTTCACCGGTGGATGTTGAGTGTTACTGTTCACCGGTGGATGTTGAGTGTTACTGTTCACCGGTGGATGTTGAGTGTTACTGTTCACCGGTGGATGTTGAGTGTTACTGTTCACCGGTGGATGTTGAGTGTTACTGTTCACCGGTGGATGTTGAGTGTTACTGTTCACCGGTGGATGTTGAGTGTTACTGTTCACCGGTGGATGTTGAGTGTTACTGTTCACCGGTGGATGTTGAGTGTTACTGTTCACCGGTGGATGTTGAGTGTTACTGTTCACCGGTGGATGTTGAGTGTTACTGTTCACCGGTGGATGTTGAGTGTTACTGTTCACCGGTGGATGTTGAGTGTTACTGTTCACCGGTGGATGTTGAGTGTTACTGTTCACCGGTGGATGTTGAGTGTTACTGTTCACCGGTGGATGTTGAGTGTTACTGTTCACCGGTGGATGTTGAGTGTTACTGTTCACCGGTGGATGTTGAGTGTTACTGTTCACCGGTGGATGTTGAGTGTTACTGTTCACCGGTGGATGTTGAGTGTTACTGTTCACCGGTGGATGTTGAGTGTTACTGTTCACCGGTGGATGTTGAGTGTTACTGTTCACCGGTGGATGTTGAGTGTTACTGTTCACCGGTGGATGTTGAGTGTTACTGTTCACCGGTGGATGTTGAGTGTTACTGTTCACCGGTGGATGTTGAGTGTTACTGTTCACCGGTGGATGTTGAGTGTTACTGTTCACCGGTGGATGTTGAGTGTTACTGTTCACCGGTGGATGTTGAGTGTTACTGTTCACCGGTGGATGTTGAGTGTTACTGTTCACCGGTGGATGTTGAGTGTTACTGTTCACCGGTGGATGTTGAGTGTTACTGTTCACCGGTGGATGTTGAGTGTTACTGTTCACCGGTGGATGTTGAGTGTTACTGTTCACCGGTGGATGTTGAGTGTTACTGTTCACCGGTGGATGTTGAGTGTTACTGTTCACCGGTGGATGTTGAGTGTTACTGTTCACCGGTGGATGTTGAGTGTTACTGTTCACCGGTGGATGTTGAGTGTTACTGTTCACCGGTGGATGTTGAGTGTTACTGTTCACCGGTGGATGTTGAGTGTTACTGTTCACCGGTGGATGTTGAGTGTTACTGTTCACCGGTGGATGTTGAGTGTTACTGTTCACCGGTGGATGTTGAGTGTTACTGTTCACCGGTGGATGTTGAGTGTTACTGTTCACCGGTGGATGTTGAGTGTTACTGTTCACCGGTGGATGTTGAGTGTTACTGTTCACCGGTGGATGTTGAGTGTTACTGTTCACCGGTGGATGTTGAGTGTTACTGTTCACCGGTGGATGTTGAGTGTTACTGTTCACCGGTGGATGTTGAGTGTTACTGTTCACCGGTGGATGTTGAGTGTTACTGTTCACCGGTGGATGTTGAGTGTTACTGTTCACCGGTGGATGTTGAGTGTTACTGTTCACCGGTGGATGTTGAGTGTTACTGTTCACCGGTGGATGTTGAGTGTTACTGTTCACCGGTGGATGTTGAGTGTTACTGTTCACCGGTGGATGTTGAGTGTTACTGTTCACCGGTGGATGTTGAGTGTTACTGTTCACCGGTGGATGTTGAGTGTTACTGTTCACCGGTGGATGTTGAGTGTTACTGTTCACCGGTGGATGTTGAGTGTTACTGTTCACCGGTGGATGTTGAGTGTTACTGTTCACCGGTGGATGTTGAGTGTTACTGTTCACCGGTGGATGTTGAGTGTTACTGTTCACCGGTGGATGTTGAGTGTTACTGTTCACCGGTGGATGTTGAGTGTTACTGTTCACCGGTGGATGTTGAGTGTTATGGATCGGTGGATGCTGGATGTATAAGTCATCCGGCTAACGTCACCAGTGGATGTTGAGTGTTATGGATCGGTGGATGCTGGGTGAAAAGGTTAACGAAAAGGAAAACGAAAAGGTAAACGAAAAGGTTAACGAAAAGGAAAACGAAAAGGAAAACGAAAAGGAAAACGAAAAGGTAAACGAAAAGGTTAACGAAAAGGAAAACGAAAAGGAAAACGAAAAGGAAAACGAAAAGGAAAACGAAAAGGTAAACGAAAAGGTTAACGAAAAGGAAAACGAAAAGGAAAACGAAAAGGAAAACGAAAAGGTAAACGAAAAGGAAAACGAAAAGGTAAACGAAAAGGTTAACGAAAAGGAAAACGAAAAGGAAAACGAAAAGGTAAACGAAAAGGTTAACGAAAAGGAAAACGAAAAGGTAAACGAAAAGGTTAACGAAAAGGAAAATGAAAAGGGAAGCGAAAAGGAAAACGAAAAGGTAAACGAAAAGGAAAATGAAAAGGAAAACGAAAAGGTAAACGAAAAGGAAAACGAAAAGGTAAACGAAAAGGTAAACGAAAAGGTAAACGAAAAGGTTAACGAAAAGGAAAACGAAAAGGAAAACGAAAAGGAAAACGAAAAGGTAAACGAAAAGGTTAACGAAAAGGAAAACGAAAAGGTAAACGAAAAGGTTAACGAAAAGGAAAACGAAAAGGTAAACGAAAAGGTTAACGAAAAGGAAAACGAAAAGGTAAACGAAAAGGTTAACGAAAAGGAAAACGAAAAGGTAAACGAAAAGGTTAACGAAAAGGAAAACGAAAAGGTAAACGAAAAGGTTAACGAAAAGGAAAACGAAAAGGAAAACGAAAAGGAAAACGAAAAGGTAAACGAAAAGGTTAACGAAAAGGAAAACGAAAAGGTAAACGAAAAGGTTAACGAAAAGGAAAACGAAAAGGTAAACGAAAAGGTTAACGAAAAGGAAAACGAAAAGGTAAACGAAAAGGTTAACGAAAAGGAAAACGAAAAGGTAAACGAAAAGGTTAACGAAAAGGAAAACGAAAAGGTTAACGAAAAGGAAAACGAAAAGGAAAACGAAAAGGTAAACGAAAAGGTTAACGAAAAGGAAAACGAAAAGGTAAACGAAAAGGTTAACGAAAAGGAAAACGAAAAGGTAAACGAAAAGGTTAACGAAAAGGAAAACGAAAAGGTAAACGAAAAGGTTAACGAAAAGGAAAACGAAAAGGTAAACGAAAAGGTTAACGAAAAGGAAAACGAAAAGGTAAACGAAAAGGTTAACGAAAAGGAAAACGAAAAGGAAAACGAAAAGGTAAACGAAAAGGTTAACGAAAAGGAAAACGAAAAGGTAAACGAAAAGGTTAACGAAAAGGAAAACGAAAAGGAAAACGAAAAGGTAAACGAAAAGGTTAACGAAAAGGAAAACGAAAAGGTAAACGAAAAGGTTAACGAAAAGGAAAACGAAAAGGAAATATAAGTCATCCGGCTAACGTCACCAGTGGATGTTGAGTGTTATGGATCGGTGGATGCTGGGTGAATAAGTCATCCAACTGATGTCACCGGTGAATGTTGAGTGTTACTGTTCACCGGTGGATGTTGAGTGTTATGGATCGGTGGATGCTAGGTGAATAAGTCATCCGGATGACGTCACCGGTGGATGTTGAGTGTTACTGTTCATCGGTGGATGTTGAGTGTTATGGATCGGTGGATGTGTTTTGTGGATGTGAGCGGTAGATGTCGTCTGCCGAGTTAATGAAGTCACGTGGGTAACACGTGGTCTGCGGATGATAAGCTTAAATAAGTCTATGGGTTGAGTTCAGTGGGATTAAGATTTTAGTCAATGTTGTTTAAGTTATATGTCCACGAGTTTTTGAAAATATATATAACCTTAAATGATTTATGATCTGAGTCTAGGATTTACGATGTCACGAGGAAAAATGAAAAGTTTTATGACATGGAATGAAATTAGAAGTAAATTTACGTCAAGGCAATACTCGTGGCGGCCCTGACTGGGTTGGGGTTGTTACAATTATGGTATCAGAGCCCCCGGGTTTTAAAATTGGTTCTGTAGACTGCTCGACTACACAGCCACTACGCGGACATCCTTCCTCAACTGTAAGCATGTTATGAGTTTTCTTTTATTTTAACTTCTTAGGATTATTTGTCTTTACCTTTTATAGGATTACAAAATGGCCAGAGGTAGAGATGCTACGGATGAAGCCCTGGATAGGCTAACAGATTTGCTAGATCGTCAGGCTCAGCATATGGACAGACAAGCCCAGCAAATCGAGAGGCTAGTAAATCGTGAGGATCAGAGGGTCCGAGAGGTGGTCGTTCTAAACCATCAGGGTATGGAGAGGTTCCAAAGGCTACAACCTCCCGTATTTAATGGACAGTCTACGGACCCCACTTTAGCTGAGGAGTGGATCCGAACTATGGAGGATATATTGGGGTATGCAGGGGTAGAGAATGGAAATAAAGTCGCATACGTCACCTTTCATTTAGCATTAGACGCTCGGTTTTGGTGGGACTCCATCAAAGCAACAACCGATGTGACGGTAATGACTTGGGAGCGGTTTAAAGCCATATTTTATGACAAATACTTTAGCCATACAGTACGGGAGGCAAAAATGATGGAGTTCATGCAATTGAGACGGACTAGCTCAGTTGCCGAATACGTCAGGAGGTTTGAGGCCCTATCCCGGTTCGCACCACGCCAGGTTAGTGTTAATGAGGACAAGGTACATTGGTTTATGCAAGGGCTAGGTCAGGAAATCCAAAAAAGTGTCATCATATCAGGGGTGCAGAATGTGCCCTATGTAGAGATTGTGGCAAGAGCTCTAGAGATTGAGGCTGCTGAACCAACTTACGTCAAACCGAGGGAGCCAACAAGAGGGTTCTTTCAGGAGATTCAGCCTCAACCCCGGAATAAAGATTGGCAACCACAAGGACAACAACAACAACTAAGAGCTGCTAAAAGGTCATATGAGGGAAACAATGACCGGGGCAAAGGAAAAGCAGGTGCAAGGAGCTACTCAAAAGCCCCTGTGCCCTAAATGCCAGAAGGAGCATTATGGCGAATGCTGGATGGGTATGAATAGGTGCTATCGATGTGGCGGGTTTGACCACTATGTCAAGGATTGCCCACAGTTGAATCGAACCCGACCAGGTGGGGACCAGAAGAGAGTTACCCCGAGAGTATTTGCTTTCATCGAGCCTGACGATGTTGAGGATGAGGCCAGGCCTTCGACTATTTCAGGTACCATCTTGGTTTGTGCACTTAGAAAGTAGTTACCATTAGAGGGATATAATTATGAGATGTAAGATTTAAATGGATAGAAACTAGACCCTAGTTGACAAACCTTTGGAGTTTTAGAATATGATGAATCAAAGAAAAATTTGAAGCTTAAATATTAAACGCATCGAGAGATGCTCTAGATTGTTGGGGTATAATTAGTGTTTAAACAAATAGGAAAATATAGTAGAGGTTTGAATAACCTATATCCATGAAGAGCTGGGAGTATCTGGACGAAGGTAGCATTCAATAGTTTAGTTTAAGTAGATTGCCGAGAGATTATGCAAAGTGTCGATTTCTTTTGCAAGGGAGTATAGGTGTCGACTAATATCGATGGGGAAAATAAGGGAATTACTCGAACTTGGAAAGTTAGTAAATTTCGAGACAATAAAGGATCAAGGTTATACAAAGGGTAATACTTGAGATTACAAAATTTGTCGACCTTTAGGAAGGAAGTAAGAACATCAGTGTTCGAGGAATTAAGAGGGTAAACCTTAACGAATGGATGTTTCTGAAATTTTCTTTGGAAAATAGAAGAATAAGATTTGGGAGAATGAGGATTTACTCGGGAAGCCATTTAAGTGATCTTAGAAGTGAAACCAAGTTAGAAAATTTAAAAGGTTCGTTTGATATCTAAAAAAGTCGAGGCCAATGAGTACAAAAATTGATTTAAGGTTAGAATGAAGTTTAAAGAAAATCAATGGTGAAATTTAGAGACTTGACTGTACTCGGAGTTATAAGACTTGAGTAAGACAAACGAAGCGTAATGTAGATAATATGAAAATTTCAGTAGGGAATTAACGAGGGAGCTCGTTAATGTAGAAATTGGAACTGACGTGCATTCCGACTACGTAAAGAGTCGAAGAATTTATGCAGAAGTTTGGGTTACAACCCAAATGTATGAAGAAATCTTTAAATTCTAGTCAACCGAGCAATGTTAAGAAGCTTAAGTATAAGTATTACGTGAAGGTACAACTACGAAAGCCTTGAATTGGAGACCCAGGAGTTCGATAGTACTTAATGTATAACCAAGGATGTGGTTAGTCAAATCGAACGCAGTGGATGTGGTTAGGAGGCTAACGTTGTGTCATTTGGTTTTAAGTAGAACCGTAGAGATTGACTCTAAGTATGATAGGATCAAAGTTCTTAAAGAGAAATTCAAATTTTTGGTGAGGTGGAGGGAAGAGATTTCAAAAGAAGAGAGGTATTATAAGTTGAAGTATAAGGTCGCAAGACACAAGGCGATAATGTCAAGGACTATGAGCTAAGTCAAATTTTGAGGACAAAATTTTTATTAAGGTGGATGGAATGTAACACCCGGTTCTCTCGGGTTTTGGGTTTTTCTATGCAATGGTATTTTCGTAAATATTGCGACATGAATCCCATTTTATGAACGAGAAGTTTTGTTAGAACCATAGGAATAAGTTGGAATGTTTGGTGAAATAAGGAGGTTTGGAGAGATCAAATCGATCGTTAAATAACGAAATAGAAAGGTATTAAGCTAAAAGGAGCAAAACGGTAAGTTGTTAGATTAATTTTAATTAAAAGCAAATTTTCCCTTTTCCCTTTCTCTCATTTTTTCCTCTGCTTCCACGAAAGAAAAGCTCCAGAGAGCTTTTGAGGCGATTATCGAGCTCTCCTTCGACGTTTCTTCATGCCGACGCTAGCTCCGAGCTCCGACCAACGTTTCTCTTCCGCAATCACAGCTCTAGGTAAGTTTCTAATGTTTGGAAGTTAGTTTCTAGGTTTTAGAGTTTTTAATCGGTTAGGGTTTCGTCAAAAATTGTTGATTGAAGTTAGAAATCGTTAGTTATTGAATTGTTGGAGGTATTTATGATTAGGGAGTATAGTTAAGTAGCATCAATGGAGCTCGATTGGTCGATCTCGATTTTAATGCCATGTGTTATGAATTGGCCTAGGTGAACAAAGCTCACGGATAGTGTAACACCCGAGATGACGGTCAGGTGATTTTCCTAAATGTATTAACGGTCATGAATATTTAATCTTTACAGCTTAGGACTTATACCAAGAATAATTAATTTCATGTGGATTTAAACTAGGTTGGGTGGCAAAGATGTAATAATGGAGGGAGATGACCGATATATAAAGAAAAAGGAAATGTTTTAAACCTCACTTGAACCACTGTAGCCGACACCTTCCTTTTCGGCGATTTCTTCTCTCCCAAGCTCTTGCTCTCTACTTCCGGCATACCCTCTTCGACGATCGGTTTCTCTGCCACTACTCGACTACTCTGTGCCCGAGGTAGCTATAGTCAATGTAGCTATCTGTTAGCTTGTTAGCCTTGTTTTCTACTCGGCATTGGAGTTTTGGATTTTTCAATGGCCAACTAATAATAAGAACATTTGGAATCTGTAACACCCCTAATACTGTTCCCATTTTTCTCTTATAAATTTTTCATTTTATTTCTACACTTTAAGCGGAAATCAATTCGAAATAAAAGTCAACGTTGTAAACCACTTAAAACAAAATCATTTATAACTTAAAACTATTTAAAAACAATTAATAAAAATAATTAAAACATTTATCAAACCTGGGAGGGCAAAACCGAAAAGCAGAGGAAAAACGAAGCGGCGACTAATCGCTGCAGGCGCTGCGCAATGCAGCGCCCGATCGCTGCCTTGTGCAGCGACCAGTCGCTGCACATTGCAGCGACCAATTCCCTCTCTGGAATCCGAGATTCCAAAGAGCAATCCAATAATCTATAGACATTCTTCCCTTCATTTTCATCCCGAAACTTATCTCATTTTCATGTCATCAATCAACGAATTTAAACAACCTAAACATACGTTAAACTTTCGTAAAAATGAACTGCATGGATACGTTTAAAAGTTGTCTAATCCTCCTGTTTCAAATTCCAAGCAGTTCCAGTAAAAACTATAAAAACACGGATTATAAACAGATTTCCAAAAACGTTTAAAACATCAAATATGAACCTAACATCTAACCATATCCAAACATCCTAACATGTTCGTCTATACATACGTATCATCCATTAAATCCCCCAAAATACCTACACAGACATCCCCACGGGTCATAACGCACCGACTGCTCAGCACACTCCCACGGGTCATTCTCCATCAACTGCATCAGGCGTCAGGAGGAGGGACGTCGTTCTCACCTGGTTCTATGTCACCTAAAACGTCACCTACACCATACAGACACACCTATGAGCTAACAAGCTCAGTAAATTCTACGTAAATGCAGATGCGTGCAGTGCATATGGAGTTCAGAAATCATGCATAACAGAGCGTCGCAAACAGTATATCACCGAGATCTCATCCCCCTAACCGAAGGGGGCCCATCCAGCGGTCGGACTACCCCGTGCGGTTAGAGGAGGGGGGTACACGCTTACAACACGTACAGCCGTGCCTGAGCCCCACCTCGCGTGACCAGATAACAGATTACGTTCATTAATTACAGTACATGAGATGTGGTATCGGCCAGACCCTTAATCGGCCCGCACGATAGATCAAGAGCCCCCAATTTCTGGGCCACATGGTTTTCAGAAAACATCGTGCAGTGCAGAAATTCGTTTTCATGCCAAGTTAAAATACGTGATGCATGAACAGTTCAATATAAAAGTAAACAAACAAGCATGCGTACCATCAAGACTGTAAATGAAATAACCTACAAAACGTTTAAACCTAACTACCCAACCAAAGCAATTAAGACAATCCATCCTTTAAGATCCTCGACGCTAAATCGAAGTACGGTATAGACCAATCGGTCAGAGTAAGTCACGAGAACTTACCTTGAGCGCGCTGAATCTCAAGCTTCGTCCACGGGGGTCGTGTGTCTGAGGTAAAACACGATATTTGTCGTTAAAGCCAATTCAAGCTATTGACGTCTAAATTACAAACCTTAACTAAAGAATCTTTTCTAAATTCTTAACTTAGCTAATCGAAGCGTTTATAACGTCAATTAACGCTCGATAATCCAAAACCTCAATTGACGAGTTTTTCCTTAAAAACCCGAAAATCTACCAATTTTAACTTTTTCACAAATTGATTTAACTTCGTCCAATAACGTCAAATACGTGCAATATAAACTTAATCACGGCTAACCTATTAATTACGAACCCTAAATCAACATTTTTAATCGAAACCTAACCGAACCCTAATTGTTCATACATCGTAAAACTCAAAATAAACATTCTAAAACTATATATCCATACCTAGAGTTGTGATCGGAGGAGAAAACGTGAAGGAAACGAGACGATCGGGAGAAAGATCGGATGTTGGAAATGAGGAAGTCGCGCGGGCAGAGAGGAGGCCGAGAGAAAAAGAAGAAGAAAAGGGTTCTGGCGTGGAAATGGCTAAGGAAGAGGAGCTGTGATGTTTTTGATAAAAATTAACTTTCCAAATTACCATTTTGCCCTTAGCACTTAATTCTATTTGTTTCGTCTTTCGTTTCGTTAATCGTCCAACCATTTGGTTTCACCAAACTTCCTTATTGCGCCCACAAGTCTAACTTATTATTTGGAATATAACAAAACTGTCCGTTCGCAATTTGGACCCCATTTACTATTTTTACCAAAATGTTCTTCATATTACGAGAAGCGTATTTACTCGAAATATAGCGTTTGACCTCCAAAAAATCCCACAATTTCTTTAAAATTCCTATTAATCGTTAGGATCGTAATGATGCTTTCCGTTTGCGAAACTGATTTGATTTGACATATTTATGAAAATGCCATAATATAATAAAATATGAACATCATATATTAAATCAAAAATCCGTACAAGCCGGATATTACATTCTACCCACCTTATTTAGAATTTTGTCCACAAAATTAAATCATACAAATAGCTCAGGATATTTAGTCATCACATCCTGCTGTCGCTCCCACGTAGCCTCTTCCACCTCGTGGTTGCGCCACAAGACTTTGACCAGTGGAATCTCTTTGTTGCGTAAGACTTTGGTGGAATACTCCAAAATGCAGTACCGGCCCCACCTCGTAAGTCAAGGTAGGCTGTACCTCGATCTCTGTATTCTCCACGACGTGCGATGGATCACGTAAACATCTCTGAAGCATAGATACGTGGAATACATCGTGGATACTCTCCATAGAAGCCGGAAGCTGTAGTCGATACGCCATCTTCCCGATCCTCTTCAGAATAGGAAAGGGCCCCACATAACGAGGGTTTAACTTACCCCTCCTTCCAAATCTCGCAACGCCTTTGAACGGAGAAACCTTAAGGTAGACCTCGTCACCTTCTTCAAACTCTAGCTCTCTCCGTCTAGTGTCAGCATAGCTCTTCTGTCTGCTCTGACCTACCTCGATACGCTGTCGGATAATGGCAATCTTCTCTGCCGTCTGCTGTAGAATCTCTGGACCAACGATGCTGGCCTCGCCAACCTCGTCCCAATATAACGGAGACCTACACTTGCGACCATACAACGCCTCATATGGAGCCATGCCAATCGTAGCCTGAAAGCTGTTGTTGTACGAGAACTCAATCAGTGGTAAATAGCGGCTCCACGAGCCCTGAAACTCCAGCACACAAGCTCTGAGCATATCCTCAAGAATCTGATTCGTCCTCTCTGTCTGACCATCAGTCTGAGGATGGAATGCGGTGCTGAAATTAAGCTGAGTCCCCATAGCTTTGTACAGACACTTCCAGAACTTCGATGTGAATCTCGGATCTCTGTCTGAAACAATCGAAACTGGCACGCCATGCAGTCTGACAATCTCCTGCACATAAAGCTCGGCGAGCTGATCCATGGACGATGTCATCCTCACAGATAAGAAGTGGGCCGACTTTGTCAATCGGTCCACAATAACCCATATGCCGTCATGGCCCTTCGTCGTCCTCGGGAGCCCCACAATGAAATCCATGGAGATCTGCTCCCACTTCCACTCCGGAATCGGCAGTGGCAATAACGTTCCGGCCGGTCTCTGGTGCTCTGCCTTCACCTGTTGGCATACTAAACAGGTCTCAACGTACTTGGCAACCTCCCTCTTCATGTTCGGCCACCAGAAGTGCTGTTTCAAATCCCGGTACATCTTGGTACTCCCCGGGTGCACAGAATATGCCGAAGAATGTGCCTCAGCCAATATCTCCTTTTTCAGATCCTCGTCATTAGGAACGTACCACCTATGCCTGAACTTCAGAATACCATCATCAGATAAATGGAAATCCGACGAGTCTCCCAAGGTCATACTCGATCGAAGCTCCATACACTTCGAATCACTCTGCTGAGCCTCACGTATACGACCAAGAATAGTCGGCCTGAGAGAAATGTTGGCGAGCATACTGGACAACTCAGCCACTATCTCCACATCGAATCTCTCAATCTCAGACCGCAGCGTAACTGACATCGCTGCTAATGAAGGCTGACTCGCAGAAGGCATTCTACTCAAGCCATCAGCAACCTTGTAAACTTTTCCCGGATGGTACTTGATATCAAAATCATAGTCTTTGACAAACTCAAGCCATCTTCTCTGTCGCATGTTCAGCTCCTTCTGCGTAAATAAGTACTTCAGGCTCTTGTGGTCGGAAAATATCTCGCACTGCTGCCCATACAAATAATGTCTCCATATCTTCAGTGCGAAGACCACAGCTGCTAACTCAAGGTCGTGCGTAGGGTAATTCTGCTCGTACGGCCTCAACTGCCGAGAAGCATATGCAATAACTCTACCCTCCTGCATCAACACACAACCCAGTCCCACTCCAGATGCATCGCAGTAAATACTGAATCTGATACCTTCAACAGGTAGCGCCAGTACTGGAGCGGTGGTCAATCTCTGCTTTAACTCCATAAAACTATCTTCACAAGCAGCCGACTATACAAACTTCTCGTTCTTTCGAGTCAATCGTGTAAGAGGAAGTGCAATCTTCGAGAATCCTTCTATAAACTTTTGATAATAACCGGCCAATCCGAGAAATCCACGCACCTCACGTACGTTCTTTGGTTGTGGCCAATCTCTGACCACCTGAATCTTGCTCGGATCCACAGAAACTTCGTCTTGTGATATAATATGGCCAAGGAAGCTCACTCTGTCAAGCCAAAACTCGCATTTCGAAAACTTTGGATACAACTGGCGTTGACTCAGAATCTGTAAAACGATCCTCAGATGCTCCTCGTGCTCTTCCTTAGACTTAGAGTAAATCAGGATATCGTCGATGAAGACTACCACGAACTTGTCCAGATACTCCTTGAAGACACGGTTCATCAAGTCCATGAACGCTGCAGGGGCATTAGTGAATCCGAAAGACATAACAAGGAACTCGTAATGCCCATACCTCGTTCGAAATGCCGTCTTCTGAATATCGTCTCGCCGGACCTTCAGCTGATAATAACCCGAGCGTAGGTCAATCCTGGAAAACACTCGGGCACCCTGGAGCTGATCAAACAAGTCATCAATCCGCGGCAGTGGATACTTATTCTTCACCGTCAATTTGTTCAACTCTCTGTAATTAATGCACATCCTGAGGGTCCCGTCTTTCTTCTTGACGAAAAGAACAGGCGTACCCCAGGGTGAAACACTGGGTCGAATGAAACCTTTCTCTAATAACTCATCAAGCTGAGTCCTCAATTCTCTCAACTCGGCTGGTGCCAACCGGTATGGGTTCTTAAACCTCGGTGCGGAGTTAGGATATACATCGATAGTGAACTCAATCTCCCGGTCCGGTGGTAACCCGGGAAGGTCATCAAGAAAAATCCCAGAGAACTCTCTGACAATAGGAATGTCGCTCGGCTTTTCTCCGCTGAGCAACTGACAATCAAATACAGAGGGCAAATAAATAGAGCACGCACCTTTAAACTGCTCGTTGACCATCATGGAATAAGAAATAGGCGAGCTACTCAATCTGTTCATCGCCTGATAAGAAAACTCGGCTTTACCTGGGGGTCGGAAGGTCACCATCCCGGATCGACAATTGATGGTGGCGAAGTGTTGTGCTAGCCAGTCCATCCATAAGATCAGATCATAGTGTTCTATGCCCATGACAATAAGGCAAGCATAGAGGGTATTACTTCCAACCGAGACAATATTGCCCTGCACAATCTGACGTGACTGCATACGCTCCCCTGAGGGCAACATCACACTATATTCGCACTCTGCTAACTCTGGCACTAATCTCAGTCTAGACATGCAAGCAATCGATATAAAGGAGTGCATAGCTCCTATATCCATCAAAGTAAATACAGCTGTACCCATAATCAGAATAGTACTTGCCATCACGGCAGGCTGATCATCATCATCAACATCGGCTGGCTCTATAAATGCGAAGATCCTCGGGGTCACTTTCCTCTGATCTCCACCTAACTGGTCTCGGCCAGGCTTTTTTTTTTATTTTTTTTTTTTTGTTTTTTTTTTTTTCTTTTTTTTTTTTTTGTTTTTTTTTTTTTATTTTTTTTTTTTTATTTTTTTTTTTTTGTTTTTTTTTTTTTGTTTTTTTTTTTTTGTTTTTTTTTTTTTTGTTTTTTTTTTTTTTGTTTTTTTTTTTTTTATTTTTTTTTTTTTATTTTTTTTTTTTTGTTTTTTTTTTTTTTTTTTATTTTTTTTTTTTTGTTTTTTTTTTTTTGTTTTTTTTTTTTTTTTATTTTTTTTTTTTTTGTTTTTTTTTTTTTGTTTTTTTTTTTTTTTATTTTTTTTTTTTTATTTTTTTTTTTTTATTTTTTTTTTTTTGTTTTTTTTTTTTTATTTTTTTTTTTTTTATTTTTTTTTTTTTTTTTATTTTTTTTTTTTTATTTTTTTTTTTTTTTTATTTTTTTTTTTTTGTTTTTTTTTTTTTATTTTTTTTTTTTTATTTTTTTTTTTTTTTATTTTTTTTTTTTTTGTTTCTGAGAAGCCCCCTGGACTTGCTTCCCTTTACCCCGATCAATACCTCCCTCAAGAGGTCTCTTCACACCCCTCGGCTGCTGCTGGGGCTGCGCTCTAGGCTGTAACCTCGGTTCTGCTATTGAGGTCGTATCTCACGGAAGAAGCCCTTAGCTGGCTCCCTCGGTCTAACACATGTAGCTCTGAGCAGCCTCTATATCCAAGGCTCTAGCTGTGACGTCAGAAAGGGTACATCAATAATACCCTGAGGACAACCACGTGCATCCGGATCTCCGGATTAAGTCCCTCCAACCTTCTCTCATTATCGCTAACAAGACGAGGTGCAAATCTGGATAATGCCTCAAACCTCCGAATATAATCAGCAACCGAACCAGTCTGCTTCAGCTGCATAAACTCGTTCCTCTTGGCCACCCTCACTGTGCGGCTGAAATACTTATCGAAGAATAGAAACTTGAACCGATCCCAAGTTATAATAGATACGTCCGTCATCACCTTAATTGAATCCCACCAGAAACGGGCATCCATCGCTAAGTGAAAGGTAGCATACGCCACCTTGCTCCCGTTCCCCACCTCGGCATAAGCTAACATATCCTCCATAACTCGGATCCATTCCTCAGCAACAGTAGGATCCGATGATCGACCATCAAACACTGGAGGCCGTAGGCCCTGAAACTTCTGCATGCCCTGATTATTGGGAACTATCAAATCCTGAGCCCTCTGGTTCTCCCGATTCACTAAGTCCGTAATCTCTTGCGCCTACCGGTCCATATGCTGAGACTGGCGATCTATCAACTCCGTAAATCGATCTAGCGCGTCATCTCTAGGATCTCTTCCTCGAGTCATAGTGTATAAAGCCTAAAACAAATTAAACAGATAATCCTAAGAAAAAAAATCAAATAAAGCTATAAACAGACTTACAGTTGATGAAGGATGTCCGCGTAGTGGCTGTGCAGTCGAGCAGTCTACAGAACCGATTTTAAAACCCGGGGGCTCTGATACCATAATTGTAACACCTCTAATACTGTTCCCATTTTTCTCTTATAAATTTTTCATTTTATTTCTACACTTTAAGCGGAAATCAATTCGAAATTAAAGTCAACGTTGTAAACCACTTAAAACAAAATCATTTATAACTTAAAACTATTTAAAAATAATTAATAAAAATAATTAAAACATTTATCAAACCTAGGAGGGAAAAACCGGAAAGCAGAGGAAAAACGAAGCGGCGACTAATCGCTGCAGGCGCTGTGCAATGCAGCGCCCGATCGCTGCCTTGTGTAGCGACCAGTCGCTGCACATTGCAGCGACCAATTCCCTCTCTAGAATCCGAGATTCCAGAGAGCAATCCAATAATCTAGAGACATTCTTCCCTTCATTTTCATCCCAAAACTTATCTCATTTTCATGTCATCAATCAACGAATTTAAACAACCTAAACATACGTTAAACTTTCGTAAAAACGAACTGCATGGATACGTTTAAAAGTTGTCTAATCCCCCTCTTTCAAATTCCAAGCAGTTCTGGTAAAAACTATAAAAACACGGATTATAAAAAGATTTCCAAAAACGTTTAAAACATCAAATATGAACCTAACATCTAACCATATCCAAACATCCTAACATGTTCGTCTATACATACGTATCATCCATTAAATCCCCCAAAATACTTACACAGACATCCCCACGGGTCATAACGCACTGACATCTTAGCACACTCCCACGGGTCATTCTCCATCAACTGCATCAGGCGTCAGGAGGAGGGACGTCAACCTCACCTGGTTCTATGTCACCTAAAACGTCACCTACACCATACAGACACACCTATGAGCTAACAAGCTCAGTAAATTCTACGTAAATGCAGATGCGTGCAGTGCATATGGAGTTCAGAAATCATGCATAACAGAGCGTCGCAGACAGTATATCACCGAGATCTCATCCCCCTAACCGAAGGGGGCCCATCCAGCGGTCGGACTACCCCGTGCGGTTAGAGGAGGGGGGTACACGCTTACAACACGTACAGCCGTGCCTGAGCCCCACCTCGCGTGACCAGATAACAGATTACGTTCATTAATTATAGTACATGAGATGTGGTATCGGCCAGACCCTTAATCGGCCCGCACGATAGATCAAGAGCCCCCAATTTCTGGGCCACATGGTTTTCAGAAAACATCGTGCAGTGCAGAAATTCGTTTTCAAGCCAAGTTAAAATACGTGATGCATGAACAGTTCAATATAAAAGTAAACAAACAAGCATGCGTACCATCAAGACTGTAAATGAAATAACCTACAAAACGTTTAAACCTAACTACCCAACCAAAGCAATTAAGAGAATCCATCCTTTAAGATCCTCGACGCTAAATCGAAGTACGGTGTAGACCAATCGGTCAGAGTAAGTCACGAGAACTTACCTTGAGCGTGCTGAATCTCAAGCTTCGTCCACGGGAGTCGTGTGTCTGAGGCAAAACACGATATTTGTCGTTAAAGCCAATTCAAGCTATTGACGTCTAAATTACAAACCTTAACTAAAGAATCTTTTCTAAATTCTTAACTTAGCTAATCGAAGCGTTTATAACGTCAATTAACGCTCGATAATCCAAAACCTCAATTGACGAGTTTTTCCTTAAAAACCCGAAAATCTACCAATTTTAACTTTTTCACAAATTGATTTAACTTCGTCCAATAACGTCAAATACGTGCAATATAAACTTAATCACGGCTAACCTATTAATTACGAACCCTAAATCGACATTTTTAATCGAAACCTAACCGAACCCTAATTTTTCATACATCGTAAAACTCGAAATAAACATTCTAAAACTATAGATCCATACCTAGAGTTGTGATCAGGAGGAGAAAACGTGAAGGAAACGAGACGATCGGGAGAAAGATCGGATGTCGGAAATGAGGAAGTCGCGCGGGCAGAGAGGAGGCCGAGAGAAAAAGAAGAAGAAAAGGGTTCTGGCGTGGAAATGGCTAAGGAAGAGGAGCTGTGATGTTTTTGATAAAAATTAACTTTCCAAATTACCATTTTGCCCTTAGCACTTAATTCTATTTATTTCGTCTTTCGTTTCGTTAATCGTCCAACCATTTGGTTTCACCAAACTTCCTTATTGCGCCCACAAGTCTAACTTATTATTTGGAATATAACAAAACTGTCCGTTCGCAATTTGGACCCCATTTACTATTTTTTCCAAAACGTTCTTCATATTACGAGAAGCGTATTTACTCGAAATATAGCGTTTGACCTCCGAAAAATCCCACAATTTCCTTAAAATTCCTATTAATCGTTAGGATCGTAATGACGCTTTCCGTTTGCGAAACTGATTTGATTTGACATATTTATGAAAATGCCATAATATAATAAAATATGAACATCATATATTAAATCAAAAATCCGTACAAGCCGGATATTACAGAATCTGAGAGTGGGAATGCTTTTATCAAATCGATTCTGGACATTTAGAACAACCACCTCTGAGTTATCGATAATCGAATCAGTCTGTTTTGGTTTTGGATTTCAAACTGCACAGAGTATTAGACTAAGGATTCGGGAATGACTATAGCTATTAAATCTTAGGATAACTTGAGATTAAACTATTAGGATTTTGTTTTTAACTACTGCAATGTAAATGTTTTAGGTGAAGAAGTTTGAAGAGAAAGGAGCTCAAGTACTAAGGAGACCAGGTAAGTGAATGTATTCAGATTTCCGGCTAATAGAGCCCTATATCGTGGGAGTACTAGGTTGAGATGTCTAATGTTTACCTTATGATAATGAGCCTGTCTACACTTGAAGGATTTATGTATGTTGCGAGTTATACTATTTGATGACCTGCTAGTGAATGTAAAGTTGTCTACTCTGGTATGATCCTTGTCATAGTTTGATGAGTTAAAAGTTCTCATGTTCATGCATCATGAATGTTTCTCAAGCATAAGAAAATGTTTTAACGCATGTTTTCCATGAACAAGATATGTATGTATATATGTATATATATAAGATTTATGCAACGTGGATTAAGTGAGGGTTGGGGGCGGTTCGGCGTATGTCACAGTCCAAAGAAGGACATATGAATACGACCCGCAGTAGGGAACAAGATCAAACTCACTGTCGAACCCCCTTTACCGGCACAAATCCTCTCTTGATCCACACATTCTAAACAAAGAATATGATCAAAGACTATGAATGATGATTATGATCAATGACTATGAATAATGAATATGATCCATGACTATGAATGATGATTACGAGCAAAGACATGAACAAGAAAAGACTTATGAGCATGTGATTTTCCTAAATTATGCATTCATGCATCCATGTTAGTGTTACATTCCTTACTAAGCATTAGGCTTATAGTTTAAACCTTATGATATAGGTGACGAGTTTTTAGGTGAGGAACTTAAGGTTAATGAGGATGTCTAAGCTTGATTGCTGGAGGATGCTCAGTGTGACAGTGAAGGCTGGATAGGCGAATAACTTCCTTGGTTATGCTCATAGTAGGTCAGAAAAGTTTACGATGAACAGATGACTAAATAGAACGGAATTTCTTTTAACAATGAGATTTGGATTTGAAGAGCTTGTCTTTAGAGTCTGAATACGATCTTAAGGATTAATGAATGGTTTGTTTTGTTTGAGTCTTCCGCTATGCGTATTTTAGATGAGTTTATGATTTTTACTCTTTGAGGTTTATGGTTACTAAGTTAGGGGTCGGGTGAGTTGTGATATGTTCTATCGAATGAAGATATTTGATGATTATAGTGTTTTACTGCCGTATGATAGAAGCTGGATGAGGCAATCATCCGGCTGACGTCATCGGCGGATGTCAATAGATGAGAGTTAAACGATTGAGTCTTCCGGGTGACGTCACCGGAAGATGTAGTATGACGTCACCGGAAGATATAGTTTGTTTCCTCGCCCGATGATGTAAATGATAACTTGTCGTCTAGCGTTCGGTGGATGAAGTGTATTTCTTCACCGGATGCTGGGAATGTTATTTTGTCGTCTAGCGTTCGGTGGATGAAGCGTATTTCTTCGCCGGATGATGTAAATGGTATTTTGTCGTCTAGCGTTCGGTGGATGAAGCGTATTTCTTCGCCGTATGATGTAAATGGTATTTTGTCGTCTAGCATTCGGTGGATGGAGCGTATTCCTTTACCGGATGATGTAAATGTTATTTTGTCGTCTAGTGTTCGGTGGATGAAGTGTAATTCTTCACCGGATGACGTAGATGTTAAATTGTCGTCTAGTGACCGGATGACGTGAGTATTGTCTTATCGTTTAATGTCGGGAAATGTTTTAAATCGGTCACGTGAAGCACATATGACTACCGGTCGATATAGGGTAAATATGAACATCTAGTGGAGAATGTTCGGGACCGGGCGATGTCTTCATTTAGGCACGTGCATTGCCCGTGACCACCGGCAGGATGTCTATTGCTGGTTGAGATCAGATGTGTCGCGTGGCGGACACGTGACCATCGGTCGATGTGAGTCTATAACTCTATCGGTGGATGCAGATCAAGAGATGTTTAAAAAAAAAAAAAAAGAGAAAAGAGAAAATAAAGAGGGAATAATATTAACACTATGATGAATAAAGTGTATGGAAGCAAGAATCAAATGATTAAGAGATCAAGTAATGAATTTGTGTGGCGATTCCGTTGGGGTCGTTACAATTATGGTATCAGAGCGAAACCGGGTTCTAAAACCGATTCTGCAGACTGCCTTCCAGCACTGACTGTCACATGAGCACACTTCAGCAACTGTAAGTATTTATGATTTCAGTATATGTCATTAAGTTAAGATATATCTGTAATGATTTGTCTAGGAATCCCAAAATGGTTAGAGGTCAGCAGAGAGAGACCAATGAGGATAGCAATGCTATTGCTCAGTTGACAGAGTTGGTCATGCGCCAATCTCACCAAATCGAACGACTGATGACTGCTAGAGAGGAACAAGGCAACTCCAGTACTAATGCAACTCATGATCATGGGGGTGAGCGTTTCCACCGGCTTCGACCCCCGGTGTTTAATGGACAGGTTTCAGATCCTATTTATGCTGAGGAGTGGATTCGAAAGATAGAAGACATGTTTAAGTATGCAAAGGTTGATGAAGGGGATAAGGTCACCTATGCTGTCTTTCATTTGGAGTTAAGTGCAAGGCATTGGTGGGACTCAATCCAGAACACCGCTAATGCCGAACCTATGACCTGAGAGATGTTCAAGACTGCTTTCTTTGACAAGTACTTCAATAGGACTGTTCGGGCCAACAAGAAGAAGAAGTTCATGAATCTGCGACAAACTGGCTCTGTGACGGATTACATATGCAAATTTGATACCTTATCACGGTTTGCTCCCCGTATGATTGAGGATGATGAGGAAAAGATTTACCAATTTGTTCAAGGACTGAAGCCAAGTCTGTCCATGAAAGTGAAGACTGCTGGGATACACAATGTACCTTATGGTGAAGTGACGGCTAAGGCCTTGGAGCTGGAAGAGGAAGAAATGACAGCATATGCACAGCGTGAGCAGCCAAGGAAACTCACGAAGGACACTCAGCCGCCACCACGTCAGAACAAAGGTTGGCAGCCGCAACAGAACAGGGGACCACAGCAACAACAACAAGGAATAAAGAGACCCCTCAACCAGAATGATGACCAAGGAAAAGGAAAGAGGCCTCTGGCACCCTTATGCCCCACCTGTCAGAAGAACCACCCCGGCAAATGCAAGTTGCGTTCTGGCCGCTGTTTCAGATGTGATAAGGTTGGACATATAGTCAGAGACTGCCCCATGCCGCCAGATCCTAACCGTGCAAGGGTAGCACCTAGAGTCTATGCAATGATGGAGGATGAGGAAGCCGTGCAGCATACAGTCATATCAGGTACCATTATGATCTGTGGTTTTGCTGCTTACACACTTATAGATACGGGAGCCACACACTCGTTTATATCAACTTTGTTTGTATGCCAACACAACTTAGAACTTTTACCAGCCGAAAGGCCATATGATGTTATGTTACCATCAGGGAAGTCCCTACATTCTGAATAGATTGTTAAAGGTGATGTTGTGTCCTTAGGAAGTAAGAAACTATATGTAGAACTGATTGTAATTGACATGAAAGGATACGAGGTGATATTAGGAATGGATTGGTTAGTTAGGCATTATGCCACAATAAGTTGTAGATCTGGGATGGTTGATTTTTGACCCCCAAATGGTGATCATTATTCCTTCCAAGCTATTCCTAAGATAAGCAAAATACCGATTATATCCTCACTAGAAATTTACCGGTTACTGAAAAATTGTTGTAAGAGTTACTTAGCTAGCATAATGGATGTTCGGGTGAAGAATAAGATAGAGTTACAAGATATCCCCATAGTCAGAGAGTTCCCTGACGCGTTCTTAGATGATTTGCCAGGATTACCACCGGATAGAGAAATAGAGTTTGTAATAGATACGTTCCCTGAGGCCTTACCGGTATCTAAGAACCCTTACCGTATGGCACCTGTTGAACTAAAGGAGTTAAAGGTCCAACTACAAGAATTAGTAGACAAAGGATTTATACGCCCTAGCAATTCCCCTTGGGGTGCACCTGTCTTATTTGTCAAGAAGAAGGATGGTTCCCTTAGAATGTGCATAGACTACAGAGAACTAAATAAGTTGACAATCAAGAATAAGTACCCCTTACCTCGGATTGATGATTTGTTTGACCAATTGCAAGGAGCAAAGGTGTTTTCAAAAATAGATTTACGTTCGGATTATTACCAACTGAAAGTTAAGGAAGGAGATATACCTAGAGACAGCCTTCAGAACCCGTTATGGACACTACGAATTCTTGGTCATGTCGTTTGGACTGACCAATGCACCTGCAGCCTTTATGGATTTGATGAATCGAGTGTTTCGTGATTACTTGGACAAGTTTGTGATCATTTTTATAGATGATATCCTGATATACTCACGGACAGAAGCTGACCATGCAGAGCATTTAAGAATAGTTTTGACAACATTGAAGGAGCACCAGCTTTATGCCAAATTGTCCAAGTGTGAATTTTGGTTGGACAAGGTTAATTTTCTTGGCCATGTAGTTTCTGCTAATGGCATATCAGTGGACCCGACCAAAATTCAGGCAGTAAAGGATTGACCACAACCAAAGAACGCCAGTGAAGTCCGCAGTTTCCTTGGATTGGGAGGCTATTACAGAAAGTTCATCAAAGGATTTTCTATGATAGCTAAGCCCCTGACGAATTTGACAAAGAAGGACAATAAGTATTACTTGACCGAAGCTTGTGAGGATAGCTTCCAGACGTTGAAGGTGAAGTTAACAACAGCTCCGGTATTGACCCTCCCAACCGAAGAAGGAAAGTTTAGCGTATTTTGTGATGCATCAAAAGTTGGTTTGGGCTGTGTTTTGATGCAAGAAGGCAAGGTTGTAGCGTATGCCTCTAGGCAGTTAAAGAGTTATGAACAGAACTACCCCACCCATGATTTAGAATTAGCCGCTGTTGTTTTTGCTTTGAAGATATGGAGACACTATTTATATGGACAACAGTGTGAGGTGTTTTCTGACCATAAAAGTCTGAAGTACCTCTTTACACAAAAGGAATTGAACATGAGACAGAGGTGTTGGTTGGAATTTGTTAAGGATTACGACTTTGAGATCAAGTATCACCCGGGTAAGGCTAACTCTGTAGCTGACGCATTGAGCAGTATGTCAACAACTATGCAATCCGTCGTGTCAACTATGTCTATACCTTTGAGGACAGAAGTTCAGAAATTGGAGTTGGAGATTGTTCCAGAGTTGTCAGCTCTACTCGCAAATTTGACCATTCAACCGACGGTTCTGGAAAAGATCAAAGAAACACAACAGAAGGACTCAGAGAAGAATAACAGTATGATGAACAAGGTGAAGGACACCACCTCCGAGTTTAGTCTTTCCAAGGATAGGATTCTGAAGTTTAGAAATAGATGGTATGTCCCTAATGATGAAGGATTACGTAAGCTAATCTTGGCTGAGGCGCATTCGTCACCCTTTTTCGTGCATCCTGGAAGCTCCAAGATGTATCGAGACCTGAAGTTACTCTACTAGTGACCAAACTTAAAGAGAGATGTTGCCAAGTATGTAGAGTCATGTTTGGTTTGCCAACAAGTTAAAGCTGAGCACCAACGTCCAGGAGGTACCCTTCAGCCTCTACCTATTCCCGAGTGGAAGTGGGAACACATAGCTATGGATTTCGTTGTAGGATTACCTAAGACAACTAAGGGACATGATAGTATTTGGGTTGTGATTGATAGACTAACGAAATCAGCCCATTTCTTACCAGTAAGGACAATCTACTCGATGGACCAGCTTGCTGATCTTTATGTACAAGAAGTTATTAGGTTGCATGGAATTCCTGCATCTATTGTCTCTGATCGTGACCCTAGGTTCACCTCTCGGTTTTGGAAAGGTCTACAAGGCACACTTGGTACGAGGTTATCCTTCAGCACTGCTTTTCACCCGCAGACAGATGGTCAGTCGGAGAGGGCTATCCAAATACTTGAAGATATGTTGAGGGCTTGTGTGCTAGAGTTCCAGACATCCTGGAACAGATACTTACCTTTGGTTGCGTTCTTCCTACAATAACAGTTATCAGTCCACCATTGGCATGGCACCTTATGAAGCACTGTATGGCAGGAAATGTAGATCACCCTTGTATTGGGATGAAGTTGGTGAAGCAAAACTCATAGGTCCTGAGATGTTGCAAGCAGATGTCAGACAAGATTGCCATTATTAAAAGGAAAATGATTACTGCACAAAGCCGACAGAAAAGTTATGCAGACCAAAGGAGGAGAGATCTTGAATTTGCTGTTGGTGATGAAGTTTTCCTGAAGGTTTCACCATTTTAAGGAGTACTAAGATTTGGCAGGAGGGGAAAGCTAATCCACGATTTATTGGACCATTCCCTGTCTTGGCTAGAATCGGTAGTACAGCTTACAGACTGCAGCTGCCTCCATCATTGGATAAAGTTCATAATGTTTTCCATGTGTCAATGTTAAAAAAATGTATACAGGACCCTACACAAGTTGTTAAACCAGTGGAATTTTGAGATTGAGCCGACGCTAACATATGAAGAGAAGCCAGTGCAGATATTGGAATCCGAAGTTAAGACTCTGAAGAACAAAGAGATTCATTGGTCAAGGTCTTATGGAACAATCATGGCATTGAAGAAGCCATTTGGGAGCGACGACAGGACATGTTAGACAAGTATCCAGAGTTATTTGTTTGATCAATTTTCGGGGACAAAAATTTTGTTTAAGGAGGGGTGGATGTAACACCCGAGATGTCGGTCAGGTGATTTTCCTAACTGTATTAACGGTCATGAATATTTAATCTTTACAGCTTAGGACTTATACCAAGAATAATTAATTTCATGTGGATTTAAACTAGGTTGGGTGGCAAAGATGTAATAATGGAGGGTGATGACCGATATATAAAGAAAAAGAAAATGTTTTAAACCTCACTTGAACCACTGTAGCCGACACCTTCCTTTTCGGCGATTTCTTCTCTCCCAAGCTCTTGCTCTCTGCTTCCGGCATACCCTCTTCGACGATCGGTTTCTCTGCCACTACTCGACTACTTTGTGCCCGAGGTATGCTATAGTCAATGTAGCTATCTGTTAGCTTGTTAGCCTTGTTTTCTACTCAGTATTAGAGTTTTGAATTTTCCAATGGCCGACTAATAATAAGAACATTTGGAATCTGAGAGTGGGAATGCTTTTATCAAATCGATTCTGGACATTTAGAACAACCACCTCTGAGTTATCGATAATCGAATCAGTCTGTTTTGGTTTTGGATTTCAAACTGCACAGAGTATTAGACTAAGGATTCGGGAATGACTATAGCTATTAAATCTTAGGATAACTTGAGATTAGAACTATTTGGATTTTGTTTTTAACTACTGCAATGTAAATGTTTTAGGTGAAGAAGTTTGAAGAGAAAGGAGCTCAAGTTCTAATGAGACCAGGTAAGTGAATGTATTAAGATTTCTGGCTAATAGAGCCCTACATCGTGGGAGTACTAGGTTGAGATGTCTAATGTTTACCTTATGATAATGAGTCTGTCTACACTTGAAGGATTTATGTATGTTGCGAGTTATACTATTTGATGACCTGCTACTGAATGTGAAGTTGTCTATTCTAGTATGATCCTTATCATAGTTTGATGAGTTAAAAGTTCTCATGTTCATGCATCATGAATGTTTCTCAAGCATAAGAAAATGTTTTAACGCATGTTTTCCATGAACAAGATATGTATGTATATATGTATATATATAAGATTTATGCAACGTGGATTAAGTGAGGGTTGGGGGCGGTTCGGCATATGTCACAGTCCAAAGAAGGACATATGAATACGACCCGCAGTAGGGAACAAGATCAAACTCACTGTCGAACCCCCTTTACCGGCACAAATCCTCTCTTGATCCACACAACCTAAACAAAGAATATGATCAAAGACTATGAAATGATGATTATGATCAATGACTATGAATGATGAATATGATCCATGACTATGAATGATGATTACGAGCAAAGACATGAACAAGAAAAGACTTATGAGCATGTGATTTTTCCAAATTATGCATTCATGCATCCATGTTAGTGTTACATTCCTTACTAAGCATTAGACTTATAGTTTAAACCTTATGATGTATATGACGAGTTTTCAGGTGAGGAACTCAAGGTTAATGAGGATGTCTAAGCTTGGTTGCTGGAGGATGCTCAGTGTGACAGTGAAGGCTGGATAGGCGAATAAGTTCCCTGGTTATGCTTATAGTAAGTCAGAAAAGTTTACGATGAACAGATGACTAAATAGAACGGAATTTCTTTTAACAATGAGATTTGGATTTGAAGAGCTTGTCTTTAGAGTCTGAATACATCTAAGGATTAATGAATTGGTTTTGTTTTGTTTGAGTCTTCCGCTATGCGATTTTAGATGAGTTAGATTTTTACTCTTTAGTTTATGGTTACGAAGTTAGGCGTCCGGGTGAGTGGTGATATGTTCTAGTCGAATTAATATGGTTTGATGATTTAGTGTTTACTGCCGATGAAGCACTGGATGATGCATCATCCGCTGACGTCAGCGCGATGTCAATAATAAGAGTTAAAACGATTGAGTCTTCCGGGTTGAACGTCACCGGAGATGTATGGTATTTTGTCGTCTAGCATTCGGTGGATGAAGCGTATTTCTTCGCCGGATGATGTAAATGGTATTTTGTCGTCTAGCATTCGGTGGATGGAGCGTATTCCTTTACCGGATGATGTAAATGGTATTTTGTCGTCTAGCATTCGGTGGATGGAGCGTATTCCTTTACCGGATGATGTAAATGGTATTTTGTCGTCTAGCATTCGGTGGATGGAGCGTATTCCTTTACCGGATGATGTAAATGGTATTTTGTCGTCTAGCATTCGGTGGATGAAGCGTATTTCTTCGCCGGATGATGTAAATGGTATTTTGTCGTCTAGCATTCGGTGGATGGAGCGTATTCCTTTACCGGATGATGTAAATGGTATTTTGTCGTCTAGCATTCGGTGGATGAAGCGTATTTCTTCGCCGGATGATGTAAATGGTATTTTGTCGTCTAGCATTCGGTGGATGGAGCGTATTCCTTTACCGGATGATGTAAATGGTATTTTGTCGTCTAGCATTCGGTGGATGGAGCGTATTCCTTTACCGGATGATGTAAATGGTATTTTGTCGTCTAGCATTCGGTGGATGGAGCGTATTCCTTTACCGGATGATGTAAATGGTATTTTGTCGTCTAGCATTCGGTGGATGAAGCGTATTTCTTCGCCGGATGATGTAAATGGTATTTTGTCGTCTAGCATTCGGTGGATGAAGCGTATTTCTTCGCCGGATGATGTAAATGGTATTTTGTCGTCTAGCATTCGGTGGATGAAGCGTATTTCTTCGCCGGATGATGTAAATGGTATTTTGTCGTCTAGCATTCGGTGGATGGAGCGTATTCCTTTACCGGATGATGTAAATGGTATTTTGTCGTCTAGCATTCGGTGGATGAAGCGTATTTCTTCGCCGGATGATGTAAATGGTATTTTGTCGTCTAGCATTCGGTGGATGAAGTGTAATTCTTCACCGGATGCTGGGAATGTTATTTTGTCGTCTAGCGTTCGGAGGATAAAGCGTATTTCTTCGCCGGATGATGTAAATGGTATTTTGTCGTCTAGCATTCGGTGGATGAAGCGTATTTCTTCGCCGGATGTTGTAAATGGTATTTTGTCGTCTAGCATTCGGTGGATGGAGCGTATTCCTTTACCGGATGATGTAAATGTTATTTTGTCGTCTAGTGTTCAGTGGATGAAGTGTAATTCTTCACCGGATGACGTAGATGTTAAATTTTCGTCTAGTGACCGGATGACGTGAGTATTGTCTTATCGTTTAATGTCGGGAAATGTTTTAAATCGGTCACGTGAAGCACATATGACTACCGGTCGATATAGGGTAAATATGAACATCTAGTGGAGAATGTTCGGGACCGGGCGATGTCTTCATTTAGGCACGTGCATTGCCCGTGACCACCGGCGGATGTCTATTGCTGGTTGAGATCAGATGTGTCGCGTGGCGGACACGTGACCATCGGTTGATGTGAGTCTATAACTCTATCGGTGGATGCAGATCAAGAGATGTTTTAAAAGAAAAAAAAAAAGAGAAAAGAGAAAATAAAGAGGGAATAATATTAACACTATGATGAATAAAGTGTATGGAAGCAAGAATCAAATGATTAAGAGATCAAGTAATGAATTTGTGTGGCGATTCCGTTGGGGTCGTTACAGATAGTGCTCGGAGTGCTGAGGACCCGAGGTAAGTCTTCGTGACTCTTTTAGCCGATTTGGCCTACACCATAAGATTTATTGTTGATTGAGGATCTTGGAGATGTAGAATGTGTTGGGCGATAGGTTGAGTAGATAGTTTTAGTTAAGTTGTTGAATGTTTAAATTGTTGTTTGTTTATGCTTTGGTTTTAATTACGACATTAGGTAAACGAAAAGGTTAACGAAAAGGAAAACGAAAAGGTAAACGAAAAGGTTAACGAAAAGGAAAACGAAAAGGAAAACGAAAAGGAAAACGAAAAGGAAAACGAAAAGGAAAACGAAAAGGAAAACGAAAAGGAAAACGAAAAGGTAAACGAAAAGGTTAACGAAAAGGAAAACGAAAAGGTAAACGAAAAGGTTAACGAAAAGGAAAACGAAAAGGTAAACGAAAAGGTTAACGAAAAGGAAAACGAAAAGGAAAACGAAAAGGAAAACGAAAAGGAAAACGAAAAGGTAAACGAAAAGGTTAACGAAAAGGAAAACGAAAAGGTAAACGAAAAGGAAAACGAAAAGGAAAACGAAAAGGAAAACGAAAAGGAAAACGAAAAGGAAAACGAAAAGGTAAACGAAAAGGAAAACGAAAAGGTAAACGAAAAGGATAAAAGAATGTCACGGTTTTATGAACTACATATGCATCGCATGCATTGTCATTCACGTAGATTTACTGAGCCTTTAGCTCACAGAATGTTCTCTATGGTGTTGGTGACTTTGAGAAAGGTGAGGATGATATTCCTCCTCCCGATGCATGAGATGTTGATGGAGGGTGACCCGTGGATGTGTGTGCTGGTGTAGTCGGTGCGCTTTTGACCCGTGGGGATGTAAGTAAACATTTTGATGATTGAATAGATAGAAACTTAGGAAAAATTGTATTGTCAGAAGCATTTTAGGTTGTTTAGTTCTGGATAGTTAATATTTGATGTTTGGATCGGTGGATGCTGGATGTATAAGTCATCCGGCTGACGTCACCGGTGGATGTTGAGTGTTATGGATCGGTGGATGCTGGATGTATAAGTCATCCGGCTGACGTCACCGGTGGATGTTGAGTGTTATGGATCGGTGGATGCTGGATGTATAAGTCATCCGGCTGACGTCACCGGTGGATGTTGAGTGTTATGGATCGGTGGATGCTGGATGTATAAGTCATCCGGCTGACGTCACCGGTGGATGTTGAGTGTTATGGATCGGTGGATGCTGGGGAATAAGTCATCGGCTGACGTCACCGGTGGATGTTGAGTGTTATGGATCGGTGGATGCTGGATGTATAAGTCATCCGGCTGACGTCACCGGTGGATGTTGAGTGTTATGGATCGGTGGATGCTGGATGTATAAGTCATCCGGCTGACGTCACCGGTGGATGTTGAGTGTTATGGATCGGTGGATGCTGGATGTATAAGTCATCCGGCTGACGTCACCGGTGGATGTTGAGTGTTATGGATCGGTGGATGTTGAGTGTTATGGATCGGTGGATGCTGGGTGAATAAGTCATCCGGCTGACGTCACCGGTGGATGTTGAGTGTTATGGATCGGTGGATGTTGAGTGTTATGGATCGGTGGATGCTGGATGTATAAGTCATCCGGCTGACGTCACCGGTGGATGTTGAGTGTTATGGATCGGTGGATGCTGGATGTATAAGTCATCCGGCTGACGTCACCGGTGGATGTTGAGTGTTATGGATCGGTGGATGTTGAGTGTTATGGATCGGTGGATGCTGGGTGAATAAGTCATCCGGCTGACGTCACCGGTGGATGTTGAGTGTTATGGATCGGTGGATGCTGGATGTATAAGTCATCCGGCTGACGTCACCGGTGGATGTTGAGTGTTATGGATCGGTGGATGCTGGATGTATAAGTCATCCGGCTGACGTCACCGGTGGATGTTGAGTGTTATGGATCGGTGGATGCTGGATGTATAAGTCATCCGGCTGACGTCACCGGTGGATGTTGAGTGTTATGGATCGGTGGATGCTGGATGTATAAGTCATCCGGCTGACGTCACCGGTGGATGTTGAGTGTTATGGATCGGTGGATGCTGGGTGAATAAGTCATCCGGCTGACGTCACCGGTGGATGTTGAGTGTTACTGTTCACCGGTGGATGTTGAGTGTTATGGATCGGTGGATGCTGGGTGAATAAGTCATCCGGCTGACGTCACCGGTGGATGTTGAGTGTTACTGTTCACCGGTGGATGTTGAGTGTTATGGATCGGTGGATGTGTTTTGTGGATGTGAGCGGTAGATGTCGTCTGCCGAGTTAATGAAGTCACGTGGGAAACACGTGGTCTGCGGATGATAAGCTTAAATAAGTCTATGGGTTGAGTTCAGTGGGTTTAAGATTTTAGTCGATGTTGTTTAAGTTATATGTCCACGAGTTTTTGAAAATATATATAACCTTAAATGATTTATGATTCGAGTCTAGGATTTATGGTATCACGAGGAAAAATGAAAAGTTTTATGATATGGAATGAAACTAGAAGTAAATTTACGTCAAGGCAATACTCGTGGCGGCCCTGACTGGGTTGGGGTTGTTACATTTATTGTATGTTTTTGTATGTCATGCATCATGATTTGAAAGCATGTGAAAATAACACAAAACGAATTTTTCATGTTTTTACGAAATGAACTGACACGAAACGACAAATGATGATTGAGTAGATTCTTTGAGGGAAGTCATTCACCCCTCAAATGAGCATGAAATGTGATGATTTGGGAAAAGTTATCTGTTTTCCATCTAGAATGAGGATCAGATCAGTTAACAGAAACCTATTGAGTAGATTCTTTGAGGGAAGTAATTTGCCCCTCAAATGAGCATGTGAATTGATGATTTGAGAAAACTGATCCGCTTCCCATCTACTATGAGGATCAGATCATGTAACGCAACGAGAACGAAAATGCGAACGAAATGTGAAAGTAGAAACTGCATATATAAGATTCATGTATTGTTTTCATTTCATTTATTATTATACTTATTTAGCATTAGGCTAATAGATGAATTATGTGATGTAGGTGACGAGGAGATAGCCGATGAGTCCACGTGCTATAAAGCTTCTACCAGCGAAATCTCCTTGCTATCATTTTCCTTCTTCAATTTTCTTTATTCACTTCTTACATCATATAACCTTCTTACGATATAACTTCTAATTATGTCTCGACATATTTTTGCTTATCTCACTTCACCTAATTATCATTTATATTCAATCTCCATCAATTACAAATTTCCTCTTTCACTTTTCCTTGTACTCAATCCTTCTCTTCCAACTTATTCTAATTCACCTCTTCCACATACTTACTCTTATACCATCATTTTCTATTTCATCACAAATCATTTACGAAACCACCTATCAACCTAATATTCTTATACTTAAATTTCACTTCATTTTTCTTTATCAACAGCTCAATCCTTAGCCTCTCACTCAAATATCAATATATCACCCTCTTTAAAATGTCGTCCACTCATCTTCATACCTATTCCCTCATTTATACAGTTAACTCTCGTCAATCTAATTCTAATAACGTATGTCCTCCATCTTAAGATTTTATCAATCATTATTCATCCTAGATTCTTAATTTGTTTTATTCTCTATAGTTGATACACTTGTTATTAACTCCAATATAAACCCGAACGTAACGTTCTCAACGTTTCTTTGGTTGTCTACATTCGAGGAAAACATTGAAGGCTAGGAGTGATTAGAGGGGTTTAAGCGTTTACGTTATAATTGATTGAGTTGAAGTCGATGAATGCATGAGTTAGAGTGTCGCGTCCCGTACACTATTCCTAAATTTTACCGTATAAATTTTTCTTTTTCTTTTATGCCTAAAAGACTTTTAAACCTAACGTTTAAGTGGAAAAACATTTGAAAACCTTTTAGGAATACGTATTTAAAGTAAAGAAAACTAATGAAAACAATTTAAATTAAAACCATAAAACAATTTACAGAACAATTAAATAAAACTTAAAGTAACAGACAATCGGTGGGGGCAAAAGGAACAATTGTCCAACAAAATATAGGGGTGATCGATCACCCCAATGCCAGGCGATCGATCGCCCGAATGAAAATGGAGGGGCGATCGTCGCCCTTCACACTGGCGATCGATCGCCCCAGCCGATCGATCGCCCCCTTTTGGGCGATCAATCGGCACACTCTCTAGAATTTTCAGAGAGTGGCGATCACGATTGCCGATCGATCACCACCTTAGGAGGTCAATCGACAATCCCCCTGGAAATCTAAAATTTCCAGGGAGTTCGCCTCCCTCTTCTTCTTTCTTTCTTCATTCTTCCCTGCATAATTTCCTTACTCCTAAAACTTTCAACATAAATCATTCATAACTTCACATATTCCTCCCTTTCGTAAATCACCAAATAAACAACCCGAAACATATTCTAGAACGTGTTTAAAAACATAGTAAACTTTCGTAAAAATGAACTGCGTTGATCCATTTAAAACCTAAACAATTCCTCCTATTTAAAAGAAAATTCTAAGCAGTTCCATATCATTCAAATAACTGGTTTGACAAAACGTTTCATAA
Source organism: Begonia masoniana (assembly GCA_022432975.1). Lineage (NCBI taxonomy): Eukaryota > Viridiplantae > Streptophyta > Magnoliopsida > Cucurbitales > Begoniaceae > Begonia > Begonia masoniana. Next base: position 37,521,302 of record CM039503.1, on the reverse strand, counting down.
CACAATTTATCAAAACATTGTTTTTCCTGATTAACCAGATCTCAAGCGTCCTAATATGTCCAACTATACAATCTCATCTACTATCACGTTCCCAAAATACTTACTAACATCCCCACGGGTCAAAAGCGCACCGACTGCATCAGCACACTCCCACGGGCCATCTTTCTTCAACTGATCATTCCTCAGGTGGAAAGATCTCGTCCTCACCTGTATCAAGATCACCTACACTATACAGACAACTATGAGCTGAAGGCTCAGCAAGTTTCGTAAATGCAGATGCATGCCGTGCATATGAAGTTCGAAAATCATGCAGAATACATAACAGATCGTGGCAGACAGATTGTCACCGAGATCTCAGCCTGCTAGATGGAGAGGACATGTTCGGCGGTTGGACAACCCTTTCCACATAGCGGGGGGAGACATGCTTACATCCGTAACAGTCACGCCTGAACCCCACCTCGCATGACCAGATAACCGATTACGTATATTAGTTTCATTAGATGTGGTATCGTGACAAGCTCCTCTCAGCCTTCACGATAAATCAATAGCCCCCTTTCGGGCCATATCACTTTTCCTGAAAACGTAGTACGGAAATTCATTTTCTATGCTCGTTCGAAAATTGTGATGCATGAACAATTCAATATATAAAGTAAACAACCAACATGTGTACCATCAAGACAACAAAACATAACCTCTAAAGGCAACCAACCCTAACTACCCAACCAAAGCATTTAAACAAACAAATCACCAATGTTTTTCGACAAGACTTCGATGTACAGTGTAGGCCAATCGGCCATAGTAAGTCATGAGAACTTACCTCGCGTCCGTTGTAATTCTAGCTCCGTCCACGAGCGTTGTTCACCTAAGGCAATTCACAACACTTGTCGTTAAAACGAGTTTAAACCGTTAAACGTCCAAATTAACGAAACCTTAACTAAAGAAATTCCCTAAAATTCTAATTCGACTTATTGAGGCATTTTATCGAGCAATCTACGCTCGACACCTCAAAACCTCCATTAACGGAGTGTTTCCAAAACCTCAAAAATCCACAACCCTAATATTCCACAACGAATCGATTAATCTTCGTCCAATAACGTCCAATACATCCATTATATTCATAAATACATTAAACCTATCGATTTCAAACTCGAATCGACATTTTTAACAAAACCCTAAACGAAACCCTAATCGTTTTAACTCTGTAAAAACTGAAAACTAAAGTCCAAAAACTACAGAACCTTACCTAGAGCGTTGATTGGAGAAGAAAACGTGAAGAGCCGGAGTCGTTCAGAGCGAAATCGGTCGTCGGAGAGGAGAAAACGCTGCGTGAGAAAAGAGAAAGCCGAGAGAGAGGGAGAAATGCAGAGAAAAGTTGAGATTTTGTGAAGTGCTGGGAGGAAAAGAGGAAAGTGTGTTTTTAATTAAATTTGACTTTGCAAATTACCATTTCGCCCTTCCATTGTTTTTATATTAATTTCGTCTTTTGTTTCATTAATTAGCTAACGATTCGATTTCTCCAAATTTCTTTGTTTCACCAATAACTCCGACTTATTATCTAGGGCCTTATTAAAACTTTCTGTTGGCAAAACGACCCCGTTTACTATTTTTATTAAAACGTCCATTATATTACGAGAAACGTAATTCTCGTAATTTAGCGTTACAACTCTTAAAATTCCGAAATTTTCTTAAAATCTATATTAATTATTAGGATCGTAATAACGCTTTCCGTTCGCAGAACAGACATAATTCAACACATTTGCAAAAATGCCCTCATATATTAAAATAATAAAATCCCGTAAAGAACCGGGTGTTACATAGAGTGATTAAAACTTTGGAGACATAGGACTTGTCAGTACCTAATAGATGAGTAAGGCTATAGAAGAATCGAAGCGAGTGTTGCGAGCGTAATTATGAGAATGGTATTGGAGTGTGTAATTAGAGGAATATAACTTAGGAGATATAAGTTCAGAATATATAGAAACCGAATTTTAGCTGATGACTTCTTAAACATTTAGACTTTAACATGCCAAAGAAAATAGAGGATTTCCTATAACTACATTCATTGCACTTGACTTGTTTAACTTTTATCTCAATTATCCCCAAATACCACTGAATCCCTAGATCTAATAATTAGTTCACTCTAAAGTATTCACCCAAACTTTAAGTCGCGCACGTATTCCTCAATTTCGACTTAGTAAATTGCGAATCGACCCTTTCTAAATCTCCTGACTTAGCCTTACTTCTAAGTTTACTTGAACAATCTCCGTGCAAATTTGCGCTCTCCTTATTCGATATCCTTAAAATTTCTCAATATCACTAATACTAAATACTTAAGAGTTAAACTTTTTATATCAACCCTCCATAATTCCTTCACTTATCCCTAAAACCACCTATTTTTACTCCCAATCGTTCCCACAAACTTCCATACTTATAATAATATCTATTCACGCAAAGGATTTCTTCAATTTTCCTTTAAAGTTTACTAACTAACCTACCCTCTTTCGTTCCTCCTAATAGGTTCTTGACTACTCTCCTTGGCTTCCTCACAAAGATTCATACAACGATGTTCTTATTCGCAAACTTGTTGTAGATAAGTTTATACCCTTAATCCAAATCTCCTCACCTCCCTAAGTCCTCATGCCTAATTCAATCCACCACTAAATGACATCCTTAAACTCCTAAACTATTCCGCATGGCATATTCTAACATTTCTACTTTAGCATCTACTAGAAATACATAAAAAAAAATGTATTTGTAGCTACGGTGTGCTGCACTGCATCATCTACATCGATGAGGGTGAAGATACTTGGCGCTACTCTTGCAGGTCGTTTAATTTAGCGTCAAGCAGTCCTTGATGAGGTGGCCTGCCCCATTGCAGTTGAAACATCGTCCATTATTCTTCTTCGGGCAGTCCGTAGAGATATGACCTTTTTCGTTACAATTAAAATATCGGCCTGATCATGCCTTGCACACATCATCATGAAACTTCTTACAGGTTGGGCATTGAGGAAACTGCACGTGCTCTTGTGCACGCTTCCCATTTCCTTGACTAATCTTATCTTCACCCGTCCTTTTTACACTCCGGGGTTGTTGTTGATCTTCATTACTCTGCTGAGGTGTAATTTTCCTGAAGAATTTCTTTGGCAGTTCTCTTTACCGTTGCATCTTCATCTTAATATCATCTAGTTCCAGGGCTTTTGCTACAACCTTGTGATACGACATGTCATCGATGCGTGCTGTCCTCACTCCTTTGAAGATCTCCAGCTTCAATTTTCAGCCACTGATCTAGTTTGCCGCAATTGAGCAAACTCTTTCATCTTATTAGTTCAGACCGTTCGGCTAAAGTACTTGTCATAAAAAACCACCCTAAATCTCTCCCATGTCATTACTCCTGCATTTGCCGTAGTGTTAACTGTATCCCACCAAAAACTAGCATCCTTCTCTAGGTGGAACACTGCACAAGATACCTTCTCACTTTCCTCCCTCTTAGCATACTCAACATACTCTCAATCTTCTAGATTCACTCCTCAGCACAAGTGGGATCCGAAGACTGTCCATAGAAGGTCGGAGGCCTAAGTAGCCTGAATCTTTCCCCATATGGGCCTTGTGGAGCATTACCATGTCCGTTTCCATTTCTTTTTCCTTCTCTGTTCAGTAAAATTCCAAGCTGCTCGGACTGTCAGTTCACTAATTCCATCAACTGGCTAATAGGGTCATCTCTCAGTCGTCTAGGTACCCTCGGCATTTTGTTAATCCGCTACAATAACAAATATGGGTAAGTATCTAATAACATACTGAATTCTAAACACTTATAGTTGGTGAAGCACTTCTGACACGGGGTCCCTTAGAAAAGGGGTCGTGTAATACCCACAAAAGTGACAAAGTGCTCGGGTGGAAACGTGTTGCACAAAACCAAAAATAAAGAGGAGAAAAGGGAGAAAATGATGCAATCAAATGTGAGGTGATGTGTGTGAGGGGTGGCAGAATATTATGGGGAATGAAAGTGCATGAAAAATATAAGAAAAATGGAAAGAAGATGAAGGTGAATGTGTGAAGTATTGAGATTGCTGAAAATGGAGAAATAAATTACAAGAAAATAAGATGGATGTAGAAAAAATGGGAATACCCTTGGCGGACCCGAGGAGTTATCTCACGTTTGAGCTCTCGGGTGTACGTTTTTCTGGAGGAAAACAACCACCGTAAGCCTAGGTTTTCGTCATCGAACCCGAATCTTGAGAGAAGAGGGTGAGGGAAAGATTCGAGTTCACCTAGCAACCCGAGGGCTAGGGGAACAAGGGAGGACCTCTCCACTCGATTCAAGAATCGAGGAAACACTCAAGGAGGGGCTTCTAACCTTAGTTAGGAAAGTAGCAATTTCATAAAATGGGCCAAAATTGCTTACAAACACCAATACTATGCTTAAATAGGCAACCTAGGTGGATGATTAGGGTATGGCATGAGGAAGAGTGGAGGGTAGCCATTGGATTGAAGGAGTGATCAAGGGTCGAGAATGCAGATCCGTGCGCGCGCCAATTCGAGAGAGGAGATGTTGCAGTGTGTGCGCTAATCAACGGCTCAGCTGTTGCCTGCTGCGCGCTAGATCAATGGTCCAGATGCAACCCGGGGCGCACTGTTCAGCGGCTGTGATGCGGATCTGTGTGCGCGCCACGCCAGCAATCCAGGTGCTGCCTGCGCGCCTTCAGCTAGCGGTCTTGTTCCTGCCCGCGCGCCTGCCTGTTGAACCCAGAGCTGCCCGCGCGCGCCAGCCTTGTGATCTGATGCTGCCCGCGCCCAATGCTTGATCAATGGTTGATTTTGGCCACGTCATCAATCCTTGTTACCACTAGCAATTGTACCTGCAATTTTCATACCTTAGAATTGGGCTCTCCTTTGGGCAAAGGCTTCCTTTGGGCTCAATTTTGTAGAGGGTTTTCTCCTTTGTTGAATAAGTCTTCAACCCATCTGTGACGACCCCCAACCCGATCGGGGTCGGAGAGCCTCACTCTGGACATTTAGAACGTAACATATTTTTTTTAAAACATGTGGACGTTTAAAATCAAAGACAGAATCTGTGGACAAACAGAAGATGTGGACGTTTAAAATCAAAGACAGAATCTGTGGACAAACAGAAGATGTGGACGTTTAAAATCAAAGACAGAATCTGTGGACAAACAGAAGATGTGGACGTTTAAAATCAAAGACAGAATCTGTGGACAAACAGAAGATGTGGACGTTTAAAATCAAAGACAGAATCTGTGGACAAACAGAAGATGTGGACGTTTAAAATCAAAGACAGAATCTGTGGACAAACAGAAGATGTGGACGTTTAAAATCAAAGACAGAATCTGTGGACAAACAGAAGATGTGGACGTTTAAAATCAAAGACAGAATCTGTGGACAAACAGAAGATGTGGACGTTTAAAATCAAAGACAGAATCTGTGGACAAACAGAAGATGTGGACGTTTAAAATCAAAGACAGAATCTGTGGACAAACAGAAGATGTGGACGTTTAAAATCAAAGACAGAATCTGTGGACAAACAGAGCTGAACGCGCGCCAGCCTTGTGATCTGATGCTGCCCGCGCCCATGGCTTGATCAATGGTGATTTTGGCCACGTCATCAATCCTTGTTACCACTAGCAATTGTACCTGCACTTTTCATACCCTTAGAATGAGCTCTCCTTTGGGCAAAGGCTTCCTTTTGGGCTCAATTTTGTAGAGGGTTTTCTCCTTTGTTGAATAAAGTCTTAACCATCTGTGACGACCCCCAACCCGATCGGGGTCGGAGAGCCTCACTCTGGACATTTAGAACGTAACATATTTTTTTTTAAACTTTTAAAACATTACACACAGAAAACCTTCTCTGGAGCTGAAGACAGGAAGATAAGTTTAAATTAGGTTCCAGGAATAATGGCCAAAGAGAACAGGAAGACAGAAGGCGGCGGGAAGAGAACGGGACAAACAGAAGATGTGGACGTTTAAAATCAAAGACAGAATCTGTGGACAAACAGAAGATGTGGACGTTTAAAATCAAAGACAGAATCTGTGGACAAACAGAAGATGTGGACGTTTAAAATCAAAGACAGAATCTGTGGACAAACAGAAGATGTGGACGTTTAAAATCAAAGACAGAATCTGTGGACAAACAGAAGATGTGGACGTTTAAAATCAAAGACAGAATCTGTGGACAAACAGAAGCTGTGGACGTTTAAAATCAAAGACAGAATCTGTGGACAAACAGAAGCTGTGGACGTTTAAAATCAAAGACAGAATCTGTGGACAAACAGAAGACGTGGACGTTTAAAATCAAAGACAGAATCTGTGGACAAATAGGAGCTGTGGACGTTTAAAATCAAAGACAGAATCTGTGGACAAACAGAAGATGTGGACGTTTAAAATCAAAGACAGAATCTGTGGACAAACAGAAGATGTGGACGTTTAAAATCAAAGACAGAATCTGTGGACAAACAGAAGATGTGGACGTTTAAAATCAAAGACAGAATCTGTGGACAAACAGAAGATGTGGACGTTTAAAATCAAAGATAGAATCTGTGGACAAACAGGAGCTGTGGACGTTTAAAATCAAAGATAGAATCTGTGGACAAACAGAAGACGTGGACGTTTAAAATCAAAGACAGAATCTGTGGACAAACAGAAGATGTGGACGTTTAAAATCAAAGACAGAATCTGTGGACAAACAGAAGATGTGGACGTTTAAAATCAAAGACAGAATCTGTGGACAAACAGAAGATGTGGACGTTTAAAATCAAAGACAGAATCTGTGGACAAACAGAAGATGTGGACGTTTAAAATCAAAGACAGAATCTGTGGACAAACAGAAGACGTGGACGTTTAAAATCAAAGACAGAATCTGTGGACAAACAGAAGACGTGGACGTTTAAAATCAAAGACAGAATCTGTGGACAAACAGAAGATGTGGACGTTTAAAATCAAAGACAGAATCTGTGGACAAACAGAAGATGTGGACGTTTAAAATCAAAGATAGAATCTGTGGACAAATAGGAGCTGTGGACGTTTAAAATCAAAGACAGAATCTGTGGACAAACAGAAGACGTGGACGTTTAAAATCAAAGACAGAATCTGTGGACAAACAGGAGCTGTGGACGTTTAAAATCAAAGACAGAATCTGTGGACAAACAGAAGCTGTGGACGTTTAAAATCAAAGACAGAATCTGTGGACAAACAGAAGCTGTGGACGTTTAAAATCAAAGACAGAATCTGTGGACAAACAGAAGATGTGGACGTTTAAAATCAAAGACAGAATCTGTGGACAAACAGGAGCTGTGGACGTTTAAAATCAAAGACAGAATCTGTGGACAAACAGAAGACGTGGACGTTTAAAATAAAAGGTAGAAATAGTAGACAACAGAAGCTTGTGGACGTTTAAGATCAAAGGCAAAAACAGAAGACGTGGACGTTTAAAATAAAAGGTAGAAATAGTAGACAACAGAAGCTTGTGGACGTTTAAGATCAAAGGCAAAAACAGAAGCCTGTGGACGTTTAAAATAAATGGCAAAATGGACGACAGAATTGAAAGATAGAATGGACTTTGGACATTTAAAAATAACAGGCAGAATGGACTATAGAATTGAAAGACAGAATGGACGACTAACACTTAGCCAAATACTTGAAACAATTACTCGATGAGCGAGTACTGTGGACAACTGTAGAACTGGACGATTGTTTTAAAGAACAGCGTGGACGACTGTTCACAGAACAAAATGGACAACTATTTTACAAAAGGCATGGACAACTATTTTACAGAGGGCGTGGACGACTATTTTACAGAAGGCGTGGACGACTATTTTACAGAAGGCGTGGACGATTGTTCATAGAACAGAATGGATAACTATTTTACAGAGGGCGTGGACGACTATTTTCTAAGGAAAAACTTTAAGACTTGAAGGACTTAAACATATACTCTGCCGATCGATCGGTTACCCCAGGCGAACGATCGGCTACCTCTCTGTTTGATTACTTACTTCTTTTAACACAAAAAACTTTGAACTTCTAAAACCCGATTCAAAACATAGTTTTAAAACACACTTGACAACATGACAGAGATTCAAGAAAACAAACTGCATAGATAGCTCTAAAACTCGAGACAATCCATGCACAACCTGAAAGGAAAAGATTCCAAACAGTTCCAGAATATTTCAAATATACAATCAACTGTCAAACAGAGGTTTTTTAAAACATCAACAGAAAGTTTATACATCGTTTTAAAATTTCAGAAGTTGTACAGAACTTGACATAACTATAGAAAATACATCCTCACAAGAATAACATTTGTCTGACTGCAGCGACCAATCCCCATGAGCTCGAACCGCCAACTACATCAACTCATCAGCTTGAGGCACAAGGTCCTCATCTGGAGGATCCATACCTAAAACAGGGAGTTCAACTATGAGCCTAGAGCTCAGTAAGAACATGAAATACAGTGATGCATATGCTGTGCATGAACATTTTCAAATACATGAACATTACGTTACATTACATTACATTTCACTGGACATGAAGGTATAAGTGGGAAGAAGAGCTGGCGCAACTGGAGTACATGCCACAAACAGGACATAACAGGAGTACATGACAGGATGCTAGTCCTCGTCCACACTTAACCATACATTACATCCACATTTTTAACTTTCATAACTTCAAATCTGGTGCTGAAAAACACTTACATGGTTTTCCAGAGAACGTGTATGCATGAACAGATACAATACGATGCTTAAACTCAACGTATACAGGCGACAGAATAAAAACAAACATGAAATAGAACACACAGAACACGTTTAGCTTATAGCATAACCAATGACCTAACTACCCTGAACCAAAACCTAGTATCTCCATGCTGTAGGGCCTTAAGGGCCAACTTATACGCATGAACTTATCTGTTGTCCGTAGAGTTGTCAGGTCTCGCACGTAAGTCCTTGGTGATTCACGAACCTATATTTGTGTGTAATCGGATGTTAACCCTAAATTTCATTAAAACTAAAGAATAACTAACCTACACTTGTTAACTAATGAAAAATTGTTACCTTTACTGGAGAAGGCTGGAGAAAACAGGAAAAGGAGAGAGTTTAGAATCGTCGCTGGTCGTCTGGAAGAGAGAAAACAAGGAAGTGTTTCACGTAGGAGTGAAGAGAAGGGAGGAAGAAAGGAAGAGAAAAAGGCATTGGCTTCTTCAACAAGTTTTCCAAGTGTCAATCATCCATTGGTTTCCTCCCACCAACCTTAATTCCTTCCCAAACCGCCCCTCCATGCATCACTAACTAATGGTTTTGTTTATTTACACATTAGTTTGGTTTTTATCCCATTAATCAATTCAATATAATCTTCGTCGATTTGTTTTGCCAACAAAACATTCATTGTATTAATATCAAATTAATTCCGCTTAAATGATTCAGGGAATAATTACATAGGCAAAAATGTCGGGTGTTACATCCCACCCACCTTATGTCCCCAAAATTTGCTTAAGCAAATAGCTCTGGATATTTGGGCCCTAACATCCTGTTGTCTTTCCCAAGTGGCTTCCTCCACGTTATGATTGCGCCATAAAACTTTCACCAATGGAACCACTCTGTTGCGCAACCCCTTGAGTGAGGAGTCCAAAATCTGTATTGGCCTTTCTTCATATGTCAATGTCGGCCTGATATCTATGTCCACCGGTTCCACGATCTGAGTAGGATCTCACACACATTTTCTCAGCATCGAAACATGAAAGACGTTGTGAACTCCATTCATGGACGCTGGCAGCTGCAACCTGTAAGCCATGCTCCCTACTCTCTTCACGATGGGAAATGGCCGCACAAACCTTTGACTGAGCTTCCATTTCTTACCAAATCTCATCACGCCCTTGAAAGGCGATACCTTCAGGAATACTTCATCGCCTTCAGCTGAACTCCAAGTCTCTCCGTCTCCGGTCCGCGTAACTCTTATGTTGACTCTGAGAAGTATTGATTCGCTGTCTGATAGTAGCAATCACCTCAGACATCTGTTGTAATAACTTGAGGTCGACAAGTCTGGATTCTCCAACTTCATCCCAACACAATGGAGATCTGCATTTTCTGCCATAAAGAGCTTCATATGGAGCCATACCGATCGTAGCCTGGTAGCTATTGTTATAAGTGAACTCCACTAGCGGCAAATACCTACTCCAAGGAGCATGAAATTCCAACACGCACAACCTTACATATCCTCTAGTATCTGAATCGTTCTCACAGATTGTCCGTCAGTCTGTGGATGAAAGGCTGTGCTGAAGTTTAACTTGGTACCCAAGGAGTTTTGCAAGCTCTTCTAGAACCTCGACGTGAATCTAGGGTCCCGGTCAGATACAATTGATACTGGCACTCCATGCAGCTTGACGATCTCGCCTATGTATAATTCCGCATACTGGTCCATAGAGAACGTCGTCTTCACAGGTAGAAAATGGGCTGACTTTGTTAGTCTTTCTACAATAACCCATATGCTGTTATGGCCTCTAGTCGTCCTCGGTAGGCCAACAACGAAGTCCATAGTGATGTTCTCCCACTTCCATTCTGGGTTCGGGAGAGGCTGAAGTGTTCTACCTGGGCGTTGATGCTCAGCCTTCACTTGTTGACATATCATGCAAGACTCCACATATTTGGCTACTCCATTCTTCATATTCGGCCACCAGAAGTTTAACACCCGGATTTACGGGTTTTTGTAAATAAATAATATAATGGCATTGTATTGCAATTATGTCAAATTAAGTCGGTTTCATAAAAAGAAAGCATTATTATAATCCTAATGATCTATAAGGATTTTAAGAAAATTTAGAGAATTTTAGGAGTTAAACGCTAATTTTACGAGAATTACGGTTATCGTAATATAAAGAATACTTTGGTAAAAATAGAAAACGAGGTCCGAATTACAAACAGACAGTTTTAAAAGAACCCTGATAATAAGTTGGAGTTATTGGTGAATTAAGGAAATTTGGAGAAACCGAATCGTCGGTTAATTAACGAAACGAAGGACGAAACAAATAGAAAATCAAAGAAGGGCAAAATGGTAATTTGCAAAGCCAAAATTTAATTAAAAACACTTGGCTTCTTCTTCTCCACGTCATTTTCTTCTTCCCCTGCGATTTCCCTCTTCTCTCAACGGCGTTCTCCTCTCCGTCAACGATTCCTCCTCCGTTCGTCCTTCGTTCTTCACGTTTTCTTCCCCAAACTAGATTCTAGGTAAGATTCTATGGTTTTAGAAAGATAATTCATAGTTTTCGGAGCGTTCAATAGTTAGGGTTTCGTTTAGGTTTTGTGAAAAACGTAGTTTAAAGTTAGAAATCGATAGGTTTGTCGTATTAGTGAGTATATTGAACGTATTAAACGATATTGGGCGAAATCTAGAGTGTATGCGGCGTTTTGGTTGAAAATCGGATATTTGAGATTTGAGAAATCTCCATTAATGGAGTTTTGGAAATTCACGAGCATGAATTGCTCGATAAAATGTCTCAAAGAGTTGAATTAGAATTTTAGGGAAATTTCCTTAGTTAAGGTTTCGTTAAATTTAGACGTTTAACGGTTTAAATCTCGTTTTAACTACGATTGTTATGTTTTGTCTCAGACGAACAACGCTCGTGGACGGAGCTCGAAGTTCGGTGCGCACGAGGTAAGTTCTCGTGACTTACTTGGCCGAGTGGCCTACACCGTATGTCGATAGTCGCGTCGAGGATCTCTGGAGAGTTGTTTGTTTATATGCTTCGGTCGGGTAGTTAGGGTTAGTTCTTTTATAGGTTATGCTTTTTATAGTCTTGATGGTATGTATGATGTTTGTTTATTTTATGCCTATAACTGTTCATGCATCACGTATTTTAAAATAGCATGAAAATGGATTTCTGCACGTGTTTAAGAAAATGAAATGAATGAACGTAATGAATCAATGTAATCTGTATCTGGTTACGCGAGCTGGGGCTCAGGCACGGCTGTTACGGGTGCGAGCGTGTACCCACCCCGTTAGGTGAAGAGGGCAGTCCGACCGCGTAATAGGCTGAGACCTCGGTGACATTCTTTCTGCGAAGTAATGATAGGAAAATGTTGCATGATTTCTGAAACTCATACGCACAACATGCATTTACATTTACGAAACTTACTGAGCCTTTAGCTCATAGTGTGTCTGTATGGTGTAGGTGATTACAAGACAGGTGAGGACGACGTTCCTCCTCCCGATGCATGAGTTCAGTTGGTAAAGAATGGTCGCGGGAGTGTGCTAGCGCAGTCGAGGCGTTTTATGACCCGTGAGAACTTATGTAGGTATTTTGGGTTGTTTTGTGTAAAACATTTGTAGGTAAATTAATTGTACAGTTAGAAACATTCTAGGGTGGATCTGGATAGTTGATAGGTTTATATTTTGAAGCTTTTTAAATGTTTTGGAAAACTTGGTTGTAAATGTTTGGTATTAGGGAAATGTTCAGTTTTTAAACATAACCACGCAGTTTGTTTTCGTAAAGTTTTACCACGTTTTAAAATACGTATAGAGTCAGTTTTGAGCGAGGTTATGAAGGTGTATAATCGTGTTAGAGAATTGATTAAGTGATATTTATAATTGTAGGGTTATGCAGTAAGAGAAAGAAGAGAAAGAAGAGAAAAGAAAAAGAAAAGAGGAGGCGTCCTCTGGAAAAATTTTCCAGAGGACATGGCGATCGATCGCCCAAGGATGGGGATCGATCGCCCATAAGTCGCCATGCTCTGGAAAAATTCCAGAGCGTGTGGCGATCGATCGCCCCTCTTTGGTCGCGCCGCGACCGTGATCGCTTCACCCAGGCGATCGCTGGCAAAACCAGCGATCGTCCGTTTTGGGCGATCGATCGCCCCTTCATTTTTTAAGGGCAATTGCCCACTTTTGCCCCCTGTTTTGTCTTTTCTCCTGCTGCTTATGTTTTTAAGTTTTAATTAAGGTTTTCTTTTAATTGTTTTAAAGCTTTATTTCGTGGTTTTCAAAATAGATTTGAACGTTTTACAAATTTTGGTTTCTGCTTTAAATTTCGCTTAAATGCAATTAAAGTTATTAGGATAAAAAAAATAATACGGAAAAATTAGGAATAGTTTAAGGGTCGCTACAAGAAGTGAAGTTTCAAGTCTTGATATATCTTCGTGCTTCCAGGATGCACAGAGAAAGAAGACGAGTGGGCTTCCGATAAAATGTCCTTTCGTAGCTCTTCATCTCTCGGAACGTACCACCTATCTTTGAACTTTAGAATACCATCTCCCGAATAACTGAAATCGGAAGAGGCCATAGGTAACTTGCTTACTATATCGGCCATCTCCTTCGAATTGATCTTCTGGGCCTCTTTAATTCGGTCCAGGATGGTGGGCCGCAATGTTAGATCCGCCATAACGGCCGATAGCTTAGAAACCACCTCCAAATCAAACCTTTGAATTTCTGCCCTCAAAGGCACTGATATGGCCGACAAGGCCGGTTGCATAGTAGCCGGCATCCTGCTCAACGCATTGGCTACAACGTTAGCTTTCCCCGAGTGGTATTTAATCTCGATGTCATAATCTTTCACGAATTCGAGCCACCGCCCTTGCCTCATGTTTAACTCTTTCTGAGTAAATATATACTTCAAGCTTTTGTGATCAGAAAACACCTCACACGATTGTCCATACAAGTGGTGTCTCCATACCTTCAGTGCAAAAACAACTGTCGCTAACTCAAGGTCATGAGTAGGGTAGTTTTGCTCGTGGTTCTTCAATTGTCTAGACGCATACGCCACCACTTTCCCTTCTTGCATTAATACACATCCCAAGCCAGCCTTGGATGCATCACAGTATACACTGAATTTGGCGTCTTCAACTGGCAACACTAATAAAGGAGCGGTGGTTAATTTCTGCTTAAGCGTCTGAAAACTCACCTCACAAGCTTCAGACCACTTAAACTTGATGTTTTTCCTCGTTAAGCTGGTCATAGGCTTTGCTATCATAGAAAATCCTTTGATAAACTTTTTGTAATAACTAGCTAGCCCGATAAAGCTTCGTACCTCGCTGGCATTCCTCGGTCTCGGCCAGTCCTTCATAGCCTGAATCTTGGCCGGATCCACTGAAACTCCTTCTGCAGACACCACATGGCCTAGGAAGTTAATCCTGCTTAACCAGAATTCACATTTTAACAGCTTGGCGTATAATTGGTGTTGTTTCAGAGTTGTTAGCACAATTGCTAAGTGCTCCTTATGCTCGGCTTCACTCCTGGAATAAACCAGGATGTCATCGATGAAGACGATCACAAATCTATCCAAGAAATCCTGGAATATCCTGAATGCGGTCTTTGGAATATCGTCAGCTCTGACCTTCAGCTTGTAATAACCGGAGCATAAATAAATTTTTGAGAATACCCGCGCCCCTTGTAGCTGTTCAAACAAGTCGTCGATCCTCGGCAACGGGTACTTATTCTTGATGGTTAACTTGTTCAGCTCACGGTAATCAATGCACATACGTAGGGACCCATCATTCTTCTTAACAAATAGGACTGGAGCACCCTACGGAGAGAAGCTAGGGCACACAAAGCCCTTGTCCATGAATTCCTTTAGCTTAGCCTTCAACTCCCTCAGCTCTATTGGCGCCATACGGTACGGATTCTTCGATACCGGTTCAGTACCAGGATATACATCAATTTCAAACTCAATCTCACGATCCGGTGGCAATCCTGGCAGGTCGTCTAAGAAGACCCCTGGGAAGTTTCGAACCACCGGGATATCTTGTAGTTCTGAACATCTATTATGTGGGCAAGAAATCCGACACATCCTGACCTCATTAGCTGTTGAGTTTTCAAGGAGGATATAACAGACATACTGTGTTTCTTTGGTATTGCCTGATAGGAGAACTTTACCTCATTTGGGCACTTGAAAGACACGAGCCCAAACCTGCAATTGATGGTGGCATGATGTCTAAACAGCCAGTCCATCCCCAGAATTACCTCGTATCCTTTCATACCGATGATGATAAGATTGACATACAATTTCTGGTCTCCAACTGACACTATATCACCCTGCACTGCCTGCTCGGAGTGCATAAACTCTCCAGACGGTAGCATGACACTGTAGGGTTGATCTGACGGCACAATACATAAGTTCTCCTTACCCACAAAGTCTATTGCCACAAACGAATGTGTGGCCCCTGTGTCCAACAAAGTATTAGTAGGTACATCACAAATCGATATTGTACCTGTGATCGCCGTGTGCTGTGTGTCATCATCATCTTCTATCATTGCAAAAACTCTTGGCACGGCTCAATTCGGTCTCGTGTCGGGCATTGGGCAATCTCGGACGTGATGGCCTTCCTCGTCGCATCGGAAGCAACGACCAGTAAAGAGTTTGCATTCCCCAGTATGATTTCTCTGGCAACACGGGCATACAGGAAGCCGAGGAGCTCCCATTGGTCTTTTCCCCTTGTCCTGATAAGCGGCAATCTCATTAGGTCTCTTAACACCTCTGTTCGGTTGCCATTGTGGTTGCCCAAACTGACCCCTTTGTTGTTGCTGTTGAGGGGCATCATGTATGATTCTCTTTGATGTATCTCTATATCTCTAAGACTTCGCCTCTAAGGCTTCCAACTGATAAGCCTTGGCCACTACCTTCGTATACGGGGCCTCGTCAAATCCCCTGGTTGTAATCCCCCGTAAGAGGTCCAGCTTCAGACCCTGAATAAATTGGTGTACCTTGTTTTCATCTGTGTTCACTAGATGAGATGCGTATCTAGACAGTGACTCGAATTTCTGAACATACTCGGCCACCGTTCCAAATTGTCGCAGTCGAGAGAATTCGATCATCTTCTCCTTCCTCACACTGCGGTCGAAGTATTTCTCGTAGGAAATTCTTTTGAATCCTTCCCAGCTCAATGCCACGGTAGATGACTGCACCGTGTCCCACCGAAATCCAACATTTTTGTGAGATGGAACGAGGCACATATTACTTTCTTGCTTTCATCCACCTCTGCGTAGTTGAATATTTTCTCTATCGCCCGGATCGATTCCTCGGCGTGAGTAGGGTCCGTCGATAATCCATCAAACGTAGGCAGTTGGAGTCGCCTGAATTTATCCCCACTGGTGTCACGTGGAGCATTCCCATGATTATTATTTACATTATCTTCCCTGGCCATCATGCGTGACTGAACGCCGACCAGCTCGGTTAGACGATTGAGGGCGTCGCCTCTGTCGTTTGCATCACCTTGATTCCCTCTCACCATTTCTAGAAAATCCTATACGAAATAACGAACTCTACTTAATAAAAAAAACGGGTACAGAAACTTAAAAACTTACAGTTGGTGGAGCGACCTCACGTGGCGGATTGCGCAGTCAGACAGTTTACAGAATCGCTTTTAAAACCCAGTTTTCTCTTTGATACCATACCTGTGACGACCCCCAACCCGATCGGGGTCAGAGAGCCTCATTCTGGACATTTAGAACGTGACATATATTTTTTTAAAAAACTTTTAAAACATATACATCTGTGGACAAACAGGAGCTGTGGACGTTTAAAATCAAAGACAGAATCTGTGGACAAACAGGAGCTGTGGACGTTTAAAATCAAAGACAGAATCTGTGGACAAACAGGAGCTGTGGACGTTTAAAATCAAAGATAGAATCTGTGGACAAACAGGAGCTGTGGACGTTTAAAATCAAAGATAGAATCTGTGGACAAACAGGAGCTGTGGACGTTTAAAATCAAAGATAGAATCTGTGGACAAACAGGAGCTGTGGACGTTTAAAATCAAAGATAGAATCTGTGGACAAACAGGAGCTGTGGACGTTTAAAATCAAAGATAGAATCTGTGGACAAACAGGAGCTGTGGACGTTTAAAATCAAAGACAGAATCTGTGGACAAACAGGAGCTGTGGACGTTTAAAATCAAAGATAGAATCTGTGGACAAACAGGAGCTGTGGACGTTTAAAATCAAAGATAGAATCTGTGGACAAACAGGAGCTGTGGACGTTTAAAATCAAAGATAGAATCTGTGGACAAACAGGAGCTGTGGACGTTTAAAATCAAAGACAGAATCTGTGGACAAACAGGAGCTGTGGACGTTTAAAATCAAAGATAGAATCTGTGGACAAACAGGAGCTGTGGACGTTTAAAATCAAAGATAGAATCTGTGGACAAACAGGAGCTGTGGACGTTTAAAATCAAAGACAGAATCTGTGGACAAACAGGAGCTGTGGACGTTTAAAATCAAAGATAGAATCTGTGGACAAACAGGAGCTGTGGACGTTTAAAATCAAAGACAGAATCTGTGGACAAACAGGAGCTGTGGACGTTTAAAATCAAAGATAGAATCTGTGGACAAACAGGAGCTGTGGACGTTTAAAATCAAAGACAGAATCTGTGGACAAACAGGAGCTGTGGACGTTTAAAATCAAAGACAGAATCTGTGGACAAACAGGAGCTGTGGACGTTTAAAATCAAAGACAGAATCTGTGGACAAACAGGAGCTGTGGACGTTTAAAATCAAAGACAGAATCTGTGGACAAACAGGAGCTGTGGACGTTTAAAATCAAAGACAGAATCTGTGGACAAACAGGAGCTGTGGACGTTTAAAATCAAAGATAGAATCTGTGGACAAACAGGAGCTGTGGACGTTTAAAATCAAAGACAGAATCTGTGGACAAACAGGAGCTGTGGACGTTTAAAATCAAAGACAGAATCTGTGGACAAACAGGAGCTGTGGACGTTTAAAATCAAAGACAGAATCTGTGGACAAACAGGAGCTGTGGACGTTTAAAATCAAAGATAGAATCTGTGGACAAACAGGAGCTGTGGACGTTTAAAATCAAAGACAGAATCTGTGGACAAACAGGAGCTGTGGACGTTTAAAATCAAAGACAGAATCTGTGGACAAACAGGAGCTGTGGACGTTTAAAATCAAAGATAGAATCTGTGGACAAACAGGAGCTGTGGACGTTTAAAATCAAAGATAGAATCTGTGGACAAACAGGAGCTGTGGACGTTTAAAATCAAAGACAGAATCTGTGGACAAACAGGAGCTGTGGACGTTTAAAATCAAAGACAGAATCTGTGGACAAACAGGAGCTGTGGACGTTTAAAATCGAAGACAGAATCTGTGGACAAACAGAAGACGTGGACGTTTAAAATCAAAGATAGAATCTGTGGACAAACAGGAGCTGTGGACGTTTAAAATCAAAGATAGAATCTGTGGACAAACAAAAGACGTGGATGTTTAAAATAAAAGGCAGAAACAGTAGACAATAGAAGCCTGTGGACGTTTAAAGATCAAAGGCAAAAACAGAAGCCTGTGGACATTTAAAATAGATGGCAGAATGGACGACAAAATTGAAAGATAGAATGGACTTTAGACATTTAAAAATAACAGGCAGAATGGACGACAGAATTGAAAGACAAAATGGACGACTAACACTTAGCCAAATCTTGAAACAATTACTCGACGGGCGAGTACTGTGGACAACTGCAGAACTGGATGGCTGTTTTAAAGAATAGCGTGGACGACTATTCACAGAACAGAATGAACAACTGTTTTACAGAAGGCGTGGACGACACTATTTTACAGAAGGCGTGGACGACTATTTTACAGAAGGCGTGGACGACTGTTCAAAGAACAGAATGGATAACTGTATTAAAGAAGGGGTGGACGACTGTTTTCTAAGGAAAAACTTGAAGACTTGAAGGACTTAAACATATACTCCGCCGATCGATCGGTTACCCCAGGCGAACGATCGGTTACTTCTCAGTTTGACGACTTATTTCTTTTAACACAGAAAACTTTGAACTTCTAAAACCTGATTCAAAACATAGTTTTAAAACACACTTGACAACGTGACAGAGATTCAAGAAAACAAACTGCATGGATAGCTTTAAAAATCGAGACAATCCATGATCAACCTGAAAGGAAAAGATTCCAAACAGTTCCAGAATATTTCAAATATACAATCAACTGTCAAACAGAGGTTTTTTTAAAACATCAACAGAAAGTTTATACATCGTTTTAAAATTTTAGAAGTTGTACAGAACTTGACATAACTACAGAAAATACATCCTCACAGGAATAACATTTGTCTAACTGCATCGACCAATCCCCATGAGCTCGAACCGCCAACTACATCAACTCATCAGCTTGAGGCACAAGGTCTTCATCTGGAGGATCCATACCTACAACAGGGAGTTCAACTATAAGCCTAGAGTTCAGTAAGAACATGAAATACAGTGATGCATATGCTGTGCATGAACATTTTGAAATACATGAACATTACGTTACATTACATTACGTTTCACTGGATAGGAAGGTATAAGTGGGAAGAAGAGCTGGCGCAACTGGAGTACATGCCACAAACAGGACATAACAGGAGTACATGACAGGATGCCAGTCCTCGTCCACACTTAACCATACATTACATCCACATTTTTAACTTTCATAACTTTAAATCTGGTGCTGAAAAACATTTACATGGTTTTCCAGAGAACGTGTATGCATGAACAGATACAATACGATGCTTAAACTCAACGTATACAGGCAACAGAATAAAAACAAATATGAAACAGAACACACAGAACACGTTTAGTTTATAGCATAACCTACGATCTAACTACCCGAACCAAAACCTAGTATCTCCATGCTGTAGGGCCTTAAGGGCCAATTTATACGCATGAACTTACATGTTGTCCGTAGAGTTATAGGTCTCGCACGTAAGTCCTTGGTGATTCACGAACCTATGTTTGTGTATAATCGGATGTTAACCCTAAACTTCATTAAAACTAAAGAAAACTATCATACACTTGTTAACTAATGAAAAAAGGTCACCTTTATTGGAGAAGGCTAGAGAAAACAGGAAAAGAAGAGAGTTTAGAATCGTTGCTGGTCGTCTGGAAGAGAGAAAACAGGGAAGTGTTTCACGTAGGAGTGAAGAGAAGGGAGGAAGAAAGGAAGAGAAAAAGGCATTGGCTTCTTCAACAAGTTTGCCAAATGTCAATCATCCATTGGTTTCCTCCCACCAACCTTAATTCCTTCCCAAACCGCCCCTCCATGCATCACTAACTAATGGTTTTGTTTAGTTACACATTAGTTTGGTTTTTATCCCATTAATCAATTCAATATAAGCTCCGTCGATTTGTTTTGCAACAAAACATTCATTGTATTAATATCAAATTAATTCTGCTTAAATGATTCGGGGAATAATTACATAGGCAAAAATTTTGAGTGTTACACCATCATCCACCAACATTCATCTAACCCTAACCACACAATCTAATGCATGATGCAAATATAAAGAATTCATACAATAGGCGAATGTATACCAAATAAGTTTAAACCAAAAATTACACATTTAGAAGCCCGGGAAGACAAATTCTCATTGGGATACTTGAAGTCTCCGTGTAAGTGCTCCAGTGAAGGCTATGCAGAGGCTTGTCCATATCTTCTGAAGTCGACTCCTATGTAAAATCCACAATGGGGTCAAAACCTACAAAAAGAGAAACGTCATTAGAAAATTGATTAATTAAATTATGGACCCGAGTTTGAGATCTCGTGATGGGCCTCCTAGGCATGTCAACTTCCATGTGGCGATTGGCACTGTTAGGTAATATTCTGAACGATTTAACCAAATGGCTCTAATACCAACTCTGTAGCGCCTTGAGTTATCTGAACCTGCTTCGCTATTCTGATTATTAACTGTAACACCCCGAGTCTCCCAAACCCGATTTGTTACCCATGTGATAGACTGGACTAAGAAATTTTACGAAAAATTTTGACATTACTCTCAATAATAAAAACTTTATCTTTAAATCATCGACCATTCAACGGAAAACTCATTAAATAAGTAACACCAACAAAAGACAGAATGTTAAAACATTTGGCTGAGGGAATTGAAAATCAAAGAACAACTACTGATCGCAAACGACAAAATATTTTTCTTGCATCTGCCGATCACAAAACGACAAAACATAATTCTCACTTCTACAAATAGTAATAAACAACAACATCTACCGATTGACATGTGCATCCCACGTGACTTATTAAACATTACCCAACAGAAGACTTCTACTGATAATAATAAACAGCATCTACCGATAGAAATAAACAACATCTACTGATTGTCATGTGCATCTCATGTGACTCATTAAACATTACCCGACAGAAGACTTCTACCGATAATAATAAACAGCATCTACCGATAGAAATAAACAACATCTACCGGTCACAAAACGACAAGACATAATACTCACTTCTACTGATAGCAAAAATCTACATCTTCCGATTGACATGTGCATCCCACGTGACTCATTAAACATCACCCGATAGAAGACTTCTACCGGTAAACAAAACTCCCTAACATCTACCGAAAGTAATAAACCACATAACCTATAGAAGGCATCCTGACTTTTACAGATTTTAACATGACTGACGTAAACTTGCACAATATAATCCATAGACTCATCCAAAATACGTATAGCAGAAGACTTAAATAAAATAGATCATTCTATCATTTCATGATCATTTTCAAACTCAAAAATTCAGTCAGACAAATTCCAATATCCATCGTTTTAAGAAAACCCTTCCTATTTAGACCTCAGTGTTCATAATCCTTACTAACATCATAAGAGTAGTAACCAGGGGTTGAAATCGCCTTCCAGCCACAAACTGTTACCCTGAGCACCATCCAGCAACTAGTCCTAGACATCTTCATTGGGTTTTAAATCCTCACCTGATAATTCGCCACCTACATCATAAGGTTTAAACTATAAGCCTAATGCTTAGTAAGGAGTAGAATACTAACATGTATGCATGAATGCACAGTTGAAAGGAACACATTTTCATAATCATTTCTCGTCATATTCTTGTTCATATTCTTGTTCATGTTCTTGTTCATGTTTTTGTTCATGTTCTTGTTCATCGTTTACATCTTGTGGATTAAGGGAGGATTTGTGCCGAAAATGGGGTTGACAGTGAAAGTGTACATAATCCCTTGCGGGTCATATTCATGGTCCTTATTTTGGACAGTGACATACGCCAAACTGCCCCCAACCCTCTCTCAATCCTTGTTACATAAGTTTCATGTTCATATCTTGATCGTGAAGGAAAACATGCACTTAAAACATTTTCATATGCTTGTAAAGGAAACAATCCTGAAGCATGAGTATGAGTACTCTTATTTCATCGGACTAAAAGGACAGATCAATCATTCAACAATAAATCATGTTGCTAACTCACATATCATAAACATATAGACAATAACACAAACAGCTTTCAGACATCATAATCAACTTTAACTTAGTACCCTTGTGATGTAGGGCCCTAATGGCCGGGAATCCTACTCACTCACTTACCTGGTTTCCTTAGTAAACTTGAGCACTTCACCTCATATTCCTTCACCTAAAACATTTCACATTATAGAGTTAAAACAAAAATCCTAAAAGTTCTAATCAAAAGTCATCCTAGAACCTAACATATATATTTCTAAATCTTCTTAGTCGAGCACCTTGTGCGTAGATTAATATTTCAGAACCTAAAATAACTAGATTCAACCTAGTAACTAACCACAGATATCAAATGTCGCTACTATTACTCAGCCATTGATGAATCCGAAACTACAAGTCTTAGCTGAAAACAGAGCTCTAAGTAACTAACCAGCAACTACATTGTCTAAGTCTTACCTAGAGCGTGGATTGTTGGGGTGGAGACTGAAGAATCGATCGTCAATGGAGGAGTAGCTGGCCGAGAGAGAGAGAGAGAGGGAGAGAAAGATCTCTGGAGAAAAGGAGGTCGCCGAGAGAGGAATGTCGGCTACAGTGAGGTTTTAATGAGGTTTAAGGATTTCCATTTTCTATTTATACTAATTAAAATCCATCTTAATTACAATTTTACCACCCAACCTAGTTTCACACCATTTGAAATTCAATAAATCAGGCATTAATTTAAAATAAAAAGGTCAATAAAAGGTGACAGTTAAATTAGTTAAGAAAATCACCTGGCAGAAATTGTCGGGTGTTACATTAACTCTGTGTTGACCCGCTTTGTCTGAACCTGGATCGGTGCTCAACTACGTATTCGTATAGGAAAATTCGAGAAAATATTTAAAATTTTATTCATTACCTTAAAACAACATCGTTTAAAGCATTTAACCCTTGCAGCGGAAGACTGACATTGCATGGAAAACTCGTTATAAAATAAAATTAAACAAAATTTCAAGTTTTAAAACAATAAAAAGGGGATCCTGGTTGACCTCTATGAGCTTCGGTCGACACTTTGATCCAATCTGCGCTCAAAGAACGACATCTATATACACAGGTCGACACCTTGTTTGCCTCTGTTTGCATCGGTCGATCCTTGTGGTCGACACCTTTGTCAGTTTTACACTAACCGGTCAACACTTGTATGCACAGGTCGACACTTCGGTCCTTTCTGCCATTAACCTTAGTTAAAACTTTGGACGGAACCGTTTGCTTAAGAAATTAAAGTAAAAAATATATTTTTTAAAATAGTTATATTCTTGGTTTATTTTGGGCCAATTTTTGGGCTTTGGACTGAGTTTTGACCGAATTTATAGGTTGCATTCAGGTTTTGGGTTTGGTTTAAATTACATTTAGATTGAATTTTTTGACCCTCAGTTCGTTTCAATTTCACAATTTTTGACATGTAAAATCGTGAACTAATCTGTGACTCACAATTCTACTATATCCACATTCGTATTTGGGTTTTATAAGGTTGAGAACTGAACTGACCTAGACCAAACTGTCTGGGTTAGATAATTGCAGGTCTGGGATGGTTTTGCCAAACCCTACATATAATAAGACACATGGATAATAGTTGTCAAAATTAATTTTAGTAAATTTGTTATATTTCATTATATAAAAATGATTGAACTTTATTATTCAATTAATTAACAAACTAATAAAATTCTTTATTAGATCATTTTGAATTAAATTGAATCATGGTTTCATGCTAAATTTAAGGTGGCAATATAGCATAAAATTTGTTTTCATTTATGTAACTTGTTGTATGTGAAAGTTACCTAATCCATTTAGCTTAATGAGATTAAATTTTGTAACAAGTTTCTCTTGAATTTTGATATTTCTTTACAAAATTATTCCACCTTAAATGTGAGGTTACAACCTCATTAGATAATGTTGAGATGAGATTAAACTTTCATATTGTAGAATCAAGTTTTGGAGAGGAAATCATGTGTGTTTCGTGATGTGTTTAAAGAATTGTTCTCTATAGTCACATATATCGTCTCATGGCCACGATTTATCACAAATTGAGTATGATTTTATTGCGTTTATCATGCCCAGACGTGATTATTAAAGAGAAAGAGGTTTGATAGAGAAGACTGAGGGTATTGAAGTGTTGATGAGCTCGTTTCTAGAATTGTAACATAAAGTTCAACCTTGTACATATATAAATAAATCTCAAAGGTAGATATCATCTATATATTTTAGATAAAATCTAAATAGTAATGATGAAAACTCTTTTGTTAATCACATATAATATATATTATAACTAACAACCATTTTATTATATTGTATTGTTTGAAAAAAATGTTTTTTTTTCTCAAAATATGGGTGACGTACGTTACTCGTGGTATGAATATCGATAATTTTTGCCATATGAGGAAACCCAAAAACTAACAAGCACAAGGATTATGAATCTATCGTCTATAAATCCTTTTACAAATATGCAATGGTCGGACATATATTTATATACTTGATCATAAATGAAACAAATTTCTTGTCCCATTTTTTAGATGTTTGCGTAATTTGTACAAATTTTTCTTCAATTTATAATAAATGTTACTTTCCTTTGCCAACAAACCCTTATGGTTGATCTATGTAGATCTTTTCTTCTAGTTCACTAGAAAAGAATGCAACCTGTAAATCAAATTGTTCAATCTTTAGGTTAAGATGTAAAGCTAATTTAGTACAATTCATATGCATGACATTTTCACGACAAGTGAAATATTTCTTCAAAGTCGATTTCTTTCTCTTAGGCAAAGCTTTTCATGATCAGTTGTACCTTATATCTTGATTGTGAATATTTATCTTTAGTTTTCAATCTATATTCCTATTTATTCTTTAGCGTCTTTCTTATCTTTAACAGTTGAAACAACTCATAAGTGTAGTTTTCTTGCAAGGATCTTATCTCTTCTTGTATGATATCCTATCAATTTTTCTTTTATTGATACTCTACGGCTTTCTCATAGCCCTTGAGATCATTATTATTAGTGATGTTTACATATTTGTTTACAGAGTATCTTCTTGATGGTTAAAGATTTATTATTAAGCTTTTAGTTCAAGGGAATTCTCTATTTCTTTTTTGTCAACATCATTAGTTTATTAATCACCAAATTATCTTCACTAGTGTGACGACCCCTGACCGGGGTCCGAAGAGCCATCACTCTGGGACATTCAAAATGGGGACTATTTTTTTTAAATAAACAAAGCAAACCGAACCTTTTAAAATAGACCAACCATTAAAACTTTACAGAAAGAGAAAGTTTTCTCTGGATTTGAAAACTGGGAGCTAATTTAAAACTGGATTACAGGGGTGATTGACAGAAGGAAACTAGGAAAAATAGTAAACAGAAATGGACGGCTGAAATAAAGAAGCATAATAAAATAGGATAACAGAACTGGAAGTCATGCCGGAAGAAAGGCTACAGTGAATACCGGAATCGGGTGATCTATAGCAGAAGGAGTAAATAAAACGGGGCAGAAGAAGTAGGCAGATGACGTCAGGCGGAAGATGTGAATAAACTGGGCGGGAATGAACTATTCACCGGTAGAAGTGAACTACAGACAGAAATGAACTGTTCACCGGTGGAAGTAAACTACAGACAGAAATAAACTGTTCACCAGTGGAAGTGAACTACAGACAGAAATGAACTATTCACCGGTGGAGGTGAACTACAGGCAGAAGTGAACTTTAAAGGCAGCCGTGGATGAAATCGGAAGATGTGAGATGAATGACGTCAGGCGGTAGATGTAAATAAACCGGAGCGGTGGATGTGATCCTAAGGCAATGGTGGATGTGATTTTAAGGACAAGCGGTGGATGTGATTTTAAACGGGCAGCGGTAGAAGTGATTTTGAAAGCAGCGGGGGATGTGATTTTTAAACGGGCAGCAGTAGAAGTGATTTTGAAAGCAGCGGTGGATGTGATTTTTAAACGGGCAGCAGTAGAAGTGATTTTGAAAGCAGCGGTGGATGTGATTTTTAAACGGGCAGCAGTAGAAGTGATTTTGAAAGCAGCGGTGGATGTGATTTTTAAACGGGCAGCAGTAGAAGTGATTTTGAAAGCAGCGGTGGATGTGATTTTTAAACGGGCAGCAGTAGAAGTGATTTTGAAAGCAGCGGTGGATGTGATTTTTAAACGGGCAGCAGTAGAAGTGATTTTGAAAGCAGCGGTGGATGTGATTTTTAAACGGGCAGCAGTAGAAGTGATTTTGAAAGCAGCGGTGGATGTGATTTTTAAACGGGCAGCAGTAGAAGTGATTTTGAAAGCAGCGGTGGATGTGATTTTTAAACGGGCAGCAGTAGAAGTGATTTTGAAAGCAGCGGTGGATGTGATTTTTAAACGGGCAGCAGTAGAAGTGATTTTGAAAGCAGCGGTGGATGTGATTTTTAAACGGGCAGCAGTAGAAGTGATTTTGAAAGCAGCGGTGGATGTGATTTTTAAACGGGCAGCAGTAGAAGTGATTTTGAAAGCAGCGGTGGATGTGATTTTTAAACGGGCAGCAGTAGAAGTGATTTTGAAAGCAGCGGTGGATGTGATTTTTAAACGGGCAGCAGTAGAAGTGATTTTGAAAGCAGCGGTGGATGTGATTTTTAAACGGGCAGCAGTAGAAGTGATTTTGAAAGCAGCGGTGGATGTGATTTTTAAACGGGCAGCAGTAGAAGTGATTTTGAAAGCAGCGGTGGATGTGATTTTTAAACGGGCAGCAGTAGAAGTGATTTTGAAAGCAGCGGTGGATGTGATTTTTAAACGGGCAGCAGTAGAAGTGATTTTGAAAGCAGCGGTGGATGTGATTTTAAGGACAGCAGTGGATGTGATTTTAAACGGGCAGCGGTAGAAGTGATTTTGAAAGCAGCGGGGGATGTGATTTTTAAACGGGCAGCAGTAGAAGTGATTTTAAAAGCAGCGGTGGATGTGATTTTGAACGGGCATCAGTAGAAGTGATTTTGAAAGCAGCGGTGGATGTGATTTTTAAATGGGCAGCGATAGAAGTGATTTTAAAAGCAACGGTGGATGTGATCGGAAGATGTAGTTTTAAAGATAAAATTTGACAACTTTTAATAGGAAGACATACGAACAGGGAGCATAAAAACAGATGGCATAAAAGTTTCAAATTCTAAAAAAAAACGATTCAGAACATGATTTTCGAACATAACAGAAAACATGACAGGAGTTTAAGAAATCAAACTACATGGATAACTCTAAAACAAGAGACCATCCATGCACAGACCAATAGAGAGAACTCAAGGCAGTTCCAGAATATTTCAAAATATATAAATACAACTGTCAAATATAGAGGTTTTAAACATCAATACAAATGCCATATATCGTTTTAAAATCTCAAAAGCAGTACATAACTTGGCATGCATTTCCAGAATTCACCATAACAGAAGTTTTTAAAACATAACACAAAACTTTAAAACCTCATTCTCTCTGGTCAGAAATATGTCTAGCTACCACAACCAACCCCGAAGCTCGCGCCACCAGCCTCATATTCGTTGGTCTGAGGTACAAAGTCCTCATCCACGGGATCCGTACCTACATCAGAGAGTTCAACTATGAGCCTAAGCTCCGTAAGAACATATAAAAAATGCAGTGATGCATATGCTATGCATGAACTTTCAGAATACGGTGGCAGTACAGTACATTACGTTTCACTGGCGAAGGGGTATAAGTGGGACTTATAGGAGAACAGGCGTGACAGAAGTGCACTATCAGGCACTAGCAGAGAAACGGTACAGAAATACAGAACAGAACACCAGTCTCCGTCCCACACTTAACCAATACATTACATTCAGATTTTTATCTTTCTTAACTTCAAACCGTGTACAGAAAATATTTTTGCATGAACTTTCAGGAAAATCGTGTATGCATGGACATTTACAAATTAAAAACAGCAGACAACAAAAATAGCACAACATAACCTAAAGAGAAAAACAGACGACTCGAAATATAACTCCAACTTATCTACCCGAAACCTCCCGACAGAAGTAAAAACCTAGAGTCTCTATGATGTAGGGCCTTAAGGGCCAACCTACGGGTATGAACTTACCTGTTTGCTGTAGAGTTGATAGTCCTGAACGTCTCGGTGATGCACGAACCTATAACATGCACGTAAAGAAAATGAGCAAAGATGTAAATGCTAACTAACAACTTGGTAAGACATGCTCCAAACTCCATTCAAACCTTTAGAAAACAAACCGACGTGTTTTCATACAATAACAGAGAGTTTTCTCCAAAATATCTTAACTTTAACTTCAGCAAAACTCTCATTTTAACTTGTCCAAACTCGTTAACTTTAGCAGATGATTACCTTCACTGGAGAAAACAGGAGAATGGAAGTCTTTTGGAAAGGTTGCAGTCGCCTGGAGGAGAGAAAACAGAGAGAAGTGGAAAGAAACAAATGAGAAATGAGGGTTTCTCGTAGGAGGAAAGAGAAGAAGAACATGGCTTCTTCAACAAGTTGCCAAGTGTCAAGCAACCATAGGCTATCCCCCACCAATCTTAATTCCTTCCCAACATACCTCTTCATGCATTTCTAACTATTGGTTTTTAACTAAATTACTATTTAGTCCCTCCAACCGGTTTTACGAATTACCCCCATTCAATGAATCCATCGGTAAACTCATAAAACATACATTGTATAAATATTCCCATTAATTCCGTCTAATAATTCAAGGAATATTTACATGGCAAAATTGCCGGGTGTTACATTCCACCCACCTTAACATAAATTTTGTCCCCAAAATTTGCCTAAGCAAAGTGGTCCAGATATTGGGCCCTAATATCTTGTTGTCTTTCCCATGTGACTTCCTCCACGTTATGATTGCGCCACAAGACTTTAACCAATGGGGCTACCTTGTTGCGTAACACTTTGACAGAAGTATCCAAAATCTGTATGGGCCTTTCTTCATACGTCAGCATCGGCATGATATCAAAGTCCACATGTTCCACGATCTGGGTTGGATCTCGTACACATTTTCTCTGCATCGAAACATGAAAAACATTGTGAACTCCATCCATTGACGCTGGCAATTGTAGTTTGTAGGCCATGCTTTCCACACGCTTCAAAATGGGAAAAGGGCCAATGAATCGCGGGCTGAGCTTTCCTTTCTTACCGAATCTCATTACGCCCTTGAAAGGCGACACTTTCAAGAATACTTCATCGCCCTCAGCGAACTCTAAGTCTCTTCTTCTATGGTCTGCATAACTCTTCTGTAGACTCTGAGCAACTTTTATTCGTTGTTTGATAGCTGCAATCACCTCGGACATCTGCTGTAATAACTCAGGGCCGATAAGCTTGGCTTCTCCGACTTCATCCCAACATAATGGAGATTTGCACTTCCTGTCATAAAGAGCTTCATATGGAGCCATACCGATCATAGCTTGGTAGCTATTGTGGTAAGCAAACTCCACGAGTGGAAAATATCTACTCCAAGGAGCATGAAATTCCAGTACGCACGACCTTAACATATCCTCCAGTATCTGTATCGTTCTCTCGGATTGTCCGTCCGTCTGTGGATGAAATACTGTGCTGAAATCTAACTTGGTGCCCAAGGAGTTTTACAAGCTTGTCCAAAACCTGGAAGTGCATCTAGGATCCCGGTCCGAAACGATCGACATTGAAATACCATGCAGCTTGACAATCTCACTAATGTATAGTTCTGCATACTGGTCCATAGAGAATGTCGTCTTTACAGGTAGAAAATGGGCCAACTTTGTCAATCTGTCTACTATGACCCATATGCTATTATGGTCCTTAGCTGTCCTTAGAAGGTCGACAACAAAATCCATCGTTATGTTCTCCCATTTCCATTCGGGGATCGGGAGAGGCTGAAGTGTCCCACCTGGTCGTTGATGTTCAGCCTTGACTTGTTGACATATCATGCAAGACTCCATGTATTTGGTTACGTCATTCTTCATATTTGGCCACCAGAAGTGAAGTTTCAAGTCTTGATACATTTTCGTGCTACCAGGATGCACAGAGAAAGAAGATGAGTGGGCTTCTGACAAGATGTTCTTTCATAGCTCTTCGTCTCTCGAAACATACCACCGGTCTTTGAACTTCAGAATACTATCTCCCGAATAATTGAAATCGGAAGAGGCTATACGTAACTTGCTCATAATATCAGCTATCTCCTTTGAATTGGTCTTCTGGGCTTCCTTAATTTGGTCCAGGATTGTGGGCCGTAGTGTCAAGTTTGCTAGTATGGCCGATAGCCCAGAAACTATCTCCATATCGAACTTCTGTACCTCTGTCCTCAAAGGCATTGATACGGCCGACATAGCCGGTTGCATAGTAGCTGGCATCCTGCTCAGTGCATCAGCTACCACATTAGCTTTACCGGGGTGGTATTTAATCTCAACATCGTAATCTTTCACAAATTCTAACCACAGTCTTTGTTTCATGTTTAACTCTTTCTGGGTAAATATGTACTTCAGGCTCTTGTGATCAGAAAACACTTCACATGATTGTCCGTACAAGTGGTGTCTCCATACTTTCAGCGCAAATACAACTGCCGCTAACTCGAGGTCATGAGTAGGGTAGTTTTGTTCATGGTTCTTCAATTGTCTGGATGCTTATGCCACTACTTTCCCTTCTTACATTAATACACATCCCAAGCCAACCTTGGACGCATCACAGTACACGCTGAATTTGCCGTCTTCAACTGGCAATACTAGCAAAGGAGCGGTGGTTAACTTCTGCTTGAGCGTCTGAAAACTCACCTCACAAGCTTCAGACCACTTGAACCTGATGTCATTCCTAGTTAAGCTGGTCATAGGTTTTGCTATCACAGAAAATCCCTTGATGAACTTTCTGTAATAACCAGTTAGTCCGATAAAGCTCCGTACCTTGCTGGCATTCCTTGGCCTCGGCCAATCTTTCACAGCCTGAATCTTGGCCGGATCCACCGAAACTCCTTCTACAGACACCACGTGGCCTAGGAAATTAATCCTACTCAACCAGAATTCACACTTTGATAGCTTGGCATATAATAGATGTTGTTTCAGAGTCGATAGCACAATTTCCAAGTGCTCCTCGTGCTCGGCCTCACTTCTGGAGTGAACCAGGATGTCATCGATGAAGACGATTACAAATTTATCCAAGAATTCTTGGAATATTCTGTTCATTAAGTTCATAAATGCCGCCGAGGCATTTGTCAATCCAAAAGACATTACCAGGAACTCGTAGTGTCCATACCGAGTCCTGAAGGCGGTCTTTGGAATATCATCAGCTATGACCTTCAATTGGTAATAACCGGAGCACAAATGAATCTTTGAGAATACCCGAGCTCCTTGTAACTGGTCAAATAAATCGTCGATCCTCGGCAACGGGTACTTATTTTTTATGGTCATCTTGTTCAGCTCACGGTAATCAATGCACATACGTAGGGACCCATCCTTCTTCTTAACAAATAAGACGGGAGCACCCCACGAAGAGAAACTAGGGCGCACAAAACCCTTGTCCACCAATTCCTTTAGCTGAGCCTTCAACTTTCTCAGCTCAATTGGCGCCATACGGTGCAGATTCTTCGATACCGGTTTAGCACCAAGATATACGTCAATTTCAAACTCTATTTCACGATCAGGTGGCAATCCCGGTAAGTCATCTAAGAAAACCTCTGAGAAGTTCGAACTACCGAAATATTTTGAAGTTCCACCTCACCTTGCCTTTGAACATCTACTACGTGGGCCAGAAATCCGATGCATCCTGACCTCATCAGCTGTTGAGCTTTCAAGGAAGATATAACAGGCATACGGTGTTTCTTTGGTACTGCCTGATAAGAGAACTCTACCTCGTTCGGGCACTTAAAAGACACGAGCCCGGACCTACAGTTGATGGTGGCATGATGTCTAAATAGCCAGTCCATCCCCAGAATAACATCGTATCCTTTCATACAGATGACGATAAGATTGACATACCACTTCTGGTCTCCTACTGACACTATATCACCCCGTACAACCTACTCGGAGTGCTTAAACTCTCCGGACGGTAGCATAATGCTGTAGGGCTGATCTGACGGCATACAACAAAACTTCTCTCTAACCATGAAGTCCACTGCCACAAACGAATGTGTGGCCCCCGTGTCCCACAAGGTATAAGCAGGTGCATCACATATCAAAATTGTACCTGTAATTGCTGTATGCTGAGCAGTATCATCATCATCCTCCATCATTGCAAAGACTCTTGGCACGGCCTGATTCGGTCTCGTGTCGAGCATTGGGCAGTCCCGGACGTGATGGCCCTCTTTGCCACATCGAAAGCATTGTCCAATTATGAGTCTGCATTCCCCTATGTGAATTTTCTGACATCGCGGGCATTCAAAAAGTTGAGGAGCCCCCATTGGCCTCTCCCCCTTGTCTTGATAAGTGATGGTCTCATTGGGCCTCTTAATGTCCCTGTTCTGTTGCTGTTGAGGTTGTAAATTTTGACCCCGTTGTTGTTGTTGAGGAACATTCTGAATAATCCCTCTTGATTGATCTCTCTGTCTCTGGGACTCCGCTTCTAAGGCCTCCAACTGATAGGCCTTGGCCACCACTTTTGTGTACGGTGCCTCATCAAAACCCCCGGTTGTAATCCCAGGTAAAAGGTCCAGTTTCAGCCCTTGAATGAACTGGTGTACCTTATTCTCATCGGTGTCTACTAGATGTAGTGCATAGTGGGATAAGGATTCGAACTTCTGAACATATTCGGCCACCAATCCATACTGTCGTAGCCGAGAGAACTCTATCATCTTTTCCTTCTTCGCACTTCTGTCAAAATACTTCTCATAGAATATTCGTTTGAATCCCTCCCAGCTTAACGCCACTGTTGTTGCCTGGAAAGTGTCCCACCAAAATCTTGCATTCTTGGTGAGCTGATACGTGGCACATAGAAATTTCTTATTTTCTTCCACCTTTGCGCATCTAAACATTCTCTCTATCTGCCATACCCATTCCTCAACGTGAGTTGGGTTTGTAGATAGTCCATCAAATGTAGGCGGCTGAAGTCGCCTGAATCTATCTCCACTGGTGTCACGTGGAGCATTTGTTGTGACGTCCCTAACACTGTACCCTTAACTTCCCAGTATTATATAAATATATATATTTTATCCCTATAAACTTCAAGTTTATTGTTAAAGTGGAAATCCATTTGAAAAACCTTTAATAAAACGTATTTAAAGTAAAGAAAACTAAAGAAATCATTTAAATAAAACAATTAAAACAATAAAAGAAGAATCGGCCAAGCAGAACAGAGGGGAAAAAGGGCCCAAGCCCAAAATTTTCCCTGTTCACATCGACCGCTCACTTCTGCCAAGCCACATCCACCGCTCAACAGTAACCGAACACATCTGCCGGTTGACTTTGACCAAACACTTATACAAACTTCTGCCGATCACAAAATGACAGAATCTATTTCTTACATCTACCGCTCAACATCTACTAATGACGTCAGCCGGATGACTCATACATCTAGCATCCACCGATCCATAACACTCAACATCCATCGGTGAACAGTAACAATCAACATCCACCGGTGATGTCAGCCGGATGACTTATTCACCCAGCATCCACCGATCCATAACACTCAACATACACCGGTGAACATGTAACACCCGGTTTTATCAAACTAATTCTCCATTCTTTTAAATTAATGGATGAATAGGCAAGGGCATAAGGGTAATTATAAATTTTAAGTGGATAACCTATTTAAGGAAAGAGGGTTGGGTTTAATGCACTGTAGCCGCCACCATTTCATACTTTTCCTCTTCGGGTTTTCAGCTCAAGCAGCAGAGCTCTCTAGGCGATTTTCCTTGCACGATTCTCTTTCAACCTAAGTAAGTTTTTCCTCATTCTCTTGCGTTTTAGCAGTTAGATAACTGAGGGAGTACAATGTGAGGGTTTTAAGGATGCTGTAGATGAGAGTAGGTTCGGGTTTTTGGGATAAATGGAAATGTGCAAGCAGTAGAGTTCCAAACTGGTTTCCTTGTTCTTCTGGTTAATTTTTGGTAAAGTTTAGTGAAGGTTTGATTGATGTTCTATTATAAACTTAGGTGAGCGAGCTTCTAAAGTAGCTTACAGCCGAGCGATTTCCAGGAGAGTCAGGTAAGTAAAGTTTGCTTGTGCCTTCGGGCCTACATCACAAAATAGTAGGATTATGTGTGTTTAAATGTTTTTGTGTCATGTATCATAGTTTGAAAGTATGCGAAAATGATTTTTACATGAAATGGCATGGTAAGGAATGAATAGACTGTAACAGATAAGCTATTAAGCGAACTAATCCACCCCTTAACTTATGAAGGGATTTATACTTTGGGAGAAGTGATCCAACTCCCAATTTCACAGGGGGATCTGAACAGTTGTTAAGGAACTAATCCGCCCCTTAATCAAGAGAGAGGATGTATGACTTTGTAGGAGACGTGATCCAACTCCCAATTTCACAGGGGGATCAGATCAGAAACGAATGCATAGGCAACTGAGTTTGAGAAAGTAGAAACTGCATATTTAGGAGTTTATGTTTCAGCATTTCATTTCATTATCACTTTACTTACTTAGCATTAGGCTATAGATGAGTTTTGTGAGGTATGTGAAGAAGTGTCATCAGTTGGGGTATTCACTGAGTTGCTGAGGACCTAGTCAGTTGGAGGAGTGCATCCATGTAACAATCTGGCAACCTGTATGGGGCAGTTTAACTGTGTGAGTGGATGAAAAGGTTAAGTGAACTAATCATTCAATTTAGTATGTCGTGAGTTTCAGTAAAAGCCATCGGATGATGTCTTCAGTAAAAGCCATCGGATGATGTCTTCAGTAAAAGCCATCGGATGATGTCTTCAGTAAAAGCCATCGGATGATGTCTTCAGTAAAAGCCATCGGATGATGTCTTCAGTAAAAGCCATCGGATGATGTCTTCAGTAAAAGCCATCGGATGATGTCTTCAGTAAAAGCCATCGGATGATGTCTTCAGTAAAAGCCATCGGATGATGTCTTCAGTAAAAGCCATCGGATGATGTCTTCAGTAAAAGCCATCGGATGATGTCTTCAGTAAAAGCCATCGGATGATGTCTTCAGTAAAAGCCATCGGATGATGTCTTCAGTAAAAGCCATCGGATGATGTCTTCAGTAAAAGCCATCGGATGATGTCTTCAGTAAAAGCCATCGGATGATGTCTTCAGTAAAAGCCATCGGATGATGTCTTCAGTAAAAGCCATCGGATGATGTCTTCAGTAAAAGCCATCGGATGATGTCTTCAGTAAAAGCCATCGGATGATGTCTTCAGTAAAAGCCATCGGATGATGTCTTCAGTAAAAGCCATCGGATGATGTCTTCAGTAAAAGCCATCGGATGATGTCTTCAGTAAAAGCCATCGGATGATGTCTTCAGTAAAAGCCATCGGATGATGTCTTCAGTAAAAGCCATCGGATGATGTCTTCAGTAAAAGCCATCGGATGATGTCTTCAGTAAAAGCCATCGGATGATGTCTTCAGTAAAAGCCATCGGATGATGTCTTCAGTAAAAGCCATCGGATGATGTCTTCAGTAAAAGCCATCGGATGATGTCTTCAGTAAAAGCCATCGGATGATGTCTTCAGTAAAAGCCATCGGATGATGTCTTCAGTAAAAGCCATCGGATGATGTCTTCAGTAAAAGCCATCGGATGATGTCTTCAGTAAAAGCCATCGGATGATGTCTTCAGTAAAAGCCATCGGATGATGTCTTCAGTAAAAGCCATCGGATGATGTCTTCAGTAAAAGCCATCGGATGATGTCTTCAGTAAAAGCCATCGGATGATGTCTTCAGTAAAAGCCATCGGATGATGTCTTCAGTAAAAGCCATCGGATGATGTCTTCAGTAAAAGCCATCGGATGATGTCTTCAGTAAAAGCCATCGGATGATGTCTTCAGTAAAAGCCATCGGATGATGTCTTCAGTAAAAGCCATCGGATGATGTCTTCAGTAAAAGCCATCGGATGATGTCTTCAGTAAAAGCCATCGGATGATGTCTTCAGTAAAAGCCATCGGATGATGTCTTCAGTAAAAGCCATCGGATGATGTCTTCAGTAAAAGCCATCGGATGATGTCTTCAGTAAAAGCCATCGGATGATGTCTTCAGTAAAAGCCATCGGATGATGTCTTCAGTAAAAGCCATCGGATGATGTCTTCAGTAAAAGCCATCGGATGATGTCTTCAGTAAAAGCCATCGGATGATGTCTTCAGTAAAAGCCATCGGATGATGTCTTCAGTAAAAGCCATCGGATGATGTCTTCAGTAAAAGCCATCGGATGATGTCTTCAGTAAAAGCCATCGGATGATGTCTTCAGTAAAAGCCATCGGATGATGTCTTCAGTAAAAGCCATCGGATGATGTCTTCAGTAAAAGCCATCGGATGATGTCTTCAGTAAAAGCCATCGGATGATGTCTTCAGTAAAAGCCATCGGATGATGTCTTCAGTAAAAGCCATCGGATGATGTCTTCAGTAAAAGCCATCGGATGATGTCTTCAGTAAAAGCCATCGGATGATGTCTTCAGTAAAAGCCATCGGATGATGTCTTCAGTAAAAGCCATCGGATGATGTCTTCAGTAAAAGCCATCGGATGATGTCTTCAGTAAAAGCCATCGGATGATGTCTTCAGTAAAAGCCATCGGATGATGTCTTCAGTAAAAGCCATCGGATGATGTCTTCAGTAAAAGCCATCGGATGATGTCTTCAGTAAAAGCCATCGGATGATGTCTTCAGTAAAAGCCATCGGATGATGTCTTCAGTAAAAGCCATCGGATGATGTCTTCAGTAAAAGCCATCGGATGATGTCTTCAGTAAAAGCCATCGGATGATGTCTTCAGTAAAAGCCATCGGATGATGTCTTCAGTAAAAGCCATCGGATGATGTCTTCAGTAAAAGCCATCGGATGATGTCTTCAGTAAAAGCCATCGGATGATGTCTTCAGTAAAAGCCATCGGATGATGTCTTCAGTAAAAGCCATCGGATGATGTCTTCAGTAAAAGCCATCGGATGATGTCTTCAGTAAAAGCCATCGGATGATGTCTTCAGTAAAAGCCATCGGATGATGTCTTCAGTAAAAGCCATCGGATGATGTCTTCAGTAAAAGCCATCGGATGATGTCTTCAGTAAAAGCCATCGGATGATGTCTTCAGTAAAAGCCATCGGATGATGTCTTCAGTAAAAGCCATCGGATGATGTCTTCAGTAAAAGCCATCGGATGATGTCTTCAGTAAAAGCCATCGGATGATGTCTTCAGTAAAAGCCATCGGATGATGTCTTCAGTAAAAGCCATCGGATGATGTCTTCAGTAAAAGCCATCGGATGATGTCTTCAGTAAAAGCCATCGGATGATGTCTTCAGTAAAAGCCATCGGATGATGTCTTCAGTAAAAGCCATCGGATGATGTCTTCAGTAAAAGCCATCGGATGATGTCTTCAGTAAAAGCCATCGGATGATGTCTTCAGTAAGGTCATCGGATGATGTCTTCAGTGGAAGCCATCGAAAGATATAAGTAGAAAATTTGTCGTTTTGTAACCGAATGATGTCGAGTATTTTATCCATCGGATGATGAAGGTAAAAGTCTTTTGTCGTTTTGTAACCGGATGATGTCGAGTATTTTATCTATCGGAAGATGTGAGAAAGTGTGTTTGTCGTTTTGTGATCGGAAGAGGCTGGATGGATGATTCATCCGGCTGACATCATCGGTAGATACAAGTAGCAAAACCTGTCGTTTTGCGATCGGCTGAAGTTGGGAGAATGATTCCTCAGGCTAACGTCATCGGTGGAAGCCTTCAGTTTTATTTCTGCCCTTTTTTCATTGACCTTGTTTAGCGGCAGATGCGTTTGACTTTTTACGGATTTTGAGTATTTTACGCTTAAGCCTTCATCTCTTTTGTTCGAATTAATTCTTAATATTTTAACTGATTATTCGAACACTGTTTTATAGTTTTGCTTAACTTTGCTTTGTTCAAAGATTTTCCGCTGCAAGTTTTTATGTTTTAGCAAACGTTCAAATTTGACTTTCGAGCGAAGTTTTAAATTTGGTCCAAAATTTCCTAGTTATGTTCGGGTTTATGAGTAATGAACTGAGTTTAGAAAACTCGGGGCGTTACAGTATGGTATCAGAGACATTCAGTTAAACCATTTAAAAGATTACTCATCAGTGCCAATCGTTGCATGGAAGTACTTCAACAATTGTAAGTGTTTATGTTAACCTTAGATAATAGATATTTAAGAGTGTAATTAACTCTGTATAGGAATTTAGTACAATGGCCAGACGCCCAGGGAGACCTAGAGTGCCAAGAGAAGTGCCAAATGTGAGAGGTGAAGAGGAGCCTAGTGTGATTAGGCAGCTGACAGATTTAGTGTGTCAACAAACTGATTTAGTGCACCAACAGTCTGATCAACTAGGAGTACTATTGAACCGAGAAGTACAAGGAAGTGCCAACTCGGGTTCTAGCAATGAACATTCGGGAGATAGATTCCGGACACTAAGACCACCCACATTTGATAGACAGTCATCTGATCCAGTTAGTGCTGAAGGATGGCTTAGGAAGATTGAAAGTATGTTTAGGTGCGCCAACATTGGAGAAGGAGACAAGGTCACGTTGGCAACATTTCACTTAGCTGGTGAAGCTCAACTCTGGTGGGAAACAATAGAGACCACCACTGATGTTTTAGCGATGCCTTGGTCACAATTCAAGGACGTCTTCTATGAGAAGTATTTTAACAGCACAGTCCAGACTACGAAGAAATTGGAGTTTCTGAACTTGAAGCAGACAGGGTCTGTGGCCGAGTATAGTAGGCAGTTCGAGTCCCTGTCCAGGTTTGCTGGACATTTCGCTCACAGGGACGAGGATAAGGTGTTCAAATTTGTGCATGGATTGAAGCTAGAAATCTACCGAGGGGTTAAATTTTGTGGTATTAAAGGCTTGACATTCAGCGAGGTTGTGTCCACTGCTCTGAAAGTGGAAGAAGCTGAAAGGAAGTGTGCTGAACCAAAGGAAATCCCACAAAAGTTTATTCAGCCACACCAACAAAGAGGAATGAAGAGGCCAAGTGAAGGTTAGATTAGCCAAAGTACAGGAGGGAAGGTGCAGAGTGTCAGGAAATTTCCCCAGTGTCCTAAGTGCTCGAAGAACCACCCGGGCGAGTGCAGATTCGGCTTTGGGAAGTGTTTCAACTGTGAGGAGGTTGGACACACGCTCAAGGAATGTCCGAAGCCTAGAATCACCAGATGTTACAATTGTAACAAGGTCGGCCACATTAGCAGAGACTGCCCAGCTTCTAAGAGTGGCCCTGCTATAAATAAACCGAGGATATTCTCCATGACGGAGTCGGGTCAGGAACAGCCCGCTGTTGTGTCAGGTACTATATTGATCAACTCTGTGCCTGCTTTTACTTTAATAGATTCTGGTGCAACACATTCATTTATAGCATCTGCATTTGCTGTTAAGTTAGATGTACAGTTTACCTCTTCCATGCATGTGTTTACTGTTGCATTACCCTCTGGTGAACGCATGCACTCTAACCAAGTGATGCTTGACAGTGATGTGTTAGTAGGGAACTTAAGTTTACCTACTGATCTTATTATTATGGATATAATGGGATTTGATGTAATCCTAGGAATGGACTGGTTGTTTAAACACCACGCCACAATTGATTGTAGGACTGGAATAGTTAGCTTCCAACCCCATGGTAATTTGAAACATACCTTTCAAGCTTCAAGGAAGAGTAAGAAAATGTCTGTGATGACTTCTATTAACACTAGGCCTTCCGTATGTGGAGAGTATTTGTGTTTCTTAGCTAGTGTTTTGGATACACAACTAGTAGGAAAAGCAACTCCCCAAAATGTCTTAGTTGTCCAAGATTTTCCAGAAGTGTTTCTAGATGACCTTCTTGGTTTACCACCAGATAGGGAAATTGAGTTTGTTGTAGATGTTTACCCCGGCGCTGAGCCTGTATCTAAGAATCCCTATAGACTTGCACCTACAGAGCTTAAGGAATTAAAGAAACAATTGGAGGAGCTATTGGAGAAAGGATTCATATGCCCTAGCTTTTCACCGTGGGGTGCACCTGTCCTTTTTGTCAAAAAGAAGGATGGATCGATGCGGATGTGCATTGATTATCGGGAACTAAATAAACTAACTGTCAAGAATAAGTATCCATTGCCGAGGATAGACGATCTATTCGACCAACTTAATGGTGCAAGAGTTTTCTCTAAGATTGACCTTAGGTCCGGTTATTACCAGTTGAAGATTAAATCTGAGGATATCCCTAAGACTGCCTTTCGCACAAGGAACGGACATTATGAGTTTTGGTTATGTCCTTTGGATTGACTAATGCACCAGCAGCCTTCATGGATCTTATGAATAGAGTGTTTCATGAGCATTTGGACAAGTTTGTCATTGTGTTTATAGACGACATTCTAATCTATTCACGTACTAAGGACGAGCATGCAAGGCATTTGAGTTTGGTGTTAGGAGTACTTAGACAGAACCAACTTTATGCTAAGTTTTCCAAGTGTGAGTTTTGGTTGGACAGAGTTCACTTTCTTGGTCATGTGATCTCTGAAGATGGGATATCTATCGATCCAGCCAAGGTTCAAGCAGTTAAGGAGTGGCCTCAACCGAAGAATGCTACTGATATTAGGAGTTTTCTTGGACTTGCAAGATATTATAGAAAGTTCATTGAAGGATTTTCGAAGATTGCTACACCCCTTACTAAGTTAACAAGGAAAAGTGTGAAGTATATATGGATTGATGAATGTGAGCGTAGTTTTCAGACCTTGAAACGGAAATTGACCGATGCCCCAATATTAACCCTTTCAGTTGAAGATGGTAAATTTAGTATTTATTATGACGCTTCCAAAATTGGTCTTGGATGTGTGTTGATGCAAGATGGTAAGGTAATAGCTTATGCCTTAGACAGTTGAAAGTACATGAGAAGAATTACCCCACACATGACTTGGAATTAGCTGCAGTGGTGTTCGCACTTAAGATTTGGAGGCATTACTTGTATGGACAATCTTGTGAGATATTTTCAAATCACAAGAGCCTGAAGTATATTTTCACACAGAAGGAATTGAATATGAGGAAGCGTCGATGGTTGGAATTTGTAAAGGATTATGATTTTGAGATTAAATACCATCCCGGCAAAGAAAATGTTATGGCAGATGCCTTGAGTAGAGTAACAACGTCAACCCCAACTATGATTTTCAGTATGCCATTAGCCTTAGAGTCAGAATTCCAAAGGTTTAATCTAGAAGCAATATCCAGTGTATCAGCTATACTTTCAGCCATAACCTTAAAGCCTACTATTCTGGAGAAAATAAAGGAAGCTCAGACGAAAGATGACGAGTGTAACAAGTACAAGTTAAGCATGGATTCTACAGACAAATCAGATTTTTACTATTCTGCTGATGGAATCCTTAAGTTTAGAAATAGATGGTTTCTCGTTGCCGTTAAAGAACTTCGTGATGAGATTCTTTCTGAGGCACATTCTTCTAGGTTCTCTGTTCACCCTGGGAGTACAAAGATGTACAAGGATCTTAAACAGCATTATTGGTGGCCAGGTATGAAACGAAGTGTGGCAGAATATGTAGGATCGTTTTTGTGTTGTCAACAGATTAAAGCTGAGCATCAGAGACCCTCAGGAGCATTGCAACCTTTGCCAGTTCTTGAATGGAAATGGGAACAAATAACGATGGACTTTGTTGTGGGATTGCCTAGAACAACAAAAGGACACGATGCAATTTGGGTGATAGTTGACCGTCTAACCAAATCAGCTCATTTCCTACCAATAAAGGTCACTTACTCGATGGATCAACTTGCTGAATTGTATGTGTAGGAAATTGTTAGGTTACATGGGGTTCCAAATACCATAGTTTTCAGACCGTGATTCTAGATTTACATCTAAGTTTTAGAAGAGTTTGCACCAAGCTATGGGTACACAGCTCAACTTTAGCACAGCCTTTCACCCTCAAACAGATGGACAGTCCGAAAGAACTATCCAAATATTAGAGGATATGCTTCGTGCATGCATATTGGATTTTCAAGGTTCCTGGAGCAAGTACCTATCCTTAGTAGAATTCTATTATAATAACAGTTTTCAGGCAACTATCGGTATGGCACCGTATGAAGCACTGTATGGACGAAAGTGCAGATCTCCTTTGTACTGGGACGAAGTTGGTGAAGCACAATTGCTTGGTCCTGACATTGTGCAACAAACTGTTAAGAAGTTGCCCTCAT
The DNA here is from genome assembly GCA_022432975.1 of Begonia masoniana. Lineage (NCBI taxonomy): Eukaryota > Viridiplantae > Streptophyta > Magnoliopsida > Cucurbitales > Begoniaceae > Begonia > Begonia masoniana. Next base: position 37,478,843 of record CM039503.1, on the reverse strand, counting down.
CTGCCAGAGGATCTTAACAGCTCAAAGCCTAGTAGAAAAGTTAGGCCGACAGAAGACACAGAGAACTAGAGTTTGAAGTAGGTGATGAAGTTTTCCTCAAGGTATCACCATTTAAAGGAGTTGTGAGATTCGAGAAGAGAGGCAAGTTGAACCCCAAATTTACTGGACCATTCACTATTCTGGAGAGAGTTGAGAGAGCAGCCTATCAGTTGCAGCTACCGGCTTCTATGGAGGGGATACACAGTGTGTTCCATGTTTCTATGTTGAAGAAGTGCATAAGGGATCCATATCAAGTTGTGGAGTAACAGGACATTGAAGTTCATCCTACCCTTACTTATGAGGACAAACCAGTGAGGAATCTTGGACTATGCAGTGAAGGTATCGTGCAACAAAGAGGTTCCCTTAGTGAAAGTCTTATGGCATAACTAGAACATAGAAGAGACAACTTGGGAACTGTCAGTAAGACATGATGGACCAACATCAAGAATTATTCAGGTACTGAATTTTGAGGAAAAAATTCTTTTAAGGAGGGTAGATTGTAACACCCGGTTTTATCAAACTAATTCTCTATTCTTTTAAATTAATGGATGACTAGGCAAGGGCATAAGGGTAATTAGAAATTTTAAGTGGATAACTTATTTAAGGAAAGAGGGTTGGGTTTAATGCACTGTAGCCGCTACCATTTCATACTTTTCCTCTTCGGGTTTTCAGCTCAAGCAGCAGAGCTCTCTAGGCGATTTTCCTTACACGATTCTCTTTCAACCTAAGTAAGTTTTTCCTCATTCTCTTGCATTTTAGCAGTTAGATAACTGAGGGAGTACAATGTGAGGATTTCAAGGATGCTGTAGATGAGAGTAGGTTCGGGTTTTTGGGATAAATGGAAATGTGCAAGCAGTAGAGTTCTAAACTGGTTTCCTTGTTCTTCTGGTTAATTTTTGGTAAAGTTTAGTGAATGTTTGATTCATGTTCTATTATGAACTTAGGTGAGCGAGCTTCTAAAGTAGCTTACAGCCGAGCGATTATCCAGGAGAGTCAGGTAAGTAAAGTTTGCTTGTGCCTTCGGGCCTACATCACAAAATAGTAGGATTATGTGTGTTTAAATGTTTTTGTGTCATGCATCATATTTTGAAAGTATGCGAAAATGATTTTTACATGAAATGACATGGTAAGGAATGAACAGACTGTAACAGATAAGCTATTAAGGGAACTAATCCACCCCTTAACTTATGAAGGGATTTATACTTTGGGAGAAGTGATCCAACTCCCAATTTCACAGGGGGATCTGAACAGTTTGTTAAGGGAACTAATCCGCCCCTTAATCAAGAGAGAGGATGTATGACTTTGGGAGAAGTGATCCAACTCCCAATTTCACAGGGGGATCAGATCAGAAACGAATGCATATGTAACTGAGATGAGAAAGTAGAAACTGCATATTTAGGAGTTTATGTTTCAGCATTTCATTTCATTATCGCTTAACTTACTTAGCATTAGGCTAATAGATGAGTTTTGTGATGTAGGTGAAGAAGTGTCAGCAGGTGTGTTCACTGAGTTTGCTGAGGACTAGTCCGGTTGGAGGAGTGCATCCATGTAACAATCTGGCAACTGATGGGGCGGTTTAACTGGTGTCAGTGGATGAGAAGGTTTAGTGAACTATAATTCAATTTAAGTATGTTGTGAGTTTCTATGACAGTAGTAGTTTTGATGTTTTGAATACAATTTGAGACTCTTTCTGAGAATGATACTCTGTTAGTTTTAATAGTGGTCTTTACCAAAATTTTGGAATAGTACACGGATTTATGTAGTTTTGAACGGTTTTAGTAAAATGCTCAAGTTCTTTTGGTAGTCAGAGTTTTCTTTGTTTATAGTGAAATTGTTGCTATGCTGTTTTCGTTGAGTATTTTCGATCTATCGGTAGATGATGTCTATCGGCAGATGTAGAGTTGTTGTTCTGTTGTCTATCGGATGATGTCTTCAGTAAAAGCCATCAGATGATATCTTCAGTAAATCCATCGGATGATGTCTTCAGTAAAGTCATCGGATGATGTCTTCAGTAAAAGCCATCGGATGATGTCTTCAGTAAGGTCATCGGATGATGTCTTCAGTGGAAGCCATCGGAAGATATAAGTAGAAAATTTGTCGTTTTGTAACCGGATGATGTCGAGTATTTTATCCATCGGATGATGAAGGTAAAAGTCTTTTGTCGTTTTGTAACCGGATGATGTCGAGTATTTTATCTATCGGAAGATGTGAGAAAGTGTGTTTGTCGTTTTGTGATCAGAAGAGGCTGGATGGATGATTCATCCGGCTAGACGTCATCGGTAGATACAAGTAGCAAAACCTGTTGTTTTGCGATCGGCTGAAGTTGGGAGAATGATTCCTCCGGCTGACGTCATCGGTGGAAGTCTTCAGTTTTATTTCTGCCCTTTTTTCGTTGTCCTTGTTTAGCGGTAGATGTGTTTGACTTTTTACGGATTTTGAGTGTTTTACGCTTAAGCTTTCTTCTCTTTTGTTCGAATTAATTCTTAATATTTTAACTGATTATTCGAACACTGTTTTATAGTTTTGCATAACTTTGCTTTGTTCAAAGATTTTCTGCTGCAAGTTTTTATGTTTTTAGCAAACGTTCAAATTTGACTTTCGAGCGAAGTTTTAAATTTGGTCCAAAACTTCCTAGTTATGTTCGGGTTTATGAGTAACGAACTGAATTTAGAAACTCGGGGCGTTACAGAATAGTAACTCTCAACATCCACCGGTGACGTCAGTCGGATGACTTATTCACCCAGCATCCACCGATCCATAACACTCAACATCCACCGGTGAACAGTAACACTCAACATCCACCGGTGACATCAGCCGGATGACTTATTCACCCAGCATCCACCGATCCATAACACTCAACCGAAACCCATACCATTTCCCTCTCTACTTACACCCTATTCACTCAGAACTTCCAAAAACATTAAAAATAACATTCTCCATTTCCAGAAATATCAAAATGAACATTATATACATATATGTTCACGAACTATCCAAAATACACATTCAAACATCAAATGTTAACTATTCAGAAACCAAGCATCCTAAAATGTTTCTAACTATACAAATATTATCTAATCCACCATCAGTCCTAAACATCCCGAAATGTTCCCAAGACATTTACTTACATCCCCACGGGTCAAAGAACATCGATTGCCCAGCACATTCCCACGGGCCATCTTTCTTCAACTGATCATTCCGCGGGTGGAGGGATCTCGTCCTCACCTGTATCATGATCACCTACACCATAAAGACACCTATGAGATAAAAATCTCAGTAAATTCTACGTAAATGCCAATGCATGATCGTGTATGTTCAATGCTATGAAAATCGTCCATGTCATTTCATATATCGGTACGTGTCAGTCTATGGTTATCGAAAACGCTCGACAGATGGATAGGGCACGTCAAGCGGTTAGACAGCCCACACCATCTAAAGGGAGGAAAACCCGCTCACCACGGAACGCCAGGTCAGAACCTCATCCCCGATAACCCCATGCCATGGTTATTTACTGTGATACTTTACTTGCCTTTACATGCATGTTCTTTTCATGAAATCCATGCGTAAATTCATTTTCATGACGTTTTGAAACCATGATGCATGAACAGTTCAATATGCACAATATAACATATATAACGTGAATACCATCAAAACCTCACAAATACCATCAAAACATCACAAGCACAGACTATAAAAGTAATTAACCCTAAACTACCCAACCAAAGCAGTTAAACAGACAAAGCACCAACATTCACCAACAATCCTTGAGGGACAAAGCTTGACATATGGTGTAGGCCAATCGGCCACAGTAAGTCACGAGAACTTACCTCGAGTCCTTAACACACCGAGTACTTTGTCCCGAGCTTTGTCACCTAAGTCAATTCACAATGTCCTTTGCTAAAATTAAACCTAAACATCAAAATTTCGTAATCTAACGAAACTCCTAACTAAAGAAATTTCCTAAAATCCTATCAACTTCTCTCGGGCATGTCATCGAGCAATTCACGCTCACAATTAACAAACCTCCATTAATGGAGATTTCTAAAGCTCCAAATACCAATTTTTTAACAAAAACCTTAAACACATCCATTAATTCGCCCAACAACACTCAATAACCATCAATAAGGCAATAACTAACCATTCCTAACAAAAACCCGACTATTTTCCATAAAACCTAACGGAACCCTAATAGTTGAATAACCTAGAAATAGAGAACTAACGCCAGGAAACTATAGAATCGTACCTAGGATACCACTTGGAGAAGAAAACTTGAAGATTCGTCGCCAGAGGAGAAACTTGTCGCCGGAAGTGAGAGGTTGCGTGAGGAAGAAGAAGAAGTCGCCGTGGAGAAGGAGAGGAAAAAAAGAATCGCGCGTAAGGGTGGAGAGGAAATGAGGGCTTTGTGATTTTTATTAAAACTTGACTTGTCAAATTACCAATTCGTCCCTCCACTTGATTTCTATTTTTTTCTCCACTTATCCCGTTATTTGACTAACTATTCGATTTCTCCGAATTTCCTTATTTCACCATAACTTCCAATTAATTATTAAGACTCCATTAAAACTCTCCATTCCCCAAACGAGCTTAATTTGACATATTTACAAAAATATCATTATCTATTGGAATTACAAAATCCCGTAAAACAGGGTGTTACATTTGCATGGTTGTTATTATTATTCCAGTTGTCTTCTCTTGCCATCATACGTTCTAGCATGCGGGACTGTACCTCCACTAGCTCAGTTAATCGGTCTATGGCCCTGGCACCATCGCTTGCTTCATCCTGGTGTCCTCTCACCATTTCTAAGAAACCCTATAAACATAATAACTAAATTTAATAAACAGAACTTTTACGGGAACTTAAACACTTACAGGTTGTAATGCCCCGAGTCCTCTGGACCCAGTTCGTTACACATAATTCGAACATAACTGAGAAACTTTGGACCAAATTTAAAACTTCGCTCGAAAGTCTAAATTTGACATTTTTCTAAAATCTCAAAACATTTAAAAACAGAATTAAGCAGAACTATAAAACTAGTGTTTGAATAATCAGTTAAAATATTAAGAAATGATTCGGCCAGAAGAGATCAAGACTTAAGCATGAAAACTTGAAAATTGTAAGAGTCAAACACATCTGCCGATAAACAAAGTCAATGAAAAGGGGAGTGGAAACAAAAACTGAAGGCTTCCACAGATCACAAAACGACAAAACTTATTATACACTTCTACCGATGACGTAAGCCGGATGATTCACTCATCCAACTCACACCGATCACAAAACGACAAACTTATTATACACTTCTACTGATGACGTAAGCCGGATGATTCACTCATCCAACTCACACCGATTGCAAAACGACAAAAGCCTTCACTCATAAAACAAAAACACATCGCCTGATCACTAAACGACAAATTTACTGCCTACTTTTTCCGATGGCCTCTACTGAATACATCTTCCGATGGCCTCTACTGAAGACATCTTCCGATGACGTCAGTCAGATGATTCAATCCTCCAACATCTATCGGCAGACAAGACACCCAACTTCTACCGATAGACCAAAAAGAAACTCTAATAAGGAGCAAACCCGACTGCTAAACGATTTTTGTACATTTTGCTGAAATCATTCTGATCAACACAAATCCACAATTCTTAAAATCAGAATAGCAAGCTACAATCGAAATCAAATCATATTTCTAAATCTAGAAAGGAAGATCACAGAAGCGTTAAAAGAAATATCAAACTTCTACTATCTTTAAAATTCTCAGAACACTTCATCAGAATACCTAACCACTGAAAGCTCTCATTCAGACAAAAGTTAAACCGCCTCATCAGAGCACCTAACCGTAGCATAGGAGTGCTCCTCTAACTTCACCTATTCCTCAATAAACTCAAGGAATTCACCTGTTGAAAGCTCAACACCTACATCACAAAACTCATCTATTAGCCTAATGCTAAGTAAGTAAAGCAATAATGAATGAAATACTGAACATAAATTCCTAATCATGCAAATTTCTACTTTCTCATCTCAGTTGCATATACATTCGTTTCTGATATGATCCCTCTGTTAAATTGGGAGTTGGATCACTTCTCCCAAAGTCATACGTCCTCTCTCTCGATTAAGGGGCGGACTAGTTCCCTTAACAAACTGTTCAGATCCTCCTGTGAAATTGGGGTTTGGATCACTTCCCCCAAAGTCATACATCCTCTCTCTTGATTAAGGGGCGGATTAGTTCCCTTAACAACTGTTACAGTCTGTTCATTCCTTACCATGCCATTTCATGTAAACTCATTTTTGTATATTTTCAAAATATGATGCATGACGTACAAACGCAACCAAGCATACACAATCCTACTGTTTTGTGATGTAGGCCCGAAGGCACAAGCATACTTCACTTACCTGGCTCCTGGAAATTGCTCAGCTGTAAGCTCTACCTTAGAAGCTCGCTCACCTAATAGTAATAACAGTACATTAATCAAACATCACTAAACTTTACCCAAAAATCAATCAGGAGTTCGAGGAAACCAGTTTGAAACCCTGTTACTCGTGCATTCCCATTTATCCCCAAAACCCGACCCTACCATCAATCCCAGCATCCTCGAAATTCCTCACATTGTACTCCCTCAGTTATCTAACTGCTAAAACACAAGAAAAACGAGGAAAACTTACCTAGGTTGATAGAGAATCGAGCACGAGAGTTGCCTAGAGGGTTCTGCTGCTTGAGTTGAAGACCAAAAGAAAGAAAATAGGGAATAGTGGCGGCTACGGTGCATTAAACCCAAAACCTCTTTCCTTAAATACGTTATCCACTTTTTAAATTCCAATTACCCTTATGCCTTTGCCTAGTCACTCAATATCCCTACTTTTATTATTACCATATAAAATGTGTCATCAGTTTAAGAAAAAGAATAGAGAATTGGTTTGATAGAACCGAGTGTTACACAGGTGGTGGATCGATCTCACGTGGCAGGTTGCGTAACCAAACATTTCTCTAGAACAACTTTTAAAACCTGGCAGGCTCTGATACCATAACTGTGACGACCCCCGACCCGATCGGGGTCCGAGGAGCCATCACTCTGGGACATTCAAAATGGGGACTTTTTTTTAAAATAAACAAAGCAAACCGAACCTTTTAAAACAGACCAACCCTTAAAACTTTACAGAAAGAGAATGTTTTCTCTGGATTTGAAAACTGGGAGCTAATTTAAAACTAGATTACAGGGGTGATTGATAGAAGGAAATTAGGAAAAACAGTAAACAAAAATGGACGGCTGAAATAAAGAAGCAGAATAAAATAGGATAACAGAACTGGAAGTCATGTCGGAAGAAAGGCTACAGTGAATACCGGAATCGAGTGATCTATAGCAGAAGGAGTAAATAAAACGGGGCGGAAGAAGTAGGCAGAAATGAACTGTTCACGGTGGAAGTGAACTACAGACAGAAATGAACTGTTCACGGTGGAAGTGAACTACAGACAGAAATGAACTGTTCACGGTGGAAGTGAACTACAGACAGAAATGAACTGTTCACGGTGGAAGTGAACTACAGACAGAAATGAACTGTTCACGGTGGAAGTGAACTACAGACAGAAATGAACTGTTCACGGTGGAAGTGAACTACAGACAGAAATGAACTGTTCACGGTGGAAGTGAACTACAGACAGAAATGAACTGTTCACGGTGGAAGTGAACTACAGACAGAAATGAACTGTTCACGGTGGAAGTGAACTACAGACAGAAATGAACTGTTCACGGTGGAAGTGAACTACAGACAGAAATGAACTGTTCACGGTGGAAGTGAACTACAGACAGAAATGAACTGTTCACGGTGGAAGTGAACTACAGACAGAAATGAACTGTTCACGGTGGAAGTGAACTACAGACAGAAATGAACTGTTCACGTGAACTGTTCACGGTGGAAGTGAACTACAGACAGAAATGAACTGTTCACCTCTGGAAGTGAACTACAAACAGAAATGAACTGTTCACCGGTGGAAGTGAACTACAGACAGAAATGAACTATTCACCGGTAGAGGTGAACTATAGGCAAAAGTGAACTTTAAAGGCAGCGGTGGATGAAATCGGAAGATGTGAGATGAATGACGTCAGGCGGTAGATATAAATAAACCGGAGCGGTGGATGTGAATCCTAATGTAACGACCCCAGTAGGTCCGAGACCAAACCATGACTCTTTTAGACTTATCCATATATCCTTACTAATTTTATTTAAGTTATACTCCTTTATATATTTTTTTTTAAAACATAACTTGGCTCAAGACATCACTCAGCAATGAAATACATTAAACATCTGCCGGCGAGCAGTGCAAAATGCTTCAGTCGATGAGTAGGAACTTCAACTCTTAAACTGCATCTACCGATACAGAAATAAACTCGCATCTGCCGATCATAAAACGACAGAACTCAATACTCATTCACTTGCTCCTGCCGATCGCTAAACGACAAGCAAAGAGTTCGCTTCTGCCGGTAGTGAAAATCTACATCATCCGGTATTTGAAACATACTACATCTACCGATCGCTAGATGAGAAAACAACTCTTATATCATCTAGTACTTGAAACATACTACATCTACCGATCGCTAGACGACAAAACAACTCTTATATCATCCGGTATTTGAAACATACTGTCACGACCCTTACCCGTATCCTAGTAAATTTTTTTTTTTTTTATACATACAAACTCTAAGTCTGACTTTCGTGCGGAAATAAAACTTTTAAAGTCGGAATTGAAAATTATTAACAGTGTATGAAAACTACCTTAGAAACCATCCAATATAATCTTAAATTCATTAAATTAAACAATTAAAAACTAAAAGGAAATAATCAAAATCTTTATATTATTTTTTTTATATATATAAAAAGGCGCCAGAACAGGTGGCGATCAATCGCCATAAAACTGGCGATTGATCGCCCTTTGGCGATTGCTCCTGGCGAGCAATCGCCCCTGGGCGATCGCTTACCACGCCTGGCAATCGCCTCTCCAGCGATTGCCAGGCAGAGGGAGAGGCGATTGCTCGCCTCCAAGAGGCGATTGCTCGCCTCCAAGAGGCGAGCAATGGCCATGCTCTCTGGATTTCTCCAGAGAGCACGGCCATTCCCCCCCCCCCCCCTTCCTTTTTCTCCTTTCTTCTTTCATTTTCTTCATCCATCGCCCTGCATTCCTCATTTAAACACAAAACTCATAACACACAAACTCTTACTTTTCTCACTCTTTTTCACACAATCTTCTCATACCTCCATAAAATACACTCCAAACACGACATTTACTCAAAGACTCAAAACCGACACAATTCACATTAAACATAATCAATTTCATAAAAAATGAACCGCGTGGTTCCGTTAAAAGTTTAACGTTTCCTTCCTGTTTGAAAACATCAAAAACACTACAAAATGCAATATATTATCTGTTCAGTCATCAACATCCTAAAACGTATCAAAATCTACGATAAATCTATCTAATCCATATTACCCAACTTACCAAACTCTCAAAAATCATCTAGCCCCGTGAGAATCATAACTTGCCCCGTGAGAATCATAACTTGCCCCGTGAGAATCATAACTTGCCCCGTGAGAATCATAACTTGCCCCGTGAGAATCATAACTTGCCCCGTGAGAATCATAACTTGCCCCGTGAGAATCATAACTTGCCCCGTGAGAATCATAACTTGCCCCGTGAGAATCATAACTTGCCCCGTGAGAATCATAACTTGCCCCGTGAGAATCATAACTTGCCCCGTGAGAATCATAACTTGCCCCGTGAGAATCATAACTTGCCCCGTGAGAATCATAACTTGCCCCGTGAGAATCATAACTTGCCCCGTGAGAATCATAACTTGCCCCGTGAGAATCATAACTTGCCCCGTGAGAATCATAACTTGCCCCGTGAGAATCATAACTTGCCCCGTGAGAATCATAACTTGCCCCGTGAGAATCATAACTTGCCCCGTGAGAATCATAACTTGCCCCGTGAGAATCATAACTTGCCCCGTGAGAATCATAACTTGCCCCGTGAGAATCATAACTTGCCCCGTGAGAATCATAACTTGCCCCGTGAGAATCATAACTTGCCCCGTGAGAATCATAACTTGCCCCGTGAGAATCATAACTTGCCCCGTGAGAATCATAACTTGCCCCGTGAGAATCATAACTTGCCCCGTGAGAATCATAACTTGCCCCGTGAGAATCATAACTTGCCCCGTGAGAATCATAACTTGCCCCGTGAGAATCATAACTTGCCCCGTGAGAATCATAACTTGCCCCGTGAGAATCATAACTTGCCCCGTGAGAATCATAACTTGCCCCGTGAGAATCATAACTTGCCCCGTGAGAATCATAACTTGCCCCGTGAGAATCATAACTTGCCCCGTGAGAATCATAACTTGCCCCGTGAGAATCATAACTTGCCCCGTGAGAATCATAACTTGCCCCGTGAGAATCATAACTTGCCCCGTGAGAATCATAACTTGCCCCGTGAGAATCATAACTTGCCCCGTGAGAATCATAACTTGCCCCGTGAGAATCATAACTTGCCCCGTGAGAATCATAACTTGCCCCGTGAGAATCATAACTTGCCCCGTGAGAATCATAACTTGCCCCGTGAGAATCATAACTTGCCCCGTGAGAATCATAACTTGCCCCGTGAGAATCATAACTTGCCCCGTGAGAATCATAACTTGCCCCGTGAGAATCATAACTTGCCCCGTGAGAATCATAACTTGCCCCGTGAGAATCATAACTTGCCCCGTGAGAATCATAACTTGCCCCGTGAGAATCATAACTTGCCCCGTGAGAATCATAACTTGCCCCGTGAGAATCATAACTTGCCCCGTGAGAATCATAACTTGCCCCGTGAGAATCATAACTTGCCCCGTGAGAATCATAACTTGCCCCGTGAGAATCATAACTTGCCCCGTGAGAATCATAACTTGCCCCGTGAGAATCATAACTTGCCCCGTGAGAATCATAACTTGCCCCGTGAGAATCATAACTTGCCCCGTGAGAATCATAACTTGCCCCGTGAGAATCATAACTTGCCCCGTGAGAATCATAACTTGCCCCGTGAGAATCATAACTTGCCCCGTGAGAATCATAACTTGCCCCGTGAGAATCATAACTTGCCCCGTGAGAATCATAACTTGCCCCGTGAGAATCATAACTTGCCCCGTGAGAATCATAACTTGCCCCGTGAGAATCATAACTTGCCCCGTGAGAATCATAACTTGCCCCGTGAGAATCATAACTTGCCCCGTGAGAATCATAACTTGCCCCGTGAGAATCATAACTTGCCCCGTGAGAATCATAACTTGCCCCGTGAGAATCATAACTTGCCCCGTGAGAATCATAACTTGCCCCGTGAGAATCATAACTTGCCCCGTGAGAATCATAACTTGCCCCGTGAGAATCATAACTTGCCCCGTGAGAATCATAACTTGCCCCGTGAGAATCATAACTTGCCCCGTGAGAATCATAACTTGCCCCGTGAGAATCATAACTTGCCCCAATCATAACTTGCCCCGTGAGAATCATTACTTGCCTCGTGAGAATCATAACTTGCCCCGTGAGAAAACACATGACTTGCCCCGTGAGAAGCATACAACTTGCCCCGTGAGAAACATACATCATTTGGAATTCATGATCGTTCGTTAATTCGATATTTCATAAAACATGCTCATAAATAGTTCGTATGCACTTTAATAAAACATGATGCATGAGGAACGACATACGTAGAAATACCTATCGAACGATCACTAACCAATCGCTAAGACACTACTTTAAGCTACCCGTCTTACCACTAACCCCTGTAACTACCTAATTTCATCACAACCCATATTATCAACATCGTTACGACGTAGGGCCTTAGCGGCCGGAAAACCTAACACTCACTTACCTGGCGTCCTAGATATGCCGAGCACCGTCCTTTGAGCTTGGGTTACCTAGGGCATTTAACAACACATCATTAATATCGACTCTCAAACATCAAATCTAAACAAATCGACGTCTCGAGCTAGGACAAATTCTTCTAAAAACTCTAATTCACTTCATTCGGGCATTTCATCGAGCACTTGGTGCTCACTAACTTCTAGCCCTCATTAATGGTGTCCAACCACATTTCAACAACCTAAACTTTAACTCTAAACAACTGCAAACATCATAAATTTATCAAACTCACTCAAATAACCACCATTATATCATCAATGAGTAATAAATTAACAACCTATCGATTTCTAACAAAATCCCTAAATTTCTTCACAAACCCTAAATCAAAACCACTCCAAAAATGACTACCAACTTGACTAAAGCATAGAGCTTACTTGGAGGGTTGATTTGTTGAAAAAACTTGAAGGAAAACTGCCAAGAATGGAGGAGTAGATCGATCGTTGGAGGATTGGCGATGAAAGAGAGAAAGAAAATCAGCCAAAGGGGAGAAGGGAATCGTGTAGGGAAGAAGAAATTAGGGAGGAAAAAGAGAGAAAGCCCTTTTTAGTTAAAATATTTGACTTTCTAAATTACCTAATTGCCCTTAGTTAATTTCTTAACTTAAATCATTATTTCATCCATCGGTTTAACCTCTCCAAAATTCCCTCATTCCTCCAAGTATTTCTATTTATTCTTAGGGCTCTAACGAAACTTCCCGTTGGCCATTTGGATATAATTTATTATTTCTACGAATTATCACTATATTTTAAAATTCTAAACTTATGGCTCGAAATCCTTAAAACGAAATTTTTGGGTGTTACATCCTACTCTCCTTATTTAGAATTTTGTCTCCAAAATTTCGTACCTGAACAAATCTGGATATCTGTCCATCATGTCATGTTGTCGCTCCCACGTTGCTTCCTCTACGTTTTTGTTTCTCCACAGTACCTTAACAAGAGGGATTGACTTATTACGTAGGACCTTAACCGAAGACTCCAAGATCTGTATCGGCTTCTCTTCATAGGTCAAGATTGGTCGTATCTCAAGATCAATCGGCTCTACCACGTGCGTAGGATCCCGTATACACTTTTTCAACATCGACACGTGGAAGACATTATGTACACCCTCCATAGACAACGGCAATTGAAGCCTATACGCTGTAGATCCAATCCTTTCTGTAATCTGGAACGGCCCAACAAACCGTGGATTTAACTTCCCTCTCTTACCAAAGTGAACCACGCCCTTGAATGGTGAAACCTTCAAAAACACTTCATCACCAACTATAAATTCCAATTCTCTTCTTCTTCGATCAGCATAGCTCTTTTGGCGATGTAACGACCCTTACTCGTACCCTAGTTTTCCCGTACAAATTTTTCATTTTCATTTAATGCGTATAAACTGTAAATCTGACTTTTGTGCGGAAATATAACCTTTGAAATCAGAATTGAAATTGTTAACGGTGTTGGAAATTTTCTTTGAAAACTATCTAAAATAAACTTAAAAACATTAACTAAACTTTTAATTATTAAAGAAAACAATAAAATAAAAATCTTTTTTTTTTATAAGTATGTTCTGCCGTTTTTGGCAGAACAGGTGGCGATTGCTCACGGCGAGCAATCGCCAATAGGCGATTGACATATCGCCTAGCGATCGCCAATGGCGATCGCCAGGCAATAAGTGGCGATTGCTCGCCATACTGTGGCGAGCAATCGCCACGCTCTCTGGAAATCTTCAAGAGAGCACAGCTCCTCTTCCCCACCTTCCTTCTTCACGCCTTTCACACCCTGTATTTCACACATTCACAACACAAAACACAACCTCACCCTCTTTCCTTTTCTCATTCCTTATACTTTCATTATTCATTCACACCCACTTCCCAAATTACCAATTACCTATAAATCAATTCAAAACACATTTAAAACGTTACCAATTTCTTAAAACAAACTGCATCGATTCATTTGAAAATTTAACATTTGCCACTGTTTGAAAAACATCAAAATTCAACAGAATACTATCCAACCCAAGCATCCTAAAATATCAACTATACAATTCTCCTATTCTTCATCTATCAAATCCCAAAATATTACCTACGTCCCCACGGGTCAAAATCACACTCCGACTGCCAGCGCACTCCCGCGAGCCATCTTTCTTCAACGTGCTCATACTTCAGGCAGAGGGACATCATCCTCACCTGTCTCGAAATCACCTACACCATAAAGACACCTATGAGATAAAAATCTCAGTAAGCCCTACGTAAATGCCTATGCATGATCGTGTATGTTCAGTGCAATGAAAACCGTCCATGTCAATGCATATATCTGTACGTGTCAGTCTATGGTTATCAGAAACGCTCGACAGATGGATAGGGCACGTCAAGCGATTAGACAGCCCACACTATCTGAAGGGAGGAAAACCCGCTCACCACAGAACGCCAGGTCTGAACCTCATCCCCGATAACCCCATGTCATGGTTGTTTACTGTGATACTTTACTTGCCTTTACATGCATGTTCTTTTCATGAAATTCGTGCGTAAATTCATTTTCATGACATTTTTAAAACCATGATGCATGAACAGTTCAATATAAACATAAAGTAAACAATCACATGTGTACCATCAAGATGATAAACAAACAACATATAAAAACAACTAATCCTAACTACCCAAACCAAAACGATTTAAACAAACAAATCCTCAAGGTTCCTCGAAACGACTTTGACATATGGTGTAGGCCTATCGACCAGAGTAAATCACGAGAACTTACCTCGCGTCGTTGCACACCGAGCTCTGTCCACGAGCGTTTGTTCACCTATGCATTTCACAATACACGACGTTAAATCCAGTCTAAATCACCAAACTCCAAAAATTGCTAACTCCTAACTAAAGAAAAATCTCCTAAACTCTATTTAAGTTCGTTGAGACATTTCATCGAGCAATTCGCGCTCGAGATTTCAAAAACTCCATTAATGGAGGTTTTCGATCTCCGACTTAACCAAATCTCGAATACACCTCAACAAATCGATAAACTAAGCTCCGATAACTAGCAATACGTCCATTAGAGGCATAACTAAGCTCAACCTATCAATTTCAAACATTGATTCACGTTTTCGACGAAAACCCTAACGAACTCTATTCGTTTTAAATCCTAGAAATCAATACCTAACGTTCCAAAAGTGTAGAGCCTTACCTAGAGAGCGATGACGGAAGAGAAACGTGAAGACTCGAGTCGTCGGAAGACAAGCTTCGACCACGGAGAGGAGAATCGCCGAAGGAGAAGGAAAAGTCGCGCGAAGGGTGGAGAGAAATGGAAATTACGTGGGTGAGGGGAAAATGAAGGAGTTTTTGTTTTTAATTAAAATTTTAGTTTGACAATTACCAAATTGCCCTTTGTCCCATTTTCTATTTATTTCTCCGATTATTTTGTTATTTAACTAACGGTCCGATTTTCCAAAATTCTCATATTTCACCATAAATTCCTATTTATTATTACGGCTTTGTTAAAACCTTCGTTCGTAAAACAGGACTTAATCTGACGTATTTACAAAATTGTCGTTTACATTGGAATAACATTAAATCCCGTAAAGCCGGGTGTTACAGGCGATTCTGTGCGGTCTCCATTCTTTGTCTAATCAAAGCAACCTTTTCAGACAACTGCGGTAAAATTTCAGGGCCGATCAACTTAGCTTCGCCCACTTCATTCCAATACAGCGGCGACCTACACTTTCTGCCATAAAGCGCTTCGTACGAAGCCATATCAATCGTGGACTGATAACTTTTATTATAAGCAAATTCAATCAAAGGCAAATATCGGCTCCACGACGCCAGAAACTCTAACACGCATGCCCTCAGCATATCCTCGAGTATCTGAATCGTTCTCTCAGATTGTCCGTCGGTCAGTGGGTGGAATGCCGTGCTAAAAGTCAATCTGGTACCCATAGCGCTTTGCAAACTTTTCCAAAACCTCGAGGTAAACCTGGGATCCCGATCTGAAACAATTGACACAGGGACCCGTGCAATCTAATAATCTCTTGGACATAAAGGTCTGCAAACTGATTCATCGTGTAAGTCATCTTTACAAGCAAGAAATGAGCCGCTTTCATCAATCTATCAACTACGACCCATATACTGTCGTGCCCTTTTATTGTTCTCGGTAATCCAACTACGAAGTCCATTGCAATTTGATCCCACTTCCACTCGGGAATCGATAATGGTTGCAACATCCCACCTGGCCTCTGGTGCTCTGCCTTAACTTGTTGGCAGACAAGACAGGATTGTACATAATTGGCCACATCACGCCTCATATTCGGCCACCAATAGTGCACTTTCAGATCTCGGTACATCTTGGTGTTACCTGGATGCACTGAGGACAACGATGAATGTGCCTCTAACATAACCAACTTCCTCAACTCTTCGTCTTTTGGAACATACCAGCGATCTCGAAACCTCAAAATGCCATCCACTGAGTAACTGAAATCAGAAGGTACAACTGATAATTTTGCTACAATAGCCATCTTTTCTTCTGTATCTAACTGTTGAGCCTCTTTTATTTTGTCCAACAGAGTGGGCCGTATTGTCAAGTCAGCAAGCAGGGCCGAAAGTTCTGGAACTAATTCGAGTTCGAACCCCTGCATCTCCTTTCTCAATGAAGCTGACATACAGAAAGCAACTGACTCCTCCGTCCTAGGCATCCTGCTCAAAGCATCTGCCACCGTATTTGCCTTTCCAGGATGATACTTGATTTCGAAGTCGTAGTCTTTCACAAACTCTAACCATCTCCTCTGCCTCATATTTAAATCTTTTTGTGTAAACAGGTATTTTAAACTCTTATTGTAACACCCGACAACTTCAACCAGGTGACTTCCTAAACTGTATTAACGGTCACGAATATTCAATCTTCACGGTTTAGGGTTTTATGCCAAGCTTAATTAATTACATGTGGATCTAAACTAGGTTGAGTGGCAAAGTTGTAATAATGGAGGATTGAGGCCAGTATTTAAAGAAAAAGGAAAGGATTCAAACCTCATTTAAACCACTGTAGCCGACATCCCTAATTCCCGGTGATTTCTTCTCTCCCAAGCTCTCGCTCTCTGTCAGCTGGAAATCCCTCCTTCGACGATCAGTTTCCTTCCTGCTTCTCGGCTACTTTGTGCTCGAGGTACGAATTTGACAATGTAGCTATCTTTCAGTCGTTAAGCTCTGTTTCAGCTATGTGTTGAGGTTCTGGATTCTTCAATGGCTGAGTATTAGTAAGGATATTTAAAATCTGAATGTAGTAATGTCATTCCGAATCGATTTTGGACATTAAACAAACAACCCTGAGATATCGCTTATCGAATCTGTCTGTTCTGGGTTTTGGATTTTAAACTGCACAGAGAACTATACTAAGGATTCGGGAGTGACTATAGCTATTAGATCCTAGGATGACTTGTGATTAGAACTAATAGGATTTTGTTTTAACTACTGCAATGTAAATGTTTTAGGTGACGAAGTTGGAAGAGAAAGGAGCTCAAATTGCTAAGGAGACCAGGTAAGTGAATGAATAGGTTTCTCGGTCATTAGGACCCTACATCAAAGGATGCTACGTAGAAACTCATATGATGAATAGAAGTTTCCCTTATGTTACTGTCTATTGTTTATGCTGATGATTAGCTCAGTGGTAAAGTTTCATGTCAAATGGTACTCAGTTCTGTAGCTTGATGATTTAAGAATTTTCATGTCCATGCATCATGAATGTTTTATGCATATGAAAATGTTTTAAGAGCATGTCTTCGCATGAACAAGATAAGAATATAAAACTTATGCAATGTGAATTAAGAGAGGGTTGGGGGCAGTTTGGCGTATGTCACTGTCCAAAAGAAGGACCATGATACGACCCGCAAGGGAACTATGTGCACTCCCACTGTCAAACCCCCTTTACCAGCACAAATCCCCTCTTAATCCACACAACTTAAACGAAGAATATGATCAATGACTATGAATGATGAATATGATCGATGAATATGATCCATGACTATGAATGATGAATACGAGCAAAGATATGAACAAGAAAAGACTCGTGAGCATGTGATTTCCCAAATTATACATTCATGCATCCATGTTAGTGTTGCATTCCTTACTAAGCATTAGGCTTATAGTTAAACCTTATGATGTAGGTGAAGAGTTAGCAGGTGAGGATTTTCAGTCCAGAGATGATGTTTAAAGCTGGTTGCCGGAGGATGCTCAGTATGACAGTGCAAGGCTGGATAGGCGATTAAGTCCCCTGGTTATGCTCATAGTAAGTCAGAGAAGTTTATGATAAACAGATGACTAAGTAGAACAGAATTTATTATAACAATGAGATTCGGATTTGAATGATTTGACTTCAGAGTCTGATAACGATTTTAAGGATTATTGAATGGGTTGTTTTGCTTAAGCCTTCCGCTATGCGTATTTTGGATGAGTTTATGATTCTTACTCCTTGAGGTTTGTAGTTACTAAGATAAGATTTAGGTGAGTTGTGGTATTTTCTATTGGATGAAGTTGTTAGATGATTATAGTGTTTTCTGCCGTGTGATAGAAGCTGGATAAAGCAATCATCCGGCTGACGTCATCGGCAGATGTAGAGTGTTTAAGCCATCGGATGATGAAAGTGCTATTTTGTCATCTAGCGATCGGCAGATGTAGAGTGTCTAAGCCATCGGATGATGAAAGTGCTATTTCATCGTCTAGCGATCGGCAGATGTAGAGTGATTAAGCCATCGGATGATGAAAGTGCTATTTTGTCGTCTAGCGATCGGCAGATGTAGAGTGTTTAAGCCATCAGATGATGAAAGTACTATTTTGTCGTCTAGCGATCGGCAGATGTAGAGTGATTAAGCCATCGGATGATGAAAGTACTATTTTGTCGTCTAGCGATCGGCAGATGTAGAGTGTTTAAGCTACCGATGAAGAGGATATTATTTTGTCTTTTAGTGACCAGATCATGTTTTAATTATTCACGTGAGAAGCACATGTTCACCGGATGATGTCCCCTTATTTCATCGGATGATGTAAGAAGTCTCTTTACCGGATGATATAAACATGGTTTTGTCGTCTAGTGACCGGTAGATGTGGTTTTATTCCTCAATCGGCAGGTGCAGACTAAAGGTTTAAGTTTCCCTTCACCAGCCGATACACATTGCACTGCCCGCCGGCAGGTGTGTAGAGTATTCCCTTGCCGAATGATGCCTAGTGAATTACGTATGACATTTTGAGTTAAGTTATGTTTCAAAAAAAAAATTACTAAAAATGAGTAGAGTGTGAGTAATAAGAATTAAATGATTAAGAAAGATATGGATTATGTGACGATCCCTCCGGGGCTGTTACACTTATGGTCCGAAAACACTTCACACTTCTGTCCGTAGAGGTAGTGTCTCCATATCTTTAATGCGAATACCACCGCTGCCAGTTCTAAATCGTGCGTCGGGTAATTTTCGACCTTTCCTTCCTGCATCAACACTCATCCCAATCCAACCTTGGACGCGTCACAATAAATACAGTATACCCCATTCTCCACTGGTAGAGTCAGTAAAGGCGCTGTGGTCAACTCTTGCTTCAAGGTCTGAAAGCTTTCTTCACATGCCTTAGTCCACTCATACTTCACTTCTTTCTTCGTCAAGTTCGTCAAGGGTTTGGCTATTACTGAAAACCCTTGGATAAACTTCCGATAATACCCTGCTAGGCCTACGAAACTCCGTACATCACTTGCATTTTTTGGTCGAGGCCACTCCCTTACCACTTGAATCTTGGCCGGATCCATAGAAACGCCTTCTTTTGAAATCATATGGCCTAAGAAATTCACCTGACTTAACCAGAATTCGCACTTAGAAAGCTTAGCATACAATTGGTGTCGCTTCAAAGTAGTCATAACAGCTCTTAAGTGCTCTGCATGTTCTTCGTCGTTTCGGAAATATACCAAGATGTCATCTATGAATACTATCACGAACTTATCCAAGAATTCCCGGAACACTCTATTCATGAGGTCCATAAATGCTGCTGGGGCATTGGTCAAACCGAAGGACATCACCATAAACTCATAGTGCCCGTAGCGCGTTCTGAAGGCAGTCTTTGGTACATCCTCGGCTCTAATCTTCAACTGATAGTACCCAGAACGTAAATCGATTTTAGAAAATACCGTGGCCCCTTGTAACTGGTTAAATAGATCGTCTATCCTCGGTAACGGGTATTTATTCTTTATGGTTAGCTTATTCAACTCGCGGTAATCCACGCACATTCTTAAAGAGACATCCTTCTTCTTCACAAACAAAACCGGAGCGCCCCAAGGAGAAACGCTCAGCCGGACAAAGCCCTTGTCTGTTAGCTCTTTCAGCTGGACTTGCAACTCCCTCAGTTCAACTGGCGCCATTCTATAAGGATTCTTGGACACTGACGCCGAACCAGGAATAATCTCGATTGTGAACTCCATTTCTCGATCTGGAGGCAAGCCGGGCAACTCGTCCAGGAAAACCTCCGTAAAGTCCCTAACCACTGGGATGTCACATAACTCTAACTTCTCTCGCATGCCTACTTCCTCAACACTTGCTATAAACCCAAAACATCCATGCTTCATTGAGTACAGGGCACTTACAGGCAAGCTGGGTAACTCATCTAGGAACACTTCAGTAAAATTCTCCTCTAACGAAATGTTACTCGACCTTAGATTATCTCGTTTCCTTACATCCACAATGCTTGCTACAAAATTGAAACATTGAGGTTTGGTGGAGTACCGGGCACTCATTGACAATACAAGAGGCATTTCACTTGATCGGAGGGTCGTTGGAAAATCGTAATTCTCCCCACTCGGGGTCTAAAATCTACAACTCCCGACCTACAATTGATTGAGGCATAGTGCTTGAACAACCAATCCATGCCCAAGATTACATCGTACCCCTTCATACATATGACAATCAGGTTCGCATACAACTGCCTACTACCAACAGATATAATTTCTCCCTGTATCGCCCGATCTGAGTGCAAATACTCTCCGAAGGAAC
>CM039503.1:37439632-37450671 GCA_022432975.1 Begonia masoniana | reverse complement strand
GGTATCAGAGCTAGGGTTGTGAAATAGAACCAAACAAGAAGAACAAGAAACAAACAGGTTTGTATGGCCCTCTCTTTTTAAGGATGCTAATGAATATGTTAAAAATTGTGACAGATGCCAAAGAGTATGAAACATCTCGAGGAAACATGAGCTGCCACTTACAAATATTTTAGAAGTGGAAATATTCGATGTATGGGGGATAGACTTCATGGGACCTTTTCCACCTTCTTTCGGGAATCAATATATTTTGCTGGCTGTGGATTATGTATCTAAATGGGTTGAAGCAGTGGCACTTCCAAATAATGAAGGGAAAAGTGTTCTTAAATTGTAATACCCGGTTTTTATATAGACAAATTCTCTATCTCTTGTAGCTAATGGTGCATTTTATATGGCAATATTAAATGTAGGGTTGGTGGATGACTAGACAAGGGCATATGAGTAATTGGAAATTTAAAAAGTGGATAACGTATTTAAGGAAAGAGGTTTTGAGTTATTTCACGGTAGCCGCCACCCTTTCCCTCATTTCCTCTCGGTTTTTCAGCTCGAGCAGCAGGATTCTCCAGGCGATTCCCCTGTTCGATTCTCCTTCAACCTAGGTGAACTCTCCTCGTCTTCTTGTGATTTTAGTAGTTAGATAGCTGAGGGAATACAATGTATGAAGTTTCGAGGAAAACGCTATGATTTGGTATAGATTCGGGTTTCTGTGAAATGGGAATGCACGAAGATCCGAACTCCATAATTTATTTCCTTAAACTCCTGGATTGTTTAGAATGAAGTATAACTAACATACTGCCTACGATTTTAGGTTTGAGCTAAACCGAAGTAGCTAGCAACCAAGTAATTCCAGGAGGGCCAGGTAAGTAGAGTTTGTATTTGCCTTCGGGCCTACATCACAAAACACTAGGATTTTCTTGTATGCATGAAAGTATGTTTCATTTCAATTGCCATGCATCATATTTTGGAAAGAAAACGAAAATGAATTTACATGAAGTAGCATGGTGAGTTGTGAACAGATTGAGACAATACATTTTAAGGGAATTAATCCGCCCCTTAATCGAACATAACTGGATTCATACCTTGGGAAAAACAGATCCACCTCCCATTGTATCAGGGGATCAATCATCTGTTAAGGGAACTAATCCACCCCTTAAGTGACATATATGTGGATTCATACCCTGGGAAAGCTGATCCACCTCCCATTGTATCAGGGATCATCAGACCGGTTGAATGAATGCAATATAACTGAGGAAGAGGAATGTAGAAATTGCATATTTAGGATTTGCATATCTCTGTACTTCCATCATTTCTTGCTCTGCTTACTTAGCATTAGGCTAATAGATGAGTTTTGTGATGTAGGTGTTGAGAATATAGCAGGTGATTTCCTTGATCGTGCAAATGAATAGATGTGGTTGGAGGAGTACTCTCATGTTCTGATTCGGCAAACTGTTGAGGCGGATTAACTGATGTCTGCAGATATGAGAAATTAATTGACAATGATTTAGTCTGAGTATGTTGAATTTTTATAACAGTAGAGATTGCAACCTTTTGAATACATTTAGAATTTCTGATGTTAGTGTCCTGTTGAATTTCTAGAATGCTGATTTTACGGAATTTGAGTAATACAATGAATTGAGGTGTTTTAGAATGAGTTTTGGTAAAATGTTGAGTCCAATTGTTAGTCAAGTTTACTGTCAAATTGTTCAGTCCATCGATATGAAGTTGAGTAATACGTCTATTTGATGTTGTTTGGTAAAGTCTATCGGCAGGAGAAGAGTAGTTGTTTTGTTGTCCTACCGGTAGTTGATAAGCAGTAAACTTGCCTTCTATCGGCATACGTTTTAAAAGTCACGTGATAAGCACGTACCGGCAGAAGCTGGATAATTAAGTTATCCTGCTGACGTCATCGGCATAAGTAGGACATTCTGCTTAGCCGTTTAGCAATCGGCAGAAGTTAGATAATGGGTTTATCTGGCTGACGTCACCGGCAGGAGAAGCTGGATAATTAAGTTATCCTGCTGACATCATCGGCAGAAGCCTGTTATTTATATATGGCCTATTCCGTTGACTAGTCGTCGGCAGCTGTGTTTGAGTCGTGACGTCATCGGCAGAAGCCTGTTATTTATATATGGCCTATTTCCGTTGACTAGTCGTCGGCAGCTGTGTTTGAGTCGTGACGTCATCGGCAGAAGCCTGTTATTTATATATGGCCTATTCCGTTGACTAGTCGTCGGCAGGGGCGTTTGACCTCTGTCACCCCATCGGTATTTAACGATTTAAACTTTTACTTCCTTCAACTAATTATTCCTTAACACTTTAACTGATTCTTTCAAACATTATTTTACAGTTTTTATTAATTCACATCTTGTCTAAATGATTTTCCGCTGCAAGTTTTAAACATTTTTAGGTTTTAATAAGCATCAAATCTTGATCCTCGAGTGAAATTGTAAATTGCTCCGAGAGTTCTTGGTGATGTTTGCGTTAGTGGTAACGAACCGGGTTCAGATAACTCGGGGCGTTACATAAATTTCTGTAGAAAAATATTTTTACACATTTTGGAACACCGCGAGCAATTATAAGCGATGGAGGTTCTCATTTCTGCAATAGGATGTTCACTGGATTACTGGGAAAATATGGGGTCAAACATAAAATAACTACAGCATACCATCCTCAGAGTAATGGACAAGCAGAATTATCTAACAGGGAAGTAAAACGGATTCTGGAGAAGGTGGTGAATCCGAACAGAAAAGATTGGTCATTAAAATTAGATGATGCATTATGGGCATATAGAACTGCATATAAAACACCTTTGGGCACCACACCTTATAATTTGATTTATGGGAAAGCTTGTCATTTACCAGTAGAGCTTGAGCATAAAGCATATTGGGCAATTAAAACTCTAAACCTGGATTTACAAAGAGCAGGGAAACATCGATTTTTGCAGTTACAGGAGCTGGAAGAGCTAAGGTTGGGAGCTTATGAAAATGCAAAAATTTACAAGGAAAAAGTGAAGAAATGGCATGATAGAAAGTTACAGGCAAGAACATTTTTAAAAGGTGAAAAAGTCTTGCTATTTAATTCTAGGTTGAAGCTTTTTCCAGGAAAGCTTAAATCAAGGTGGTCTGGGCCATTTGAAATAATGGAGGTATTTCCATATGGAACAGTGGAGCTGCATGATGAAAAAAATGGAAGGAATTTCAAGGTAAATGGCCAACGAATAAAACATTATTTTGGAGAGAAATTGACAAAAATTATGTCAATTTCTCTACAAAATGTGGAAGAAAACTGAGCAAAAGGAAAGTCTGGCTGAAGACTTATGTAAAAACTTAGCACTGTGAGGGAGGCAACCCTCAATAATATCCTTTTGTGCGTTAATTTTAGTTGCATTTTCATCTATTATTTTTGTCTTATAATTTTTATTTTTTTTAGTTTAAATAAATTATTTTTGAATTTCACTCTTATTTTTTTTACTTATCTTCACCCAATCCCTCTCGAAGTGATTTTTGGGTTAATTTCTGCTTTCAACCCATCGCCGACTTTCTGTGAAATTTCTCTCCGAGCAAAAATTTTTCAGCAAATTTTTCCTCTCCCCCACACCGCTGCGACTAACGCCTACAGCATTACGTACTATTGTGTCGGTATCAATGAGGTCAAAGCAAAAAGGGAAAAAGAACGTTAAGCAGGTAAATAGAATGACTTTCATCTCCGAAGAGGCAAAGTTGAGATATGAGCAGGGTTTGCAGCAACGCAGCTTTGCTCAAGAAAAAGGCTTCCTAGTCACAAACGAGCAGCTATTAAGGTACCCGAACTACATTACCTCTGTTATTCAGGAGCGTAAATGGGAGAAATTTTGTGAGGTTCCAGGGGCAGCAGTAATAAATATTGTGAGAGAGTTTTATGCAAATTTTGAGGGAGATCTGCCCGAGTGTATTCAGGTTCGAAAGTGCGATGTGAGATTCGGACCTTCAACGATTAATAGTTTTTACAATCTTGAGGAAGTTGAAGATGAGTTTTACAAATACGAAGATAATTTATCATCTGAATTTCTGGAATCGGCTTTAAAGGAAATAGCTATGCCCGGTACAGATTAGGTGAGATCGAAAACAGGTTTCCTCTCCATTCCTCGGCTATCTCTGCTGCCAAAAGCCAAGGTTTGGTATCACTTTTTGAAACTTCGGATATTTCCTTCTTCTCATGGCCAGCATGTAACCAGGGATCGTGCCATTTTGCTATACTGCATTCTAACCAATAAAAAGATAAATATTGGTCTGGTCATTTACAGAAATCTTTGTGCAAATGCCCTCAAGCCAAAAGGGCAGCTGCTGTTTCCTTCTTTGGTGTCTGGATTATGTGCAATGGCTGGGGTAATTTCTGAAGCTGATGAAGAAGAACTCTCGCCCGGCCTAGTGATGACACCAATTATTATAAGGAGAATTGCATCGGAAGGATTGAGCGCTGGAGAACCAGAAGCACAGGAGAATGCTGCAAGTGAAGCTGCAGCATCCTCTAGCAATAGCAATTTATAACAGCAAATACTTGACAGTTTGGTATCAGTGTGTACAAGGCTCGATCGGATTGACAATGACATTTTGGCTTTGAAGACGAAATTCATACTTTATGAAAATCTCCAATACCAAATGAGAAAATCTATGAAGAGTCTAAAACGTAAAAACAGGATATTCTGGCAATACACCAAGCTTCGTGATACAACATCAGCAGCCAGTTTTGCCAAAATGCAGGAAGATCCAGCTCCTGTTTTCCCTCGGTTCCCAACAGCACTCTTCAGAGATTCGGATGAGGAGTCAGAACCTGAAGCATGAACGCCAGGGAAGTTCTGAAATTCCAATCTCTTTTTCTTTTCGTTTTAATAAACTTAATTTATTTTCTTCTTTGAACCTTATTTTGTTTGGCAATGAGGACACTGCCAATTTTAAGTGTGGGGGTGCATGCATGTTTAGTCTTGTGTTTAATTTGGATGTCTGGAAATTTAGTGTTGATTGTTTAATGTTGATGCTTAGTTTCTATTTAATTTGAGTGCTTGAAAATTGTTTAGAATGTTTAGTCTTGTGCTCAAGGTTGTTTAAGTTCGTTGTCCTATTTTCTTTGTTCTGTTAGTTTGTTTTATTTGTTATGTTTGGCATCTAAAAAAAAAAATGAAAATGAATAAAAAAATGAAGAACAATGCAATTTAATTTCCTAACGTCTTCTAATTTAGTAAGTTATTGAATAATGTTATTGTCACATATTATTAGAAATCAATTAAGATTTATTCCCATAAGCTTAGTTGTCCTAACACACAAACTCCTTATTGGTTGCTTAGGAATATCATCCTTTCTAGACATTACAATTATATCTAAGTGTCAATAATTTAGTGTTTGATGAAAGAAATTAGCAATGAAAGACTTTTTCTAAAAAATAATAATATATAATAAATAATAAGTTTGGGGGTTATTTGAAAAAAAATGCAATTTCCTAATATACTTTCAATTTCGAGTGAGCCTTTTGGATACTTGATGGGTAGAAATAAATTAGAGGAACTTTGGGAGGAACTCCGTTGCATGTTTATTGACTATACTCCTCTATTTTATATGAGTATATATATCTTGAAGTGACACTATTGAGTAACCGGAGGACTTCATCACCAATGTTGTCAATCGCGTCAAAAGGTAGTGTGACTGATAGATAAAGTCAATGTAAAAAAAAAAAAATATAATAAACACTTAATGCCCTCACTTATTTAAAAATAAAATAAAATAAAGAAGAAGAATCTTTGAATGCTAATGGATTTATGAAGGATATTAGAGAGTTGACATTCGATGATATGTATTGTGATTTCTAGTTTTGATGATTGAACTTAGCAATTCAAATGGAGTTTGAGCACACACACACTTTGACTAGTTTATTGGGAATTGAATCTATATTGATTGCTTTTAATTGTGATAGTGAAATTTTTCAATAATTTACAAGTTGGTAATATTTTGAAATTATATCGATTTTGTTAATGTTACCTTGAAAAGGCATTTTTGTTTACATCACTCGAGGACGAGTAATGGTTTAAGTTTGGGGGTATTTGATGACTCTTATTTTAGAGTCATTTTATGCTAACTTTATATAAGAAAACTTAGATGAATTGAGTGATTGTAATAATAAAGTGATATGGATTTACTACAAATTCTATGCAATGCTGCAGTATTATGGCTTTGATTGAATTTAATATATTTAATGCAGATTTTCTATTAAAAGCATGATTTTTCTCTTTAATTTGAATTTTATATTTTCATATTTAAATGCAAGGATTATAGCGGGAAAAATCAAGTTTAAAAGTGGAATTTGTTAGAGAAAATCATGGTTGCCAAAATTTGAGGATTTATTTTGATTATAATTTGATGCAGATTACTAAGAAGAGAGAGAGGAGACTACTATTAAGGAAAATCAAATATGTTGAAGATTTTGTGGAGAAAAGAAATTGGGCAGCGGAATAAGGTATTCTGGAAGGCAATCGAATGATGTAGAAAACGGGCAGCGGATGGTATGAAGAAAGCTGGGCAGCAATCGGATGATATTTAAAAATTGGGCAGCGGAAGATGTGAAGGAATAAAGAAGTTAGAGCAGCAATCGGAGGATGTACTAAAGTCGGGCAGCGGAAGATCTACAAAGAAATAAAGAAAACGGGCAGCGGAAGCAATAAACAGGGGGCAGCACTAGATGACAAAACCAAAATATCAACAGAAAGATTTATGGAGAGAGAAAAGTCATTATGAAAATAGGCTAAAAAAGGGGGAACAATAAATGTGATTGGAGAGAGAAAGAGATTATGGCATAAAAAAAAAAGAAGAAAAGAGAATATAAAAAGAGGAGATGGACTTCTTGCTGAGGGGATATAGAGCTCTGGATCCAGAAGAGGGAGACGACGTTCTTCTGCATTTTTCCTTCTTCTCTTATTTTTATTTTTATGTTATTATTTTTTTTAGTTTTATTTAATTATGCATAGTAGCTAAACTTTTTAATCTTGGTTAGGACGATAGTATTTGTTGCGATATTTTGCTACGATCTTGGTTTTGTTTCTGCAATTATCTATTGAACAATTATTTGTGAAATTTTCTTGCTAAGTCAGATCGTATCGATAGATAGGTTGACGATTCATGTTTATATTGTATCGATAGGTAGATATAAATTTTAGATGCACGAATAATTAATCGAATTAAATTGTTACAACGTAGTTAACATTAATTTGATTGGCGATAAGAATAGCACATATCGAAAATTCAATATTAGTTACATTCTTTCAAGGTAGAAAGAAATTCTAATTTGAATTTACTTAGGCAATTCGAAAGAATCCTAGAAAATATTTTTATTCTTACTGTTTTTTAGATAATGCTGCAGAGCATTACCAGAGCATTAGTAACTGAATCATCGTAACGAAGAAAATCGATCCTAGCCAAGACTTCTTTTTCTTATCTCTTTTATTCTGATTTAGTTTGTTTCATTGTCATTCTGATTTTATTTCGAATTATTTTCATTTATCATCTAATATTTTTATAAGATTTTTATAGCGATTAATTCAATTAACAATATCCTCGTGGGATCGATACTTTACTTACTCTATTACTTCGTTAGCGACACGTGCACTTGCGTGTAAATGTGTAAAATCACTAACAGACTACATCCACTGATAGACAATAACACTCAACATCCACCGGTGGACTATATCCACCGATAGACAAAAGAAAACACTTAACATAACAGCTTAACAACCATTTTCACTCTAAACAAAGAAAAACTCCGACTACCAAAGAACTTTTACATTTTACTAAAAATCGTTCAAAACAACATAAGTCCACAACTTTCTAAAAATATCCAGCAAAGCAATTACCTCTAAACCGAATCATGTTTTTCATACTCAGAACAAGAAAACCATAAAGTTGTTAAAAACATCAGAACTATTAATGTTACTAAAACTCTCTGCACACTTCCACAAGACACTTAACCACTGAAACTTCATAAATAGACAATAAATAAATCGCCCCATCAGATCGCCAAGTCGAGGCATGAATGTGCTTCCCCAACTAGCCTATTCCTCAACATGCTCAGAGAACACACCTTCTGAGGCTTCTTCATCTACATCACAAAACTCATTTATTAGCCTAATGCTAAATAAGTGAAGCAATAACGAAATAAAATGCTGAAACATAAATCCTAATCATGCAGTTTCTACTTCACATCTCAGTTGCATTTACATTCTTTCACTGATCTGATCCCTCGGTTCCATTGGGAGTTGGATCAATTTTCTCAAAGTCATACATTCCTTCATAAGTTAAGGGGCGGATTAGTTCTCTTAATAGTTTATCTGATCCTTCTATTCCATTAGAAATTGGATCAATCTTCCCAAAGTCATAAATCCCTTCATAAGTTAAGGGGCGGATTAGTTCCCTTAATAGTTTATCTGTTGCAATCTGTTCATTTCTTACCATGCCAATACATGTAAATTCATTTTCGTATTCTTTTAAAATATGATGCATGACATACAGACAAATTCAAACATACATAATCTTACTGTTTTGTGATGTAGGCCCGAAGGCACATGCATACTCCACTTACCTGGTCTCCTTGGGATTGTTGGGTTGTAAGTTACTTCGGGAGTTTGCTCACCTAAAATCATAAACAGAGCATTAATTCAATCTTCACTATACCTCATTCTAAACCATTCGGAAACCTAAGGTAGCTAACTTGGAACTCTAATAATCGTGCATTCCCGGTTTATCATCAAAAGCCGAACCTATTCTCATTCACAGCGTTTTCAAAACACACACATTGCACTCTTTCTGTTATCTAGTCACTAAAACTCAAGGAAAACAAAGGAAAACTCACCTAGATTGAGGAATGAAAACCGGAGAGAAAACTGCCTAGAGAGCTCTGCTGAGCTTGAGCTGAATACCGAAAGAGGAAATGAGAAACAATGGCGGCTAAACTTCACAAAACCCTTCCTTAAATACGTTATCCACTACTAAATCTCCAAATTACAGCTCTACCCTTATTTAATCACTAATTAACCTAATCACTAGTTTCTCCCAATTTTATCCCTAAAACGTACATCATAAGTTGATAGAATAATTTTGATTCAACGGAACCGGGTGTTACAATTTACTTGCAAGGTTTTACCCAACATTAACTATTCATCTTTTATTGTTGTCATTTCCTCTTTCTACTGCGATAGTAACAGTCTTTTTTCTAGAATGTGTCTCAGGGCCAGTCACTTTTTCATTTTCTTTTTTTTTTCTTATAACCGCGTTTTACGATTATGTTTAATAACATTTCTCACACAATATAATGACATTAAATTGAAAAACTTTAATAACTAAAGTATCCGTATATTTTCAATATTGTCGGCAACATAGGGTCAAGACAAGTAAAATTAAGTCATATTAAAGAAAGATTATTTATGTTCCCTTTCAAAAAAACCTAAATAAATTGTTCCATGTACATCTATAACTATTTTCACTATGTATGATAAGTTTGAAAAAGTAATGAAATATTATATAAGAGAAACTGACAAATAAAATGATATTGAATGAACATCCCTTTAGGATAAAAATAAATGTGTGAAGAAAAGAGAAGAAGTAAATTAATCAATATACGATGGTTAATTAATAAGGGTTTTTTTTAATTAAAACCTCAAATTATCGATTTTTTTTAAAAAAACCTCAAACTTTACTATTTATCGAAAAAAACCTTAACGTTTTGTAAATACGCAATTTCAACATCGTAGGGGGGTCAGGATGTCATCCTCTTCAACCGAGTACAGCCAGTCCAGCTGGACCGGCCGTATTGTTCTCATTTTGCAAATTTTTTTGCAAAATGAGGGGATGGAGTGTAACACCCGAGAATTTCCTGTAACGCACATACGTCTTAGGGTAGGCGGTTAGGATCGTTTAATGGTAGGTGTTGAGAAATGGATTTGGGATTAAGGCAAGCAAAAGGAGAAAATGATGTTTGACTATTCAAACCACTAAGTGAGTTGAAAAGTCAAAGGACTTAACAACTAATGGCAATGTTTTTGTAAAGGAAAATAAATGACTAAAATGGGGGAAAGTAAAGGTTCACTCACGTTGGAAAGTCAAGAGAGGAAAAGAGATAGAATAGTTGAAAAGTCAACTCTTAAATAGCCAATGGGAGGTTAATTAATTAAGTGGAAAATTAAATGGAAATGGGGGAAAGATGGCAGCCACGTTGGATGGAAAAAGTGGAAAGGAGAATGTGGTTCATTTATAATTTTAAAGAAAATTGTGGTGGGAAAGAAAAAGTGGAAAAATCTTTAGGTTAAAAAGACAAAATTTAGCAAGGTTTGTCATCTTCTCCCCTTGCTCTCCACGATTCCCTTGGCTGCCATTGAAGCTCTTCCAAGCTTCCCTCCATCAAGGTTTTCAAGGTGATTTTGAGGTAAAAATTTATGGGTTTTAGTTTGTATGCTATTAGTTGAAGCTTTTGAGTGTTTTTGGGGTGTTTAGAGTGATTTTGGTGAGGGTTTGAAAACCCTAATTCTTGGAGTCCGAAATTTGGTTTTAATTAGTTGACTTCTTTCCAAATTGGTTGGTTTGGGTGTTGAATGACTTGGGTTAGGTGATCTAAGGAGTTAGATTGTGATTTGGAAAGAGTTTGGGAAAAACCGGTTGTGAACACCCAATGGCCGAATCTGTCCTTGGTATTTTCAGGTTGGTCAAGGTGTTTGTTTGGTGGATTTAAGCATTTCAATAGATAGTAGACGTGTAGAGGTTTCCGAATTGGGGTGGCACGTCAAAATCCGTTGAAAAACGAGAGAGTTATGACCGTTTGATGTTTGACGGTCAATTTTGGGGAAAAAACCAAGTTTGAGTGTTTTGAGGGTGAAGTTGTTTAAGTGTTGTTTAGTTTTAGGTTTAAGAATCCTTTAGATTTTATTGGTGACTTATTAAGCTACATTTATTATGTTAGATGTCGGACTAGTGATTCTCGGTAAAATTAAGCAACTGAATCCGAGCACCGGGAATATTTTTTTTTTTTTTTTT
>CM039503.1:37324841-37439532 GCA_022432975.1 Begonia masoniana | reverse complement strand
AACTTGCGGTTGGAGATCAAGTATTTATACCATCCGGTATGAAATATAATACTTTAACCTGATAATCCTTTCAGGTTTGTTTTTACCTTGAACATTTAAAAGGAGTGATCATTAATGTTAGTAGGTGGTGAGGCCAACTTCAAGGTCATTTTTTCCATGGAAGTCAATAATGGAATTTAGTCACGAATCTTCCGACCGAGCTCATCAACTCCAAAATGAACTGACGGTAAAGAATAGTCAGAATGGCAGCTCTTCAGAATATGTTTCCCTTGCAAGCCAATTACAGTAAACGCCAAGAATTAGATTTAGGGGAACCACTCCACCATGCAATGATATATGCAAAAAACTGTGGGATCCGGCACCATGTGGTGGATCATAATGAGGGGGCATGGTGGTTTCTATTTCCGTGTCTCCTGCTTCACTGGTTGGTCTGTCAACTGCCTGTGATAAAAACTGAAACAAGTGTTCTCCACGCACCATAGGACGCGAAAATGACTTTCATAGCATTTCAGGTCCAGCAGGCTTTTATACCTTGAGTTGCACGTAGTCTAAGTTTTCCAGTTTTTGTTGTTTTTCGAATGGTATCAGAGACTTAGTGAAGAACGAGAGAGAAGAGACAAATGGGAAGAAGAGAAACCTACTAGGGCCGAACGTGAGGAGAGGAGAAGCACCGCCTTCGTCGTGAGGAATAATACCGTGTAGCGTTATATAGCTACCGCAACGAAGGAGCTCAGAAGATAGCGCCGTCCGAGGAGGAGGAACAGTCCTCGTTGCTGCGAAGAGGTGAAGGCTACCAGGTCATTTGATGACGCTGATCGACCTCTCGACCGCCATCGTCTGTCTGTCCACAAGTACAACCGTCAGCCGATTCTGTGGAAATTTCATTTTTTTACTCTTTGTTAGTACTCTTGTTTTCTCGTTCACCAAAACAGGAAGCGTGAAAAAGGAGAGAGATAGTCAAGAGGTATTTTTTTTTACACAATTTAGAAAGAACGTAAATTGAGCGAAAGAAAGAAACAGTAAGTTCTCGTGACTTACTCTGGGCCGATTGGCCTACACCGTACTTCGATGTCGCGTCGAGGATCTTAGAGTATTGTGTGTTTAAATTGCTTTGGTTGGGTAGCTAGGTTTAAATGTTTTGTAGGTTATTTCCTTTACAGTCTTGATGGTACACATGCTTGATTGTTTACGTTTATATTGAACTGTTCATGCATCACGTATTTTAACTTGGCATGAAAATGAATTTCCGCACGATGTTTTCAGAAAACCAATGTGGCCCAGAAATTGGGGGCTATCGATCTATTGTGCCGGCCGATTAAGGGTCTGGCCGATACCACATCTCATGTAATGTAATTAATGAATGTAATCTGTTATCTGGTCACGCGAGGTGGGGCTCAGGCACGACTGTACATGTTGTAAGCTTGTACCCCCCTCCTCTAACCGCACGGGGTAGTCCGATCGCTGGATGGGCCCCCTTCGGTTCGGGAGATGAGATCTCGGTGATATACTGTCTGCGACGCTCTGTATGTTATGCATGATTTCTGAACTCCATATGCACTGCACGCATCTACATTTACGTAGAATTTACTGAGCATTTAGCTCATAGTGTTTCTGTATGGTGTAGGTGATATCGAAGCAGGTGAGGACGATGTTCCTCCGCCCGATGTACAGGATGGTTGAAGAAGAACGATTTCGGTGGTGTGCATGAGCAGTCGTCGCGTATGTTGACCTGTGGGGGAAAATGGTTAAGTATTTTGAGAGTTTTGGGTGAATATTGATTGTACAGTGGATTATGTTATGGTTAGAAACATTTTAGGATATTTGGTTCTGGATAGATTATGCTTTAGGTTGTTTTAAAAGCGTTTTGAAAATATATTCTGTAAATGTTTGGTATTAGGGAAATGTTCAGTTTTTAAACCGAACCACGCAGTTTATTTTTATGAAAATAGGCTATATTTTGAGTAGTGGTTTTGGAATGCGTTTTGAGTCGTTAAATGAGGGATTGATGAAGTGTTAATTGTATATAGGGGGAAAGGGTTTGTTATGTTGGATTTGATTTAGAGGGGAAAGAACGAAGAAGAAAGAAGGGAAGGGAGAAAGAAGGGGGGGAAAGGGGGCGAGCCCTCTAGGAGGCGATTCCAGAGGGGTTGCCGAACGATCGCCAGGGAGGGGCGATCGTTCGCCCCCCTGTTTGTCAACTTCTCTGGATTTTCCAGAGAAGTTGCCGAGCGATCGCCATAGGGGCGATCGCTTGGGTAAAAATGATCGCCAAAGGGGCGATCTTTCGCCCTTGGTGTGGGGCGAACATTCGCCTCTCTTGTTTTTAGTCAGGCGATCGAGCGCCTGTTTTGGGCGATCGATCGCCCCCTTCATTTTGCAGTGGATTCCCTTTTTTGCCCCGCCGCTGCTTTGTGTTATTTTTAAATGTTTTAATTAAATGTTTTAATGTTTTATTTTAATTGTTCTAAAGTTTTATTAAAGGATTTTCAAAATAGATTTAAACGCCGTTGACGATTTAAATTCCGATTTAAATTCGCTTAGAGTTTAGTTGAGTATAAGGATAAAAAAAATATGTACGGGAAAATGGGTACAGTTTTAGGGATGTTACATTTATGGTATCGGAGCCCCCGGGTTTTAAAATCGGTTCTGTAGACTGCTCGACTGCGCATACCACTACGCGAGCGTTCTTCCTCAACTGTAAGTGTGTTTACTACTTTATTTGATTTCATATTTCTTAGAATTGTTTGCTTTGATTTTATAGGAGTTATAAATTATGGTTCGAGGAAAAGATCCTCGGGATAACGCGCTTGATCGACTTATGAAGTTGCTAGACTGCCAGTCTCAGCACATGGACCGCCAAGCACAACAAATTGAGAGTCTAGTAAATTGGGAGAATCAGAGGGCCCAGGATTTGATAGTTCCCAATAATCAGGGTATGCAGAAGTTTCAAAGCCTCTGACCTCCAGTATTTGACGGCCGATCATCGGATCCAACAGTTGCTGATGAATGGATTCGGGTGATGGAGGATATGCTGAGTTATGCAGAAGTAGGGAACGGGAGTAAGGTGGCTTATGTTACTTTCCACCTGGCATTAGACGCCCGTTTCTGGTGGGATTCGATTAAGTCGACGACGGACGTATCAGTTATGACTTGGGAACAGTTCAAGACCATGTTCTTTGACAAGTATTTTAGCCGCACAGTGAGAGTGGCGAAGAGGAATGAATTTACGCAGTTGAAGCAGACAGGTTCAGTTGCAGAGTACATCCAGAAGTTCGAATCTTTATCGCGATTTGCTCTGCGCCTTGTCAGAGACAATGAGGAGAAGGTGCACCAGTTTATTGAGGGACTTAATCCAGAGATTCGGATGCACGTTATTGTGTCAGGTATTATTGATGTGCCCTATTCTAATGTCATAGCTAGAGCTCTGGATATTGAGGCTGCCAGAGCTACTTGTGTTAAACCGAGGGAGCCAGCTAAGGGCTTCTTCCGAGAGATTCGTCCTTAGTCACGGGGTTGGCAACCCAAAGCACCACAGCCCCAACAACAGCAAAGCGGTGTGAAGAGACCTCTTGAGGGAGATGATGATCGGGGTAAAGGGAAGCAGGTACAGGGGACTTCTCAGATACCGTGGTGTCCCATATGCCAGAGGGAGCACAGTGGTGAGTGCCGTGTTGGCACTAATAGATGTTTCAGATGTGGAGAGCTTGGCCTTACGTCAAAGATTGCCCGAAGCCCGGCCGAGATCTGTAAGGCGGTGATCAGAGGAGAGTTATGCCGAGGATCTTCATATTTATAGAGCCTGGTGATGTCGATAACGAGGATCAACCTGCCGTGATAGCAGGTACTATATTGATTATGGGCGTAGCTGTGTTTTCTTTGTTAGACACGGGGGCTACACACTCTTTTGTTTTCACTGCTTGTGTGTCTAGATTGAAGCTTGCGCCTGAGTTAGCAGAATGCGAATATAGTGTGATGCTACCTTCGAGAGAGCGTATGCAGTCAGGTCGTGTGGTCCAGGGCAGTATTATCTCGATTGGGGACAGAACCCTCTATGCTCACCTTATTGTTATGGGCATAGAGCATTATGATCTTATCTTGGGGATGGACTGGCTGTCACAGCACTTCGCCACCATCGATTGTCGATCTGGGATTGTCACCTTTCGACCCCCAGGTAAAGCCGAGTTTTCTTATCAGGCGATGAACAGATTGAGTAGCTCGCCTATTTCTTATTCCATGATGGTCAACGAGCAGTTTAAAGGTCAGTGCTCTATTTATTTGGCCTCCGTATTTGATGTTCAGTTGCTCAGCGAAATAAAGCCGAGCGACATTCCTATAGTCAGAGAGTTATCTGGTATATTCCTCGATGATCTTCCCGGGTTACCGCCAGACCGGGAGATTGAGTTCACTATTGATGTCTATCCGAATACCGCGCCAAGGTTTAAAAACCCGTATCGGTTGGCACCAGCTGAGTTGAGAGAGCTAAGGACTTAGCTTGATGAGTTGTTAGAGAAGGGTTTCATTCGACCCAGTGTTTCGCCCTGGGGTGCGCCCGTTCTGTTTGTCAAGAAGAAAGACGGGACCCTCAGGATGTGCATCGATTACAGAGAGTTGAATAAGCTTACAGTGAAGAATAAGTATCCACTGCCCTGGATTAATGATTTATTTGATCAGCTGCAAGGTGCCCGAGTATTCTCGAGGATTGATCTACGCTCGGGTTATAATCAGTTGAAGGTCCGGAAGGATGATATACCGAAAACGGCATTCCGAATGAGGTATGGGCATTACGAGTTCCTTGTCATGTCTTTTGGACTTACTAATGCCTTTGCAGCGTTTATGGATTTGATGAACTATGTCTTCAAGGAGTATCTGGACAAGTTCGTGGTGGTTTTCATCGACGACATTCTGATATACTCTAAGACGAAGGAAGAACACGAGGAGCACTTGAGGGTAGTCCTGAGGACCCTATGTCAGCACCAGTTGTATCCGAAGTTCTCCAAATGCGAATTTTGGTTGGATCAGACCAGCTTTCTTGGCCATGTCGTGTCGCAGGATGGAGTTTCTGTTGATCCGAGCAAAGTTCAGGTGGTCAGAGATTGGCCGCAGCCGAAGAACGTACGTGAGGTGCGTGGATTTCTTGGATTAGCCGGTTATTATCGGAAGTTCATAGAGGGATTTTCGAAGATCGCACTTCCTCTTTCACGATTGACCCAGAAGAATGAGAGATTTATGTGGTCGCCTGCTTGTGATAGCAGTTTTATGGAATTAAAGCAGAGATTGACCACCGCTCCAGTATTGGCGTTACCTGTTGAGGGTGACAAGTTCAGTATTTATTGCGATGCGTCAGGAGTTGGACTAGGTTATGTGTTGATGCAGGAGGGGAGAGTTATTGCTTATACTTCTCCGCAGCTGAAGCCGTACGAGCTGAACTACCCTACGCACGACCTTGAGTTAGCAGCTGTGGTCTTCGCACCGAAGATATGGAGACATTATTTATATGGGCAGCAGTGCGAGATATTCTCAGACCACAAGAGCTTGAAGTATCTGTTTACGCAGAAGGAGCTGAATATGCAACAGAGAAGGTGGCTTGAGTTCGTCAAAGACTACAATTTTGATATCAAGTACCATCCAGGAAAGGCGAACAAGGTTGCTGATGCCTTGAGTAGAGTGCCTTCTGCGAGTCAGCCTTCATTAGCAGCGATGTCAGTTACGCTGCGGTCTGAGATTGAGAGGTTCGACATTGAGATAGTGGCAGAGTTGTCCAGTATGCTCACCAACGTTTCTCTCAGGCCGACTATTCTAGATCGGATACGTGAGGCTAGCAGAATGATACGGAGTGTGAGGAGCTTCGATCCAGCATGACATTGGGAGACTCGTCAGATTTTCATTTATCAGAGGATGGTATTTTAAAGTTCAGGCATAGGTAGTACGTGCCTAACGACGAGGATCTGAAGAAGGATATATTGGCCGAGGCACATTCTTCGGCATATTCTGTACACCCAGGAAGTACTAAGATGTACCGGGATTTAAAGCAACATTTCTGGTGGCCAAACATGAAGAGAGAGGTCGCCAAGTACGTTGAAACCTGTTTAGTCTGTCAGCAGGTAAAGGCAGAGCACCAGAGACCGGCCGGAACATTATTGCCACTGCCGATTCCGGAGTGGAAGTGGGATTAGATTTCCATGGATTTCATTGTGGGGCTCCCGAGGACGACGAAGGGCCATGACGGCATATGGGTTATTGTGGACCGATTGACAAAATCGGCTCACTTCTTATCTGTGAAGATGGCGTCTTCTATGGATCAGCTCGCTGAGCTCTATGTGCAGGAGATTGTTAGGCTTCACGGTGTGCCAGTTTCGATAGTCTCAGATCTTGATCCGAGATTTACTTCGAAGTTCTGGAAGAGCCTGCATAAAGCTATGGGGACTCAGCTTAATTTCAGCATGGCCTTTCATCCTCAGACTGATGGTCAGACAGAGAGGACGAATCAGATTCTTGAGGATATGCTCAGAGCGTGTGTGCTGGAGTTTCAGGGCTCGTGGAGCCGATATTTGCCTCTGATTGAGTTCTCGTACAACAACAGCTTCCAGGCTACGATTGGCATGGCTCCGTACGAGGCACTGTATGGTCGGAAATGTAGGTCTCCGTTGTATTGGGACGAGGTTGGCGAGGCCAGCGTCGTTGGTCCAGAGACTCTACAGCAAACGGCAGAGAAGATTGCCATTATCCGACAGCGTATCGAGGTAGCTCAGAGCAGGCAGAAGAGCTATGCAGACACGAGACGGAGAGAGCTAGAGTTCGAAGAAGGTGACGAGGTTTATCTTAAAGTTTCTCCGTTCAAAGGCGTTGCGAGATTTGGAAGGAGGGGCAAGTTAAACCCTCGTTATGTGGGGCCCTTTCCTGTTCTGAAGAGGATCGGGAAGTTAGCGTATAGACTACAGCTTCCGGCTTCTATGGAGGGTATCCACGACGTATTTCATGTGTCCATGCTTCGAAGGTGTTTGCGTGATCCATCACATGCCGTGGAGGCTACAGAGATCGAGGTACAGCCTACCTTGACTTATGAGGAGAGGCCGATACGTATTTTGGAGGCTTCCATTAAAGTTTTGCGCAACAAAGAGATTCCGCTAGTCAAAGTCCTATGGCGGAACCACGAGGTAGAAGAGGCTACGTGGGAACGACAGCAGGATATGATGACTAAATATCCTGAATTGTTTGTATGATGTAATTTTTTGATAAAATTCTAAATAAGGTGGATGGAATGTAATATCCGGCTTGTATGAGATTTTTATATTATAATATATATTGGCATTTTTGTAAATATGTCAAATCAATTCCGTTTTACGAAAAGAAAGCGCTATTGGAATCCTAATTATTAATAGGAATTTTAAGGAAATTATGAGAATTTTCGGAGTAGTAATGTTTAATTCCGAGTAATTACGTTTCTCGAAATGTAATGGACGTTGTAGTAAAAATGGTAAATGAGGTCCGAATTGCGAACAGACAGTTTTAATGGAACCTTGGTAGTGAGTTGGAGTTATTGGAGAATTAAGGAAATTTGGAGAAACCGAATCGTCGGTTAATTAAAGAAACGAAGGACGAAACAAATAGAAAATCAAAGGAAGGGCAAAATGGTAATTTGCAAAGTCAATATTTAATTTAAAACAGAATGCTTTTTGTAACGCCCGGATTTTCGGATCTTAGGATTTTCTATTTCTTAGGTTATTTTCGTAAAATAGCAAATTAAAGTATTTTCTTAAGCGGGATGTTTCCTTAGAGCCCTAGGAATTTATGGGAATTTTAGAGGAATAAGTGAAATTTTAGAAACCCAAATTGAAAAGAGTAATGTTAGAGTTCCCGTTTTTAACCTTTTAGAATATCAACTCGTAAAAATAGCAAAATAAGTCCGTTTTGGGAATGGTGAGTTTTGTTAGAACTCTAAGATTAAATTGGAAATTGTGGAGATATACGAGATTTAGCGAAAGTTGAAATGGTTGGAAACATGGGAGGGCAAAACGATAAATGAGGATTAATTAATGGTTAGTTTATTATTATTATTATTATTATTATTAATAAAATAAAACAACAGAATGGCCCGAAGGCCATTCTGTTGTTCTAGCTCGAGCCCGACGCCGAGAGAGAGACGAGGGAGGCGAGCAACGTCCCTCCGACGAACGCCGGCGATTTCTCGCCGTTCTCCGGCAAGACAACGGCGACGTGTGGCTCCGGTCCATCCTCGCGCACTAAACCGAACGGTAAGCTCGATTTTGGCCCTGTTTTTGTTCGGTTTGTGGCCGAGGGTGACGAGCTCGATTGAGCTCCGATCACCTGCCGATTTTAGGTGTTTCTGGCGTGGGTTTGCCGACCCTTAGACCGGCTTTCATCGCCTGGCCATGATGAGCTCAATTTGAGCGAAAAACAGTGAATGCCCGATTTAGGGTATTTCAATTTTGTCGAGTCTAGCTCGGGATTTTGGTTAGATTATTCAAATTGAGGGTATTTGTGGTCGATTGGTGAGGAAATGGGTGGAGTTTGATGAAAAATCGGAAAGGGGGAAATTTCCGATTAAGGGCAGATTCAGGTTTCTGCTATTTTGACCTAGCTAGGGTCGTTTGTTTTAAAATTCCTTTTGGCAGGTTAAAATAGGTTATTAGAGGAGTACGTGGCCGCTGGAATCGTTCGATTCCGATAACCGACGCAAAAGTTACGCGCGTTTGAAGTTTCAGGTCGGTTTTTACCGAACCCAAATTAGTGGCCCGTTTAGTTAGGTTTTAGTTAGAAATCGATGGAATTGGGCTTTTATGCTTATTAGTGAATACACTTGTCGTTATTTAGGTAGATTAAATGAATTGATGATTATTGGTGGATTTAGGTTAAAGTTTGGATATTAGAGATTATTGGAAGACCATTAATGGAGGTTGAGTAAATTGTGAGCACCACGTGCTCGATGAAATGCCCGAATGGAGAGAATGAAAGTTTTAGGAGAAATTGCCTTAGCTAGGAGCTTAGTTTAAGTTTGGGATTCGTTTATTTAGAATCGATTTTAATGTCCTTTATTTATGAAATGCCTTAGGTGGACACGGCTTTTGGACGGTGCTCGGTTAGGCTTTTGTATTTTGATGATGATTTTCTGATTGTGGGGTTTGCTGAGTCGGGTAGCCTAGGATGTTAGTTATTAGTTGTTTGTGAAGTTAGTTAAGAATAATGTATGTCCATGTATATTGTGAATTGTTTGGTGACGTGTTTGATGGTATGTTATAGGTGAATTCCTCATGCATCATGTTTTTCCTAACTGTGCATACGAACTATTTATGAGCATGTTTTATGTAACGTCAAATTAAAGAACGATCATGAATTTCGAACTATGTATGTTTCTCACGGGATAAGATGTATGATTTCTCACGGGGTTAGTCATATGTTTCTCACGGGATAAGATGTATGATTTCTCACGTGGCAAGTTATGATTTCTCACAGGGCAAGTCATGGTTCTCACGGGGCAAAGAAATGGTCTACTACGTAGACAATGAGTTAATGTTAACAAAAAGAAAACGAAATGAACATGTTTTTAATAATGTCATGCATATATGTAAATGTTATGTTTAGTGCATTCTCTTACTAAGCATTAGGCTTAATGTATATGTTGCATGATGTAGGTGACAGGTGCGAAAGTGAGAGTTTCTCTTGATGACAAAGAAATAGGTGGTTGAGGGGTGGTGCTCGTGGCGACGGGGTGTGTTTTGGCCTGGCTTGATGATCCGATGGTGTGCTCCGAACTGTTTTGTGGCGAATGGAAGTGAGTTAGTTTTGTGGTTAGTAGGTCTACGTGTCGGTTTTGTTTGTGAAAGCATGAAAGTGTTTAAGTATGTGGATCGGATGTTTTGATAGAAAAAGGTATGAAAAGTCGAGTTTTGATGTATATATAGTGGAAGTAGAACGTTTAGAATGTGGAGTCTTAGTTTTAGAAATATACTGGAACTGTTTGGTTATTTTGAAACAGGTAAGGATACGCTCGATTTTTAGAGCGATCCACGCAGTTCGTTTTCTTGAGTTTTCCGAGATTGTAGGTTATATTAGTGTTGTGTTTTGATGATCGACGAACGAGTGATTTTAAGGGATTTCAACAATCCGAGACTTCAATTTAATGGTTTAGAAGTCGACACGTTATGAGTGCTATAAAAAGAAAAACTTACGTGGTTACGAGAGTTTAAGGTTAAGGTTACGTTATGGTTAGTTTGTTTAAGGGTTATGGGAAGTGTTTAAAAAAAATGATGATTAAATGATTACGTCACGGCAAGTCCGTGGCGGCCCTGACCGGGTTGGGGTCGTCACACTTTTTCTTCTTCTCCACGCCATTTCTTCCTTTCCTGCGATTTCTCTCCTCCGGCGTTCTCTCACGTGATTCCTTCTTCCGACGTCAGTTCTCCGCTCCGGCGATTTCCGTTGTTCACGTTTCCTTTCCCAAACCCGATTCCTAGTAAGTCTCTAATGTTTCCCAGCTTTAGTTCTTAGTTTTACGAAATTAAACGATTAGGGTTTCGTTTAGGTTTTCGTTAAAAATGCGATTTAGGGTTAGAAATCGATAGGTTCGTTGTTTTGATGAGTATATTGAATGTATTGAGCGTTATTGGATAAAGTTAATCGACTTAGGACAAATGTTAGAGATTTTACTGTAACGACCCCGGCCAGGAGCCGTCACGTATTCATAATCTTTCATTAATCGTTCGCTTGACTTTTACTATTATTACATCTTCTCTAACTCTCGACAGACATTCACATTTGCATAACATATATTTTTTTTTTAAAAACTGGAAACAGAGACGTAGAACCATCAAGGAAGACGAATCCTCTCGTGCACGATTTCCTACACCTCGTCGGCTCAAACTTTCACAGAGTCGAGCGACTAGGCTCGGTCATCGGTTTCTTGACAAAATTCGGGCAAGGAAGAAATGCCCTCAACTCTCTTAACATAATTCTACTCGGGTTTGCATGGGTTGCATATGTTGACAATCCACAGGAATTTCATCGTCCGGTCATCACGTGCATTGCGCGTGACTCGCTTAACACCGCCTAAAAGGAGACATCTTCCGGTGGGCACGTGGGCCTCGCGTGCTCAATTAAACATCATCCGGTGACATCCACCGGTCACTAGACGACAAGATAACATTTACAACTTCCGGTGACGTCAGCCAACATCCACCGGTCGCTAAACGACAAAACACATTCTACATCTACCGGTGACGTCATCCGGAAGACTAAACCCTCAAACTACTATCATTCGGCATCTGCCGATGACGTCAGCCGGAAGACTAAACCATCAACTACTATCATTCGGCATCTGCCGATGACGTCAGCCGGAAGACTAAACCCTCAAACTACTATCATTCGGCATCTGCCGATGACGTCAGCCGGAAGACTAAACCATCAACTACTATCATTCGGCATCTGCCGATGACGTCAGCCGGACGATTGCCTCATCCAGCTTCCATCTTACGGTAGAAAACACTAAATCATCAAATGACTCCTTCCAACAGAAAGAAACCACAACTCATTCAGAATGCATATAGCGGAAGACTTAAGCTACAGATCATTTATAAATCTATATAATCATTCCCTGACTCAGTGATCAACTAGACAGTCTCAAGGCTCAACATTATAAAACAATCTCATCCTACTTAAACTACCATATCCTTTATTTTACTGAAACAAGAGAGCGTTAACCAGGGGTCATAAATCGCCTTTCCAGTCCTGCACTGTCATTTTGAGCTTCCTCCAGCAACCAGCCTTAAGCATCCTCTTTGAACAAAGTATCCTCACCTGAACCTCCTTCACCTACACCATAAGGTTCAACTATAAGCCTAATGCTTAGTAAGGAATGCATGCTAACAGATATACATGAGTGCACAAATTAAAGAACACAAGTTCATAAACCTTTCTTCATTCATGTTCATTTTCATTATTTACATGGCATGTATTAAGGCAGGAAATGAGGGAGAAGACAGGGGTTCATAGTCATTTGCCTATCGCGGCAATCATAGTAACGACTAACTCGGCCTCCACCAGTGGGAGAATTCGCGAGCCATACACATCATCAACTCGGCCTCCACCAGGGGGAGAATCCGCGAGCTATACTTGTCATGGTCTCTTTTCCCCGTCCTGCACTTAATCATGATTACATTTACTTTTCATGTTCTTAACTCAGTCATAAACGTGGACTCAATACATAAACATGAAGTTCACAGAGAGAAATCATACCATAAGGATAAGCAAAACATCCTGTAACCTAACATCTTCTTACACAATTTCTTCATATCATGGCAATAACTAGTCATATAGTCAACAGACAGACATCTCGATGATTTCCTAATACCCTTGCGGTGTAGGGCCCTAGTGGCCGGAAATCTTAATACATTCACTTACCTGGTTTCCTTAGCAATCCGAGCTTCTTCCCTTTAAACTTCTTCACCTAAAACATGTACATTACAGTAGTTAAAACAAAGGTCCTAATAGTTCTATTCATAAATCGTCCTAGGACTCTAATAGCTAAAGTTACTCCGAATCCTCTGTTTGACACACTGCAGTCTGAAATCTGAAACTAGGTGGACATGTTTTACCATTGATTAAATCCGAGTTGGTTACTTTGAAATGTTCAGAATCGATTTGGGATGACATTTCTACTCTCAGACTTAAAAGGGTCATAAACTACTCGGCCACTGCTAAGAAAATTCCGAACTCAAATGCCGAGCTGAAAGCAGAACTTTAATCACTAATAAATGACTACATTGTCCATTTCATACCTCGGGTGCAGATTTGCAGAGAAAAGCAGGCTGAAACCAGCCGTCAGCAAGGGAAGATTCTGGTAGCCGAGAGCAAAAGCTTGGGAGAGAGGGAATCGCCGAGAGGGAATGTCGGCTACAGTGGTAATAAAATGAGGTTTAAGGTTTCCATTTTCTATTTATACTCAACCCATCAATCTTAATTA
The DNA here is from genome assembly GCA_022432975.1 of Begonia masoniana. NCBI lineage: Eukaryota > Viridiplantae > Streptophyta > Magnoliopsida > Cucurbitales > Begoniaceae > Begonia > Begonia masoniana. The sequence continues at coordinate 37,426,556 of CM039503.1, read as the reverse complement.
CAAAACTGCCACCCAACCTAGTTTTACTCTACTTGTAATAAATTTGTCTTAACATTAAATTTAAATCATAAAGGTTAAATAAGAGGGTGACAATGAAAATGGTCAGAGAATCACCTGGCCGAAATGTCGGGTGTAACATTTACAATTTCTGAGTTTTGGGGGAAAACTCGTTAATGGTAATTTCGACGTATTGAGCGTTATTTGATGGATGAAAATGCCTCATTGAGCTAAGCTAGAATTTTAGGAGAATTTCCTTAGTTAAGGTTTCGTTAAATTTGGACGATTATTAGCTGAAACTAGTTTTAATGGCGAATGTTGTGTTTTGCCTCAGACAAACAACGCTCGTGGACGGAGCTTGAGCTGCGGCGGACACGAGGTAAGTTCTCGTGACTTACTCTGGCCGATTTGCCTACACCGTACTTCGATGTCGCGTCGAGGATCTTAGAGTATTGTGTGTTTAAATTGCTTTGGTTGGGTAGCTAGGTTTAAACGTTTTGTAGGTTATTTGCTTTACAGTCTTGATGGTACGCATGCTTGATTGTTTACGTTTATATTGAACTGTTCATGCATCACGTATTTTAACTTGGCATGAAAATGAATTTCCGCACGATGTTTTCAGAAAACCAATGTGGCCCAGAAATTGGGGGCTATCGATCTATTGTGCGGGCCGATTAAGGGTCTGGCCGATACCACATCTCATGTAATGTAATTAATGAACGTAATCTGTTATCTGGTCACGCGAGGTGGGGCTCAGGCATGGATGTACATGTTGTAAGCGTGTACCCCCCTCCTCTAACCGCATGGGGTAGTCCGACCGCTGGATGGGCCCCCTTCGGTTAGGAGGATGAGATCTCGGTGATATACTGTCTGCGACGCTCTGTATGTTATGCATGATTTCTGAACTCCATATGCACTGCACGCATCTGCATTTACGTAGAATTTACTGAGCCTTTAGCTCACAGTGTGTCTGTATGGTGTAGGTGATATTGAAGCAGGTGAGGATGATGTTCCTCCGCCTGATGTATAGGATGGTTGAAGAAGAACGACTTCAGTGGTGTGCATGAGCAGTCGTCGCGTATGTTGACCCGTGAGGGAAAATGGTTAAGTATTTTGAGAGTTTTGGGTGAATATTGATTGTACAGTGGATTATGTTATGGTTAGAAACATTTTAGGATGTTTGGTTCTGGATAGATTATGCTTTAGGTTGTTTTAAAAGCGTTTTGAAAATATATTATGTAAATGTTTGGTATTAGGGAAATGTTCAGTTTTTAAACCGAACCACGCAGTTTATTTTTATGAAAATAGGCTATATTTTGAACGTATTTTGAGTCGTGGTTTTGGAATGCGTTTTGAGTCGTTAAATGAGGGATTGGTGAAGTGTTAATTGTATATAGGGGGAAAGGGTTTGTTATGTTGGATTTGATTTAGAGGGGAAAGAACGAAGAAGAAAGAAGGGAAGGGAGAAAGAAAGGGGGGGAAAGGGGGCGAGCCCTCTAGGAGGCGATTCCAGAGGGGTTGCCGAACGATCGCCAGGGAGGGGCGATCGTTCGCCCCCCTGTTTGTCAACTTCTCTGGATTTTCTAGAGAAGTTGCCGAGCGATCGCCATAGGGGCGATCGCTTGGGTAAAAATGATCGCCAAAGGGGCGATCGTTCGCCCTTGGTGTGGGGCGAACATTCGCCCCTCTTGTTTTTACTCAGGCGATCGAGCGCCTGTTTTGGGTGATCGATCGCCCCCTTCATTTTGCAGTGGATTCCCTTTTTTGCCCCGCCGCTGCTTTGTGTTATTTTTAAATATTTTAATTAAATGTTTTAATGTTTTATTTTAATTGTTCTAAAGTTTTATTAAAGGATTTTCAAAATAGATTTAAACGCCGTTGACGATTTAAATTCCGATTTAAATTCCGCTTAGAGTTTAGTTGAGTATAAGGATAAAAAAAAATATGTACGGAAAAATGGGTACAGTTTTAGGGATATTACATTTATGGTATCAGAGCTCCCGAGTTTTAAAATCGGTTCTGTATACTGCTCGACTGCGCATACCACTACGCGAGCGTTCTTCCTCAACTGTAAGTGTGTTTACTACTTTATTTGATTTCATATTTCTTAGAATTGTTTGCTTTGATTTTATAGGAGTTATAAATTATGGTTCGAGGAAAAGATCCTCGGGATGACGCGCTTGATCGACTTACGGAGTTGCTAGACCGCCAGTCTCAGCACATGGACCGCCAAGCACAACAAATCGAGAGTCTAGTAAATCGGGAGAATCAGAGGGCCCAGGACTTGGATGACGAACAACACCACAGACGAAGACGATGATGCCCCTCCGGCGTAGTTATGTTAGTTGTTGTATGTAAATTTTATGTACTTTAAATTTAATTAAACATGAAATTATATATGTTTTACAATTTAGTTTTTTAAAAACCTTAAACTGTCGGCATTACACCCGGGATTTTCCTACAACGTACGTTGTAACACCCGACAACTTCGGGCAGGTGAACTTTCTTTTAACGCAACTGAAATAACTGCCATCCATGCATATATATTTCCTTGGTTGAAAATTTGAGCGCTAAAGTTTAATTAGTCCTTTTTATAAAATTAGGTTTGGTGGCAAACTTGTAAATAGCCTAGCTCAATAGTGTATAAATAGAAAATGAAAAATCCTAAAACCTCACAAAAACCTCCCTTAGCCGACTTTCCCCTTTCAGCCGACTCTCTTTCCCTCAGCTCCCTTCTCTATTCTTCCTCCAGCGATCGACTCCCTTCGGATTTCTTCTGATTCTCCAAGCTCGAGGTAAGACTTGGACAATGTGCTTACTGATTAGTCGTTTAAGGGTTGATTAGAGATTTAGATTCGGGTTTTCTGAGGAAGTTGATGTATCATTGCAGATATAGCTACTAGTATAGCATTTATGATTTCTTTGGATAATAAGTAGAAATGATGAATGTTGGCTAGGCCTGGGTAGTTGGTAAACCCGAACACCATTATCGTTTAGCTGAGTTTTTATGCACACTAGGTGACTGTTATAATGCTCGAATGGAAATGAGTTAGACTTCTAGGATATAAACACTTAGCTAGAGAGCTACCAATTTGGAATATTAGACTATTTAAGATTTGTTTTCTTACATTAATACGTAAAATGACTTAGGTGGGAAAAAGCTCCAAGTGAAGAAAGACATTGCTAAGGAATCCAGGTAAGTGAGTGTGTTAAGATTTTCGGCCATTAGGGCCCTGCATCACAAGGGTAGTAGGTTGAGTTTGTTTCTGATATTCGATTGTGTTTGAGAAGTTGCCTTTTTTAGTATAATGTGTGGATTAGTGTATGCTCTGTTTTCTGGTGAACGACTCTTTCCATGGTCTCATGTTTTGAGAATATTTGTGTTCATGCATCATGATTTATTTACAGAGTATGCAAAGTGCCTTACACGCATACTCCTTTATAAATGAAATAAGGAAAACGAAACGTATGAAACCTTGATTAAGTAAGGGTTGGGGGCGGTATTGGCCATGTCACTGTCCAGGGATGGACCATGATTCTTGCCTGTATGGTCCATGTACACGCACTCCGCCTACCCCCCTTCGGCACAAACTCCTCCTTAATCCATGATATGAAAATGATGAACAAGTATTTGATTTCCCCCGATTTGAAAATGAATGAGAACATAAGCATGATTTCGATTTGAGTAAGAGATGTGAACATGATCTTATTGAGTATGCATGTATTTGTTTCACTCCTTACTAAGCATTAGGCTTATAGTTTGAACCTTATGATGTAGGTGACAAAACAGCAGGTGAGGACTTCACTCTAGAAGAAAATGCTTAGGTCTGGTTGCAGGTTGATGCTCGTGGCGATGATTTGTGACTGAGGAACGATTTTTAACCCTTGGTGTGTTGCTCGTAATATGTTTTTTTAGTAAGGTCTAAGATATTGAAACATGAGTATGATGAAGTTTTTCTTATAATGAAGAATACTGGGATTGTTTGATACAGTTTCGTGTTTAAAGAAGGTTTTTAAGACTAAAGGTTCATTTGATTTCTTTAAGTCTTCCGCTACTTATTTAAGTTAAGAATTTTTGATGTTTACGTGTCTGGGGATTTTTATAAAAGGTGAGTTTATAGAAGGACAGAGTTTTGAAATGTCAACTTCAACCGGTAATCGGTGGATGTATGCAGTAAGTGTTATTGATCGGTAGAGGTGGAATATCACTGTTGAGGGGTGGATGTCGCTCGGCAAAAGTGATAGGTGGATGTTGAATGTTATTGCGAGCGGTGGATGTCGTCTGCTGAGTTAATGAAATCACGTGGGTAACACGTGGTTTGAGCGGTAGATGTATTCAGTGAGTGTTATCGATCGGTAGATGTAAGTAGAAAGTTTTGTCGTTTTGTGATCGGTAAATGTGGCTTGTGAGTTTTGTCGTTTTGTGATCGGAAGATGTGGCTTGTGAGTTTTGTCGTTTTGTGATCGGTAGATGTGGCTTGTGAGTTGAGTGTTGTTGTCAGCGGTGGATGTCGTCTGCCGAGTTAATGAAATAACATGGGTAACACGTGGTCTGACCGGTGGATGCTGGGTGACTGAGTCATCCGGCTGACATCATCGGTGGACGTGGGATTTTACTGATGAGCGGTGGATGACGCTAGATAGAATTGAGTTGTGGATGTAAACAACAGAGGTTAATTCGATTGTCTGTTGATTCTTTCTTTAAGTCGACACTTCCCCAATTGATTTTAAACGTCTTCGAATCCGATTGGAATTTCTTTAAAAATGTATTTACACATATACAAAATAAAGAAAAAAGAATTGGGTTGACATTTTGATTACGAATATGATTATATGAAATTCTCGACCCGTCGAGTTTCGGGTTGTGACAACTATGGTATCAGAGCGACCCGGGTTATAAAAAAAAAATTCGGTTTTATAGACTGCCTACCAGCACAAATCACCACATGAGTACTCTCCAGCAACTGTAAGTGTTTACGATTTTAGTAATGTCATTCAAAGTTAAGATGTGTTTATGATAATATGTTAGGACTTCCAAGATGGTGAGAGGTCAACAAAGAGAAGGCAACGAGGATAGTAACACTATTGCCCATTTAACGGAGTTGGTGATTCGCCAATCCCGCCAAATCGAGCACTACTAACATGGAAACTATGACTTGGGCGTGGTTCAAGATGGCCTTCTTTGACAAGTACTTCAACCGAGCGGTTCGGGCTAGCAAAAAGATGGAGTTTATGCAGCTACGCCAAACTGGTTCTGTGGCGGACTACATTTGTAAGTTCGAAGCATTGTCACGATTTGCACCCCGCTTGGTGGATGATGAAGAAGACAAGATTCACCAATTTGTTCAAGGGTTGAAACCAAACCTTTTCAGGGGAGTGAAGATTGCAAGGATCCACAATGTACCCTATTCTGAGGTGGCAGCGAAGGCTTTAGAACTGGAAGAGGTAGAAATAGCTGTGCAAGGACAGCGCGAGCCGCCAAGGAAGATGGTCGTCGGTGTGCAGTCACAGCCGCTGCAGAACAAAGGTGGTTGGCAGCATCAACAGAGAGGCATCAAAAGGCCCTACAACCCCAATGACGATCGAGGAAAAGGAAAGTGGCCTCAAGGGACTCCTCGAGTTCCTCAAGCTCCTCAGGCCCCGCTATGTTCCGTCTGCCAGAAGAACCACCATGGAGAATGCAAACTATACAGGGGCCGCTGTTATAGGTGCGATAAGGTTGGCCATGTTGTTAGGGATTGTCCAATGCCGCCGGATGTGAATCGTACGAGGGTGGCACCTAGAGTTTTCGCCATGATGGAAGATGATGATGCGGAACAGCAAACGGTTATAACAGGTATAATTAAGATTTGTGGTAAACCCGCATACACACTTATTGATACCGGTGCTACCCATTCTTTCGTAGCAACTACATTTGCATGCAGGTATAATTTACGAACTCTTCTAGCCGGTAAGTCGTTTAGTGTCATGTTACCATCGGGAGAATCCTTACATTCTGAAAAAGTAGTAAAGGGTGAAATTGTATTAGTAGGGGACAAAGAGATATATGTAAAGTTGATTTTAATTGATATGAAGGGATATGAAGTCATTTTGGGTATGGATTGGCTATTCAGACATTATGCCACAATCAACTATAGAACTGGTCTAGTTTAATTTTGACCCCCGAGTGGGGACTGGTATTCTTTTCAAGCCATCCCAAAATCAAGTAAGATACCAATTATATCCTCGTTAGAAACCTAGCGGTTACTGAGAAGTGGTTGTGTAAGTTATCTAGCTAGCATAATTGATATGCGGGTGGAGGATAAGGTAGAACTTCAAGATATATCCTGTAGTCCGAGAGTTCCCTGAGGTATTCTTGGACGACTTGCTCGGGTTACCACCCAATAGAGAAATTGAATTTGTGGTTGATACATACCCTGAGGCATTACCTGTTTCTAAGAATCCCTACCGTATAGCACCGGCTGAATTGAAAGAACTAAAGACTCAATTACAAGAGCTAGTAGACAAAGGATTTATTCGCCCTAGCTGTTCTCTTTGGGGTGCACCTGTTTTATTTGTTAAAAAGAAGGACGGATCCCTTCGAATGTGTATTGATTACAGGGAGTTGAACAAACTGACAATTAAAATAAGTACCCTTTACCCCAAATTGATGATTTATTTGACCAGTTACAAGGGGCCAAAGTGTTCTCAAAAATTGATTTACGTTCGGGCTATTACCAATTAAAGGTTAAGGAGGGAGATATACTGAAGACAACATTCAGAACCCAATATGGACATTACGAATTTTTTGTAATGGATTTGATGAATCGGGTGTTCTGTAAATACTTGGACAAGTTTGTGATTGTATTCATCGATGACATTCTTATATACTCACAGACTAAAACTGACCATGCAAAACACTTAAAGGTAGTGTTGACAACCTTAAGACAGCAGCAACTATATGCCAAGTTATCCAAATGTGAGTTCTGGTTGGGCGAGGTCAACTTTTTGGGTCACATCATTTCAGCTGAGAGCATATCACTGGATCCAACCAAAATTCATGTAGTTAAGGATTGGCCTCAACCAAAGAACGCCAGCGAGATCCATAGTTTCCTTGGTTTGTGTAACACCCGACAACATCAATCAGGTGACTTCCTAAACTGTATTAACGGTCACGAATATTCAATCTTCACGGTTTAGGGTTTTATGCTAAGCTTAATTAATTACATGTGGTTCTAAACTATGTTGAGTGACAAAGTTGTAATAATGGAGGATTGAGGCTAGTATTTAAAGAAAAAGGAAAGGATTCAAACCTCATTTAAACCACTGTAGCCGACATCCCCAATTCTCGGCGATTTCTTCTCTCCCATGCTCTCGCTCTCTGTCAGCTGGAAATCCCTCCTTCGACGATCGGTTTCCTTGCTGCTTCTCGGCTACTTTGTGCTCGAGGTACGAGTTTGACAATGTAGCTATCTTTCAGTCGTTAAGCTCTGTTTCAGCTATGTGTTGAGGTTCTGGATTCTTCAATGGCCGAGTATTAGTAAGGATATTTAAAACCTGAATGTAGTAATGTCATTCCGAATCGATTTTGGACATTAAACACACAACCCTGAGATATCGCTTATCGAATCTGTCTGTTCTGGGTTTTGGATTTCAAACTGCACAGAGAACTATACTAAGGATTCAGGAGTAACTATAGCTATTAGATCCTAGGATGACTTGTGATTAAAACTGTAGCACCCGGTTCTATTGAGTCAAAATTTAAATTATTATTAATGATGTACTTTTATAGAAGGGTTGGGGAGTTATTGATTAGGTTAATAAATGACTAGGCAAGAGCAGAAAGGTAATTAGAGATTTAAAAATGGATAATATATTTAAGGTTAGTGATTTGGGGTTTAGTGCTCGGTAGCCGCCACTAATTCCCTTATTTCTCTCCCGGCCTTCAGCTCTTCAACAGAAAACCTTCGAGCGATTTCTTCCTCACTCGATTCTCTTTCAACCTAGGTAAGCTCTCTTAGTCTGTCTGTGATTTTAACAATTAGATAGCTGAGGGTGTACAATATGTGAAGTTTCGAGGAATACTGTGAGAGAGTTGAGCTCAGGTGTAGTGTTGAACCGGAAATGCACCATGAACTAAGCTTCCAAGCTAGTTTCCCATGATTTCCTGAATAGATTAGAATGAGGCTTAGGAGAAATCTAATTGATATTCTTTCTATGACCTAGGTGAGCAGACTTCTGAAGTAGTTTGAAACCGAGCATTTCCAGGAGAGCCAGGTAAGTAAAGTTTGCTTGTGCCTTCGGGCCTACATCACAAAACGTTAGGATTGTGTTTACTGGGATGTGTCTGTGTGTTATGCATCATGTTTTAAAAGTATACGAAAATGAATTTGAATGCATGTTGGCGTGGTAAGGATTGAACATATTGAAACAGTTATGTGAATCAGTTTTACTGTTAAGGGAAATAATCCGCCCCTTAATGAGACAGTGGATATTTATACTTTGGGAGAGTTGATCCAACTCCCAATTTCACAGGGGGATCTGAACAGTGAATCAGCCTTACTGTTAAGGGAGCTAATCCAACCCTTAATGAGACAGTGGATATTTATATTTTGGGAGAGTTGATCCAACTCCCAATTTCACAGGGGGATCTGAACAGAAATAACGCATGAACAACTGAGAGGAGAAAGTAGAAATTGCATGTTTAGGAATTCATGTTTCGGCATTTCATTCTTTTCTTTCTATCATTGCTTTGCTTACTTAGCATTAGGCTAATAGATGAGTTTTGTGATGTAGGTGAAGAAGTGACAGCAGGTGAATCCTCTGAGTTTATTGAGGGATAGACTGGTTGGGGGAGCACACTCATGCTACGGATCTGGTGAACTGATGAGGCGATTTAACTGATGTTTGTTGGTGAGAAGGTTTAGTTGACAGTGTTTGAAATTTAGAAATGTTAAGTTTCCATAACAGTAGTGGTTTTAGTACTTTGAACACGTTTTGAGATTTTTCTGATAACGGTGATATGTCGAGTTTTAAATGTTATTTTTACTGGATTTGATTAATGTAATGGTTTGAGTTGTTTCTGAATGGTCTTGGAAAAGTAAGCAAATTCCTTTCTGTAATTGGTGTTGTGTATGTATAGTGAGGAGTAGTTGAAATGTACTCTGTTTTCTACCAGTAGATGATGTCTATCGGTAAATGTTGAGTTATGTTGTCCATCAGAAGATGTCTCCAGAAAAGCCATCGGATGATGTCTCAGTAAACTCATCGGCAGATGCGTGCTGACGTCATCGGAAGGTGTAGGTTTAAGTCTATCGGATGATGTCTCAGTAAACTCATCGGCAGATGCGTGCTGACGTCATCGGAAGGTGTAGGTTTAAGTCTATCGGATGTTGTCTCAGTCAACTCATCGGCAGATGTAGGAGAATTTTTGTCGTTAGTCACCGGTGGATGTCGTGTGTAAATTCACCGGATGATGTAGGGAGTCTTTTGTCGTTTAGCGACCGGTGGATGTCGTGAGTAAAACCATCGGAAAGTGTAGAGAATATTTTGTCACTTTGTGACCGGATGATGTCTTTTGTTTTCTGTTTTCAGCCTCTTCCGTTGACTCGGTTCAGCGGCAGATGCGTTTGACCTTCGCCACTTTTAAAGAAATTCGTGATTTAACTCTTATTTTCTCTTGGACGATTATTTCTAACATTTCGCCCGATCATCCAAACACTTTTTATGATTTTGTTTAGCTTTCAGTTTGTTCAAATGATTTCCGCTGCAAGTTCTTAAAAAAAAAATATGGTAGAAATTTTGGTCATGTACGGAGTTTGTGTGACAAACCGGGTTCAGATAACTCGGGGCGTTACAAAAACTAATAGGATTTTGTTTTAACTACTGCAATGTAAATGTTTTAGGTGAAGAAGTTCGAAGAGAAAGGAGCTCAAATTGCTAAGGAGACCAGGTAAGTGAATGTGTAGGTTTCTCGGTCATTAGGACCCTACATCAAAGGATGCTAGGTAGAAACTCATATGATGATTAGAAGCTTCCCTTATGTTACTGTCTAAAATTTATGCTGATGATTAGTTCAATGGTAAAGTTTCATGTCGAATGGTACTCAGTTCTGTAGCTTGATGATTTAAGAATTTTTGTAACGCCCCCGAACCCACCCTGGCTCGGTAGGCTACTTTGCTAACCAGCCCCGCGTTAAAACATAATTTTCTTAAATCCCAGATCATAAAACTAGACTGACAAGCTGAATTTAAAACTAAATCTCTGAAAACAATCTTACTTTATATCTAACTGCCTAGACTCCCACTTTTCCCGTAATCCTAACCTTGAAGCACCACGGCGTACTTCCCGAAAATTTCGGCAACGTAACGCCTGAAAATGGCGCCTCCAAAATGCTAAGTACCTGCAAATGAATCAATTCCCAAACAACCAGAATATTCCAACTATCTAACTAACCTACGAAATCTCCAAATAACAGTACAAAGGAAACTATAATACAACATTCCTAAGTGAAGAAAGTCCACAGTACAGGGTGACATATCACCCTTAACTTAACTATATACAACAAACAGACATTTGAAATAAACCACCAAATGCTAAGTCCCACATCTTCCGAAGACCCTGGTCGAGACGCCCCGACAACTGCCCGCACCGACATACAGCGTACATCAAACGACTGCGTCCCAATCATATCTTTCCTCGTAGCTCTAACCTGGACTCCTGTCGTCACCTACACCACAGAACACACACACACACGTAAGTTTACGCTTAGCAAGTAGGAGATAATAAATATAAACAAGCACAATGCACATATACCCTCACACAACGTGGGTCCCCGAAGGGCAGTACACGCTGCTGTCACGTGGGTCCCCGAAGGGCAGTACACGTGCTGTCACGTGGGTCCCCGAAGGGCAGTACACGTGCTGTCACGTGGGTCCCCGAAGGGCAGTACACGTGCTGTCACGTGGGTCCCCGTAGGGCAGTACACGCTGCTGTCACGTGGGTCCCCGAAGGGCAGTACACGTGCTGTCACGTGGGTCCCCGAAGGGCAGTACACGTGCTGTCACGTGGGTCCCCGAAGGGCAGTACACGTGCTGTCACGTGGGTCCCCGAAGGGCAGTACACGTGCTGTCACGTGGGTCCCCGAAGGGCAGTACACGCTGCTGTCACGTGGGTCCCCGAAGGGCAGTACACGCTGCTGTCACGTGGGTCCCCGAAGGGCAGTACACGCTGCTGTCACGTGGGTCCCCGAAGGGCAGTACACGCTGCTGTCACGTGGGTCCCCGAAGGGCAGTACACGTGCTGTCACGTGGGTCCCCGAAGGGCAGTACACGTGCTGTCACGTGGGTCCCCGAAGGGCAGTACACGCTGCTGTCACGTGGGTCCCCGTAGGGCAGTACACGTGCTGTCACGTGGGTCCCCGAAGGGCAGTACACGCTGCTGTCACGTGGGTCCCCGAAGGGCAGTACACGTGCTGTCACGTGGGTCCCCGAAGGGCAGTACACGCTGCTGTCACGTGGGTCCCCGAAGGGCAGTACACGTGCTGTCACGTGGGTCCCCGAAGGGCAGTACACGCTGCTGTCACGTGGGTCCCCGAAGGGCAGTACACGCTGCTGTCACGTGGGTCCCCGAAGGGCAGTACACGTGCTGTCACGTGGGTCCCCGAAGGGCAGTACACGTGCTGTCACGTGGGTCCCCGAAGGGCAGTACACGCTGCTGTCACGTGGGTCCCCGAAGGGCAGTACACGTGCTGTCACGTGGGTCCCCGAAGGGCAGTACACGTGCTGTCACGTGGGTCCCCGAAGGGCAGTACACGTGCTGTCACGTGGGTCCCCGAAGGGCAGTACACGTGCTGTCACGTGGGTCCCCGAAGGGCAGTACACGTGCTGTCACGTGGGTCCCCGAAGGGCAGTACACGTGCTGTCACGTGGGTCCCCGAAGGGCAGTACACGCTGCTGTCACGTGGGTCCCCGAAGGGCAGTACACGTGCTGTCACGTGGGTCCCCGAAGGGCAGTACACGTGCTGTCACGTGGGTCCCCGAAGGGCAGTACACGTGCTGTCACGTGGGTCCCCGAAGGGCAGTACACGTGCTGTCACGTGGGTCCCCGAAGGGCAGTACACGTGCTGTCACGTGGGTCCCCGAAGGGCAGTACACGTGCTGTCACGTGGGTCCCCGAAGGGCAGTACACGCTGCTGTCACGTGGGTCCCCGAAGGGCAGTACACGTGCTGTCACGTGGGTCCCCGTAGGGCAGTACACGCTGCTGTCACGTGGGTCCCCGAAGGGCAGTACACGTGCTGTCACGTGGGTCCCCGAAGGGCAGTACACGCTGCTGTCACGTGGGTCCCCGAAGGGCAGTACACGTGCTGTCACGTGGGTCCCCGAAGGGCAGTACACGCTGCTGTCACGTGGGTCCCCGAAGGGCAGTACACGTGCTGTCACGTGGGTCCCCGAAGGGCAGTACACGTGCTGTCACGTGGGTCCCCGAAGGGCAGTACACGCTGCTGTCACGTGGGTCCCCGAAGGGCAGTACACGTGCTGTCACGTGGGTCCCCGAAGGGCAGTACACGCTGCTGTCACGTGGGTCCCCGAAGGGCAGTACACGTGCTGTCACGTGGGTCCCCGAAGGGCAGTACACGTGCTGTCACGTGGGTCCCCGAAGGGCAGTACACGTGCTGTCACGTGGGTCCCCGAAGGGCAGTACACGTGCTGTCACGTGGGTCCCCGAAGGGCAGTACACGTGCTGTCACGTGGGTCCCCGAAGGGCAGTACACGCTGCTGTCACGTGGGTCCCCGTAGGGCAGTACACGTGCTGTCACGTGGGTCCCCGAAGGGCAGTACACGTGCTGTCACGTGGGTCCCCGAAGGGCAGTACACGTGCTGTCACGTGGGTCCCCGAAGGGCAGTACACGTGCTGTCACGTGGGTCCCCGAAGGGCAGTACACGCTGCTGTCACGTGGGTCCCCGAAGGGCAGTACACGTGCTGTCACGTGGGTCCCCGAAGGGCAGTACACGTGCTGTCACGTGGGTCCCCGAAGGGCAGTACACGCTGCTGTCACGTGGGTCCCCGTAGGGCAGTACACGTGCTGTCACGTGGGTCCCCGAAGGGCAGTACACGTGCTGTCACGTGGGTCCCCGAAGGGCAGTACACGCTGCTGTCACGTGGGTCCCCGTAGGGCAGTACACGCTGCTGTCACGTGGGTCCCCGAAGGGCAGTACACGCTGCTGTCACGTGGGTCCCCGAAGGGCAGTACACGCTGCTGTCACGTGGGTCCCCGTAGGGCAGTACACGCTGCTGTCACGTGGGTCCCCGTAGGGCAGTACACGCTGCTGTCACGTGGGTCCCCGAAGGGCAGTACACGTGCTGTCAGCCACAACAACCAAGCAACACCAAATACTAACAACCAAGCCACAACAACCAAGCAACACCAAATACTAACAACCAAGCCACAACAACCAAGCAACACCAAATACTAACAACCAAGCCACAACAACCAAGCAACACCAAATACTAACAACCAAGCCACAACAACCAAGCAACACCAAATACTAACAACCAAGCCACAACAACCAAGCAACACCAAATACTAACAACCAAGCCACAACAACCAAGCAACACCAAATACTAACAACCAAGCCACAACAACCAAGCAACACCAAATACTAACAACCAAGCCACAACAACCAAGCAACACCAAATACTAACAACCAAGCCACAACAACCAAGCAACACCAAATACTAACAACCAAGCCACAACAACCAAGCAACACCAAATACTAACAACCAAGCCACAACAACCAAGCAACACCAAATACTAACAACCAAGCCACAACAACCAAGCCACAACAACCAAGCAACACCAAATACTAACAACCAAGCCACAACAACCAAGCAACACCAAATACTAACAACCAAGCCACAACAACCAAGCAACACCAAATACTAACAACCAAGCCACAACAACCAAGCAACACCAAATACTAACAACCAAGCCACAACAACCAAGCAACACCAAATACTAACAACCAAGCCACAACAACCAAGCAACACCAAATACTAACAACCAAGCCACAACAACCAAGCAACACCAAATACTAACAACCAAGCCACAACAACCAAGCAACACCAAATACTAACAACCAAGCCACAACAACCAAGCAACACCAAATACTAACAACCAAGCCACAACAACCAAGCAACACCAAATACTAACAACCAAGCCACAACAACCAAGCAACACCAAATACTAACAACCAAGCCACAACAACCAAGCAACACCAAATACTAACAACCAAGCCACAACAACCAAGCAACACCAAATACTAACAACCAAGCCACAACAACCAAGCAACACCAAATACTAACAACCAAGCCACAACAACCAAGCAACACCAAATACTAACAACCAAGCCACAACAACCAAGCAACACCAAATACTAACAACCAAGCCACAACAACCAAGCAACACCAAATACTAACAACCAAGCCACAACAACCAAGCAACACCAAATACTAACAACCAAGCCACAACAACCAAGCAACACCAAATACTAACAACCAAGCCACAACAACCAAGCAACACCAAATACTAACAACCAAGCCACAACAACCAAGCAACACCAAATACTAACAACCAAGCCACAACAACCAAGCAACACCAAATACTAACAACCAAGCCACAACAACCAAGCAACACCAAATACTAACAACCAAGCCACAACAACCAAGCAACACCAAATACTAACAACCAAGCCACAACAACCAAGCAACACCAAATACTAACAACCAAGCCACAACAACCAAGCAACACCAAATACTAACAACCAAGCCACAACAACCAAGCAACACCAAATACTAACAACCAAGCCACAACAACCAAGCAACACCAAATACTAACAACCAAGCCACAACAACCAAGCAACACCAAATACTAACAACCAAGCCACAACAACCAAGCAACACCAAATACTAACAACCAAGCCACAACAACCAAGCAACACCAAATACTAACAACCAAGCCACAACAACCAAGCAACACCAAATACTAACAACCAAGCCACAACAACCAAGCAACACCAAATACTAACAACCAAGCAACACCAAATACTAACAACCAAGCCACAACAAACAAACAATACCAAATAATAACAACCAAGCCACAACAACCAAGCAACACCAAATACTAACAACCAAGCCACAACAACCAAGCAACACCAAATACTAACAACCAAGCCACAACAACCAAGCAACACCAAATACTAACAACCAAGCCACAACAACCAAGCAACACCAAATACTAACAACCAAGCCATTAAACCAACCCCAACGAACATTTCCAAACTACTCAATAGAAAAGAACACTACCAACAACAATCACAAAATAAATCTTATCGTTCCGTGGTGTAGGCCCAAAGGCGAAGAGAAAGTTACCACTACTTACCTGAATGCTCGGCTTCCACTGGCTTACTTTCACCGTCCAAATCACTCGTCCAACGACCTTAGATTAGCTTGAAAAAATGAAGAGAAGAGAGGGAGGGCGTCGGCTATGGAGGAGAAGGGAGAGAGACACGATGGAATGAAGAAGATGAAGGATAATATAACATTAAATACATATTTCTTTCTCTTTTTTTTATTATTTCATTTATTAATAACCAAGCAAAATTACCATCAAGCCCTCACTTAATCCTTGCTTTTCCAACGTCCAAAGCATCAACCAATTACCGCCTTTTCAATCATTCATTTACTTCACAAATTTCCCATTGGTTACATGACTTTTCAACCACACATTCAACCAATCACAAGAGTTTGAATTGTCAAACTCTCTCACTCACTTTCTCTCTTTAAATCCAACGCCAAACACCAACAATTCACCATTATTTCATTCACTTTGTCTTCCTTTTTTTCTAACTAAAATCCTATTGGTTGTTAAGTCTTTTGACTTTTCAACCTAATTGACTTTTCAACTTAATTCCTATTTAATTTGTCAACTTCATTCCTCTTTCTTTTGCATCCTTTCAAAACCGTTCATTCCTAAATATTAACCCTCTAATCGATTACTCTTAAACCTATACGCATTATAGAAAATCTCGGGTGTTACAATTTTCATGTCCATGCATCATGAATGTTTTATGCATATGGAAATGTTTTAAGAGCATGTCATCGCATGAACAAGATAAGAATATAAAGCTTATGCAACGTTAATTAAGAGAGGGTTGGGGGCGGTTTGGCGTATATCACTGTCCAAAAGAAGGACCATGATACGACCCGCAAGGGAACTATGTGCGCTCTCACTGTCAAACCCCCTTTACCGGCACAAATCCCCTCTTAATCCACACAACTTAAACGAAGAATATGATCAATGACTATGAATGATGAATATGATCAATGACTATGAATGATGAATATGATCCATGACTATGAATGATGATTACGAGCAAAGATATGAACAAGAAAAGACTCATGAGCATGTGATTTCCCAAATTATACATTCATGCATCCATGTTAGTGTTGCATTCCTTACTAAGCATTAGGCTTATAGTTAAACCTTATGATGTAGGTGAAGAGCTAACAGGTGAGGATTCCCAGTCCAGAGATGATGTTTAAAGTTGGTTGCTGGAGGATGCTCAGTATGACAGTGCAAGGCTGGGCAGGCGACTAAGACCCCTGGTTATGCTCATAGTATGTCAGTGAAGTTTATGATAAACAGATGTCTAAGTAGAATAGGATTTCTTAGAACCATGAGATCTAGATTTGGATGATTAGACTAAAGAGTCTGATGAAGATTTAAAAGATTATTGAACGGTTTGTTTTGCTTAAGCCTTCCGCTATGCGTATTTTGGATGAGTTTATAATTCTTACTCATTGAAGTTTATGGTTATTAAGTTATGATTCAGGTGAGTTGTGGTAATTTCTATTGGATGAAGTTGTTGATGATTATAGTGTTTTCTGCCGTGTGATAGAAGCTGGATAAGGCAATCATCCGGCTGACGTCATCGGCAAATGTAGAGTGTTTAAGCCATCGGATGACGAACGTACTATTTTGTCGTCTAGCGATCGGCAGATGTAGAGTGTTTAAGCCATCAGATGATGAACATGCTATTTTGTCATCTAGCGATCGGTAGATGTAGAGTATTTAGGTTACCGGATGATGTAAGTGTTATTTCATCGCCCAGTGGCCGGTAGATGTAGAGTGTTTAAGCCATCGGAAGATGTAAGTACTATTTTGTCGTCTAGCGATCGGCAGATGTAGAGTGTTTAAGCCATCGGATGATGAGTGTGTTATTTTGTCATCTAGTGATCGGCAGATGTAGTGTAATAAAGTTACCGGATGATGAGGATGTTATTTGTCGTTTAGTGACCGGGTCATGTTTTAATTATTCACGTGAGGAGCACATGTTCACCGGATGATGTCCCCTTATTTCACCGGATGATCTAAAGAGTCTCTTTACCGGATGACATAAACATGGTTTGTCGCCTAGTGACCGGTAGATGTGGTTTTATTTCTCAATCGGCAGGAGCTGTCTAAAGGTTTAAGCTTCCCTTCCCCAGCCAATACACGTTGCACTGCTCGCTGGCAGATGCGTAAAGTATTCCTTTGGCCGAATGAAGCCTAGCGAATTATGTACAACATTGTGAGTTAAGTTATGTTTCAAAAAAAAAAAAATATTACCGAAAATGAGTAGAGTGTGAGTTATAAGAATTAAATGATTAAGAAAGATATGGATTACGCGACGATCCCTCTGGGGTCGTTACAGTTTGGCAGGTTATTATAGGAAGTTTATTAAGGTATTCTCCATGATAGCCAAACCCTTAACGAGTTTAACAAAGAAGGACACCAAGTACTCTTGGATTGGAGCCTGTGAAGATAGTTTTCAGACATTCAAACTAAAGTTAACAACAGCCCCACTTTTGACACTCCCAACTGAAGGAGGAAATTTCAGTGTTTACTGTGACGCATTCAAAGTTGGATTGGGGTGTGTCCTAATGCAAGAAGACAAGGTTGTAACGTATGCTTCCAGACAGCTAAAAAGTTATGAGCAGAATTATCCCACTCACGATTTAGAATTAGCCGCTGTTGTTTTTGCTTTGAAAATTTGGAGGCATTATTTATATGGCCAGCAGTGTAAAGTGTTTTCGGACCACAAGAGCCTGAAGTATCTTTTTACTCAAAAGGAGCTAAACATGAGGCAGAGGCATTGGCTGGAATTTGTAAAGGATTATGACTTCGAAATTAAGTACCACCCTGGTAAGGCCAATACGGTTGCCGACGCATTAAGCAGAATGTCAAAGATGATGCAGCCTGCTGTGTCGGCCATGTCATTGCCCTTGAAAGTTGAGGTTCAGAAATTTGATTTGGAGATAGTTCCAGAAATATCAGCATTACTTTCGACATTATCTATTCGGCCAACTATTTTGGAAAGGATCAAAGGGGCACAACATAAGGATTCAAAAGAAAGGAATGATATAGTGAGTAAATTGAAGGAAACTTTCTCTGAGTTCGACCTTTCTGAGGATGGAATTTTGAAGTTTAGAGATCGATGGTACGTTCCATGTGATGAGGAGATACATAAGTTAATTTTGACTGAGGCACACTCGTCACCCTTTTCTGTACATCCTGGGAACACCAAGATGTATCGAGATTTAAGGTTACATTATTGGTGGCCAAATCTAAAAGGGATGTTGCCAAGTATGTAGAGTCGTGTTTGATATGCCAGCAGGTCAAAGCAGAGCACCAACGGCCAGGTGGTACCCTTCAACCCTTACCGATCCTCGAATGAAAGTGGGAAAACATTGCCATGGACTTTGTGGTGGGTTTACCAAAGACGACTAAGGCACTGCATTTCATCCACAAATAGATGGTCAATAAGAGAGAACCATTCAAATACTAGAAGATATGCTAAGAGCGTGCGTGCTGGAGTTTCAGGAATCATGGAGTCGGTATCTGCCCCTGGTTGAATTCTCTTACAACAACAGTTACCAGTCCACCATCGGTATGACACCTTATGAAGCACTATATGGCAGAAAATGTAGGTCACCTTTACACTGAGATGAAGTTGGTGAAGCGAAACTCTTAGGGCCCGAGATCTTGCAACAGATGTCAGACAAGATCGCCACTATTAGGAAGAGAATGATGACAGCACAAAGCCGACAGAAGAATTATGCGGATTAGAAAAGGAGGAGCCTTGAGTTTTCTGTCGGGGATGAAGTTTTCTTGAAGATCTCACCGTTCAAAGGAGTTATGCGGTTCAGAAAGAAAGGGAAACTTAATCCATGATACATTGGACCATTCCCTATTATGGCTAAGATCGGTAATACAGCCTATAAATTACAGCTGCTTCCTTCGCTGGAAAAGATTCACAATGTCTTTCATGTGTCAATGCTAAGGAAATTTTTAAGCGATCCAACGCTTATTGTTACGCCACCAGAAATCGAGATTCAGCCAACCTTGCTGTATGAAGAAAAACCGATACAAATTTTGGAGTTTGCAGTTAAGATCCTGCTAAATAAGGAAATTCCACTAGTAAAGGTTCTGTGGATGAATCATGGCATTGAAGAAGCCACGTGGGAACGACAGCAGGACATGTTGGACAAGTATCCCGAGTTATTTGTCTGAACAATTTTTGAGGCAAAAATGTTGTTTAAGGAGGGATGGATGTAACACCCGACAACTTCGGGCAGGTGAACTTTCTTTTAACGCAACTGAATTAATTGCCATCCATGCATATATATTTCCTTGGTTGAAAATTTGGGCGCTAAAGTTTAATTAGTCCTTTTTATAAAATTAGGTTTGGTGGCAAACTTGTAAATAGCCTAGCTCAATAGTGTATAAATAGAAAATGAAAATCCTAAAACATCACAAAAACCTCCCTCAGCCGACTCTCTTTCCCTCAGCTCCCTTCTCTGTTCTTCCTCCAGCGATCGACTCCCTTCGGATTTCTTCTGATTCTCCAAGCTCGAGGTAAGACTTGGACAATGTGCTTACTGATAAGTCGTTTAAGGGTTGATTAAAGATTTAGACTCGGGTTTTCTGAGGAAGTTGATGTATCATTGTAGATATAGCTACTAATATAGCATTTATGATTTCTTTGGATAATAAGTAGAAATGATGAATGTTGGCTGGGCCTGGGTAGTTGGTAAACCCAAACACCATTATCGTTTAGTTGAGTTTTTATGCACACTAGGTGACTGTTATAATGCTCGAATGGAAATGAGTTAGACTTCTAGGATATAAACACTTAGCTAGAGAGCTACCAATTTGGAATATTAGACTATTTAAGATTTGTTTTCTTACATTAATACGTGAAATGACTTAGGTGGGAAAACGCTCCAAGTGAAGAAAGACATTGCTAAGGAATCCAGGTAAGTGAGTGTGTTAAGGTTTCCAGCCATTAGGGCTCTGTATCACAAGGGTAGTAGGTTGAGTTTGTTTCTGATATTCGATTGTGTTTGAGAAGTTGCCTGTTTTAGTATAATGTTTGGATTAGTGTATGCTCTGTTTTCTGGTGAACGACTCCTTCCATGGTCTCATGTTTTGAGAATGTTTGTGTTCATGCATCATGATTTATTTACAGAGTATGCAAAGTGCCTTACACGCATACTCCTTTATAAATGAAATAAGGAAAACGAAACGTATGAAACCTTGATTAAGTGAGGGTTGGGGGCGGTATTGGCCATGTCACTGTCCAGGGATTGTAACGACCCCGTTTCCCAGCAAGATATTGTCCGCTCTGGGGATTGGGCCGTAGCACAATATCCTCCCCTCACGGCTTTGTTTGGCGAGAACTTCCCGGAAGGTCACCCAACTTGGAATTGCTCTCGCCGAAGCACTTTTAACTTCGGAGTTCTTATGGGATCCGTTGCCAATTGTGCTCCAAAACGCGTCTTGCTATGTTGGAAGGGTCTCTTTACATATGTTTCATTTCCACATACTTCCCCAAGCGATGTGGGATTGTGACGACCCCCTTTCTACGACCTGTCACCTTCGGGTTCGCCCGCGCGGACGTACCGCCATCCGGGTTCCGGTTCGTGCAGCCATCGTACCATACGTTCACATTCGGGTCATCACAATCACCCCCCCCTCGGAGGCCCAACGTCCTCGTTGGCCACATTTCCGGTTGGGTACAGGCTCTGATACCATTTGTAACGACCCCATTTCCCAGCAAGATATTGTCCGCTCTGGGGATTGGGCCGTAGCACAATATCCTCCCCTCACGGCTTTGTTTGGCGAGAACTTCCCGGAAGGTCACCCAACCTAGAATTGCTCTCGCCGAAGCACTTTTAACTTCGGAGTTCTTATGGGATCCGTTGCCAATTGTGCTCCAAAACGCGTCTTGCTATGTTGGAAGGGTCTCTTTACATATGTTTCATTTCCACATACTTCCCCAAGCGATGTGGGATTGTGACGACCCCCTTTCTACGACCTGTCACCTTCGGGTTCGCCCGCGCGGACGTACCGCCATCCGGGTTCCGGTTCGTGCAGCCATCGTACCATACGTTCACATTCGGGTCATCACAGGGATGGACCATGATTCTTGCCTATATGGGCCATGTACACGCACTCCGCCTATCCCGCTTCGGTACAAACTCCTCCTTAATCCATGATATGAAAATGATGAACAAGTATATGATTTCCCCCGATTTGAAAATGAATGAGAACATAAGCATGATTTCGATTTGAGTAAGAGATGTGAACATGATCTTATTGAGTATGTATGTATTTATTACATTTCTTACTAAGCATTAGGCTTATAGTTTGAACCTTATGATGTAGGTGACGAAACAGCAGGTGAGGACTGATAACTCTTAAATTAGA
Organism: Begonia masoniana; assembly: GCA_022432975.1. Taxonomy (NCBI): domain Eukaryota; kingdom Viridiplantae; phylum Streptophyta; class Magnoliopsida; order Cucurbitales; family Begoniaceae; genus Begonia; species Begonia masoniana. The sequence continues at coordinate 37,404,768 of CM039503.1, read as the reverse complement.
GTTATTTTATACTATATTTAATTGATAAAACTTGTATGATTTGAGTGAATTTAAGAAGAAATTGATAAATTTTACTTCAATTGCTATAAGATGCTGTAAAATCTATACTTTGATTTAATTTAATATATTCTATGCACATTTTCTATTATGAGCAGATGTTTATCTATAATTCGAAGTTTAAATTCTCGTATTTGAATGTAAAATTTACAGCGGGAAAATCAAATTAAAGGTTGAAGGATCGTGAAGAAAATCAAGGGAGAAATCAAGAAAAATAAGGAAATTTGTTACTCCGTGTATGATGAGAGAGAAAAATGCGGGAATCATGGAGGAAAATAAATTAATTGAAAGCTGGAAAATAGAATGGCATCGGATGATGTAGAAAGCCGGGCAGCGGAAGATATGAAAGGAAAGAGGAAAGCTGGGCAGCTGGGCAGCAATCGGATGATATATGAAAGCTGGGCAGCGGAAGATGCTGAGAGAATGAAATATAATAAAGAAGACTTGGGCAGCAGAAGCAGTAAAAGCTGGGCAGCAATCGGATTATTTAAAGAATTTGGGCAACAGTTGATTTAAAGAATGGGCAGCGGAAGAAGTAAATTCGGGCAGCACTAAAGGACAAAATAGCAGTAGAAATTAAAAGGAAGAAAATAGAAGCTGGGCAGCGGATGATGGCAAAAGCTGGGCAGCATCGGATGATGGAGAACAATTTGGAAAGAGAAAAGAATTGACACTTGGCATGCAGAAGAGGACAAAATAGGAAGGGAAAATCAATTGGCAGTATGGAAATACGTGGAACAAGAAACCAATGAGAGAGAAAGCTATTTTGAATAAAGGTGAAACAATAAAAACAAATAAAATTTGGAGAGAGGAATTGAAGATTTTGCTGTTGGAATTTAGGAAGAGAAAATGCAAAACAAAAAGGGAGCATTCTGGAGAGCGAGAAGAAGGAGGATTCTGGTGTGGCTCCTTGCTGGAGAAGGAGCTTTGGAGAGCTCCAGAGAAGGGGAACCAGAACGACGACATTCCCTGATTTTTTTCTTCTTCTCTTATTTTATTATTTTTATGTTATTGTTTTTAGTTTTAATTTTTGTTATGTTTAGTAGCTAAACTCATATTCTTGGTTAAGAGAGAAAGTACTCATTACATGTTTTTTGATTGATCTATGAATGCTATGTATTTTTCATTGAATGATTTCTCATTATTTGAACTACTTAATTCAATTTATGTCGATAGACAATTTTGATTTCACATATTCCTATTGTATCGATAGGTAAATAGGAATTAAAGATGCATAAGAAATTGAATAGATTAAAAGTGTTGCAAAGTAGCTAACATTAATCTATTTGGCATTTAAGAATAGGTTCACAAGAAAATTCAAATTAAGTTTTTGCCTTTTCAAAATCGAAAAGAAAATTCCAAAACGAATTTATCTAGGCAATTCGACGGAACCCTAGAAATATAAAAATTCTTGCTGTTCTGTGATTAATACTGTAGCATTGCTTATGCATTTTTAGTTGGAACAATCTTTCGTGATATTCCTTGTCTAATTCAATTCATATCGACAGATAGTTTGATGTTTGATGTTTATATTTTATCGACAGGTAAATATAAATGTTAAGATGCACGATTGATTAATTGGATTAATACGTTACAAAGTAGTTAACGTTAATTCAATTGGCATTAAGAATAGGGTTTATGGAAATTCAATGTTAGTTACCTTCTTTCACAGTCGAGAGAAATTCTAAAATTGAATTTATATAGGCAATTCGAAAGAAACCCATAACTATTTTTATTCTTGCTTTTCTAGACTTATGCTGTAGTGTCAATAATAATTGCATGTAAAGAGGAAATCAACCCTAACCAAGGCTTTCTTTTATTGATTTTATCTCGTTTATTTTGCTTTCTTTTATTGCATCGTATTTTATATTTTAATTCTAATTATTTTCAATTATCATTTTAATATTTTTATAAGATTTTTATAGCAAATTTAACATAGTTAACAATATCCTCGTGGGATCGATACTTTACTTACTCTATTACTTCGTTAGCGACACGTGCACTTGCGTGTAAAGGTGTAAAATCACTAACAAGTTTTTGGCACTGTTGCCGGGGATATTGCTTAGTTGTGATTATTTTGCTATAATTATCTTATTTTATTTTACGTTATTTTATTTAATTTTGTTTATGTATTTTCAGGTATTATTGATTTATACCAGACGATTGAAGAATTTATATTGATAACAAGGAGGACAGAAGAATCATGTTGAATCGAATAATTGATGACCGAGATCGACCTATTCAAGACTTTGCCATTCCCACGCTCGACGATTTGAATCCTGGTATTGTGAGACCAGAATTATATGCCACTCGATTCGAGCTTAAACCGGTCATGTTTCAGATGCTCCAAACCATTGGACAATTTAGTGGAATGGTAACAGACAATCCCCATCGTCATCTCAAAGCATTTGGAGAAGTGAGCGACTCGTTTCATTTTCCTGGAGTTTCAGTAGAGGCTTTAAGGCTAAAGCTTTTCCCGTATTCTTTAAGAGACCGAGCACGAGATTGGTTTGATAGAATCCCATCAGATACTATCACTACATGGGGAGAGTTAGCCAAGAAGTTTATCATGAAATACCATCCGCCAGTGAGGAATGCAAGGATGAGAAATGAAATCATCAGTTTTCAGCAGCGAGATGGCGAGTCACTTTATGAGGCTTGGGAGAGATTCAAGGAATTATTAAGAGAATGCCCTAGCCATGGAATACCACACTGGATTCAGCTGGAGACATTTTACAATGGATCAAATGGGCAAACAAGATCTATCGTTGATGCTGCAGCAAATGGAACCCTATTATCAAAATCCATCAATGAAGCGTATGTTTATTAGAAAAGATGACAGTGAACAGCTACCAATGACCTTCAGAAAGATTTAACCTTACGAGGCAAGCACCTGGAGTTTACGATTTAGACGAGGTGTCGGCCTTGAATGCAAAGATTGGTACACTGGAGAATACTATCAATTTGATGCACACACCATCCAGGCCAATAACCAGAGATGTTTCTTGCGTCTTTTATGGAGAAACCCACGATGAAAATTCCTATCCTACTAATCCAGAATCAGCAAATTATAATGGATACAATATGAACAACAATCCTTACTCGCAGACATGCAATCCTGGCTGGAAAGAACATCTAGATTTTAAATGGAATTCGCTGCCCCAGAATGCTCCAGCATCAACCAGAGCTACAACAAATTACACTCAAGGCTTCTCACAGCCAACTCATACTTCGATACATCAAGAACAATCAGACAACTTCGCCAGAGAATATGCTGTTAAGACAGATGTGATCTTGCAGAACTTGGCTGCATCAATAAAAAATATGGAGACACATATGGGGCAGCTGACTAAATCTTTAAGCACAAAGACTGCAGTGCAATTACCAAGCAATACAGAAGAGCCACAAAGATCAGAAAATGAATATTGCAAGGCCATAGTATTGACGAATGGAAGTGAACTGGAAATTACAGAGAAGCAACAGAAAGCAGAAAATTTAAACAAACAAGAAGAGTTGGTGGAACTAGATGATGTGGAAGAAGAAGAAAATGATAGTCCAAAAACTAGCGTTGTAGAAACTGATGCTGCAGCAATGCCACAACAGCAACGATGTGAATTGGAAACTCAGAGACCACCACCACCATTCCCTCAAAGACTACAGAAGCATACAGAAATAGAAATTTTTGGGAGAAAGGATGAGATTCTTGGCTGTGGCGAAGACGTGAATGAGCAGCAGATTACTTTTAATGTATTGAAAGCTATGAAATGCCCTTATGATGAAGAAGACTGCTTTAGTATATCAGAAAGAATAAAACCAGAAGAAACAAAGCAGAATTCTAGGAGCCAAAGAAAACTGTTTGAAACATCAATGAGGACTGAATATAAACTAGAAGCTTTCAAGCCATCTGTTGAAGACACACCTTCTCGAGAGCTTAAGCACCTGCCATCTCACCTCAAACATCAAGTGACCATAGCATATCATCCACAAAGCATAGTAACATGAAGCATGGAAAGTCAGGCTGAGGACTCAAAAAAAAAAATCAAGCGCTTATTGGGAGGCAACCCAATTTTTGATATCCTTTTGTGTTGGTTTTTGTTTATTTTTATTTTTATTTTTATTTTTTAGTTTTTAGTTTTTGCTAAAATAATGTGATGTTGCAATGTTTACTGTAGCATTAAAAAATATATATATATTTTCAGGTCTGCACACTCAGGGAAAGAAGAAAAATCACACCACCATCCAAATGCTGCAAGCAAAGCTGCAGCATCAGCCGAGAACACAATGTACCAGCAACAACTCATGGAAGGATTAAAGCTTCTTGATGAAAGACTAGCCAAGCTAACCTTCCCTCACTTTCCCACAATGCTGCTCCAGGACTCAGACTTTAAATCAGAACCCACAACATAATCATCCAGGGAAGTCCTAACCCCCCTAGTTTTATTTTGCTTTAATTTATTTATTTTTTTTCTGAACTTCATTTTGTTTGGCAGTGGGGACACTGCCAATTTTTAAGTGTGGGGGTGCATGAATGTTTGGTCTTGTGTTTAATTTGGATTTCTGGAAATTTAATGTTGATTGTTTAATGTTGATGCTTAGTTTCTATTTAATTTGAGTGCTTGAAAACTGTTTAGAATGTTTAGTCTTGTGCTCAAGGTTGTTTAAGTTCGTTGTCCTATTTTCTTTGTTCTGTTAGTTTGTTTTATTTGTTCTGTTTGGCATCTAAAAAAAAAAATGAAAATGAATGAAAAAATGAAGAACAGTGCAATTTAATTTCCTAATATCTTCTAATTTAGTAAGTTATTGAATAATGTTATTGTCACATATTATTAGAAATCAATTAAGATTTATTCCCATAAGCTTAGTTTTTCTTAACACACAAACTCCTTTTGGTTGCTTAGGAATATCATCATTTCTAGATATTACAATTATATCTAGGTGTAACACCCGAGATACGACTAGGTAATTTTCCTAACTATATTAACGGTCATGAATATTTAATCTTTGCAGTTTAGAATTTTATGACAAGTTTAATTATTTACATGTGGGTTTTAAACTAGGTTGAGTGGCAATATTGTAATATTGGAAGTTGAGATCAGTATATAAAGAAAAAGGAAAAGTTTTAAATTTCACTCAAGCCACTGTAGCCGACATCTTCTACTCTCGGCGATTTCTCCTTCCCCGAGCTCGCACCCTGCCTGCCAGCAATCTCCCTTCGACGACCGGTTTTCCCCGCCATTTCCTGGATACTCTACGCCCGAGGTATGAGTTTGTCAATGTAGTTATTTGCTAGTTGATTAGCCCTGCCTTCTGCTTGGCATTGTAGTTTTGGACTTTTCCAATGGCCGATTAATAATAAGGATATCTAAAATCTGAGAGTTGTAGTGTTATTTCCCGAATCGATTCTGGCCATTTTAGATTAATCAATAATCGAATCTGTCGGTCTTGTTTTTGGGATTTCAGACTACACTGAGTATTAGACTAAGGAAACTCGGGAATGACTTTAACTAATAGATCCTAGGATGATTTATGAGTAGAGTTTTATGATTTTGATTTAACTATTGTAATGCACATGTTTTAGGTGAAGAAGTTGAAGAGAAAAGGTTCAGATTGCTAAGGAGACCAGGTAAGTGGATGTATTAAGATTTCCGGCCACTAGGGCCCTACACTACAAGGATACTAGGAAAAATTGTTGAAATGTTTGTCTGATGATTATGACTAGTAGTTTGCTATGATATGAAGTATTTGAGCAGGAAAAGGTTAAGTTACATGATGTTTTTACTCGTTCATATAGTATGACATTCCTCTGTGAAATTCGCGTCCATGCATTATGAGCTTGTTTATGATTAAGTTAAGAACGTGAAAAATAAATGTAAGCATGGTTAAGCGCAGAACGGGGGAAATGACTATGATATGTTCACAAGGCTTAAGTAAGGCTCGCGAATTCTCCCACGGGTGGAGGCCGAGTTGATGATTAGTATGGCTCGCGAATTCTCCCACGGGTGGAGGCCGAGTTGATGATAAGTACGGTTCGTGAATTCTTCCACTGGTGGAGACCGGATTGGTAGGAAAAACTCGCGAATCCTCACACTGGTAGAGGCCGAGTTTATACTGCACGACAGTTCGCGAATCCTTCCGCCGGAGGAGGCCGAGCTAGTCGTTACTATGATTGCCCGACTGGCAAATGATTATGTACCCCTGTCTTTCTCCCTCGTTTCCTGCCTTAATACATGCTAAGTAAATGATGAAAATGAGCATGAATGAAGAAAGATTTATGAACTTATGTTTCTTTAATTTGTACACTCATGTTTGTCTGTCAGCATGCATTCCTTACAAAGCATTATGCTTATAGTTAAACCTTATGGTGTAGGTGAAGAGTTTACAGGTGAGGACACCAAGTTTAATGAAGAAGTTTAAGACTGGTAGCTGGAGATTGCTCAGAATGACAGTGCAAGGCTGGATAGGCGATTAAGACCCCTGGTTATGCTCATAGTATGTCAATGAAGTTTATGTTGAACAGATGTCTAAGTAGAATAGGTTTTCTTTTAACAATGAGATTAGAATCTGATTGATTAAACTTCAGAGTCTAAAAAATGATTTTAAGGATTATTGAATGGTCTGTTTTGCTGAAGTCTTCCGCTACGTTTATTCCGAACGAGTCTATAATTTTCTATACGTATGAATGTTGAGTCATTGAAATTTGAAGTCTGTGAAGATTAAGTCTATCGGATGATGTCGAGTGTTTTAGTTATCCGGTGATGTCGAGTGTTTTGCTCGCCGGATGATAAGGGTTAAGTCGTTTGTCGTATAGTCACCGGATGATGCGGGTATTTACAATACCGGGCGATGTGAGTGTTATTTTGTCGTCTAGCGCCCGGTGGATGAAGTGTATTTCCTTCACCGGATGATGTGAGTGTTTTCTTGTCGTTTAGTGTCCGGATGATGTAGAGTATTTCTTCGCCGGAAGAGGAAAAATGTTATCTTGTCGTCTAGTGACCGGTGGAGGAAGTGTAGTTATTCACCGGATGATGTAGACGATGTTTGTCGTTTAGTGGCCGAGTGTGATTTAATAAGTCATGTGCGATGCACGTGCCCACCGGATGATGTTTCTTATCTAGTGAGATTTTAAAGAGTCACGTGTTTGACTCGTGTTCACCGGTGGATGTCCACTACTGGGCGACGTTTTAATTGAACATGTGAAACCCACGTGCCCACCGGAAGATATCTTCTATTAGGCGTTGATAAGTGAATCATGTAGAGTACACGTGACAAATCGGATGGGGCACACCCTGCCAGCCGATGCATGCAAATCCATGCAAACCCGAGTAGAATCATGTTAAGTGATTTGAGGGCATTTCTTCCCTATCCGATTATGTTTTGGAACTGACGATCGAGTTTAATCGACTGATTCTGTCGATGAATGAGTTATTAGAAACATGAAGGAGTCAAGTTCAAATTCTAAGTTTTTTTTTAAAAAAAAGAAAGTAGAGAGGAATACTAATAATGAACAGGTGTAGAAATTAAGAAGTAAATGATTACGATTGTCATGTTTACGTGGCGATCCCATCGGGGTCGTTACACTAGGTATCAATAATTTAGTGCTTGATTAAAGAAATTAGCAATTAGAGAATTCTTCTTAGAAAAATATATAATAAATAATAAGTTTGGGGGTTATAAAAAAAAAAAGAGCATAAATGCAATTTCCTAATCTACTTTCAATTTCGAGTGAGCCTTTTGGATACTCGATGGGTAGAAATAAATTAGAGGAACTTTGGGAGGAACTCCGTTGCATAATTATTGGCTATACTCTTCTATTTCATATGAGTATGTATCTTGAGGTGACACTATTGAGTAACCGGAGGACTTCATCACAAATGTTGTCAATCGCGTAAAAAGGTAGTGTGACTTATAGATAAAGTCAATGTAAAAAAAAAAAAAAAACTTAATCCCCTCACTTATTTTAAAATAAAAGAAAGAAGAAGAATCTTTGAATGCTAATGGATTTAGGAATGACATTAAAAAGTTGACATCCTATGATATGTATTGTGATTTCTAGTTTTGATGGTTGAACTTAGTTAATCAAATGGAGTTTGAGCACACACACACTATGAAATTGAGTTTATTGGGAATTAAATCTATGTTGATTACTTTTAATTGTGATACTGAGATTTTTCAATGATTTACGAGTTACTAGATACTTTGGAAATTATATCAATTTTAATATTAATTTGAGAATTTATTATTGTCTTGCATCACTCGAGGACGAGTAATGGTTCAAGTATGAGGGTATTTGATAACTCTTAAATTAGAGTTATTTTATACTATATTTAATTGATAAAACTTGTATGATTTGAGTGAATTTAAGAAGAAATTGATAAATTTTACTTCAATTGCTATAAGATGCTGTAAAATCTATACTTTGATTTAATTTAATATATTCTATGCACATTTTCTATTCTGAGCAGATGTTTATCTATAATTCGAAGTTTAAATTCTCGTATTTGAATGTAAAATTTACAGCGGGAAAATCAAATTAAAGGTTGAAGGATCGTGAAGAAAATCAAGGGAGAAATAAAGAAAAATAAGGAAATTTGTTACTCCGTGTATGATGAGAGAGAAAAATGAGGGAATCATGGAGGAAAATAAATTAATTGAAAGCTGGAAAATAGAATGGCATCGAATGATGTAGAAAGCCGGGCAGCGGAAGATATGAAAGGAAAGAGGAAAGCTGGGCAGCTGGGCAGCAATCGGATGATATATGAAAGCTGGGTAGCGGAAGATGCTGAGAGAATGAAATATAATAAAGAAGACTTGGGCAGCAGAAGCAGTAAAAGCTGGGCAGCAATCGGATTATTTAAAGAATTTGGGCAACAATTGATTTAAAGAATGGGCAGCGGAAGAAGTAAATTCAGGTAGCACTAAAGGACAAAACAGCAGTAGAAATTAAAAGGAAGAAAATAGAAGCTGGGCAGCGGATGATGGCAAAAGCTGGGCAGCATCGGATGATGGAGAACAATTTGGAAAGAGAAAAGAATTGACACTTGGCATGCAGAAGAGGACAAAATAGGAAGGGAAAATCAATTGGCAGTATGGAAATACGTGGAACAAGAAACCAATGAGAGAGAAAGCTATTTTGAATAAAGGTGAAACAATAAAAACAAATAAAATTTGGAGAGAGGAATTGAAGATTTTGCTGCTGGAATTTAGGAAGAGAAAATGCAAAACAAAAAGGGAGCATTCTGGAGAGCGAGAAGAAGGAGGATTCTGGTGTGGCTCCTTGCTGGAGAAGGAGATTTGGAGAGCTCCAGAGAAGGGGAACCAGAACGACGACATTCCCTGATTTTTTTCTTCTTCTCTTATTTTATTATTTTTATGTTATTGTTTTTAGTTTTATTTTTTGTTATGTTTAGTAGCTAAACTCATATTCTTGGTTAGGAGAGAAAGTACTCATTACATGTTTTTTGATTGATCTATGAATGCTATGTATTTTTCATTGAATGATTTCTCATGATTTGAACTGCTTAATTCAATTTATGTCGATAGACAATTTTGATTTCACATATTCCTATTGTATCGATAGGTAAATAGGAATTAAAGATGCATAAGAAATTGAATAGATTAAAAGTGTTGCAAAGTAGCTAACATTAATCTATTTGGCATTTAAGAATAGGTTCACAAGAAAATTCAGATTAAGTTTTTGCCTTTTCAAAATCGAAAAGAAAATTCCAAAACGAATTTATCTAGACAATTCGACGGAACCCTAGAAATATAAAAATTCTTGCTGTTCTGTGATTAATACTGTAGCATTGCTTATGCATTTTTGTTTGGAACAATCTTTCGTGATATTCCTTGTCTAATTCAATTCATATCGACAGATAGTTTGATGTTTGATGTTTATATTTTATCGACAGGTAAATATAAATGTTAAGATGCACGATTGATTAATTGGATTAATACGTTACAAAGTAGTTAACGTTAATTCAATTGGCATTAAGAATAGGGTTTATGGAAATTCAATGTTAGTTACCTTCTTTCACAGTCGAGAGAAATTCTAAACTTGAATTTATATAGGCAATTCGAAAGAAACCTATAACTATTTTTATTCTTGCTTTTCTAGACTTATGCTGTAGTGTCAATAATAATTGCATGTAAAGAGGAAATCAACCCTAACCAAGGCTTTCTTTTATTGATTTTATCTCGTTTATTTTTCTTTCTTTTATTGCATCGTATTTTATATTTTAATTCTAATTATTTTCAATTATCATTTTAATAATTTTATAAGATTTTTATAGCAAATTTAACATAGTTAACAATATCCTCGTGGGATCGATACTTTACTTACTCTATTACTTCGTTAGCGACACGTGCACTTGCGTGTAAAGGTGTAAAATCACTAACAAGGACTTCACTCTAGAAGAAAATGCTTAGGTCTTGTTGCTGGTTGATGCTCGTGGCGATGATTTGTGACTGAGGAACGATTGTTAACCCTTGGTGTGTTGCTCGTAATATGTTTTTTTAGTAAGGTCTAAGATATTGAAACATGAGTATGACGAAGTTTTTCTTATAATGAAGAATACTAGGATTGTTTGATACAGTTTCGTGTTTAAAGAAGGTTTTTAAGACTAAAGGTTCATTTGATTTCTTTAAGTCTTCCGCTACGTATTTAAGTTAAGAATTTTTGATATTTACGTGTCTGAGGATTTTATAAAGTGATTAAAGTGGCTTGTGAGTTTTGTCGTTTTGTGATCGGTAGATGTGGCTTGTGAGTTTTGTCGTTTTGTGATCGGTAGATGTGGCTTGTGAGTTTTGTCGTTTTGTGATCGGTAGATGTGGCTTGTGAGTTTTGTCGTTTTGTGATCGGTAGATGTGGCTTGTGAGTTTTGTCGTTTTGTGATCGGTAGATGTGGCTTGTGAGTTTTGTCGTTTTGTGATCGGTAGATGTGGCTTGTGAGTTTTGTCGTTTTGTGATCGGTAGATGTGGCTTGTGAGTTTTGTCGTTTTGTGATCGGTAGATGTGGCTTGTGAGTTTTGTCGTTTTGTGATCGGTAGATGTGGCTTGTGAGTTTTGTCGTTTTGTGATCGGTAGATGTGGCTTGTGAGTTTTGTCGTTTTGTGATCGGTAGATGTGGCTTGTGAGTTTTGTCGTTTTGTGATCGGTAGATGTGGCTTGTGAGTTTTGTCGTTTTGTGATCGGTAGATGTGGCTTGTGAGTTTTGTCGTTTTGTGATCGGTAGATGTGGCTTGTGAGTTTTGTCGTTTTGTGATCGGTAGATGTGGCTTGTGAGTTTTGTCGTTTTGTGATCGGTAGATGTGGCTTGTGAGTTTTGTCGTTTTGTGATCGGTAGATGTGGCTTGTGAGTTTTGTCGTTTTGTGATCGGTAGATGTGGCTTGTGAGTTTTGTCGTTTTGTGATCGGTAGATGTGGCTTGTGAGTTTTGTCGTTTTGTGATCGGTAGATGTGGCTTGTGAGTTTTGTCGTTTTGTGATCGGTAGATGTGGCTTGTGAGTTTTGTCGTTTTGTGATCGGTAGATGTGGCTTGTGAGTTTTGTCGTTTTGTGATCGGTAGATGTGGCTTGTGAGTTTTGTCGTTTTGTGATCGGTAGATGTGGCTTGTGAGTTTTGTCGTTTTGTGATCGGTAGATGTGGCTTGTGAGTTTTGTCGTTTTGTGATCGGTAGATGTGGCTTGTGAGTTTTGTCGTTTTGTGATCGGTAGATGTGGCTTGTGAGTTTTGTCGTTTTGTGATCGGTAGATGTGGCTTGTGAGTTTTGTCGTTTTGTGATCGGTAGATGTGGCTTGTGAGTTTTGTCGTTTTGTGATCGGTAGATGTGGCTTGTGAGTTTTGTCGTTTTGTGATCGGTAGATGTGGCTTGTGAGTTTTGTCGTTTTGTGATCGGTAGATGTGGCTTGTGAGTTTTGTCGTTTTGTGATCGGTAGATGTGGCTTGTGAGTTTTGTCGTTTTGTGATCGGTAGATGTGGCTTGTGAGTTTTGTCGTTTTGTGATCGGTAGATGTGGCTTGTGAGTTTTGTCGTTTTGTGATCGGTAGATGTGGCTTGTGAGTTTTGTCGTTTTGTGATCGGTAGATGTGGCTTGTGAGTTTTGTCGTTTTGTGATCGGTAGATGTGGCTTGTGAGTTTTGTCGTTTTGTGATCGGTAGATGTATTCAGTGAGTGTTATCGATCGGTAGATGTGGCTTGTGAGTTTTGTCGTTTTGTGATCAGTAGATGTGGCTTGTGAGTTTTGTCGTTTTGTGATCGGTAGATGTGGCTTGTGAGTTTTGTCGTTTTGGGATCAATAGATGTGGCTTGTGAGTTTTGTCGTTTTGTGATCGGAAGATGTGGCTTGCGAGTTTTGTCGTTTTGTGATCGGTAGATGTGGCTTGTGTGACGACCCCGACCCCGACCCCGTGTCGGTGCCGCCACGACCTGTGTCGTGCGTGCATACCTACATACGTACGTGTTACCCTCGCCTGTTCTCACTTAAAAATTTTTCTTTTCTTTTATCATTTCCATTTCCTTTTCGTGCATTCATTTTCCTTCATTTTTATTCATTCGTTCGTTGGAGAACGGACTCGGGCATTTATTCCACATCTATCGACATTTTGGCTCTAACTTAAGACTTACCCAAAATAACTCGTCTAGGGCCGTGAATCATCAAAGAGGCTTTAACAAGTTGGGTATAAGGTTCGTCAACGTTTAAATCATTAAAACTGAGATTAAAACCATTTTTTTTGGAAAAGTGTTAACTCGGTTTTTAGGTCCTTAAAATCCTCTAAAATACTTGGGGATCACTCGTAAAATACGTTTAAAAAGTATCGTAAAGGTCGGGTTAAAATGTGTTTTGAAAAGTCAAAAATTAAAAAAAATTCATGTTGGAGTCAAGTGGGGCGCACGCTACTGCTGTAGCTGCGCGCAGCGCGCGCAGCGCCCGGGCAGCGCGCCCCTCCACGTGTCTTTCACGTGCTAATCGCGATCGATCGGGCCCAAAGCCCGAACGATCGGGCCTTCTCGGGTTTTTCGACTAAAAATGGTGAAAAATGCCGACCGATCGCACCTCGGGGCGCGATTGATCGCGCTGTGCACCATCTGAGCAAGCGCGGCGCGCGCGCGCGGCTAGCGCGCCCAGCCAGCGCCCACACGCCACATTTTGCACCCCTTTGCCTTTTTCTCCAATTTTTCACTTACCCTTCATCCATAACTCACTTCAAACATTACTAAACATAAAATACCTCAACCCACAAAATCCCGACTTAAAACGGAGCCCAAAAACGTATCCGAACACATGTTTAAAATTCACGAAAACCAACCGCGTGGATCACTCTAAAAACCGAACATTCCACCTAGAATCATCCAAACCAAACAACAAACATCAATTCTCAACTTAAATCCTCAAACTACCTTTAAAACATCAAAACTCATCTGAATTACAACGTTCATTTCTATTTCACCCAAAAATCATTCTAAACATAAAAATCATTGTGTTTCATCAACATCCACCTGTACGTAGCGGAAACTAATCAAAATCATCAAAATATCGATTTATAACCTATCCAGATTCCAAGCATCCTAATAAGGGTTTCTACACAAACATCAAATATCGTCACCCATCAACCCATTTCAACCCAAAATCCCAAAACACATAACCTATGCTCCCCACGGGTTGTGCTTGCATCGACTACGCCAGCCGTTCCCACGTACATTCTCCTTCAAGCTGTAGGCTCGTCGGGTGGAGGGACATCGTCCTCACCTTGCTCGTAATCACCTACACCACAAAGACACCTATGAGATAAAAATCTCAGCAAGTTCTACGTAAATGTATATGCATGATCATGTATGCAATGAAAGCCATTCATGTCATTTCATTTATCAATACATGTGAGTCTATGGTTATCGGAAACGCTCGACAGATGAATAGGGCACATCAAGCGGTTAGTCTTTCCAAGGATGGGATTCTGAAGTTTAGAAATAGATGGTATGTCCCTAATGATGAAAAATTACGTAAGCTAATCTTGGCTGAGGCGCATTCGTCTCCCTTTTCTGTGCATCCTGAAAGCACCAAGATGTATCGAGACATGAAGTTACTCTATTGGTGGCCAAACTTAAAGAGAGATGTTGCTAAGCATGTAGAGTCATGTTTGCTTTGCCAACAGGTTAAAGCCGAAACACCAACGTCCAGGAGGTACCTTTCAGCCTCTACCTATTCCCGAGTGGAAGTGGGAACACATAGCTATGGATTTTGTCGTAGGATTGCCTAAGACAACCAAGAGACATGATAGTATTTGGGTTGTGATTGATAGATTGACAAAGTCAGCCCATTTCTTACCAGTAAGGACAACCTACTCGATGGACCAGCTTGCTGATCTTTATGTACAAGAAGTTATTAGGTTGCATGGAATTCCTGCATCTATTGTCTCTGATCGTGACCCTAGGTTCACCTCCCGGTTTTGGAAAGGTCTACAAAGCACACTTGGCACGAGGTTATCCTTCAGTACTGCCTTCCACCCACAGACAGATGGTCAATCTGAAAGGACTATTCAGATACTTGAAGACATGCTGAGGGCTTGTGTGCTAGAGTTCCAGACATCTTGGAGTAGATACCTACCCTTGGTTGAGTTCTCTTACAACAATAGTTACCAGTCCACCATAGGTATAGCACCTTATGAGGCGTTGTATGGTAGGAAATGTAGATCACCTCTGTACTGAGATGAAGTTGGTGAAGCAAAACTCATAGGTCCCGAGATGTTACAGCAGATGTCAGACAAGATTGCCACTATTAAGAGGAGGATGATTACTGCACAAAGCCGACAGAAAAGTTATGCAGACCAAAGGAGGAGAGATCTTGAATTTGCTGTTGGTGATGAAGTTTTCCTGAAGGTTTCACCATTTAAAGGAGTACTAAGATTTAGCAGAAGGGGAAAGCTTAATCCACGATTTATTGGACCATTCCCTGTTTTGGCTAGAATCGGTAGTACAGCCTACAGACTGCAGTTGCCTCCATCATTAGATAAAGTTCATAATGTTTTCCACGTGTCAATGTTAAGGAAATGTATACGGGACCCTACACAAGTTGTTAAACCAGTGGATTTTGAGATCGAGCCGACACTAACATATGAAGAGAAGCCAGTGCAGATATTGGAATCCTGCAATTAAGACTCTGAGGAATAAAGAGATTCCGTTGGTCAAAGTTTTATGGAAGCATCATGGCATTGAAGAAGCCACATGGGAGCGACGACAGGACATGTTAGACAAGTATCCAGAGTTGTTTGTTTGACCAATTTTCGGGGACGGAAATTTTGTTTAAGGAGGGGTGGATGTAACACCCGAGTCAACGGCCAGGTGATTTTCTTAACTGTATTAACGGTCATAAATATTTAATCTTCGTAGTTTAGGATTTATGCCAAACTTAATTAATTACATGTGGATCTAAACTAGGTTGAGTGGCAAAGTTGTAATAATGGAGAATTGAGGCCAGTATTTAAAGAAAAAGGAAAGGATTCAAACCTCATTTAAACCACTGTAGCCGACACCACCCTTTCCGGCGATTTCTTCTCTCCCAAGCCCCGCTCACTGCTATCAGTGTTTTCCTCGCCGACGACCTGGTTTCTAGCCGCATTCCTCTGCGAATCCGCACCCGAGGTATGTAATGGACAATGTAGTTATCTGTTTGTGTTTGGAGCTCTATTTTCAGCTAGGCATTTGAACTCGGATTTTATCAATGGCCGAGTAGTATTAAAACATTTTAGAATCCGAGAGTAGTAATGTCAACCCGAATCGATTCTAGATGTTTTAAGTAACCAACTCAGATTTAATCAATAGTAGAACCTGTTTGTTTTATTTTGGATTTCAGATTCTGCACAGTATATCAAACCAAGGATTCGGGGATGACTTTAGCTAATAGATCCTAGGATGATTTATGAGTAGAGTTTTAGGATTTTGATTTAACTACTGTAATGCACATGTTTAGGTGGAGAAGTTGAAGAGAAGAGGTTCAGATTGCTAAGGAGACCAGGTAAGTGAATGTATTAAGATTTCTGACTAATAGAGCCCTACATCGTGGGAGTACTAGGTTGTATAGATGTCTAATGTTTACTTTATGATAATGAGCCTGTTTGCACTTGAAGGATTTATGTATGTTGCGAGTTATACTATTTGATGACCTGCTAGTGAATGTGAAGTTGTCTGCTCTGGTATGATCCTTGTCATAGTTTGATGAGTTAAAAGCTCTCATGTTCATGCATCATGAATGTTTCTCAAGCATAAGAAAATGTTTTAATGCATGTTTTCCATGAACAAGATATGTATGTATATATGTATATGTATAAGATTTATGCAACGTGGATTAAGTGAGGGTTGGGGGCGGTTCGGCGTATGTCACAGTCCAAAGAAGGACATATGAATACGACCCGCAGTAGGGAACAAGATCAAACTCACTGTCGAACCCCCTTTACCGGCACAAATCCTCTCTTGATCCACACAACCTAAACAAAGAATATGAACAATGACTATGAATGATGAATATGAACAATGACTATGAATGATGAATATGATCAATGACTATGAATGATGAATAAGATCAATGATTATGAATGATGAATATGATCAATGATTATGAATGATGAATATGATCCATGACTATGAATGATGATTACGAGCAAAGACATGAACAAGAAAAGACTTATGAGCATGTGATTTTCCCAACTTATGCATTCATGCATCCATGTTAGTGTTGCATTCTTACTAAGCATTAGGCTTATAGTTTAAACCTTATGATGTAGGTGACGAGTTTTCAGGTGAGGAACTCAAGGTCAATGAAGATGTCTAAGCTTGGTTGCTGGAGGATGCTCAGTGTGACAGTGAAGGCTGGATAGGCGATCAAGTTCCTGGGTTATACCCATAGTAAGTCAGAGAAGTTTATGATAAACAGATGTCTAAGTAGAATAGAGTTTTCTTATAACAATGATATTCGGATTTTTAATGGTTTGACTTCAGAGTCTGTTAACGATTTTAAGGATCATTGAATGGTCTGTCTTACTTAAGCCTTCCGCTATGTGTATCTTGTATGGGATATGGTTTTCACTCATTAGGGTTTATAATTCCCAGGTTAAGGTTTGGGTGAGTTGTAGTATTCTCTGTTAGATGAGGTTGTTTGATGATTATAGTGTTTTACTGCCGTAAGATAAAAGTTGGATGAGGCATTCATCCGGCTGACGTCATCGGCAGATGTCAAATGATAGGAATCGAACGATTGAGTCTTCCGGATGACGTCACCGGAAGATGTAGTATGTTCTTCATCGGCAGATGTAGAGTGTTAGCCATCGGATGATGAAAGTGCTATTTTGTCGTCTAGCGATCGGCAGATGTAGAGTGTTAGCCATCGGATGATGAAAGTGTTATTTTGTCGTCTAGCGATCGGCAGATGTAGTGTTTAAGCCATCGGATGATGAAAGTGTTATTTTGTCGTCTAGCGATCGGCAGATGTAGTGTTTAAGCCATCGGATGATGAAAGTGCCATTTTGTCGTCTAGCGATCGGCAGATGTAGAGTGTTTAGCCATCGGACGATGTGAGGGTTTTCTTGTCGTTTAGTGACCGGGTCATGTTTTAATTATGCACGTGGGGAGCACATGTCCATCGGATGATGTTTCCCTATTTCACCGGAAGATGAAGTATATTCCCTCGCCGGATGATGTAAATAATAATTTGTCGTTTAGTGATCGGATGATATAGAGCTTGTAAGCTATCGGTAGATGTTTTAAATTGGTCACACGAGATGCACGTGATCGTCGGTCGATGCGAGTATTTGCATCTGCCGATAGGTGTTTAAATGAGTCATGTGGGGTGCTCATGCCATCCGGAAGACGTAGTGTCTATCGATTGATACATGCAGACCCATACAACTTGTACGTCGATTGGAAGCATGTACGAGGGACTAATTTTCCATCCATTAAGTTGAAGTCTTTAAGCCTGTTAGGTATACTGTTATTAAAGAAAAAAAAGAAAAGAAGAAAAAAGTTCAAATATAAATTAAAGTTTTATGTAAAGTCAAGAATTTCGTGGCGATCCTCCCCGGGTCGTTACAAGTTGGGTATAAGGTTCGTCAACGTTTAAATCATTAAAACGAGATTAAAACCATTTTTTTTGGAAAAGTGTTAACTCGGTTTTTGGGTCCTTAAAATCCTCTAAAATACTTGGGAATCACTCGTAAAATACGTTTAAAAAGTATCGTAAAAGGTCGGGTTAAAACGTGTTTTGAAAAGTCAAAAATTAAAAAAAATTCATGTTGGAGTCAAGTGGGGCGCGCGCTACTGCTGTAGCTGCGCGCCTGCGCAGCGCCCGGGCAGCATGCCCCTCCACGTGTCTTTCACGTGCTAATCGCGATCGATCAGGCCCAAAGCCCGAACGATCGGGCCTTCTAGGGTTTTTCGACTAAAAACGGTGAAAAACGCCGACCGATCGCACCTCGGGCGCGATCGATCGCGCTGTGCACCATCTGGGCGAGCGCGGCGCGCGCGTGCGGCTAGCGCGCGCGTGCGGCTAGCGCGCCCAGCCAGCGCCCACACGCCACATTTTGCACCCCTTTGCCTTTTTCTCCAATTTTTCACTTACCCTTCATCCATAACTCACTTCAAACATTACTAAACATAAAATACCTCAACCCACAAAATCCCGACTTAAAACGGAGCCCAAAAACGTATCCGAACACATGTTTAAAATTCACGAAAACCAATCGTGTGGATCGCTCTAAAAACCGAACATTCCACCTAGAATCATCCAAACCCAACAACAAACATCAATTCTCAATTTAAATCCTCAAACTACCTTTAAAACATCAAAACTCATCTGAATTACAACGTTCATTTCTATTTCACCCAAAAATCATTCTAAACATAAAAAATCATTGTGTTTCATCAACATCCACCTGTACGTAGCGGAAACTAATCAAAATCATCAAAATATCGATTTATAACCTATCCAGATTCCAAGCATCCTAATAAGGGTTTCTACACAAACATCAAATATCGTCACCCATCAACCCATTTAAACCCAAAATCCCAAAACACATAACCTATGCTCCCCACGGGTTGTGCTTGCATCGACTACGCCAGCCGTTCCCACGTGCATTCTCCTTCAAGCTGTAGGCTCGTCGGGTGGAGGGACATCGTCCTCACCTTGCTCGTAATCACCTACACCACAAAGACACCTATGAGATAAAAATCTCAGCAAGTTCTACGTAAATGTATATGCATGATCATATATGCAATGAAAGCCGTTCATGTCATTTCATTTATCAATACGTGTGAGTCTATGGTTATCGGAAACGCTCGACAGATGGATAGGGCACATCAAGCGGTTAGACAGCCTACACCATCTGAAGGGTGGAAAACCCGCTCACCACGGAACGCCAGGTCTGAACCTCATCCCTGATAACCCCATGCCATGGTTGTTTACTATGATACTTTACTTTCCTTTACATGCATTTCCTTTTTCATAGAAAACGATGCGAAGTTCATTTTCATGACATTTAAAAAAACATGATGCATGAGCAATTCAATGAATAATAAAGCATACATGACGAACATACCATCAAAACCGTACAATCACTATCAAAACATCACAATACTTAACCTATAAAATAACTAAACCCTAACTACCCAACCAAAGCAATTAAACAAACAATGCACCAAACAATCCTCAACGCAATTTCTGACTTACGGTGTAGGCCAATCGGGCACAGTAGATCACGAGAACTTACCTCGCATCCAGTGCACACCGAGCTCCTCGTCTCAAGCTTGATCACCTAAATCAATCCATAGCGTCCTTCGTTAAAACCGAGCTCAAACATAAAGTTTCGAGAATTTACAAAATTCCTAACTAAAGGAAATTTCCTAAAACTCTAATAGACCCCTCTCGGGCATTTCATCGAGTAATTTATGCTCACTAATTCTAGAACTCCATTAATGGGGGTTTCCAAGCTCCAAATTTCTGATTTTTGTACAAAACGCTAAACACATTCATTATTTTGCCCCATAACGCTAAATAATCATCAATACGGCAATATCTAACATTTTCTAACATAACCCGGTTATTTTTGATATAATCCAACAAAACCCTAACAATTTACCTTGCTAAAAATTGAGACAAACGGTTGAAAAACATTAGAGACCTACCTAGAATCACAAGGGGAAGAAAAACGTGAAGAACCTCAATGAACGGAAGAGAAATCGACGGGAAAATTGAGGGATCGTCGTTGGAGGAAGAAAATCGCCGTTGGAGAGGGAGGAGGGCAAAATACGTGAAGTGTTATACAAAAGTAGGGATTTTGGCATTTAATCAAAATTTGGGTTGGCAAATTACTCAATTGCCCTTTTTGTTTAACCTTCGTTAATTCTATTGTTCGACTACCAATTTGGTTTCTCCAAAATTTTCTTATTTCACAAATTATTCCAACTTATTATTAGGGCTCTAACAAAACTCTCCGTTCGTCAAACGGATTTAATTTGCTATTTCTACGAATTAAATCGCTATAGGGTCAAAACCGGAAACTTAAGCACTATATCTCAGTTTGATTTCCTTAAATTCCCATAATTCTCCCAAAATTCATATTAATTATAAGGGCTCCATTAAAAGTCTCGATTCACAAAACAGACATATTTTGATTATTTACAAAAATGTCATCGCGCGCAAAATTCAAAAACCCGTAAAACTGGGTGTTACATTGTGAGTTGAGTGTTGTTGTGAGCGGTGGATGTTGTCTGCCGAGTTAATGAAATCACGTGGGTAACACGTGATCTGACCGGTGGATGTTGGGTGACGTAGTCATCCGGTTGACATCATCGGTGGACGTGAGATTTTACTGATGAGCGGTGGATAACGCTAGATAGAATTAAGCGGTGGATGTAAACAACAGAGATTACTTTGATTGTCTGTTGATTCTTTCTTTAAGTAGACACTTCCCTAATTGATTTTAAATGTCTTCGAATCCGATTGGAATTTCTTTAAAAACGTATTTACACATATACACAAAAAAAAAAGAATTGGGTTGACATTTTGATTACGAATATGATTATACGAAATTCTCGACCCATTGGGTTTCGGGTTGTGACATACGTAGCCTTAGATTAGATGTGTTATGGGAGCTTAACGTTGATCCTAGGATTATTTTAAATAAGTGAGCTAAGAAGTGGAGATGGTAGAGAGAAAACTATAAAGATGGAGTGGTTAGAGATTTTGTGGTGGAGTTTAATGTAAATGAAAATAAAAGAGAAGGAGAGAGTTTGAGGATGAATTCATGTTCGATACTCCTACCTCGTGGTCATCCTTACTCTCAACTTCTCCCGTATCTTCCTTGATAATCATCACCCGTCGATTCGGACATTGAGCCATATAATGACCTAGACCTTGACATTTATAACACTTGATTTCTCTCGCTCTAAGTGGGTTGGCTTTATCGACTAAGGTTTTGCTACTAGACTCCTTAAGTGGCCAACTAGGGTTAAAAGGCTTCTTTCCTTCAGCCTTGTCAAAGGGCTTGATTGGCGCGGGTGACTTAGGGGTGACTTTGGGTGGAATGTGAGGGGTAAACTTAGGAGGGTAGGTGGATTTCCTCTTTCTATTGAGCTGTCGCTCTATCGTCATGGCTATATGAACAATTGCATCTAAGGACTCTGTCGGGTGTATTTCAACGGTGGACCTCGAATGAATCTAGCAATAACCTGCTCCTCAGGTTCTTCCATATCTACTCGTATTCTTTGAGTTTCAAATTAGGCTAGGTAAGCCTCAACGGATCGATTTCCTTGTCGTAGGTTTTGGATTTGAAGGAATAGATCTTGACGGTAATGGGTGGGTATGAACCTCTTAGTCATGAGCGACGTCATTGCTCTCCATGTCGTAATGGGGGTATATCCTATCCGTTGTCTTTGGAGCTTAATATTGGACCACCAGAGGGCCGCATATCCCGATAGCTCTACGGATACTAACTGGATCTTTACTTTATCGGAGTACTCATAATAGTCGAAAACTTTCTCTACCTTATCAATCCATTCAAGAAAGGTATTTCCATCGCATGTCCCGTCAAATAGGGGTATATGTAGCTTGACATTTCTAAGGTCCTCTTGATCCTTTTGTCTATTTGGTCGAAAAGTCTCTTCTTCATCTAAGGTCCATTCTTCCTCCTCCTCATAAACGGGTTTCTTCTTCTAGGATACTCAGGTCTTTCTTCATCCGAGGTGGGATATGGTTCTTAAAATCGTCTCCTAGGATTTTCGGGTCTAAATCGAGGTGGGGGTTCTCGGGTCGCTTCATTTGGAATTCTCGTATTAAGGACTTCCATTATGTGTTTCATGCTAAGGGTTAAGTCCTTAAGTTGTTGGCCTATATGGTTAACTTCTCCACTAAGACCATCTAATTGTCCTTGCATGCTAGACTCTCCCTCTTGTGGGGTGTGAGTCTCGGGTTAGAGAATGTCCTTTTCCCAGTTCGGTTCTTGATTTATATTTTGGTTTAGCTCTCAGTTAATTGCACTCCTAGTCTTCATTCATGTGAATACTAAAGTTTTAGGAAGGAAATATTAATTAGGTTCAAGTTGATCACGGGTGTTAGGAAAGGTAAAGGTGGGGAACCAAACTAGAATTTTGACCTAAAAATTTTGAAACTCATTTTTGAGGGCTTAGACGACCATTTTTGGGATCAAAACCTGATTGTCACAGGAAAAGCATGTAACATTGTTATAGATCTTTTCGATAGCTTCGATTTTCCAGGTGACTCGTCAAAAATTGATACTTGTAGCCAAAGTTATGCCCGTTATAGTGGGGAAAGGTCAAATTTACTAACACACAAGTTTTAAATCCACTAAACAAAGATAATCAATTCGTACATGCTCTTGAACGTCTTAGTGAACTTAATACATATATTCCCAAACATGCAATTACAAGCAACTATCTTACCAACATAACCTTATTAATTTAAATCTCATCCAAACACAAAGTGAAAGCGACATAAAGCAAACACCAAAATTAGAGGCTAGTTTAGGTTATGCACTTTTACTTAACTTTCACTCATTTTAGCAACGTTTTACTTTACCAATGTAATTCAAATGAAAAGGTAAATATTCTCAGCAGATTAATGTACTAAGACTGCATCAACAGAACATTATAAACATGAAGCTCAGATTTAAATATGCAACAACATTAAACTAGAACACTAAATAACAACTTAAACCACTAAACAGCAACTTAAACCAACACAAAATGATGTTAATCAAACATATTTCTTAATGTTCAGATCTGTGATTATAACAAAATGTTTTTAAGTGCTGGAAAAGTAAGATACACAGCAGCCAAGTCAGCAAACCAAAAAGAGAAAGAAAAATAGCAAGTACTAAGTTTGTTAGGGTTTGTTCTACCAAAAAGGGCAGGAAAACTTGTAGCACGAAAATGGTGGAAATTGAAACTTAAAAACCCATGCTCAAGTTGCATACAACTAACAAAAACGTTCTAGAAATGATTTTGCAAGAAAATAAAAGAAACTAAAAGAGAAGGTAAAAAAAACAGCAAGAACACCAAACCGAAAATGAAGAACAGCAAGCACCCGGTTTTGGTGCCTCTGTTTTGGGCAACCAAATGGGTTTGGAAAACCAAACCGATCTGGTTTCCCTCACCCTAAGGGAGCTATCCAAGCTTTGATACCACCTGATGAGATCCGACCTGCAAATAGGACTCAAGAACTCGAAGAAGACCGTTAGCTCCTGGTGACACAAATCCTAGTAAATCCGAGAATGAAAAATGTAAAAGAAATATCAAACGTGCTCGAAATTTAATGAAATTTTAGGTGAATCTTTTGAAGTGAGTGAGGTGTGTGTTGGTGAAAATCGTGGTCCAGATTCAGTAAGATGAAGGATTTATAGACTGTTTTCCAAGAATCGGCCAGTGAGGGCTTCAATGGAGCTTCCGGCAAGAGTTTCTTTCAAGGAAGATAACTCGATTCAAGGAATCGGTCATGGCCACTCCTTGCTGTTTTCCGCTCTCAAAAGAGTGGAGAAGGAGGTGGAAAAATCCACTCCAAGCTTACCTTGGAAGCTCCTTCGATTCGGGGGCGCAACCCTTCGATTGTTGTCAACCGAGCTTACCTTGGAAGCTCCTTGCTCCAAGCTTCTTCTTCTATTGAGAGAGAAATCCGTGGGTGCTCATAAATCAACCAAAAAAAGATACAAACACCAATGCCATGAATATTTAGACCTAATGGTGGGCTTAGACTTGGGCTTAGGCTTGGAAGGGGAATGATGGGTCATCATGTGGGCTTGAAGCCATGTCTTCAACTTCAATGGGCCAAACCAAGCCACCAACTAATCCTATCATTCATCTAATCCTAACATCCATCTAATCCTAACATGCATCAATAAAGTTTAAACAAGAAGGCCAACGTTTGCCAATAAGTTCGAAATTTCAAAAAAAGCAACAAATATCAAAGCTCGGGAAGACAAATTCCCATGTGAGCATTAAGGTGCCTCTTTAGTCTTTCCACATGAGTAGATGCTTTGGTTGGTCAACGTCCCCAACTTTAATCTCCCACTTCAAGTCGTCCACGGTGTCCTCCAAGTCTTCACATGAACCATGACCTGCAAAAGAGACAAGTGTGTTAGTAAAATTGTGGACTCGGGTCTGGGATCGTGTAATGGGCCTACGGGGCACATCACAGAATAAGCTTTCTCGGCCATATCATATCTCAGGAGGGAATCTCAGTAGACCCGACAAAGATTGAAGTTGTAAGAGATTGGCCACAGCCTAAAAATGTGCGAGAGGTACGTGAATTTCTCAGATTGGCAGGATACTACAAGAAGTTCATTGAGGGATTTTCAAAGATAGCAGTCCCTCTATCCTGATTGACGAGAAAGAATGAAAAGTTTGTATGGTCAGCTGCATGTGAAAGGAGCTTCAATGAGCTGAAACAATGACTGAATACAGCGCCAGTGTTGACATTGCTTGTTGAAGGCGATAAGTTCAGTATATATTGCTGTAACACCCGGAAACTTTCAATTCTAGTTTTAAGTTATAGCTGCCGGGTTTTTAATTTGTAAGCCCTATATCGTTTAATTCGTGAAAATAGTAAATTAAGTCCAAATGGCCAAAGAGAAGTTTTGTTAGGACCCTAGGAATAAAATAGAATATTTGGAGAAATAAGGGAATTTTGGAGGAATTAAATCGATAGACGAAATAACGATTTAAGTTAAGAAATTGACTAAGGGTATTTAGGTAATTTTGAGGTTTAATTCTATTAAAACCTAAGTTCTCTCTCTCTCTCTCTCTTTCTCACTTCTCCCCCACGCACGAAAATCCTCTCCCTCTCCTCTCTCGCGACATTTCTTCTCCTCCATCGCCATTCCTTCAAACGCCGACGACTCCTCTGTTTCCGGCGAGTTTCTCCTCTAGTTTCTTCCCCAAATCGACTCTTAGGGTAAGCTCTATGTTTTAGTCAAGATATTGTTCGTTTTTGAAGCTATTTTTAGTTAGGGTTTGTGGAGAAACTTAGGGTTTTTGTTAGAAATCGTTAGGGTTGTTTATTTATTACTCATTAATGATGTATTAGTAATTATTGAGGTTGTTGGAGTAGATTGATGATGTTGGTTGAGGTTTAATGTTAAGTTTAGGTTGTTGAAAATGATTTGGAAAGTATTAATGGAGTTTTGAAGTTGGTGAGCACCACGTGCTCGATGAAATGCCTAGAAGAAATGAATTAGAATTTTTGGAAGAGTTTGTCCTAGCTTGAGAAGTCGATTGTTTAGATTCGATGTTTGAAAGTCGATATTAATGATGTGTTGTTAAATGCTCTAGGTAACCCAAGCTCAAAGGACGGTGCTCGGCATATTTAGGACGCCAGGTAAGTGAGCGTTAGGCTTTCCTGGCCACTAAGGCCCTACGTCGTACAATGTTGATGATGTTTGATGTGATGAAAAAGGTGGAAATAGGGGTTGGTAGAAAGGACGAGTAGTTTTAGGTAGTGATTTAAGTAGTGCTCGTTTGATAGGTTTCTCCTTACGTATGTTATACCTCATGCATCATGTTTTACTAAAGTGCATACGAACTATTTATGAGCATGTTTTATGAAAATGTTGAATTAAAGAACGATAATGATGAATGATGAATGTTACTACGGGGCAAGTCACGAATGTACTACGGGACAAGTCATGAATGTACTATGGGGCAAGTCACGAATGTACTACGGGGCAAGTCATGAATGTACTACGGGGCAAGTCATGAATGTACTACGGGGCAAGAAAACGGTTTAAAAGAAATGAAACGAAAATGTTTTATAAATGTCATGCATATATGTAAAGTTATGTTTAGTACGCCCCTTACTAAGCATTAGGCTTAATGGATTTATCGTATGATGTAGGTGACGAGAACGAAGGTGAGGAAGCACCTTATGACGATCAAGTGTAGCGGTCGATGGTTGGAGCTCGTGGCGGTGGCTTGTGTTTTGGTTAGGTTGGTGACTCACGGTTAGAATTTTTTGAGAGTCTTATTGATGTTTTGGGATTTATGGTGATATGTATGAAGTTTGGTATGATTTGATACGTTTTTAGGGTGTTTGGTGATTGTATAGTGTTTTGAAACGTTTTTGATGTTTTTCCAAACAGGAGGAAAATGTAATGTTTTAAACGGAACCACGCGGTTCGTTTATTTGAAATTCATTTGTATGTTAAAGTGATTTGTGTTGGTTATGAGTTTTGGGTAAATTTAGTGTGGAAGTGTTAAGTAAGAAATAAGTGATGATTGTGTGAAGAGAAAGTGTTGTATGTTTTGGGTGTGTGAAGGAATTTATTGTTGAATGTGTGAGATCGGGGAAGAAATCGATAGGTGTTATGTTTTTGAGTGTTTAGTGTTTAGTGATGATATGAGGATGAAGTGCAAGGCGTGTGGAAGAAAAGGGAAAGAAGAGGCTCGGCTCTCTGGAGAAATCCAGAGAGCCGGGCGATTATTCGCCTCTGGGAGGCGAGTAATCGCCTCTTGGGTGAAAAGTGGCGACGCTCTCTGGAGAAATCCAGAGAGCGTGGCGACTTGCAACAGGCGACTAGTCGCCTGTTGCAGTCGCCCATATGGCGATCAGTAGCCACTTTTGTGGCTATTGATCTCCATGCCTTATAAAGAAAAGTGGCGATCAATAGCCACTTTTGTGGCTATTGTTAGCCATGCCTTATAAAGAAAAGTGGTGGCTATTGTTAGCCATGCCTTATAAAGAAAAGTGGCGATCAGTAGCCACTTTTGTGGCTATTGATAGCCATGCATTATAAAAAAAAAGTTTTATTAAATGAATTTCTTTTATTAATTAATTGTTTTATTGTTTAAAGTTTAATGTTTTAATACTTGCTTTAAATGATTTACTAAACGAACTTTGATTTAAATTCCGATTTTAACTTCGATTAAGATTTCCGCCTAAATACAGTTAAAGTAAAAGTTTTCAAAAAAAAAAAAAAAAAAAAAACGACATCACGGGTAAGGGTCGTGACAATTGCGATGCTTCAAAGATTGGACTTGGGTGTGTGTTGATGCAGGAGGGCAAGGTCATTGCTTATGCTTTTAAGTAGTTGAAGTCGTACGAGCAAAATTATTCGACACACGACCTTGAGCTTGCAGCGGTTTTCTTTGCTTTAAAAATCTGGAGATACTATTTGTATGGGCAGCAGTGTGAGGTATTCTCCGATCACAGAAGCTTAAAGTATTTGTTTACTTAAAAAGAACTTAATATGCGACAGCGAAGGTGGTTGGAGTTTGTTAAAGATTATGACTTCGAAATTAAATACCACCCGGGGAAGGCAAATAAAGTCGCTGATGCTTTGAGCAGGATGCCTACTGCGAGTCAGTCTTCGCTTGCAACAATGTCTGTGACGTTGAGGTCTGAGATTGAGAAATTTGATGTGGAGATTGTGGCAGAGTTGTCCAGCATGCTCACCAACATTTCTCTTAGGCTGACGATTTTGGACAGAATACGAGAAGCTCAACAGAATGATTCGGATTGTGAAAAGCATCGAATGAGCATGACATCTGAAGGTTCGTCTTATTTCAACCTGACAGATGAAGGAGTATTGAAATTTAGGCACAGGTTGTACGTGCCTAGTGATGATGAGCTGAAAAGAGAGATCTTTACCGAGGCACACTCCTCGGCATACTCAGCGCATCCGGGGAGCACCAAAATGTATAGAGACTTGAGAAAACATTTCTGATGGCCGAACATAAAGAGAGAGATTGCCAGGTACGTGGAAACCTGCCTAGTTTGCCAATAGGTTAAGGCGGAACACCAAAGGCCAGCCGAAACCTTACAACCACTACCGATTCCAGAGTGGAAATGGGAGCAAATCTCTATGGATTTCATTGTTGGGCTTCCGAGAACGACGAAGGGGCACGATGGTATCTAGGTGATTGTGGACCGTTTGACAAAGATGGCCCACTTTCTGCCAGTGAGGATGACCTAAGTGATGGACAGACAGTAAGAACAAATCAGATCCTTGAGGATATGCTTAGGGCTTGCGTGCTGGAGTTTCAGGGCTCGTGGAGCCGATATTTACCATTGATTGAGTTTTCGTACAACAACAGCTTTCAGGCTACGATTGGCATGGCTCCGTACGAGGCATTGTATGGTTGAAAATGCAGATCTCTGCTATACTGGGACGAGGTTGGTGAAGCTAGTATAATCGGCCCAGATATTTTACAGCAAACAGCGGAAAAGATCGCTATTACTAGACAACGTATAGAGATAGCACAGAGCCACCAAAAGAGTTATGCTGACACTAGACGGAGGGAATTGCAGTTCAGTGAGGGTGATGAAGTATACTTAAAGATTTCTCCGTTTAAGGGCGTTATGCGGTTCGAAAGGAGAGGCAATTTGAACCCTTGTTTTGTGGGGCTCTTTCCTATTTTGAAGAGGATCGGGACTATGGCGTACAGGTTACAGCTCCCGGCATCTATGGAAGGTATTCACAATGTATTTCACGTGTCCATGCTCAGAAAATGCGTGCGTGATCCGTCACACGTCATAGAGACAAGAGAGATTGAGGTGCAACCAACACTGACCTATGTGGAGAGGCCAGTGCAGATTCTATAGACCTCTATAAAGGTGTTGCGCAATAAGGAAATCCCTCTGGTAAAGGTTTTGTGGAGGAATCATGATGTTGAGGAGGCTACTTGGGAGAGGCAGCAGGATATGATGTTGAAGTATCCTGAACTGTTTGTATAGTCAAATTTTGAGGACAAAATTTAAATTAAGGTGGATGGCAATGTGATAGGATCCTAGCCTGCAAATGGGGAGGAAATACGCATGCGGAAGACTCAAAACAAGCAAACGATCGGTGGTAGAAGAACACCCAAAAACATACTAAATAACAGAGGCAAACAGAGGAAGAAAAAAAAAAAGAAAAAAAAAAGAAAACGAAACAAGCAATGGAATGAAATGTGTGCTGTGAATTCTTGGCCAGAAAGGACCGAGAATTACCTCACTTGAACGCCGGGGAAAGAAGGGATCCTTGCCGGTCCTCTGGTCATTGATCAACGTCGAGGAGAAAACTCTGCTTCGCGAACGAAGAGGTTCCTGCGAAGGATGAAATGGCCTTTCATTTCGATGCTTCTCCCTCAGAAGCTACCGACGGTGGGAGTGGAATGTGAGGGATCCCCAAGCTGGCCCAGAAGCAATGAACTGCTCCGGGAAAAGAATTGGTCATTGTCGACGAAATCCTCAACCGAGGGAAACAGGATTTCAGCCGCCTTCTTCCATGGATTCCCAACTCGAAAAGAGGGAGAGAAGGACGGATAAGAGTTCCACTGAGTAACCCAAACTCATGGGAACAATTGGTGGCCTTCAGGCGCAGAGCGCCAGCGCACCAGAGAACCTCTCGGTTTCTCTCTTGCTCAAGAGAAGACACACTTCACTCTGTAATTTTCCAAATATTCGATGTTCAAAAACTAATAATTACAAATGAGGAAAGAAAGCTTTATAAAGCTATAGGAGGAATGAGAAAACTGAACGTTTCAGAGAGCCGTTGGAGCGCCTAAAAAGGGAATAGCCGTTAGAGTGAATTGGCTGCAGAATAGGCGTTGGGTGAACCAGTTTGGTCCAGCAATTGTTCTTCAATTTGGATACATCTCCACGTGGCAGCTCCTCTTGATATTCTCTTGCTCCATTCTTTTGGTCAACTCCTTTGAGCAATTGAGTGCTACACAAAATATATTAAGGCATGCATGCCTTTTACAAGACTAATGTTTGTCTTACCAAAATAACTTAGCAATGAAAGCCATAAAATATATGGTAATTATTTGCCAACAAAATAAGATAAAAGCTTTCTAATAATAATAGAAGCTTGGTTACAATATTTAATAAAGGAAGAGAAATTCCCTCTTCTTGAATATTTTTCCAAGCTACATAGAAATATTTTCCTACAAAACTCAAGAACCAATTAGTAGATAAAATAATTAAAATAAGTACCTTGGTTTGTGTTCGGAATTTTGGGCCGTGGGCATATCATGCTCTTCGGGTTATTGAAGATTTGTCCTCAAATCT
Organism: Begonia masoniana; assembly: GCA_022432975.1. NCBI lineage: Eukaryota > Viridiplantae > Streptophyta > Magnoliopsida > Cucurbitales > Begoniaceae > Begonia > Begonia masoniana. The sequence continues at coordinate 37,374,172 of CM039503.1, read as the reverse complement.
TAATGGTTGATTCGTCTCAGATGAGTTTCGTTCGAACTTAGACCCTTGGACCTTACTTGACCCAGAAAAGATTAAACTAGCATAGAGTAGAAATCCTAATATCCGATCACAATGTTCTCAAATAAATTTTAAAAGTTGAATTGTTCATTTCTACAATTTTCAAGCAAACATGTATGATAGTAAAAAAATAATTTCATGCTAAGTTTGAACAAATTCAGCTTTCCATGCTAAACCAAAAACAATTCAAATAAATTGAGGAAGAGTCATAATTCAAGTTAAACTAGGCAAAATCAATTAAAAGCACAAGGAAATTTTCAAACCTTGCAAATGATTCTTATCCTCAATGAAAAATTTAAGAATAAATATAGATGCCAATTTAAAACAATCAATTAAACCATTAAAAAAAATCTTCAAATGGGCATCTTCAATTTGAGCAAAACAAAACATATTATCAATTGTCCAACAAGTCATTAAATCACAACAATATAAGGAAGGACAATTAATCAAGAAAGACTCGGATTAACTTGACATAAATTTTCCAGATTTCATTTAGACATTTTCACAAACAGTTTATGGGCATTCTGAAATAACAACAAAATATATAAACTTGTAATTGCTAATCCAACAGAACTCTAAACAGAGCAGTAACAAAAAGGACACGAACACAGCAGCAAAATAAGCTAACTGCTAATACCTGAAAACAGAAACTTACCATAAAAGAAATCAACATTGTCAAACAACATTATGGCTCTCGGCTAAGCACAAATATCCAATACCACTAAGTTGAAACAGATTATTCCCAATACCACTAATAGCAACAAAACCAGCAGCATTTTAGCAATAAAACAGGACAAGAAAATAAAGCTACTTGGATAAAACAGCTTTTGAACGAATAGAAGTTGCAATCTATAGCACAGTTTCAGATAACAAACCCCAATATCACAGCATTAGTGTGAGGAAATTGTAGAATATTGAACCAGATTACAAAACAAACATTAAAACAACAATATAAATCGAAACAACACTTCTAAGAAAAATAGCACAATACCCGATTATAGACTTGGTTCAGCAATTAAGATAACAAATATTAGACACAAGACACAATTCAAGATGCGGGTTTGGTCCTTAGATGCTGAGTTACGTTCGGAGGTTCTGCTGTAAATGATATAGTGATAATAACCCAAAAACATATTTAGTTCAAGTTGGTATTTAGGTCTCCAAAAATCTTCTTCTTGGTTATTCTTAAAACCAGATTAATGAAACTAGATTTATAACTTAAGTTCCATGATTTATCAGCAGATTAATTAAGAAACCAAAATAATAAAATAGCAGAATCATACCCATAAAGAAAGTGCTACAACAGAACGAATTAACATGCAATAAAAATGATTTAGACAATTTGCACAACTAGCACATTTATCTTTACACAAAATAATTTCATCACTTAGCAGCAAACAACGAAAATAAAGGAATTCACAGCAAGTCATTATGAACAATTTCTAAAATAATTTTGCTGCTCAAACACCAAAAACAACACCAATTTCTTTTAGCCGAAGAAGACTCCAAACCAGACTTAAAACTAGCATCAAAACACAGCAAAAACATGCTATCAAAATTTCAAATCCAGTTCCAAGTGAGCACAAAATTGTGTAAGCTTAAACTGTAACACCCGGCATTTTTGACCTTGTAATTATTCCCCCGGATTATTTAGCAGGATGAATTTTTATATAAAATCTGATGTATGTTTTAATGAATTGTCGGAGAGTTTAATGGAAAAACCAGGTTGAAGAATTTATTTAACAAATTTAGTCAAGAACCAATGGAAGGGTAAATTGGGAAGGAATTAAGGTTGGTGAAAGAAAGACAATGGATGATTGACACTTGGCAACTTGTTGAAGAAGCCATGTTCTTCCTCCTACGTGAAGTCTTCATTTCACTTCTATGCTTCCTCCCTTCCTTCTCTCTATTCTTCTCTTCCAAGAGACTGAAACAAAGTTCCACACTTTGTTTCTCCTGCATTCTTCTATTTTCTTCAGTGAAGGTAATTTCCGTCGGTAGTTAACAAGTTTAACTACACTATTTACTGATTTTTGAGAGGTTTAGGGTTACTGACCGTATAATCACGTTTTAGGTTCACAAACTACTGAAACGGAGACGATCAAGAACATCAACTCTACAGCAAACAGGTAAGTTCATATCCAAAGGTTGGCCCTTAAGGCCCCACATCACGGAGACTCTAGGTTTTTCTTCTATCGGGAGGTTTCGGGTAGAGAAAGTTAGAGTTAAGTTTTGAGTTATCTGTTTTCTCTCTAGATTCTGTTGTATTATTCTGTTAACTGTTGTTTCAAGTTAAGCACTGTGAAAGTTCATGCATACACGTTTTCCCGAAAGTTCATGCAAAACAATGTTTTCTATACACGGTTTTGAAGTTAAGAAAGATAAAACAGAATCTGAATGTAATGTATTGGTTAAGTGTGGGACGGGGACTGGCCCTCTGGTTTTATCCCTCCCTGGGATTCTGAAAAAAATTATCCTTGCCAAGGACCCTCTGGTTTTATCCCTCCCTGGGATTCTGAAAAACTACTGAATGTCTGAATGTGCCTGAAAGTGCACCTTACTGTCGCCAGTTCCCCTACAAGCCCCACTTATACCCCTCTGCCACTGAAACGTAATGTTTTGTACTGTCACTGTATTTCTGAAAGTTCATGCATAGCATATGCATCACTGCATTGTTTTAAATGTTCTTACTGAGTTTTAGACTCATAGGTGAACTCCTTGACGTAGGTACTGAACCTGAAAATGAGGACTTTGTGCCTCAGTCTGATGACTAGGTGGCTGGTGGCTCGAGCTCTCGGGGTTGGCTGCTGCAGTTAGACATATTTCTGTCCCGAGGTTTAAGTTTTTAAAGTGATGTACAAGTCTGTGAAACTTTACTGAGATTCTGCTGTTTTGTTTTTAAACTTCAGCTGTCGTTCTGTGTTTGTTTTAAAAACTTCTGTTTTGGGAAATTTTGTAATTATATGTTAAGTTATGTACTGTCTAGGAGATTTTGAAACAATGTATAGATTATGTGTCAATGTTTCAAACCGCTATACTTGACAGTTAAGTTTATATTCTAAAGTATTCTGGAATAGTTTGGAATATTTTTTGCTAGTCTATGCATGGATGGTCTCTGGTTTTTGAACTATCTATGCAGTGTGATTATTCTTAGGTTTCTGTTGTGCTCGAGAACCATGTTTTGAAGTGGTTTGAGAATCTGAGATGTTTATGTCTTCTGTTTTATGCTTTCTGTCTGTGTATCTTTCTGTCAAAAGTTGTAAATTTTGCCTACGTCCACCGGTCACTGTTCATTTTTGCCTACCTCCACCGGTCACTGTTCATTTTTGCCTACCTCCACCGGTCACTGTTCATTTTTGCCTACCTCCACCGGTCACTGTTCATTTTTGCCTACCTCCACCGGTCACTGTTCATTTTTGCCTACGTCCACGGTCACTGTTCATTTTTGCCTACCTCCACCGGTCACTGTTCATTTTTGCCTACCTCCACCGGTCACTGTTCATTTTTGCCTACCTCCACCGGTCACTGTTCATTTTTGCCTACCTCCACCGGTCACTGTTCATTTTTGCCTACCTCCACCGGTCACTGTTCATTTTTGCCTACCTCCACCGGTCACTGTTCATTTTTGCCTACCTCCACCGGTCACTGTTCATTTTTGCCTACCTCCACCGGTCACTGTTCATTTTTGCCTACCTCCACCGGTCACTGTTCATTTTTGCCTACCTCCACCGGTCACTGTTCATTTTTGCCTACCTCCACCGGTCACTGTTCATTTTTGCCTACCTCCACCGGTCACTGTTCATTTTTGCCTACCTCCACCGGTCACTGTTCATTTTTGCCTACCTCCACCGGTCACTGTTCATTTTTGCCTACCTCCACCGGTCACTGTTCATTTTTGCCTACCTCCACCGGTCACTGTTCATTTTTGCCTACCTCCACCGGTCACTGTTCATTTTTGCCTACGTCCACCGGTCACTGTTCATTTTTGCCTACCTCCACCGGTCACTGTTCATTTTTGCCTACCTCCACCGGTCACTGTTCATTTTTGCCTACCTCCACCGGTCACTGTTCATTTTTGCCTACCTCCACCGGTCACTGTTCATTTTTGCCTACCTCCACCGGTCACTGTTCATTTTTGCCTACCTCCACCGGTCACTGTTCATTTTTGCCTACGTCCACCGGTCACTGTTCATTTTTGCCTACCTCCACCGGTCACTGTTCATTTTTGCCTACCTCCACCGGTCACTGTTCATTTTTGCCTACCTCCACCGGTCACTGTTCATTTTTGCCTACCTCCACCGGTCACTGTTCATTTTTGCCTACCTCCACCGGTCACTGTTCATTTTTGCCTACCTCCACCGGTCACTGTTCATTTTTGCCTACCTCCACCGGTCACTGTTCATTTTTGCCTACCTCCACCGGTCACTGTTCATTTTTGCCTACCTCCACCGGTCACTGTTCATTTTTGCCTACGTCCACCGGTCACTGTTCATTTTTGCCTACCTCCACCGGTCACTGTTCATTTTTGCCTACCTCCACCGGTCACTGTTCATTTTTGCCTACCTCCACCGGTCACTGTTCATTTTTGCCTACCTCCACCGGTCACTGTTCATTTTTGCCTACCTCCACCGGTCACTGTTCATTTTTGCCTACCTCCACCGGTCACTGTTCATTTTTGCCTACCTCCACCGGTCACTGTTCATTTTTGCCTACCTCCACCGGTCACTGTTCATTTTTGCCTACCTCCACCGGTCACTGTTCATTTTTGCCTACCTCCACCGGTCACTGTTCATTTTTGCCTACCTCCACCGGTCACTGTTCATTTTTGCCTACGTCCACCGGTCACTGTTCATTTTTGCCTACCTCCACCGGTCACTGTTCATTTTTGCCTACCTCCACCGGTCACTGTTCATTTTTGCCTACCTCCACCGGTCACTGTTCATTTTTGCCTACCTCCACCGGTCACTGTTCATTTTTGCCTACCTCCACCGGTCACTGTTCATTTTTGCCTACGTCCACCGGTCACTGTTCATTTTTGCCTACCTCCACCGGTCACTGTTCATTTTTGCCTACCTCCACCGGTCACTGTTCATTTTTGCCTACCTCCACCGGTCACTGTTCATTTTTGCCTACGTCCACGGTCACTGTTCATTTTTGCCTACCTCCACCGGTCACTGTTCATTTTTGCCTACCTCCACCGGTCACTGTTCATTTTTGCCTACGTCCACCGGTCACTGTTCATTTTTGCCTACATCCACCGGTTACTGTTGCCTACCTCCACACCGGTCACTGTTCATTTTGCCTACATCCACCGGTTACTTTTCATTTTGCCTACGTCCACCGGTCACTGTTCATTTTGCCTACATCCACCAGTTACTATTCATTTTTGCCTACCTCCACCGGTCACTGTTCATTTTTGCCTACGTCCACCGGTCACTGTTCATTTTTGCCTACGTCCACCTGGTCACTGTTCATTTTGGCTACATCCACCGGTTACTGTTCATTTTTGCCTACATCCACCTCTGCCTGTTTCTCTTTAAAACTTCATCCACCGTTGCCCCTTTTTTTTAAAACTAAGTCTTCCGCCAGTCTTCATCCTAAGTCTTCCGCCAATATTTTCAGTAATTCCTGCCATTCATGTCTGTTTATTTCTCTATCTGCTTACTTTATCGTTCACCTCTGTTTCCTGTTTTTACCATTTTCTTCTCATATGTTTTGCTGCACTCTTCAAGTCTACCTTTCCCAATATCGTAGATGTTCAAAGTTCTAATTTACTTCTGTCTCCCTGTTTTCTTCAGTCTATTATTTCTATGGTTCAAAAATAAACGTGTCTTTTGATTCTGTTTTAAGTATTCAGTAATTCATCCTGCAGTTTGGTTTTTAACTATTTTCTTTCCCGTTATAATTTCTATTCCAGAGAACACTCTCTCTCTGTGTTAATGTTTTAAAAGCATAATGTTCAAAAAAAAATTATAGCCTCGTTTTCTAAAAAATGTCCGGAGTGATGGTTCCTCGGACCCCGATCGGGTCGGGGGGGGGGGGGGGTGTCACAGTTATGGTATCAGAGAGACAAGGTTTTAAAACCGGTTCTGTGAAATGTCTGACTGCACAACCACCACGTGAGATCGCTCCACCAACTGTAAGTGTTTAAAATTTCTGTAAAAGGTTCTGTTTATTAAATTAGGTTATTCTGTTAATAGGTTTCTTTATAAATGGTGAGAGGGCATCAGAAAGAGTCAAGCGAAAGCTCTCGTGCCATTGACTGACTAACCGAACTGGTGGGAGTACAGTCCCGCATGGTGGAACGTATGATGGCCAGAGAAGACAGCGGGAACAATAACAATAATAACCATGGAAATGCTTCACGTGACAACAGTGGAGATAGATTCCGGCGACTCCAGCCGCCTTCATTTGATGGACTATCTACAGACCCGACCCGTGCTGAAACCTAGATTCGAACAATGGAGAAGATGCTCAGTTATGCAGAAGTGGAAGACAACAAGAAAGTTAATTGTGCCACGTTCTATCTCATCGAAAGTGCTGGATTTTGGTGGGACACAGTGCAATCGACTACAGTGGCATTAAGCTGGGAAGGATTCACGAAAATCTTCTACGAGAAGTACTTTGACTGAGGAGTGAGGAAGGAAAAGTTGCTTGAGTTCTCTTGGCTGCGACAATATGGGTCAGTGGCAGAGTATGTTCAGAAGTTCGAATCATTATCCTGATATGCACAACACCTGGTGGCGACTGATGAGAATAAGGTGCACCAATTCATTCAAGGTTTGAAGCTGGACCTCTTACGAGGAATTTCATATGGAGGATTTGATGAGGCCCAGTATACGAAGGTGGTGGCCAAGGCTTACCAGTTAGAAGCCTTGGAAATGAAATCCCTGAGACAAAGGGATTCATCAAGGGGATTATTCGGAATGCCCCTCAACAGCAACAACAACAAAGAGGTCAGAATTTACAACCTCAACAGCAGCAGAACAGGGGCATCAAGAGGCCAAATGAAACCATCCTTTATCAAGACAAAGGAAAGAGACCAATGGGGGCTCCTCAACTTTCTGTATGCCCGCAGGTGCCAGAAGCCTCACAGAGGGGAATGCAGACTTGCTACTGGCCAATGTTTCCGATGTGGCAAAGGAGGCCACCATGTTCGGGATTGCCCGATACCGGACACGAGACCAAACCTTGCCGTACCTAGGGTGTTTGCAATGATGGAGGATGTTGATGATGCTGATCAGCACATAGCGATTACAGGTACAATTTCAGTATGTGATGCACCTGCTTATACCTCGTGGGACACGGGGGCCACACATTCGTTTGTGGCCATGGACTTCGTAGTTAGACAGAAGTTTTATTGTACGCCGTCAGATCAACCCTACAGCATTATGCTACCGTTCGGAGAGTTTATGCACTCTGAGCAGGTTGTACGGGGTGATATAGTGTCAGTAGGAGACCAGAAGTTGTATGCCAGTCTTATCGTTATCGATATGAAAGGATACGATGTGATTCTGGGGATGGATTGGCTGTTTAGACATCACGCCACCATCAACTGTAGGTCCGGGCTTGTGTCATTTAAACGCCCGAATGAGGTAGAATTCTCTTACCAGGCAATACCGAAGAAACACCGTATGCCTGTTATATCTTCCTTAAAAGCTCAACAGCTGATGAAGTCAGGATGCATCGAATTTCTTGCCCACGTAGTGGATGTTCAAAGGCAAAATGAGGTGGAACTTCAAAATATTCCAGTAGTTCGAGACTTCCCAGAGGTTTTCTTAGATGACTTACCAGGATTGCCACCTGATCGTGAAATCGAGTTTGAGATTGACGTACATCCTGGTGCTAACCAGTATCGAAGAATCCGTACCGTATGGCGCCGATTGAGTTGAGGGAGTTGAAGGCTCAGCTGAAAGAATTGGTGGACAAGGGTTTTGTGCGCCCTAGTTTCTCTCCGTGGGGTGCTCCGTCTTGTTTGTTAAGAAGAAGGATGGGTCCCTACAGATGTAGCATTGATTACCGAGAGCTAAACAAGTTGACCATCAAGAATAAGTACCCGTTGCCGAGGATTGACGATTTATTTGACCAGCTACAGGGGGCTCGGGTATTCTCGAAGATTGATTTGCGCTCCGATTATTACCAGTTGAAGGTCAGAGCTGATGATATTCCAAAGACCGCCTTCAGGACTCGGTACGGACATTACGAGTTCTTGGTGATGTCGTTCGGGTTGACTAATGCCCCCGCGACATTTATGGACTTGATGAATAGGATATTCCAGGAGTTCTTGGACAAATTTGTAATCGTCTTCATCGACGACATCCTGGTTTATTCTCGAAACGAGGAAGAGCATAAAGGGCACTTGGCAATTGTGCTGATAACTCTAAAACAGCATCAATTATATGTCAAGCTATCAAAGTGTGAATTCTGGCTGAGTAGGATTAATTTCCTAGGCCACGTGGTGTCTGCTGAAGGAGTGTCTGTGGACCCAGCCAAAATTGAGGCTGTAAGAGACTGGCTAAGGCCGAGAAATGCAAGCAAGGTACAGGAGCTTTATCGGACTAGCTGGTTATTATAGGAAATTCATCAAGAGATTTTCTATGATAGCGAAGCCTATGACCAGCTTAACAAGGAAGGAAATCAAGTTCAAGTGGTCCGAAGCATGTGAGGTGAGTTTTCAGACACTTAAGCAGAAATTAACTACTGCCCCACTGTTAGTATTGCCAGTTGAAGACGGCAAATTCAGCGTATACTGTGATGCGTCCAAGGTTGGCTTGGGATGCGTATTAATGCAAGAAGGGAAAGTGGTAGCATACGCATCTAGGCAATTGAAGAACCATGAACAAAACTACCATACTCATGACCTTGAGCTAGCGGCAGTTGTATTTGCACTGAAAGTATGGAGACATCACCTATATGGACAATCATGTCAGGTGTTTTCTGACCACAAGAGTTTGAAGTACCTCTTTACTCAGAAAGAGTTGAATATGAGACAGAGGCGGTGGTTAGAATTTGTAAAAGACTACGATGTTGAGATTAAATACCACCCAGGTAAAGCTAACGTAGTAGCCGATGCATTAAGCAGGATGTCAGATACTATGCAACAAGCTATATCGGCCGTATCAATGCCTTTGAGGACAGAGATACAGAAGTTCGATATAGAGATAGTTTCTGGGTTGTCGGCCATACTAGCAAACTTGACGCTACGGCCCACCGTCCTGGACCGAATTAAGGAAGCCCAGAAGACCAATTCAAAGGAGATGGCTGATATGGTGAGCAAGGTACGAATGGCTTCTTTCGATTTCAGTTATTCGGGAGATGGTATTCTTAAGTTCAGAGATAGATGGTATGTTCTGAAAGACGAAGAGTTACGGAAGAACATCTTGTCGGAAGCCCACTCATCTCCTTTCTCTGTGCATCCTGGAAGCATGAAGATGTATCAAGACTTGAAACTTCACTTCTGGTGGCCGAATATGAACAATGAAGTGGCCAAATATGTGGAGTCTTGCATGATATGTCAACAAGTCAAGGCTGAACATCAACGACCAGGTGGAACACTTCAGCCTCTCCCGATCCCCGAGTGGAAATGGGAGAATATCACAATGGACTTTGTTGTTTGCCTTCCAAGAACAGCTAAAGGCCACAATAGCATATGGGTCATAGTGGACAGATTGACGAAGTCAGCCCATTTTCTACCTGTGAAGACGACATTCTCTATGGACCAGTATGCAGAACTATACATTAGTGAGATTGTCAAGCTGCATGGGGTACCAGTGTCGATTGTATCTGACTGAGATCCTAGATTCACATCGAGGTTCTGGAAAAGCTTGCAAAGCTCCCTGGGCACCAAGTTCGATTTCAGCACGGCGTTTCATCCACAGACGGACGGGCAATCTGAGAGAACAATCCAAATACTACAGGATATGTTAAGGTCGTGCGTGCTGGAATTTCATGCTCCTTGGAGTAGATACCTACCGCTTGTGGAGTTCGCTTACAACAATAGCTACCAGGCTACAATTGGCATGGCTCCATATGAAGCTCTCTACGGCAGAAAGTGTAGATCCCCATTGTGTTGGGATGAGGTCAGAGAAACCAAGCTTATCGGCCCTGAGATATTACAGCAGATGTCTGAGGTGATAACTGCTATCAAACAACGAACAAAGATTGCTCAGAGTCGACAGAAAAGTTATGCGGACCATAGAAGAAGAGACTTGGAGTTTGCCGAAGGTGATGAAGTATTCTTGAAGGTGTCACCTTTCAAGGGCGTAATGAGATTCTGTAAGAAAGGAAAGCTCAGCCCACGGTTCATTGGCCCATTTTCCATTTTGAAGCGTGTGGGAAACATGGCTTCCAGACTGCAGCTGCCAGCGTCTATGGATGGAGTTCACAATGTTTTCCATGTTTCGATGCTGAGGAAGTGTGTACGAGATCCAACTCAGATCGTGGAGCATGTGGACTTTGATATCATGCCGACGCTGACATATGAAGAAAGGCCTATACAGATATTGGATATGTCACTCAAAGTGTTGCGCAATCGAGTGGTCTTATTGGTGAAAGTTTTATGGCGAAATCATAATGTAGAGGAAGCCACATGGGAAAGACAAGAGGATGTCAAGACCCAATATCCAGACCTCTTTGCTTAGGCAAATTTTGGGGACAAAATTTCTGTTAAGGTGGGTGGAATGTAACACCCGACATTTTTGCCCTTGTAATTATTCCCCCGGATTATTTAGCGGGATGAATTTTTATATAAAATTTGATGTATGTTTTAATGAATTGTCGGAGAGTTTAATGGAAAAACCAGGTTGAAGAATTTATTTAACAAATTTAGTCAAGAACCAATGGAAGGATAAATTGGGAAGGAATTAAGGTTGGTGGGAGAAAGCCAATGGATGATTGACACTTGGCAACTTGTTGAAGAAGCCATGTTCTTCCTCTTATGTGAAGTCTTCATTTCACTTCTCTGCTTCCTCCCTTCCTTCTCTCTATTCTTCTCTTCCTGGTGACTGAAACAAAGTTCCACACTTTGTTTCTCCTGCATTCTTCTATTTTCTTCAGTGAAGGTAATTTTCGTCGGTAGTTAACAAATTTAACTACACTATTTACTAATTTTTGAGAGGTTTAGGGTTAATGACTGTATAATCACGTTTTAGGTTCACAAACTACTGAAACCGAGACGATCAAGAACATCGACTCTACAGCAAACAGGTAAGTTCATATCCATAGGTTGGCCCTTAAGGCCCTACATCACGGAGACTCTAGGTTTTTCTTCTGTCGGGAGGTTTCAGGTAGAGAAAGTTAGAGTTAAGTTTTGAGTTATCTGTTTTCTCTCTAGATTCTGTTGTATTATTCGTTAACTGCTGTTTCAAGTTAAGCACTGTGAAAGTTCATGCATACACGTTTTCCCGAAAGTTCATGCAAAACAATGTTTCCTGTACACGGTTTTGAAGTTAAGAAAGATAAAACAGAATCTGAATGTAATGTATTGGTTAAGTGTGGGACGGGGACTGGCCCTCTGGTTTTATCCCCCCCTGGGATTCTGAAAAAAAATTGTCCTTGCCAAGGACCCTCTGGTTTTATCCCTCCCTGGGATTCTGAAAAACTACTGAATGTCTGAATGTGCCTGAAAGTGCACCTTACTGTCGCCAGTTCCCCTACAAGCCCCACTTATACCCCTCTGTCACTGAAATGTAATGTTCTGTACTGTCACTGTATTTCTGAAAGTTCATGTATAGCATATGCATCACTGCATTGTTTTAAATGTTCTTACTGAGTTTTAGACTCATAGGTGAACTCCCTGATGCAGGTACTGAACCTGAAAATGAGGACTTTGTGCCTCAGTCTGATGACTAGGTGGCTGGTAGCTCGAGCTCTTGGGGGTGGCTGCTGCAGTCAGACATATTTCTGTCTCGAGGTTTAAGTTTTTAAAGTGATGTACAAGTCTGTGAAACTTTACTGAGATTCTGCTGTTTTATTTTTAAACTTCAGCTGTCGTTCTGTGTTTGTTTTAAAAACTTCTGTTTTGGGAAATTCTGTAATTATATGTTAAGTTATGTACTGTCTAGGAGATTTTGAAACAATGTATAGATTCTGTGTCAATGTTTAAAACCGATGTACTTGACAATTAAGTTTGTATTCTAAAGTATTCTGGAATAGTTTGGAATATTTTTTGCTAGTCTATGCATGGATGGTCTCTGGTTTTTGAACTATCTATGCAATGTGATTATTCTTACATTTCTGTTATGCCTTCTGTTGTGCTCGAGAACCATGTTTTGAAGTGGTTTGAGAATCTGAGACGTTTATGTCTTCTGTTTTTATGCTCTCTGTCTGTGTATCTTTCTGTCAAAAGTTGTAAATTTTGCCTTATAATTTACCTCCACCGGTCACTGTTCATTTTTGCCTACGTCCACCAGTCACTGTTCATTTTGCCTACATCCACCGGTCACTGTTCATTTTTGCCTACCTCCACCGGTCACTGTTCATTTTTGCCTACGTCCACCGGTCACTGTTCACTTTGCCTACATCCACCGGTTACTGTTCATTTTTGCCTACCTCCACCGGTCACTGTTCATTTTGCCTACATCCACCGGTTACTGTTCATTTTTGCCTACGTCCACCGGTCACTGTTCATTTTGCCTACATCCACCGGTTACTGTTCATTTTTGCCTACCTCCACCGGTCACTGTTAATTTCTGCCTACATCCACTGGTTACTGTTCATTTTTGCCTACATCCACCACTGCATGTTTCTCTTTAAAACTTCATCCACCGTTGCCCCTTTTTTTTAAAACTAAGTCTTCCGCCAGTCTTCTGCCTAAGTCTTCCGCCAATATTTTCAGTAATTCCCGGCCATTCCTGTCTATTTATTTCTCTATCTGCTTACTTTATCGTTCACCTCTGTTTCCTGTTTTTACCATTTTCTTCTCATATGTTTTGCTGCATTCTTCAAGTCCACCTTGCCCAATATCTTAGATGTTCAAAGTTCTAATTTATTTCTGTCTCCCTGTTTTCTTCAGTCTATTATTTCTGTGGTTGAAAAATAAACGTGTCTTCTGATTCTGTTTTAAGTATTCTGTAATTCATATTGCAGTTTGGTTTTTAACTGTTTTCTTTCCCGTTATAATTTCTACTCCGGGAACACTCTCTCTCTCTCTCTCTGTCAATGTTTTAAAAGCATAATGTTCAAAAAAAATTATAGCCTCGTTTTGTGAAAAAATGTCCGGAGTGATGGTTCCTCGAACCCCGATCGGGTCGGGGGGGGGGGGGCTGTCACATAAGCAGAGACAAATTATAAGTATCAATTATAATTCTAGATGAATTAATCAAGCGCATAGACCAAGCCTTGATTTATGAGGAAATTCTAGTCATTTAATATAAAACTATAGCATTCCCTATAATATTTGTAGTAAGAAATCAATTGGTGAAGGAAATCGAATCGAAGCCATGTCTAATTATCTAGTCATATAAATTGGTTCGGTTTTCATTATTTTCATATTTGAATATTAATTTCTCTGAATTTAAATTACTATTCCATAAATAATTTAAGATTGATTAAATTTTGTCCTCGTGGGATCGATATTTTTGTACTACTTGAATTGCGATACGGGCACTTGCGTAGTGTCATTTATGCACAACAAGTTTTTGGCACCGTTGCCGGGGACAGAATTTTTTTTCAATTTTTTTTATTATTTTTTGGAATTTAATTGAATTATTTTTATTTTTATTTTATTTTGTTTGGAACCGATCGATTAATGCAAGACGAAGAAGATCAAAACGTAATTCCTTACGACCCTGAGATTGAAAGGACTTTCAGAGAAAGAAGACACCAACAGAATCAGAGATTTATTGAAGGAGGAGATATGAATCCAGACGCTGCTCGACAAGCTGAACAACAGAACAATGGTAACGAACTAGAGCGTCCGATTCGCGATTACGCCATACCAAATTTGGACAACCTAGTTCCTGGTATAGTCCGGCCAGTACTTCAAACAGTTCGATGCGAGCTAAGGCCGGTGATGTTTCAGATGTTGCAGTCTATCGGTCAGTTTAGCGGAATGGCAACAGAAGATCCCAATGCTCATTTAAGGGATTTTACACAGCTCTGTGATACCTTTGAAGATGAAGCAGCAAACCGCGAAGTACTGAGACTTAAACTATTTCCATATTCTCTCCGCGATCGAGCTAGGTCCTGGTTAAATTCTGTAATATCCGGTTCGTAGGGACTTTTGGATTTAATATATTATATTCATATATAGATATTATATGAGGCATTTTTATTAAATATGTCAAATCAAGTCAGTTTCGCAAACGGAAAGCGTCGTTAGAGTCCTAACGATTAATAGGAATTTTAAGGAAATTACGGGAATTTTCGGAGATCAAACACTATATTCCGAGTAAATACACTTTTCGTAATGTAAAAGACGTTCTCGTAAAAATAGCGAACGAGGTCCAAATTGCGAACGGACAGTTTTAATAAATCCCTGGCAATGAATAGAAGTTGTTGGCAAAATATGGAACTTTCGAGAATCCGAATAGTTGGACGATTAACGAACCGAAGAACGAAATCTATATAGAAATCAAAGAAGGGCGTTTTGGTAATTTACAAATCAATTTTATTAAATATCACAAATTCCCTCTCTCTCCTCACTTCTTCTTCTCCTTTCCCTGCGCACGAAACAGAGAACACTCCTCTCCTTAGGCCGCCGGCGTTCGTTCATCATCCGACCTCCGTCCGACCTCCGTTCGTTCCGATTTCTTCACGCTTTCTTCTCCTCTCGCTACCCTTGGTATGTACCTACAGTCTTTGAACGTTTATTTCGAGTTTTCGGTCCGATTAGTGTTAGGGTTTCAATTAGGGTTTCGACGAAAAATGCGAATTAGGGTTCGTAATTAATAGGTTGGCCTTGATTAAGTATGTATTGAACGTATTTGACGTTATTGGACGAAGAAAAATCAATTTGCGAAAAAGTTAAAAATTGGTTTATTTTCCGAGTTTTTGAGAAAAACTCGTTAATTGGGATTTCGAATTATCGAACGTTAATTAACGTTATAAACGCTTTGATTGGCTAAATAAAGAATTTAGGAGAAATTCTTTAGTTAAGTTTTTAGATTTGGACGTTAATTGTTTAAATTAGTTTTAATGGTAAATATCGTGTTTTCCTCAGAAACGCGACTCCCGTGGACGAAGCTAGCCATTTAGTGCGCTCCAGGTAAGTTTTCGTGACTTACTTTGACCCAAAGGTCTGCACCATACTCCGTCGTCATCTCGAGAATACTCGAGGAACTGTTTGTTTTATGTTATTCTGGTTGGGTAGTTAGGTTAGTTGTTTATAGGTTCTGCTTTACTGCCATGAATGTATGCACGTTGGTTGTTTACTTTCCGCTGATATGAACTGTTCATGCATCACGGTTTTCGAAAGACATGAAAAGGAATTTCTGCACGTGTTTTTAAGAAAAGGAACGTATATCTGAAATGAAATCTGTAACGAAATCTGAATGAATAAACGTAATCTGTCTGTTTCTGGTCACGCGAGATGGGGCTCAGGCACGGCTGTGCGTGTTGCAAGCGTGTACCCCCCCTCTCTAACCCCACGGGGTAGTCCAACCGCCGGACGGGCCCCCTTGGGTTAGTGGGTCGAGGTCTCGGTGACAATTCTGTCTGTCTGTGACGTAATGAATCTGTAATCTGTAATCTGTAATTCTGTATCTGTAATCTGAATCTGAGCATGATTTCTGAATGGCATACGCACGCATGCATCTGCATTTACGTAGCTTACTGAGATTTCAATATCTCATATGTGTCTGTATGGTGTAGGTGATCTGCTAGGTGACGTGGATCCAGGTGAGGACGACGTTCCTCCTCCTGATGTCGGAGGCAGTTGATGGATGATGCTCGTGGGAGTGCGCTGGGCAGTCGAGGCGCAATATGACCCGTGGGGATGTATGTCTGAACTCTAGGTTTATTTTGGGATGTTTGAGTTGATAATTGTATAGTATACTTAGGTTGTTTGGATCTGGATAGGGATTAGATAACGTTTGGTAATTGTATGTAAAACGTTTTGGTTTAAACTGTTTAATGAATGTTTTGGAAACGTTTTGATTGGTTTTAGGTTGATACGGTTATGCTCGATGTTTAGAGCTATCCACGCAGTTGGACTTCGCAAAGTCCGACTCGAGTCGATTGAGTTTAGAATACGTTTAAATTTGATTTAAGTAGATTTAAGTTGTGAGTTATATGGAGATTTGGTGTAAAGAAAAGGAGGTTTGCTCTCTGGAAATCGGATTCCAGAGAGCAAACAGATATGTTAAATGCTGTAAAAGGATAAGTGTTGAAGGTTGGAAGTCTGAAGGCTGAAGGAGGAAATCGCTGCATGCTTGCAGCGATCGATCTCTGCTGCAGAGCAGAGATCGATCGCTGCCATAGCTAGCAGTGATCGAGATCGCTGCCTAGTGCAGCGATCGATCTCTGCACGGCGCAGAGATCGTTCGCTGTGGTTGCCTTCCAGTGCAGCGATCGATCTCTGCTGCCGAGCAGAGATCGATCGCTGCTCAGCGACAGCACTCGGCGACCGAGCGCTGCATATAGCAGCGCCTGGTCGCTGCTACTTTTGAGGGCAGAATTCCGATTCTGCCCTCCCATTCTTTTTATATGTTTAAGGTTTTTATTTAAATGTTTATAGTTGTTTTAAATGCTTTTAAGGTTCAAATTTAATTCCGATTTCAGTTCTGTTTTCAACTTCAGTTTTTATTCCGCACAAAGTTTTATTTAAAGCATAGAAAAGTAAAAAGTATAAAATGAAAAATTTATTACGGAAATACGGGTACGGAATTAGGGGTGTTACAAATTCCCTGCCACCGAACTCAGTAAATTCATGGGCGGATTTAGCAAAAAGATTTCTGACAAAGTATTTCCCGCCAGTAAAGAACGCAAGAATGAGAGGTGACATCATGAGTTTCCAGCAACAAAATACAGAATCGTTATATGAAGCTTGGGAGAGATTTAAAGAGTTGGTAAGGCAATGTCCAAATCATGGTGTTTCTGCATGGGTGCAATTGGAAACTTTCTATAATGGGTTGAACAGTCAAACAAGAGCCATCCTTGATGCGTCAGCTAATGGAGCTATTTTGACAAAAACATATACAGAAGCATATGAGCTATTAGAAACAATAGCCACTAATAACTATCAGTGGCCATCAGAGAGAGCAGGGACAACTAGGCGTAATGGAGTGATGGAACTTGATCAGTTGACTGCACTAACAACACATATGTCTACCCTTACCAATGCTATTAAGTCAATAAACTTGCCCCCGAAACAGCAGCAACAGCAACAAGTTTTGAGTTTATCATGTACTTGGTGTGGCGAGGAACACTCTTTTGAAAGCTGCCCTTCAAACCCGGAAGCTGTAAATTATATGGGTTATAACCGGAACAACAATTCATTCAACTCTGGATGGAAACAGCAGCCCAACTATCAATGGAATTCTCAGTCTAGAAACTCTAATCCTGGATCTTCGCAGCAACCACAAGGATATTCGCAAGCTAGTATTCCTCAGCAAAACAAGCAGCTGCATTCCGAACAGTCAATCTCGTTAGAGCAAATGATGAAGGATTACATGACAAGAAATGACATGCTAATGCAGAACTTAACAACTTTGATTCAGAATCAAGCAGCATCTCACAGAAATCTTGAAACTCAAGTGGGTCAACTTGCTCAAGCCATGAATAATAGATCACAAGGCATGCTGCCAAGTGATACAGAAATACCCAAGAGGGAAGGAAAAGAACACTGCAATTCAATTCGGTTACGAAATGGAAGAGAAGTTGAAACAGTGTTAGAACTAGAAAAGGAAACTGAGATGGTTGAAATAGAGATAGAACAAGAAAAAGAGGTGGAAGAGAGTTCTGGAAAAAGAAAGTATGATGAATCTGGCGTGGATGCTGCAACAAAGCCACAGCATCGAGTACCAGTAAACCAAAATGAACGACCTCCACCTCCATTTCCACAAAGACTTCAGAAGCAACACCAGGACAAGCAGTTCAGAAAATTTTTGGATGTTTTAAAACATTACATATCAACATTCCATTGGTAGAAGCCTTGGAACAAATGCCCAGTTACACTAAGTTTATGAAAGACATTCTTGCCAAAAAGAGAAAACTGAATGAATATGAAACAGTAGCAATTACAGAAGAAAGCAGTTACATTCTTCAGAACAAATTGCCACAAAAGCTACAAGATCCGGGCAGCTTCACAATCCCATGTACAATCAGAAGTAACTATATTGGGGAAAGCCTTATGTGATTTGGGAGCAAAGCATCAATTTGATGCCGATGTCCATCTTTAAAAAGCTGAATATTGGAAAAGCGAGACCCACAACAGTAACCCCACGGGTTAGTTCAACCGCCGACGGCCCCTGGTTAGTGGGTCGGTCTCGGTGAACAATTCGTTCTGTCTGTGAACGTAATGAATCTGTACTCTGTAATCTGTAATTCTGTATCTTATCGGATCTGAGCATGATTTCCTGAATTGCATACGCACGCATGCTCTGCATTTAACTAGCTTACTGAGATTTCAATATCTCATATGTGTCTGTATGGTGTAGGTGACTTCTAATGACGCTTGATCCAGGTGAAACGTCCTCCTCCTGTGTCGAGGCAGTTGATGATGATGCTCGTGGGGAGGCGCTGCGGCAGTCGAGGCGCAATATGACCCTTGGTATGTATGTCTGACCTCTATGTTTATTTTGGGATGTTTTGAGTGATAATTTGTAATAGTAACTTAGTTTGTTGATCTGGATAGGGATTAGATAACGTTTTGGTAATGTATTTAAAACGGTTTGGTTTAAACTGTTTAATGAATGTTTTGGAAACGTTTGTTGGTTTTAGGTTGATCCTGTTTGCTCGATGTTTAGAGCTATCCACGCAGTTGGACTTCGCAAAGTCCCTCGAGTCGATTGATTTTAGAATACGTTTAAATTTTGATTTAGTAATTTAAGAGTTGTGAGTATATGGAGATTTTGGTGTAAAGTCAAAGATGTTTCTGCCTCCGTAAAGTCTGGAAATCTGGATTCATAGAGCAAACAGATATGTTAAATGCTGTAAAAGGATAAGTGTTGAGTTTGGGAAGTCTGAAGCTGAAGCGGAAAACGCTGCATGCTGCAGCGATCGATCTCTGCTGCCCGAGCAAGATCGGATGGCGGTGCCATAGCTCTCATGATCGAGATCGCTGCCTAGTGCGCAACACGATCTCTGCACTTTCCGCCGATATCGTTCGCTGTGGTTGCTTCCAGTGCACGTCGATCTCTGCTGCGAAAAGCCGCCCAAAAGATCGATCGCTGCTCAGCGACACACTCGGGCGACCGAGCGCTGCATATTAGCAAGCCCTGTCGCTGCGACTTTTGAGGGGCAGATTCCGATTCTGCCCCCGCCTTCTTTTTATATTTTTTAGGTTTTTATTTAATGGTTTTATTTTGTTTTAATGCTTTTAGGTTCACAATTTTAATTCGATTTCAGTTCTGTTTCAACTTCAGTTTTTATGCCGCACAAGTTTTATTAAAAAGCATAGAACAGTAAAAGTAGAAATAAAATTATTACGAAATACGGGTAGAATTAGGGTTTACAAATTCCCCTGCCACCGAACTCAGTAAATTCATGGGCGATTTAGCAAAAGATTTCTGACAAAGTATTTCCGCCAGTAAAGAACGCAGAATGAATGTGACATCTGAGTTTCCATCACAAAATGACAAATCGTTATAGAAGGCTTGGGAGAGATTTAAAGAGTCTTGTAAGACAATGTCCAAATCATGGTGTTTCTGCATGAGTGCAATTGGAAACTTCTATAATGGGTTGAACAGTCAAACAAAGCCATCCTTGATGCGTCAGCTAATTGGAGCTATTTTGACAAAAACATATCAGAATCAATCTAGCTTATTAGAAACAAAAGCCCTAATACATCATTGGCCATCAGAGAGAGGCCGGGACACGAGGCGTAATGGAGGGTGGAACTTGATCAGTTGAACCTGCACTACCAACACATATGTCTACCCTTACCAATGCTATTAATCAATAACTTGCCCCCGAAACAGCAGCACAGCAACAAGTTTTGATTTTTATCATGTACTTGGTGTGGCGAGGAACACCTTTGAAGCTGCCCTTACAAACCCGGAAGCTGTAAATTATATGGGTTACAAACCGGAACAACAATTCTTCAACTCTGGATGAAACCGCAGCCCAACTATCATGAATCTCATCTAGAAACTCTAATCCTTGATCTCTTCGCAGCACCACAAGGATCTGCGCAGCTAAGTATCCTCACAAAACAAGCAGCTGCATCCGAACAGTCATTCGTTAGAGCAAATGTGAATGATTACTACAGAAAGGACATGCTAATTCAGAACTTAACAACTTTGATTCGAATCAAGCCGCATCTACAGAATATCTTGAAACTTCAAGTGGGTCAACTTGCTCAAGCCATGAATATAGACTCACTGCAGGCTGCCAGTGATACAGAAATACCCAAGAGGGAAGGAAAAGAACACTGCAATTCATTCGGTTCGAAATGGAAGAAAGTTTGAAACAGATGTTCGAACTAGAAAAAGAAACTGAGATGGTTTGAATAGAATAGAACCAAACAAGACAAGATGTGAAGAGGAGTTCTGGACAGAAAGTATGATGAATTCTGGCGTGGATGCTGCAACAAAGCCCATCGCGAGTACGCAGTAAACCAAAATGAAACGACCTCCACCGCCATTTCCACAAAAGACTCAGAGAGCACACCAGGACAAGCAGTCAAATTTTTTGGTCAGTGTTTTTAAACAGTTACATATCAACATTTCATTTGGAAAGCCTTGGAACAAAGGCCCATTACACTAATTGAAAGACATTCTTAAGCAAAAGAGAAAACTGAATGAAAAACAGTAAGCCATTACAGAAAGCCTTACATTCTCATAACAATTGCACAAAAGCTACAAGATCCGGGCAGCTTCACAATCCCCATGTACAATCGAAGTAACTACTGGGGAACGCATTTGTGATTTGGGAGCAAGCATCAATTTGATGCTCTGGATGTCCACTTTAAAAAGCTGAATTTTGAAAAGCGATAACCCACAACAGTAAGTCAGCTTGCTGAATCGCATGTAGCTCAACCAGAAGGAAAAATAAAAGATGTTCTAGTTAAGGTTGATAATTCATCTTCCGCCGACTTTATTATTTTGACTCGAAGTTCTACCGGGAAGGGCCAATTCTTTTGGCGAAGGCCTTTCTGGCTACGGGAGAACATTTATAGACCTTCCAAAAGGGAACTTAATGAGAGTCACTGATCAGCATCACATTCAATGTCTTGAAAACGATGAAATTTCCAGATGGAAGGCTGAAGAGTGCTATTATAAAAGATGATGAGTGCATCTGATGCAAAAAATCATTCAGTATCAGCAATCATAGAGAACAATGTTCATAAAGAGAAAGAAAGATCACCAGCCCTGGCCCAACCCGTTTGAAATTTTGGAAAGAGTCAGTGACAAATTATAAAATTTGAAATCTTTCTGTTTGAAGATCCTCCAAAGTTGAACTAAAGCAACTGCCAGCACACTGGAAGTAGCTTTTTGGGGACAGCTATAACACATTAACTTTGATAATCTGCGTCCACTCACCTCGGACAACGAATTGGAACTAATGGCAGTTTTTACGAAAATTCAAAAATGCCATTTGCAGGACACCTCGCTGACCTAAAAGGTATTAGCCCGAGCATTTGCATCACAACCCTGATGGAGCAGGATTATCAGGGCCTTCCAATAAACACAAAGACGTTTTAAAAAAATCCCGTATGAAAGAGGTAGTCAAGAAGTAAGTATCAAATTATAGATGCTGAAATTATTTACCCTATTGCCGACACTCATGGGTAAGTCCGTAAAATTGCGTACCAAAAACAGAGGCGTGACGTAGTGACAAACCAGAAAAAGTAATTGATTCCCACTCGAACTTCCTGGATGGAAGTATGCATGTAAGAAAAAAAATGATGATCGTACAGATGAGTAAATGACAAGGAAAGATCATTTTCCTTTGCCATTTATTGATCAGGGGATGCGTGTGCCTGACTAGCTGGGAAAGATATTATTGTTTCTTGGATGGATATTCCAGCTATAACCATTTCCTTTCTCCTGAAGAACAAGAGAAGATACGTCACTTGTCCTGTATGGACTTCGCATTTAGGACGCATGCCTTTCGTATGTGCAATGCTCCAGCTACTTTTTTCACAGCGATGCAGGTGTCTATTTTCTCAGACATGGTCGACAATTTTTTGGAAATATTCATGATGATTTTTTCAGTCACGGGAGATTCTTTTAAACATCTTGAAAATCTGGAAGTTGTGCTGCAAAACGCTGTACAGAAACAGATCTATATTAAATTGGGAAAATGCCATTTTAATGGTGAACTGAAGGCATTTTTCTTGGACACCGGAGGTTCTAAAGTGGATTGAAGAGTTGATAATGCACAGATGCGGTAATGAGAATCTTCTCGCTCCAACAACTGTGAACGCATAGAATTTTCCTGGGGCATAGCTTTTTTTTAACAGAACTTTATATCAAGATTTGTCCAAATTTTCTAAAAGCCCTTTGCTCTTTATTAAACTTGAAAACAATAAAAGCATTATGTTTTGGATGAGCATGTCAGCAAGCGCTTTTTTGTCAGTTTTCAAACAAAAGCTTACCACTGCTCTGCCTTTCCTTTAATGCAGCTCCTGATTGGTCCAACCATTTGGAACTGATGGTGGGCAGTGATTTGCTCTCGAGTGTATTGGACAAAAGAAAGAGCAAAAATATTTCACTCTCTTTTTACTTACCACAAGTATAAAATGCCGAACACTCTCTGAACACAACTCCATTACACAACAACTAGAAGAGCTAGTAGCATGTTTTTGCCTTCGAGAAATTCCAGACAATATTTGTTGGGTTCCCAACGTGGTTCGTATACCAAGAAAAAGCCCCATTCACGATAAATCTTGTCTCAAAACAAAAAATGATCCAAACGAGGATATAATTCGCGATGGGTTTTTCTATGACGCACAAGAATGTGATTTAGAAACAGAGATCGGAAGCGAAGTGAGAATCAAGTAGCAGACCATTTACCAAGGTTGGATTCTGAAAAGCATCTCACAAAACAATCCCCATTCAGACATTCCTAACGAACAGTTGCTAACTATCACCGATACAAGTGGTGTGGCCGATAGTTTGAACTATATTGTAAGTTGGTCTCAATTCCCTTGATTTTCAGTCCAGCAAAAGAAACAATTTTTAAAAAGATGTTAGACATTATTTCTGGGATGATCCTTATTTGTTTACAATATTTGCTGACCAAATTTTGAGAAGATGTATTCTCCCAACTGACTTTGCACAGCAGTCTGAAGCAAATTCGCCGATGCAGCATCATAGACTGAGGACATTTTGGATGAATTCGATTACAGGTCAAAGTCTTCCTCGGTTTGTATTGGCTAACAATTATTTTCGAGATTCGAACAATTTTGTTAAATCATTGAAGGTTGTCCCCGAACGGGAAATATCTCACGTAAGCATGCCATGCCATTAACAAATATTTAGAAGTAGAAGCTTTTTGATAGTGTGGGGGCATGATCTTATAGGGACCATTTCCTCATCTAATGGAAATACAGTATATGTTTGCTTGTTTTTGGACTATGTCTCTAAGTGGGTGGAGCATTGCACTCCCTACAATGAGCAAGGTGGTTACAAGATTTTTTGCACATCGCATATTTTTACTCGGTTCGGAACACAAAGCTTATCCTCATGACAGAGGCCGTCCTTTTGTGCAACAAACAGTTTCAGCAACTATTGGCAAAGTATTGATTAAGCTAAAGGTACCACAGCTTATCATCCTCAGCGAACGGACAAACTGAAGTTAAACAAAGAAATTAAAAGAATTCTGGAGAAAGGTGCATAAAACAAGCAGAAAGATTGGGCTGAGACATTACCAGACGCCGTTGTGGGGCATACCAGAACAAAACGTTCAAGTCACCCATTGGGTACATCTACATTTCGTTTAGGTATTTGGAAAAAGCCTACCACCTACCAGTGGGTTACTACACAAAACATAATGGGTCAGTAGCAAATTGAATCTGGACATGGATGCAGACAGGAGAGAAAAGATTGTTTGCAGCTTAACGAACTAGAAGATTTTCATAACCGATGCTTCAGAGAATGCTTAATTTATAAGGAAAAGGTGAAAAGATGGCATAAACAAAATTCCAGGATAGTATCTTTGAAGTGGGCAACAAGTAGTTTGCTTTTTTTATACTTCTATACTAAAGCTATTCCCGGAAAGTTGAAGTCCATGTGGACTCGGGTCCATGTAAATTACAGCCCAGTTTGATTTTTGGAGTTTTTTTGGAACTAATCAGTGAAACAACATGGAAATCTTCAAGGTTACTGGGCAGAAGTTTTTAAGCACTATTGAAGAAATATGGATGGATAACAGAAATATTCCTCCCTCTAAAAGGAGCTCCATGAAGTAGAATCCCATAGGCGTTATGAAACAACGAAGCATACATGCAGGCAGCCCAAATTTTAGATCCTTTTTTTTCGAGTTTCGTTCTGGTAAAATAGTGGATGGCTACAGCAGCCAAGTAGCATCAGAAACAAACAAATGAATAAACCGCTTTTAGTTTCTTCCAATTCTTTTTATCGCATTTTCCTTTGGTTACCGCTTTCTTTTTATTTAAATTATCGTTTTTTTCAAATTTTTTTTATCACTCTATTATGTCAGTAGGTTCCGCAAAGATGAAGCCAACATGCAGACCTACTTGACATATCCAGCCAAAAGGATTTCACCATTACGAATACTTCCAGACCCTCACTTTCCCTCCACATTGCGTCGTCAATTCACCCCTATTCCCACCCACAGAAGATAACATGACGAAAGAGGGAGAAGCCTAAACATCCAGGGAATTCTAACCCCTCTCCATTAGATTTTTAATTTATATCTAATTTTGTTATTGAACTATGGGGACCATAGTCATTTTAAGTTTGGGGGGTGAGATTAAGCTATGTGTTATTCTGTTTGGGTTAGAATGAAATATCTCATAAAAAAAATGATGTGACTGATGCCTAAATACGATTACCCCCCATAAAATTGAACAATTATTGAGAATTCAACTAAAATAAGGCAAATCATCTTAAAGTAATATTCCCCTTTTATACACGTTTTTGTTA
The DNA here is from genome assembly GCA_022432975.1 of Begonia masoniana. NCBI lineage: Eukaryota > Viridiplantae > Streptophyta > Magnoliopsida > Cucurbitales > Begoniaceae > Begonia > Begonia masoniana. The sequence continues at coordinate 37,348,904 of CM039503.1, read as the reverse complement.
GAATAAAATTTCCCGAAATCCTTGGCTTATGAATTAATGTCTCCAATTTAGGATTTATACTTAGATCTATATCCTTTTCTTCACACAAAACAATTTGAAATGAGATCGATGATTCATAAATAACAAGGATAAGTTTGGGGGGAATATTATAAATAAAAATAAAAAAATAAAAATAAAATATTGTGATTTCCTAATCCACTTCATTTCGAGTGACCTTTTGGATACTCGATGGGTGAAAATATGAAGCGTGACGTTGGGCAGGAACTCCTCGCAAATGATGGCTATATTCTCTTATATTTTCATCTCTCTTAGAAACATTAATTGATTAACCCGGAGGCCTCCTCACCATGTTGTCAGTCGCTAAAAAGGTAATGTGACTTGGAGAATCAACAAATAAAAAAAAAAAAAAGAAGAAATAATATTCCCCCTTCAACTTTAGAGAAGAATAAATGAATCCTACGTTTTCCTCATTACTTTTGTAGTAAGAGAATTTATGGCACTTGTATGAAATATTGAATTGAGCATGATTGTTAACGTAGGTGAGTTGAGAAAGTTTTATTCTAACATATGCACACAACAACATTTGAAGGAGATATTGCTAAGAGGTTTTTTCTAACTTGATTTGAATTTGGATATCATAAATTTTATATTTGTGGAGTTGAGAATTTTTGGCAATCCTAAGCATTGTGGATGGTAATTTGTGTTGGTTTGTCAACAGTACCGAGGACGAAGCAGGATTAAGTGTGGGGGTGTGTTAAGTCTTGAAAAAAGAATTATATTCTAACAAGTGCTTAATTATAATTGCTTTAATTTGAGTGATAACTCAAAGTATGCCTAATATAACAATGAATGCTGCACAAGCAACATCAGTATCTTTGCCAATTTACTTAAAATATTTGTTATTTTTCAGAGATTAATCACTATTATTTTTATTGCGATTACGGATGATGTGGCGTTTAAAAGGAAACACTGAGAAAGTACTAACCCTAGCGGGAAAAATCAAATTCAAAATCAAATATGAAGAGAGAGAATAACGGGCAACAATCAAGGAAATTAAAAAAAAAATTACAGAGAATCAAGGAGGGCAACAAGTAGTTTGCTTTTTTTATACTTCTATACTAAAGCTATTCCCGGAAAGTTGAAGTCCATGTGGACTCGGGTCCATGTAAATTACAGCCCAGTTTGATTTTTGGAGTTTTTTTGGAACTAATCAGTGAAACAACATGGAAATCTTCAAGGTTACTGGGCAGAAGTTTTTAAGCACTATTGAAGAAATATGGATGGATAACAGAAATATTCCTCCCTCTAAAAGGAGCTCCATGAAGTAGAATCCCATAGGCGTTATGAAACAACGAAGCATACATGCAGGCAGCCCAAATTTTAGATCCTTTTTTTTCGAGTTTCGTTCTGGTAAAATAGTGGATGGCTACAGCAGCCAAGTAGCATCAGAAACAAACAAATGAATAAACCGCTTTTAGTTTCTTCCAATTCTTTTTATCGCATTTTCCTTTGGTTACCGCTTTCTTTTTATTTAATTATCGTTTTTTTCAATTTTTTTTATCACTCTATTATGTCAGTAGGTTCCGCAAAGATGAAGCCAACATGCAGACCTACTTGACATATCCAGCCAAAAGGATTTCACCATTACGAATACTTCCAGACCCTCACTTTCCCTCCACATTGCGTCGTCAATTCACCCCTATTCCCACCCACAGAAGATAACATGACGAAAGAGGGAGAAGCCTAAACATCCAGGGAATTCTAACCCCTCTCCATTAGATTTTTAATTTATATCTAATTTTGTTATTGAACTATGGGGACCATAGTCATTTTAAGTTTGGGGGGTGAGATTAAGCTATGTGTTATTCTGTTTGGGTTAGAATGAAATATCTCATAAAAAAAATGATGTGACTGATGCCTAAAATACGATTACCCCCCATAAAATTGAACAATTATTGAGAATTCAACTAAAATAAGGCAAATCATCTTAAAGTAATATTCCCCTTTTATACACGTTTTTGTTAGAATAAAATTTCCCGAAAATCCTTGGCTTATGAATTAATGTCTCCAATTTAGGATTTATACTTAGATCTATATCCTTTTCTTCACACAAAACAATTTGAAATGAGATCGATGATTCATAAATAACAAGGATAAGTTTGGGGGGAATATTATAAATAAAAATAAAAAAATAAAAATAAAATATTGTGATTTCCTAATCCACTTCATTTCGAGTGACCTTTTGGTTACTCGCTGGGTTGGAAAATATAAAGAGGTGCCGTTGGGCGGAACCCATCGCACATTGGTTGCGGGGCCTTAGTCTCTTTAGTTTCTCCTGCTTTTTAGAAACATTATTGCGTCCCCGGCGCCTCCTCCCACCGTGCAGGCTGCGTCAAATATTGTCATGGACTTAGAGAGAAGTCAACAAATAAAAAAAAAAAAAGAAGAGAATAATTATTCCCCCATCAACTTAGAGAAGAATTAAAATAATGAATCCTAAGTTCTAATTACTTTTTGTAGTAGAGAGAATTATGGCACTATGTATGAAATATTGAATTGAGCATGATTGTATAAAACTTAGGTGATTTGAGAAAGTTTTAATTCTAACATATGCACACACACCAATTTGAGGGAGTATATTGCTAAGAGGCTTTTTCTAACTTTATTTGACTTTGGATAATCAATAAATTGTTATATTTGTGGAGTGAGAATTTTGGGCAATCCTAAGCATTGTGGATGGTATAATTTGTGTTGGTTTTGTAAACATTACTCGAGGACGAGCAGTGAATTAAGTTTGGGGGTGTGTTAAGTCTTGAAAAAGACTTATTCTACAAGTGCTTTATATTATAAATTGCTTTATTTTGAGTGAAAATCAAAGTAAGATATTCTATATTAAAAGGCTGCTTGCTTAGCCAAGCCCCAAACGCAGTATCTGGCAATTATTACAAAAGGTGTGATGTTCGAGAAGTATCAATAATAGGGGTATTGCAGTATGATGATGTGGCCGCTGTACAACAGAAAACAGGCGCCCGTAATAACCCGGTGCGGGACAAAATCAAATTCAAAACGAGGTCAGCATCGCAGAGCGCGAAATAGGACGCCACCAAATCACGGAAATAAAAAAACAGTAAAGAGAACAAGGACGGGAGAGCCGGGGCTGGTACGCAGCAAACCAAAGAGAGGCCTGCGCCCGGGGAGGGGTTTGCGAGAAAGGAGAGCCGGGATCTTCCAGGGGCCTTCCTGCTTGTTTTCTTCTTTTTTTTCTTTTCTTATTTTCTACTTTGGTTTCTGATTATGGATTGTTTCCTTTTCGTTCTGTCTATGACACAGTTTCTTGGTCGATGAGGGCGAGTATAAAACACTCTTGATCTGTGGACGCTTGATTTATGTTAAACAATTCATATGTTTTTAGTGATTAATTTATTTATGCGCACCACATGAATAAATATTAGGATGCTATTTTAGAGACGCCATGAAATAGTTATTGAGACGTGTATTGAATTGCATGGATGATTGATGCATGTGACAAGTATCAATTATAGTATTATCATAATGGTTGCTTAAATCAGTGATATATAGAATAATGCTTAAGTGGAATTCTAGATTGTAGTGATTTTCATAAGTCTGAAAAATAATATAAAAAAGAATAATGCAAGAGCATAGACCAAGCCTTGATTCTATGAGGAAATTCTAGTCATTTAATATAAAACTATAGCATTCCCTATAATATTTGTAGTAAGAAATCAATTGGTGAAGGAAATCGAATCGAAGCCATTTCTAATTATCTAGTCATATAAATTGGTTCGGTTTTCATTATTTTCATATTTGAATATTAATTTCTCTGAATTTAAATTACTATTCCATAAATAATTAAGATTGATTAAATTTTGTCCTCGTGAGATCGATATTTTTGTACTACTTGAATTGCGATACGTGCACTTGCGTAGTGTCATTTATGCACAACAACGACCCTGACAATTTGATCGAAGAGTGAACCACGATGGATATTCTAAATACTATTCCATTAAGTTTGATGGTAAAAAAATTAAGTTAGCACCTTTGACCCCCGAGGAATTATCCAAAGACGATGCCGCTAGAAAAGAAGCAAAGAATAAAGCAAATCTTTTTATGACTAGATCGGAGATAGAGACATCGGTGCTTCGAGGAGATCCCATGATCCTTATACTATTTCGAGATAAAGTTATGGAACTAGGAGTAATCCCTGACCCTGTAAAGAAGTTGCTCAATCAATTCCAAAATGTGTTTCCTGAGGAACTGCCCCAAGGATTACCACCTCTACGTGGTATAGAACATCAAATTAACCTCATACCCGGGGCAACACTACCTAATAGACCGACCTATAGAATGAACCCCGAAGAAACCAAGAAACTCCAAGATCAAGTTCAAGATTTATTGGATAAAGGATACATACGAGAGTCAATGAGCCCCTGTGCAGTTCCCTCACTTTTGGTACCCAAGAAAGACGGCACAATGAGGATGTGCGTTGATAGCCAAGCCGTGAATTAAATTACCGTAAAATATAGATACCCCATTCCTAGGCTCGAGGATATGTTGGATGAGCTCAGTGGAGCCTCAATATTTTCTAAGGTGGACCTTAAGAGTGGTTACCACCAAATTAGAATGAAAGAAGGTGACGAGTGGAAGACGGCATTTAAGACTAAGTACGGGCTTTTTGAGTGGATGGTGATGCCCTTCAGGTTATCTAACGCACCCAGTACCTTCATGAGACTTATGCACCACGTGCTAAAAGATTTCCTAGGAAAATTTATTGTTGTCTATTTTGACGATATTTTGGTGTACAGTCTAGACCTCTCACAACACCTCAACCATCTTAGTGTACTTTTCCAAACTCTACGAAAAGCTCAATTATTTGGGAATTTAAGCAAATGCTCATTCGCGCAAGATAAAGTTTATTTCCTAGGGTTTGTCATTTCTAAAGATGGCATGGAAACCAATGTTGACAAGATCAAGGCTATTAAGGATTGGCCTAACCCCAACTCTTTAACCGAATTACGTAGCTTCCATGGTCTGGCCTCTTTTTACCGGAGGTTCATAAAAGACTTTAGTTCAATAGTCTCACCGCTCACTGATTGCACTAAGAAGGGAAAAGAGTTTACTTGGACCCCGGCTTGCCAAAAGAGCTTTGAGCTAATCAAGGACAAGTTATGCCACTGGCCAGTGTTAGCACTCCCTGACTTTAACAAGGTATTTGAAATTAAGAGTGATGCTTTCGGAGTTGGCATTGGAGCCGTGCTCATGCAAGAGGAAAAACCCATTGCATACTTTAGTGAGAAACTGAAAGGAGCCATGCTAAACTACTCCACGTACGATAAGGAATTTTATGCCGTTATTAGAGCATTGGAGCATTGGCAGCACTACCTCTTATCAAAAGAATTTGTTATCAATACTGACCATCAATCTTTACGACACATTAAGAGTCAACATAAGTTGAACAAGAGGCATGCTAAATGGGTAGAATTTTTGGAGAGGTTCCCGTATATTCTGAAGTATGTGAAAGGCGAAAATAATGTAGTCGCCGATGCACTTTCGAGGAAATGCATTCTCCTTACCGAGCTAAGGACTTGATTCTTTGGATTTGAATGGATCAAACATATGTACGAATCTGACCCTGACTTTGGATCTTATTACACCAAGTGCGAGGAAAAGGCTGAAGGAGAATATCGACTTATGGACGGCTACTTACTAAGGGTGGGAAAATTATGTATACCGCAAGGAAGCATGAGGCGAAGTCTTGTAAAAGAAGCCTATTGTGGAGGATTAGCGAGTCATTTCGGGGAGAAGAAGACCCTCGATATGCTTAAGGAACACTTCTTTTGGCCACATATGAAAAGAGACGTGCACCGCATGGTGGAGACATGCGTCGTGTGCAAGAAAGCCAAGAGTAAGGTTCTACCACAAGGCTTGTATATGCCCTTATCCATTCCTTCGCACCCTTGGACTGAAGTCAGTATGGACTTCATTTTGGGATTGCCACGAACTGCTCGTAATAAGGATTCGATCAAGGTGGTTGTGGACCGTTTCTCTAAGATGGTACATTTCATTCCTTGTGCAAAAACGGATGGCGCCTTTTCTATAGCTGACCTATTTTTCAAAGAAATCGTTCGCCTACATGGTATACCGCATTCCATAGTGTCGGACCGGGACACTAAATTTTTTAGCTCCTTCTGGACCACTTTGTGGAAAAAGTTGGGAACGAAGCTGTGTTTTAGCACATCTTTCCACCCCCAAACTGATGGGCAGACGGAAGTTGTTAACAGGACCATAGGCTCCCTCTTACGCAGTATTGTAGGTAAGAAACTATCCAGTTGGGATGTAGTCCTTCTCGGATTGGAATTTTCCTACAATCGCACCCTTCATTCCACTACTGAGCAAACGCCCTTTGAGGTTGCCTATGGGTTTAACCCATGTACACCGTTGGACCTTGTTCCGTTACCCATTAATGAACTGGCCAACCCATCAGGAGCAAACAAGGCCGAACAAATTAAGAAATTACATGAGAACGTGCGTCAAGCCATCGAGAAGAGAAATGCGAGCGTGGCCAAACGAGTAAACAAAGGCCAAAAAGAGGTTATCTTCAATGAAGGAGACTTGGTTTGGTTGCACCTACGAAAAGATCGATTCCCCGACAAAAGAAAATCTAAGCTTATTCCTCGTGCGGATGGACCCTTCAAGGTGTTGCAGCGGATCAATAACAACGCTTATAAGATTGAACTGCCTGGAGATTACAGAGTATCGGCAACGTTCAATGTCATGGACCTATCACCCTATATAAGTAATGAAGAAAAATCTGAGAGGCCTGACTTAAAGGATTTGACGTCAAATCCTCAATCACCTGGGGAGGATGATGTGCCCCGTAGGCCCATTACACGATCCCAGACCCGAGTCAACAATTTTACTAACACACTTGTCTCTTTTGCAGGTCATGGTTCGTGTGAAGACTTGGAGAACAGCGTGGACGACTTGAAGTGGGAGATTAAAGCTGGGGACATTGACCAACCAAAGCATCTACTCATGTGGAAAGACTAAAGAGGCACCTTAATGCTCACATGGGAATTTTTCTTCCCGAGCTTTGATATTTGTTGCTTTTTTGAAATTTCAAACTTATTGGCAAACGTTGGCCTTCTTGTTTAAACTTTATTAGATGCATGTTAGAATTAGATGGATGTTAGGATTAGATGAATGATAGGATTAGTTGGTGGCTTGGTTTGGCCCATTGAAGTTGAAGACATGGCTCAAGCCCACATGATGACCCATCATTCCCTTTCCAAGCCCAAGCCCAAGCCCAAGCCCACCATTAGGTCTATATATTCATGGCATTGGTGTTTGTAACTTTTTTTTGGTTGATTTATGAGCACCCACTTATTTCTCTCTCAATAGAAGAAGAAGCTTGGAGCAAGGAGCTTCCAAGGTAAGCTCGGTTGACAACAACTGAGGGGTTGCGCCCCCGAACCATTCTTCTAGCTTGGTAGCTAGTTGGAGTGGATTTTGCCACCTCCTTCTCCACTCTTTTGAGAGCGGAAAACAGCAAGCAGTGGCCATAACCAATTCCTTCAATCGAGTTATCTTCCTTGGAAGAAACTCTTGCCGGAAGCTCCATTGAAGCACTCACTGGCCGATTCTCAGAAAACAGTCCATAAATCCTTCATCTTAACGAATCTGGAACACAATTTTCACCAGCACACACCTCACTCACTTCACAAGATTCACCTAAAATTTCATTAAATTTCGAGCACGTTTGATATTTCTTTTACATTTTTCATTCTTGGATTTACTCAGATTTGTGTCACCCCGAGCTAACGATCTTCTTCGAGTTCTTGGGTCCTATTTGCAGGTCAGAGCTCAACACCACCTTGTTACGCAGCACTTTGATTGAAGTATCCAAAATCTGTATGGGCCTTTCTCCATATGTCAGTGTCAGCATGATATCAAAGTCCACCTGTTCCTCGATCTGAGTTGGATCTCGAACACATTTTCTCAGCATCAAAACATGAAAACGTTGTGAACTCCATCCATTGACGCTGGTAGCTGTAGTCTGTACGCCATGCTTCCCACACGCTTCAAGATGGGAAAAGGTCCAATGAACCGTGGGCTGAGCTTTCCTTTCTTACTGAATCTCATTACGCCCTTAAAAGACGACACTCTCAAGCATACTTGATCGCCCTCAGCAAACTCTAAGTCTCTTCTCCTATGATTTGCGTAACTCTTCTGTCGACTCTGAGCAATTTTTATTCGTTGTTTGATAGTAGCAATCACCTTGGACATCTACTGTAATAACTTAGGGCCGATAAGCTTGGCTTCTCCCACTTCATCCCAACACAATGGGGATCTACACTTCCTGCCGTAAAGAGCTTCATATGGAGCCATGCTGATCGTAGCCTGGTAGCTATTATTATAAGCGAACTCCACTATTGGCAAGTATCTACTCCAAGGAGCATGAAATTCCAGCACGCACGACCTTAACTGTAAGACCCGGCATTTTGCCTATGTACCTATTCCCCAAATAATTAAGCAGAATTACTCTAATACTAATGCAATGACTGTTTGTAATGGAATTGTCGACGTGTTTAATCGAACGAGTGTAACACCCGACATTTCGGCCAGGTGATTTTCTGACCATTTTCATTGTCACCCTCTTATTTAACCGTTATGATTTAAATTTAATGTTAAGACAAATTTATTACAAGTTGAGTAAAACTAGGTTAGGTGGCAGTTTTGTAATTAGAATCGATGGATTTAGCATAAATAGGAAATGGAAACCTTAAATCTCATTTATTGCCACTGTAGCCGACATTCCCTCTCGGCGATTTCTTCTCTCCCAAGTTCTTGCTCTCGGCTACCAGAACTTTCCTCTGCCGACGACCGGTTTCGAGCTTGCTTTTCTCTGCAAATCCACACCCGAGGTATGAAATGGACAATGTAGTCATTCATTAGTAAATAGAGCTCTGTTCTCAGCTCGGCACTGAGTTCGGATTTTTAGCAGTGGCCGAGCAGTTTGTGATTTTCTTAATCTGAGAGTAGAAATGTCATCCCGAATCAATTCTGAGCATTTTAAGTAACCAACTCGGATTTAATCAATGGAAAAACCTGTCCACCTAGTTTCGGATTTCAGACTGCAGTGTGTCAAATAGAGGAATCGGAATGACTTTAGCTAATAGATCCTAGGGTGGTTTATGATTAGGACTACTAGGACTTTGTTTTAACTACTGTAATGTACATGTTTTAGGTGAAGAAGTTTAAAGGAAAGAAGCTCGGATTGCTAAGGAATCCAGGTAAGTGAATGTGTTAAGATTTCCGGCCACTAGGGCCCTACACCGCAAGGGTATTAGGAAATCACTGAGATGTTAGCTTATTGACTATGATCTGTTATTTCCACGATATGAGAAGTTGTGTAAGTAAATGTAAAGTTACAGGATGTTTTACTTGTCCTCATGATATGACTTTTTTTCTATGAACTTTATGTCTATGCACTGTGTTCCTGTTATGATTAAGTTGAGAATATGAAAAGCAAATGTAACCGAGATTAAGTGCAGAGCGGGGAAAGACTATGTTATGTATGACTCGTGAATTCTCCCACTGGTGGAGGCCGAGTTAATGATATGTATGACTCGCGAAATCTCCCACTGGTGGAGGCCGAGTTAATGATATGTATGGCTCGCAAATTCTCCCACTGGGGAGGCCGAGTGATGTATCATGATTGCCGCGATAGGCAAATGATTATGTATGACTGCCGCGATAGGCAAATGACTATGTACCCCTGTCTTCCTCCCTCGTTCCCTGCCTTAATACATGTTATGTAAATGATAAAGATGAACATGAATGAAGAATGGTTTATGAATTATGTCCCTTTAAATTGTGTACTCATGTATATCTGTCAGCATGCATTCCTTACTAAGCATTAGGCTTATAGTTAAACCTTATGGTGTAGGTGAAGAAGGTTCAGGTGAGGATGTTATGTTCAAAGAGGATGCTTAAGGCTGGTTGCTGGAGGATGCTCAAGGTGACAGTGTGGGACTGGAGAGGCGATTTATGACCCCTGGTTTAAACTCTTATGTTACAGTATGTTAAAGGATATGGTAGTTTAAGTAGGATGAGATTATTTTAAAACGTTGAGCTTGAAACTGTCTAGTGGATCACTGAGTCAGGGAATGATTATGTAGATTTATGAATGATCTGTTGCTTAAGTCTTCCGCTATATGCGTTTGGATGAGTTGTGTTTTCTTCCAGTTGAAAGGAATCCTTTGATGATTTAGTGTCCTCTACCGTAAGACGGAAGCTGGATGAGGCAATCTTCCGGCTGACGTCATCGGCAGATGCCGAAGGTTAATTGTTTGACGGTTTAGTCTTCCGGCTGACGTCATCGGCAGATGCCGAATGTTAGAGTTTGATGGTTTAGTCTTCCGGCTGACGTCATCGGCAGATGCCGAAGGAATAGTTGATGATGGTTTAGTCTTCCGGATGACGTCACCGGAAGACGAAAAATGTGTTTTGTCGATTAGCGACCGGATGATGTTTTAATTTAGCACGTGAGACCTACGTGTCCACCGAAAGATGTCTCCTTTTAGGCGATGTTAAGCGAGTCATGCGTAATGCACGTGATGACCGGACGACTAAATTTCTGAGGGTTGTCAACGCATGCAACCCATGCAAACCCGAGTGGTATTATGTTAAGAGAATTGAGGGCATCTCCTCTTTTCCCGGAATTGTCAGGAAACCAATGACCGAGTCTAGTCGCTCGACTCTGTGAAAGTTTGAGCCGACGAGGTGTGGGAAGTCGGGCACGAGAGGGTTCGTTTTCCTTAATGGTTCTGCGTCTCTATTACCAGTTTAGAAAATAAAAAAAAAAATATATATGTATAATGTGAAAGTCTGTTGTGAGATAGTAAGTGAATGTAATAATAGTAAAAGTCAGGCAAACGGTAAATGAAAGAATATGAATACATGACGGCTCCTGGCCAGGGTCGTTACAATTGTGGTATCGAAGCAAAACCAGGTTCTAAAACCGATTCTGCAGACTGCCTTCCAGCACTGACTGTCACTTGAGCACACCTCAGCAACTGTAAGTGTTTATGATTTCATGTATGTCATTAAGTTAAATTATGTCTGAAATGATTTGTCTAGGAATCCCAAGATGGTTAGAGGTCAACAGAGAGAGAGCAATGAGGATAGCAATGCTATTGCTCAGTTGACTGAGTTGGTCATGCGCCAATCTCACCAGATAGAACGACTGATGACAGCTAGGGAAGAACAAGGCAACTCCAGCACTAACGCAACTCATGATCATGGGGGTGAGCGCTTTCACCGGCTTCGACCCCCGGTGTTTAATGGGTATGTTTCAGATCCTATTCACGCTGAGGAGTGGATCCGAAAGATTGAAGACATGTTTAAGTATGCAAAGGTTGACGAAGGGGATAAGGTCACCTATGCTGTCTTCCATTTGGAGTTAAGTGCAAGGCATTGGTGGGACTCGATCCAGAGCACCGCTAATGCCGAAGCTATGACCTGGGGGATGTTCAAGACTGCCTTCTTTGACAAGTACTTCAATAGGACTGTTCGGGCCAATAAGAAGAAGGAGTTCATGAATCTACGACAAACTGGCTCTGTGACGGATTATATATGTGAATTTGATGCTTTATCACGGTTTGCTCCCCGTATGATTGAGGATGAGAAGATAAGATTTACCAGTTTGTTCAGGGACTGAAGCCAAGTCTGTACATGAAAGTGAAGACTGCCGGGATACATAATGTACCTTATGGTGAAGTGACGGCTAAGGCCTTGGAGCTAGAAGAGGCAGAGATGACAGCATATACACAGCGCGAACAGCCAAAGAAACTCATGAAGGACACACAGCCGCCACCACGTCAGAACAAAGGTTGGCAGCCACGACAGAACAGGGGACCACAACAACAACAGCATGGAATGAAGAGGCCCCTCGACCAGAATGATGACCAGGGAAAAGGAAAGAGACCTCTGGCGCCCCTATGTCCTACATGTCAGAGGAACCACCCTGGTGAGTGCAAGCTGCTTTCTGGCCGGTGTTTCAGGTGTGATAAGACCGGACACATGGTCAGAGATTGCCCCATGCCGCCAGACCCGAACCGTGCAAGGGTTGTACCCAGAGTGTATGCGTTGATGGAAGATGAGGGAGCTGTTCAGCATACAGTCATATCAGGTACCATCATGATCTGCGGTTTTGCTGCTTATACACTTATTGATACAGGGGCCACACACTCGTTTATATCAACCTTGTTTGTATGCAAACATAGCATAGGACCCTCACCAGCTGAAAGGTTATATAGTGTTGTGTTGCCATCAGGGAAGTCCCTACATTCAGAGCAGATTGTTAAGGGTGACGTCGTGTCCTTAGGGGATAAGAATCTCTATGCGGAATTAATTGTCATTAACATAAAAGGGTATGAAGTGATATTAGGAATGGATTGGTTATTTAGACATCATGCTACGATAAGTTGTCGATCTGGAATAGTTGATTTTAGACCCCCAAATGATAACCATTATTCCTTCCAAGCTATTCCTAAAATAAGTAAGATACCAATTATATCCTCACTAGAAATATACCGAATGCTGAGATGTGGGTGTGAGAGCTACCTGGCTAGTGTAATAGATGACCGGGTGAAGAATAAAATTGAGCTTCAGGATATTCCTATAGTCCGAGAGTTTCCCGAGGCATTCTTAGATGATTTACCGGGTATACCACCCGATAGAGAGATAGAGTTTGTAATTGACACATACCCCGAGGCATCACCTGTATCTAAGAATCCTTACCGTATGGCACCTGTTGAGTTGAAAGAATTGAAGGTTCAACTGCAGAAATTGGTTGACAAGGGATTTATTCGCCCCAGCAGTTCTCCTTGGGGTGCACCAGTCTTATTTGTAAGGAAGAAGGATGGTTCTCTTAGAATGTGCATAGACTATAGGGAACTAAATAAGTTGACAATCAAGAATAGGTACCCCTTACCTAGGATTGATGACTTGTTTGACCAATTGCAAAGAGCCAAGGTATTTTCGAAGATAGATCTACGTTCGAGTTATTACCAACTGAAGGTTAAAGAAGGAGATATACCAAAGACAGCCTTCAGAACCCGCTATGGACATTATGAGTTCTTAGTCATGTCGTTTGGGTTGACAAATGCCCCTGCAGCCTTCATGGATTTAATGAACCGTGTGTTTCGTGAGTATTTGGATAAGTTTGTGACTGTGTTCATAGATGATATCTTGATATATTCCCGAACTGTGGCTGACCATGAAGAACATTTGAAAGTAGTTTTGACGACATTGAAGGAGCATCAACTTTACGCCAAGCTGTCTAAGTGTGAGTTTTGGTTAGATAAGGTTAATTTCCTTGGCCATGTAGTTTCTGCTAATGGCATATCTGTGGACCCGACCAAAATTCAGGCAGTAAAGGATTGGCCTCAACCTAAGAATGCCAGCGAAGTCCGCAGCTTCCTTGGACTGGCAGGCTATTACAGGAAGTTCATCAAGGGATTTTCCATGATAGCTAAACCCCTGACGAGTTTGACAAAGAAGGACATTAAGTATTCTTGGACTGAAGCCTGTGAAGACAGCTTCCAGACGTTAAAACTGAAGTTAACAACAGCCCCTGTATTGACCCTCCCAACTGAAGAGGGAAAATTTAGTGTTTACTGTGATGCGTCTAAAGTTGGTTTAGGTTGTGTTTTGATGCAAGAGGGTAAAGGTATAGCATATGCTTCTAGGCAGCTAAAAAGTTACGAGCAAAATTACCCCACTCATGATCTAGAATTAGCTGCCGTTGTTTTTGCCTTGAAGATTTGGAGGCACTATTTATATGGTCAGCAATGTGAGGTGTTTTCTGACCATAAAAGTCTAAAGTACCTCTTCACACAGAAGGAATTGAACATGAGACAGAGACGTTGGTTGGAATTTGTCAAGGACTACGATTTTGAGATCAAGTATCACCCCGGGAAGGCTAACTCTGTAGCTGATGCGTTGAGTAGGATGTCAACAACAATGCAGCCCGTGGTTTCAACCATGTCTTTACCCTTAAGAACAGAAGTTCAGAAATTTGACTTGGAGATAGTTCCAGAGTTATCAGTCTTGCTCGCTGAGTTAACCATTCAACCAACAATTTTGGAAAAGATCAAGGATGCACAACAGAAGGATTCAGTGGAAAATATCAGCATGATGGATAAGTTGAAGGACACCACCTCCGAGTTCAGTCTCTCAAAGGATAGGATCCTGAGGTTTAGAAATCGGTGGTGCATTCCTAATGATGTGGAATTGCGTAAGTTGATCTTGGCTGAGGCGCACTCCTCTTCCTTTTCTGTACATCCTGGCTGCACCAAGATGTATCGAGACCTGAAGTTACAGTACTGGTGGCCTAACCTAAAAAGGGATGTTGCTAAGTATGTAGAGTCCTGTTTAGTATGCCAACAAGTCAAGGCCGAGCACCAACGTCCAGGAGGTACTCTTCAGCCGTTGCCTATTCCCGAATGGAAGTGGGAACATATAGCTATGGATTTTGTTGTAGGACTACCTAAGACGACAAAAGGACATGACTGTATTTGGGTTGTGGTGGATAGACTGACGAAATCAGCCTATTTCTTACCTGTAAGGACCACCTATACGATGGACCAATTTGCTGATCTTTATGTTCAGGAAATTATTAGGTTGCATGGAATCCCGGTATCTATTGTTTCTGACCGTGACCCCAGGTTTACCTCTCGATTCTGGAAAAGTTTGCAAGGTACATTAGGTACAAAGTTATCTTTCAGCACAGCTTTTCACCCACAGACCGATGGCCAATCAGAAAGGACGATTCAAATACTCGAAGATATGTTGAGAGCATGTGTACTTGACTTTCAGACAACTTGGAGTAGACATTTACCGCTAGTTGAATTCTCCTACAATAACAGTTATCAGTCCACCATCGGTATGGCACCATATGAAGCTCTGTATGGTAGGAAATGTAGGTCACCTCTTTACTGGGACGAGGTTGGGGAAACAAAACTTCTTGGACCTGATATTTTGCAGCAATTGTCAGATAAAATTGTAACTATTCGGAAAAGAATGATGACTGCACAAAGCCGGCAGAAGTGTTATGCAGATCGAAGGAGAAGGAAACTCGAGTTTGCAGTAGGAGATGAAGTATTCTTAAAGGTGTCACCATTTAAAGGAGTCTTAAGATTTGGCAAGAAGGGAAAACTTAATCCGAGATTTATTGGACCCTTCCCTGTCTTGGCAAAAGTTGGAAGTACAGCTTACAGACTGCAACTGCCTCCATCATTGGATAAAGTTCATAATGTCTTCCATGTGTCAATGTTAAGAAAGTGCATGCGTGATCCGATGCAGGTCATCCAGCCATTGGATATTGGTTTAGAGCCGACACTGGAGTATGAGGAGAAACCGATACAGATATTGGAATATGCAGTCAAGACTCTGAGAAACAAAGAGATACCATTGGTGAAAGTTTTATGGACAAATCACGGCATTGAAGAAGCCACATGGGAAAGGCAGCAGGAGATGTTGGACAAATATCCTAAGTTATTTGCTTGAGCAATTTTCGAGGACGAAAATTTTGTTTAAGGAGGGGTGGATGTAACACCCGACATTTCGGCCAGGTGATTTTCTGACCATTTTCATTGTCACCCTCTTATTTAACCGTTATGATTTAAATTTAATGTTAAGACAAATTTATTACAAGTTGAGTAAAACTAGGTTAGGTGGCAGTTTTGTAATTAGAATCGATGGATTTAGTATAAATAGGAAATGGAAACCTTAAATCTCATTTATTGCCACTGTAGCCGACATTCCCTCTCGGCGATTTCTTCTCTCCCAAGTTCTTGCTCTCGGCTACCAGAACTTTCCTCTGCCGACGACCGGTTTTGAGCCTGCTTTTCTCTGCAAATCCACACCCGAGGTATGAAATGGACAATGTAGTCATTCATTAGTAAATAGAGCTCTGTTTTCAGCTCGGCACTGAGTTCGGATTTTTAGCAGTGGCCGAGCAGTTTGTGATTTTCTTAATCTGAGAGTAGAAATGTCATCCCGAATCAATTCTGAGCATTTTAAGTAACCAACTCGGATTTAATCAATGGAAAAACCTGTCCACCTAGTTTCGGATTTCAGACTGCAGTGTGTCAAACAGAGGAATCGGAATGACTTTAGCTAATAGATCCTAGGGTGGTTTATGATTAGGACTACTAGGACTTTGTTTTAACTACTGTAATGTACATGTTTTAGGTGAAGAAGTTTAAAGGAAAGAAGCTCGGATTGCTAAGGAATCCAGGTAAGTGAATGTGTTAAGATTTCCGGCCACTAGGGCCCTACACCGCAAGGGTATTAGGAAATCACTGAGATGTTAGCTTATTGACCATGATCTGTTATTTCCACGATATGAGAAGTTGTGTAAGTAAATGTAAAGTTACAGGATGTTTTACTTGTCCTCATGATATGACTTTTTTTCTATGAACTTTATGTCTATTCACTGTGTTCCTATTATGATTAAGTTGAGAATATGAAAAGCAAATGTAACCGAGATTAAGTGCAGAGCGGGGAAAGACTATGTTATGTATGACTCGCGAATTCTCCCACTGGTGGAGGCCGAGTTAATGATATGTATGACTCGCGAAATCTCCCACTGGTGGAGGCCGAGTTAATGATATGTATGGCTCGCGAATTCTCCCACTGGGGAGGCCGAGTGATGTATCATGATTGCCGCAATAGGCAAATGATTATGTATGACTGCCGCGATAGGCAAATGACTATGTACCCCTGTCTTCCTCCCTCGTTCCCTGCCTTAATACATGTTATGTAAATGATAAAGATGAACATGAATGAAGAATGGTTTATGAATTATGTCCCTTTAAATTGTGTACTCATGTATATCTGTCAGCATGCATTCCTTACTAAGCATTAGGCTTATAGTTAAACCTTATGGTGTAGGTGAAGAAGGTTCAGGTGAGGATGTTATGTTCAAAGAGGATGCTTAAGGCTGGTTGCTGGAGGATGCTCAAGGTGACAGTGCGGGACTGGAGAGGCGATTTATGACCCCTGGTTTAAACTCTTATGTTACAGTATGTTAAAGGATATGGTAGTTTAAGTAGGATGAGATTATTTTGAAACGTTGAGCTTGAAACTGTCTAGTGGATCACTGAGTCAGGGAATGATTATGTAGATTTATGAATGATCTGTTGCTTAAGTCTTCCGCTATATGCGTTTGGATGAGTTGTGTTTTCTTCCAGTTGAAAGGAATCCTTTGATGATTTAGTGTCCTCTACCGTAAGACGGAAGCTGGATGAGGCAATCTTCCTGCTGACGTCATCGGCAGATGCCGAAGGTTAATTGTTTGACGATTTAGTCTTCCGTCTGACGTCATCGGCAGATGCCGAATGTTAGAGTTTGATGGTTTAGTCTTCCGGCTGACGTCATCGGCAGATGCCGAAGGAATAGTTGATGATGGTTTAGTCTTCCGGATGACGTCACCGGAAGACGAAAAATGTGTTTTGTCGATTAGCGACCGGATGATGTTTTAATTTAGCACGTGAGACCTACGTGTCCACCGGAAGATGTCTCCTTTTAGGCGATGTTAAGCGAGTCATGCGTAATGCACGTGATGACCGGACGACTAAATTTCTGAGGGTTGTCAACGCATGCAACCCATGCAAACCCGAGTGGTATTATGTTAAGAGAATTGAGGGCATCTCCTCTTTTCCCGGAATTGTCAGGAAACCAATGACCGAGTCTAGTCGCTCGACTCTGTGAAAGTTTGAGCCGACGAGGTGTGGGAAGTCGGGCGCGAGAGGGTTCGTTTTCCTTAATGGTTCTGCGTCTCTATTACCAGTTTAGAAAATAAAAAAATATATATATATATATGTATAATGTGAAAGTCTGTTGTGAGATAGTAAGTGAATGTAATAATAGTAAAAGTCAGGCAAACGGTAAATGAAAGAATATGAATACGTGACGGCTCCTGGCCGGGGTCGTTACAACGAGGGTGATTCGTGAGACCAAATCGATTAACTAAATAATGTTTTAGTTAGAAATACATGGAGGGGTAAATTGGGAAGGAATTAAGGTGGGTGGGAGGGAGCCAATGGATGGTTGCCAAATGTCCTTAACTTGCTGAGAAACCTACCTATTGTCTTCTCTTCTACGTAAACCTTCATTTTCATCCTCTTCTATGTTCTCTCTCTTCCAGACGATAAACGTCCATCAAAACTACTTCGATCTCCTCAATTTTCTTCTATTTCTCTGCCTAAGGTAATCATCTACTAAGGTTAATGAGTTTGGACAAGTTAAAATGTGACTTTTGTTGAAGTTTAGGGTTAAGATATTTTGGAGAAAGCTCACTATTTTTGGATGAAAACACGTTGGTTTGCTTTCTATAGGTTTGAATGGAGTTTGAAGCATATTCTACTAAGTTATTAGTTAGCATTTGCAGCTCTATTAATTTTTCTTTCCGTGCACGTCATAGGTTCGTGCATCACCGCGGTTTCGCGAGCAAGCTTGCTGCATTTCGAACAACAGGGAAGGTCATGAGTATAAGTTGGCCATTAAGGCCTACAGTAAGAAGATAATAGTGTTTTGGTTCGCGGCATGTAGTTCACTTCTACCTGTGAACAGTTCACTTCTGCCTGTAGTTCACTTCTACCTGTGAACAGTTCACTTCTGCCTGTAGTTCACTTCTACCTGTGAACAGTTCACTTCTGCCTGTAGTTCACTTCTACCTGTGAACAGTTCACTTCTGCCTGTAGTTCACTTCTACCTGTGAACAGTTCACTTCTGCCTGTAGTTCACTTCTACCTGTGAACAGTTCACTTCTGCCTGTAGTTCACTTCTACCTGTGAACAGTTCACTTCTGCCTGTAGTTCACTTCTACCTGTGAACAGTTCACTTCTGCCTGTAGTTCACTTCTACCTGTGAACAGTTCACTTCTGCCTGTAGTTCACTTCTACCTGTGAACAGTTCACTTCTGCCTGTAGTTCACTTCTACCTGTGAACAGTTCACTTCTGCCTGTAGTTCACTTCTACCTGTGAACAGTTCACTTCTGCCTGTAGTTCACTTCTACCTGTGAACAGTTCACTTCTGCCTGTAGTTCACTTCTACCTGTGAACAGTTCACTTCTGCCTGTAGTTCACTTCTACCTGTGAACAGTTCACTTCTGCCTGTAGTTCACTTCTACCTGTGAACAGTTCACTTCTGCCTGTAGTTCACTTCTACCTGTGAACAGTTCACTTCTGCCTGTAGTTCACTTCTACCTGTGAACAGTTCACTTCTGCCTGTAGTTCACTTCTACCTGTGAACAGTTCACTTCTGCCTGTAGTTCACTTCTACCTGTGAACAGTTCACTTCTGCCTGTAGTTCACTTCTACCTGTGAACAGTTCACTTCTGCCTGTAGTTCACTTCTACCTGTGAACAGTTCACTTCTGCCTGTAGTTCACTTCTACCTGTGAACAGTTCACTTCTGCCTGTAGTTCACTTCTACCTGTGAACAGTTCACTTCTGCCTGTAGTTCACTTCTACCTGTGAACAGTTCACTTCTGCCTGTAGTTCACTTCTACCTGTGAACAGTTCACTTCTGCCTGTAGTTCACTTCTACCTGTGAACAGTTCACTTCTGCCTGTAGTTCACTTCTACCTGTGAACAGTTCACTTCTGCCTGTAGTTCACTTCTACCTGTGAACAGTTCACTTCTGCCTGTAGTTCACTTCTACCTGTGAACAGTTCACTTCTGCCTGTAGTTCACTTCTACCTGTGAACAGTTCACTTCTGCCTGTAGTTCACTTCTACCTGTGAACAGTTCACTTCTGCCTGTAGTTCACTTCTACCTGTGAACAGTTCACTTCTGCCTGTAGTTCACTTCTACCTGTGAACAGTTCACTTCTGCCTGTAGTTCACTTCTACCTGTGAACAGTTCACTTCTGCCTGTAGTTCACTTCTACCTGTGAACAGTTCACTTCTGCCTGTAGTTCACTTCTACCTGTGAACAGTTCACTTCTGCCTGTAGTTCACTTCTACCTGTGAACAGTTCACTTCTGCCTGTAGTTCACTTCTACCTGTGAACAGTTCACTTCTGCCTGTAGTTCACTTCTACCTGTGAACAGTTCACTTCTGCCTGTAGTTCACTTCTACCTGTGAACAGTTCACTTCTGCCTGTAGTTCACTTCTACCTGTGAACAGTTCACTTCTGCCTGTAGTTCACTTCTACCTGTGAACAGTTCACTTCTGCCTGTAGTTCACTTCTACCTGTGAACAGTTCACTTCTGCCTGTAGTTCACTTCTACCTGTGAACAGTTCACTTCTGCCTGTAGTTCACTTCTACCTGTGAACAGTTCACTTCTGCCTGTAGTTCACTTCTACCTGTGAACAGTTCACTTCTGCCTGTAGTTCACTTCTACCTGTGAACAGTTCACTTCTGCCTGTAGTTCACTTCTACCTGTGAACAGTTCACTTCTGCCTGTAGTTCACTTCTACCTGTGAACAGTTCACTTCTGCCTGTAGTTCACTTCTACCTGTGAACAGTTCACTTCTGCCTGTAGTTCACTTCTACCTGTGAACAGTTCACTTCTGCCTGTAGTTCACTTCTACCTGTGAACAGTTCACTTCTGCCTGTAGTTCACTTCTACCTGTGAACAGTTCACTTCTGCCTGTAGTTCACTTCTACCTGTGAACAGTTCACTTCTGCCTGTAGTTCACTTCTACCTGTGAACAGTTCACTTCTGCCTGTAGTTCACTTCTACCTGTGAACAGTTCACTTCTGCCTGTAGTTCACTTCTACCTGTGAACAGTTCACTTCTGCCTGTAGTTCACTTCTACCTGTGAACAGTTCACTTCTGCCTGTAGTTCACTTCTACCTGTGAACAGTTCACTTCTGCCTGTAGTCACTTCTACCTGTGAACAGTTCACTTCTGCCTGTAGTCACTTCTACCTGTGAACAGTTCACTTCTGCCTGTAGTTCACTTCTACCTATTAACAGTTCACTTCTGCCTGTAGTCACTTCTACCTGTGAACAGTTCACTTCTGCCTGTAGTTCACTTCTACCTGTGAACAGTTCACTTCTGCTGTAGTCACTTCTACCTGTGAACAGTTCACTTCTGCCTGTAGTTCACTTCTACCTGTGAACAGTTCACTTCTGCCTGTAGTTCACTTCTACCTGTGAATAGTTCATTCTGCCTGTAGCTAACAATCTATGTCTTCCACATACATCTTCGCCTTGCTTCTTCCGTCGGTTTAATACTTCTTCCGCCTATATCCACCTGATCCTGTAATTACAAGGTAGCCTCCTCCACAGTATGTCTTCCGGTTTCATGTTTTCCCTTTTATTTTATTAAGTCTTACAGAGTATAGGTCTTTATTTTCGTTTTTTTTTCCCCCTCGTCACTCCTACTTTCAAAGGTTGAAATGTTCTGTCTTCGTGATTCTTAATGTTATCGAAGTACTTACGTCCAAGGAGGGTTACCCTCTGTGTAAAGATTTAAAGTTTTTAAAAATGTTTAAAAGTTCAAAAAAAATGTCACGTTTCCTGTTAAATGTCCGGAGTGATGGCTCCTCGGCCCCGATCGAGTCGGGGTACGTCACAGTTATGTTATCAGAGCGAAATCAGGTTTTAAAAGCGATTCTGTAAACTGTCTGACTGCACAACCCGCCACGTGAGATCACTCCACCAACTGTAAGTGTTTAAGTTTCTGTTACCCGTTTTGTTTATAGTTGAGTTCGTTATTTCATATAGGATTTTCTAGAATGGTGAGAGGGAATCAAAGTGATGCAAACGACAGAGGCGACGCCCTTGGTCGTCTAACCGAGCTAGTCGGCGTTCAGTCACGCATGATGGCCAGGGAAGATAACATGAATAATAATCATGCAAATGCTCCACGTGACTCTAGTGGAGAGAGATTCTGTCGACTCCAGCCGCCTGTTTTTTATGGAATATCAATAGATCCTACTCACGCTGAGGAATGGATCCGGCAGATCGAACGTATGTTCAACTATGCCGAAGTGGAGGAGAACAAGAAGGTGATATGTGCGTCGTTTTATCTCACCAAAAATGCTGGATTTTGGTGGGACACGGTGCCAGTCACTACCGTGCATTGAGCTGGGAAGGATTCAGAAGAAGTTTCTACGAGAAATACTTCGATTGCAGTGTAAGGAAGGAAAAGATGATCGAATTCGCTCGACTGCGGCAATTTGGATCAGTGGCCGAGTATGTTCAGAGGTTCAAGTCGTTATCCCGCTATGCACCTCATTTGGTGGCCACCGACTAAAACAAGGTACACCAATTTATTCAGGGTTTGAAGCTAGACCTCTTACGGGGATTTGACGAGGCCCCGTATACGAAGGTAGTGGCCAGGCGTTATCAGTTAGAAGCCTTAGAAACGAAGTCTCAGAGATAGAGATACATCAAAGAGAATCCTACTGACTGTCCCTCAACAACAACAACAAAGGGGTCAGGTTTGGCAACCCAACGGCAGCAGAACAGAGGGTCAAGAGACCTAATGAGATTGTCGTTTATCAGGACAAGGGAAAAAGACCAATGGGAGCTCCTCAGCTTCCCGTATGCCCGCGTTGCCAAAGAAATCATACGGGGGAGTGTAGGCTCTTTACTGGCCGATGCTTCCGATGTGACAAGGAGGGCCACCAAGTCTGGGATTGTCTGGTACCTGACAAGAGGCTGAATCGTGCCGTGCCAAGAGTGTTTGCTATGATAGAGGAAGCTGATGACACCCAGCACACGGCGATCACGGGTACGATATTAATCTGTGATGCACCTACATATACTTTGTTAGACACGGGGGCCACACATCCTTTGTGGCCATGGACTTTGTGGGTAGGGAGAACTTATGTATTGTGCCGTCAGATCAACCCTACAGTGTCATGCTATCGTCCGGAGAGTTTATGCACTCTGAGCAGGCAGTGCATGTAACACCCGACATTTCGGCCAGGTGATTTTCTGACCATTTTCATTGTCACCCTCTTATTTAACCTTTATGATTTAAAATTTAATGTTAAGATAAATTATTACAAGTTAAGTAAAAATAGGTTGGGTGGCAGTTTTGTAAATTAAAATCGATGGATTTAGTATAAATAGGAATTGGAAACCTTAAATCTCATTTATTGCCACTGTAGCCGACATTCCCTCTCGGCGATTTCTTCTCTCCCAAGTTCTTGCTCTCGGCTACCAGAACTTTCCTCTGCCGACGACGGGTTTCGAGCCTGCTTTTCTTCTGCAAATCCACACCCGAGGTATGAAATGGACAATGTAGTCACATCATTAGTAAATAGAGCTCGGTTCTCAGCTCGCACTGAGTGCGGATTTTTTTAGAAGTGGCCGACGTTGTGATTTTCGTAATCTCGAGAGTTAGAAATGTCATCCCGAGAATCGATTCTGAGCATTTAAGTAACCAACTAGATGTAATCAATGGAAAACCTGTCCACCTAGTTTCGGATTTCAAGGCGCAGTGTGTCAAAACAGCGGAATCGGAATGACTTTAGCTATTAGATCTAGGATGGTTGATGATTAGGACTATTAGGACTTTGTTTTAACTACTGTATGTACATGTTTTAGGTTAAGGGTTTACAACAGGAAAGAAGCTCGATTGCTAAGGAATCCAGGGTAAGTGAATGTGTTAAGATTTCCGGCCCCTAGGGCCATACACGCAAGGGTATTAGGAAATCACTGAAATGTTAACTTGTTGACTATGATTTTATTTACACGGACATGAAGAAGTTGGTAAGTTAAGAAATGGAACGTTACAGGATGGTTACTTGTCCTTATGGTTGACTGTTCTCTGTGAACCTAATGTCTAGCATTATGCCCACGTTTATGATTAAGTAGAGAACATGAAAAGTAATGAAAACAAGGGGATAAGTGCAGAACGGGGAAAAGACTATGCTATGTATATCGCGAATTCTCCCACGGTGGGAGGACGATGTAATGATAGGTATGACTCCGAAATATCACTGGTGGAGGAAGAGGAAATGATATGTATGGCTCGCGAATTTCCCACTGGGGAGGCAGAAGTGATGGT